>BSQW01000008.1:17288277-18497829 GCA_030161315.1 Eutrema japonicum
GGTTTTTATATGACTTCGTCTTTGTCTTCTTCCTCATCTCTTTCGACAAATGTTATTTAAATAACATAATTTTTTACCGTCTCTAATTCTAATCTTTTAACTTTTTAAAAATGGTTAGCCTAATTTATATTTTTCTCTATTCGAATTTCAATCGTACATCATTATGATCTTGAGATTTTTATAATTTTTATTTGAACGATTTAATTTTCAATTGTTATTTTGATTAATGAAGAACTCGGAACAACCAATGGCGGAGCAAACACTGTATCTTGAACCGTACGAACCTAGACACATTAAGAGAAATGAATAAAAATTTTTTATGACTAATCAAGTAAATAATAACACAAACAAAGCAAACCAACAATTATGAACCATGTGTTTCTTCAAATCGCCAAAAACGCAAAACACAAACGTCACCATACTTCCCATTCATAGCAAAAAAAATCAACTGCAATACTGACCAAGGTCGTATAAGACCGTATATTGTCCAAAACTACGTCGTTTTGGACAAATTAATTAAACAAAATTTTGTAAAATGGAGATTCGAACCCTTCACCTCGAGGATAAATCACATGCACCCTGCCAGACAAAAACCCTAAGATAAAATTTGATATTTTTGCAGTAATCCCTATTATAAAATTCAAATAAAAATAATTTTTTAAAAATTTCAAAATAATCTCTAAAACAAAAATTATCCTGCACTATAATTAATTCAGATTAAGTCCTAGTATATAAATAGAGCATTGGTCTTTATTAAATGATTTCCAAATGTTTTCACTGCTTTGATAAGATGCAAATATATGATGTGCTCACAGTGCAATAACACTTGCTGATGTAAATAAGAATCGTCGATGAAGCATTGCTTTTTTTTTTTTGTCGTCTTAGTCTAGTGATTGACCACTTTTTCATCTCCATACTGGAGTTAGAAACAGACTTAGCTAGTGGTAACTTTTTGATGATTTACCACTAGGGCAATCAACTTTAGTCCCGATGAAGTGTTGCTTAATGTATCATTGTCTTGCCTCCTATATCACCTGATCACTTGTCTTTTAACCGAATCCGGCATTCCATATTTTATATCAAATTTTGACATGTGTAAATTGTTTCAATTAGATTTTGTCACATAATATTAACAATAAAAAGAAAAAATTATATTCTACATAATATTAACAAAAAAAAAGAAAATTTTATATTCAAATCATAATCCTAAAAGGTAAAATTAATAATAAAAAAAGAAAAAAATTAAAATTTATCATAAAATCCAAAGTTAATATAAAGGAAAAAAATAGAAAAATCTATATAAAGGAAAAAAATTAAATTTTTACTTTGTTATAATTCTCTATCGGTGAGTGATTTCGTATTTGACGTTCACAGTCTTATTTTATTTACTTTCACATGTGATTTAACTTTTAGGGAAATTTTAAAAAATACCACCATCTGCACTTCAGTTTACAAAACTACAATCAGCTAAAAACTTATTCAAAACTAACCTCATTTAATAAATTGTGGACCATTTTACCCTTAAACCCTCGATAAATCGCGACCAGCTTTCTCAGAGCCCGAAGAAGACTGGTCCGGTGAATCTGTCGAATCTGTCGCCGATGATTGAGACAAGACTGGTCCGACGAATCTGTCGCCGGTGACTGAGTATTTTGGGAGAATGACGGCAGCAACGGGAGAAAATTCCGCTACGGAAACAACTAGAGATCGCTTATCTTTTTAGGTATCAAAGAAAATTCATACATTTGTTTTTGCTCAATTAGGAGATGACTATCTTATTTTAGATCGGGTGATGTGATTTTAGATTTCAGAGATGTCTGTGCAATTGAGAATTTACGGATTGTATTTGATTTTAGGTTTTGGAGATGACGATGTCATTGAGAAATTTCTTTGTTCAGTAAATTTATATTGCCTTATAAATTAAATTTTATATATTAGAGCTTTGCCAGCTTATGGGTTCAATAACCCTTGAAAGTATGTGAAGTCTGTGTCATTAAGATGAGGCAATTAAGAAATTTATTTGTTGAATTCTTAGGGTCCATGTATAGATTTCAGGTTTTGGAAATGACATGTTATTGAGAAAATTTCTTTGTTCAGTAAATTTATACAGCCTTATAAATCATGTGGATTTGTAAATTTGAGCTCTACTAGCTTCTCGTTCAATGGATTGTAAATTTATTAGCTAATTTATAGGACCTTGTAAACCATATTTTTTCTTTTATCAGGTTACAATGATTGAACTATACTTTGTATGTGGAAGATGGGAGTTCACAAATGGCACATGAGATTTTATTATTGATGGTGAAAGAGAAAGCTCAATTAGTGTCATAAAAAAAGACATTACCTACTAAGATTTGGTTGATGTGGTTTTAGAAGATTTTGGCATTGATGGTGATGTGAGTTCTGTAAAGATTAGTTATGGATCACACTTAAAAGAACTTCCTCCAGTGTTTATTAAGAATGATCACCAAGTTATATCTTTTATTAATAAGCTTGAAGATAGCGGAGAAGTTATGTTATGTGTTACATTAACAGAAAATAAAAGAAAAGTAGCAATGAAGTTTCGAGTACACCACATAATGAGGTAATTACAAATATTTATTTATAAGTGTTTTTAAATTTATTTTCTGCAGATTTATAAAATTACATGTTTCTCTTGCAGAGAGAGACTAACTCAATTACTATGGTAGAGAATATTCAATTCGAGGAGAGTTTTAATGCTCCAGCTCCTTCACGGGATGAGGTAGTTTTATTAAAAAAAACTATCTGTGTTATTCCTATATAAGGGTTTTTAAAACAAGAAACCTCTTTGTTTAGCTATTCATTTATAAGAGTTTGTAAATTTGTTTGCTGTTTTTTTTTCCTTCCATATTTGCAGAGAACGGTGAATTCGACCACTCATGTGTTTTATGGATCAAAAACGTCAACATTAAGACGTGGTTACCAATATGAAGTTTCAGTGCCTGATCTGGGACCTATGGCTCCTAGTTGTTCCTCTAATAACTATGTAGATGATGATGATGGCCTTTATTGTGGAAAATTTTTCAAAGACAAACAGGAAATGAGCAACAGGCTGCAGACGCTGGCAATGAAATATAGCTTTGAGTTTCGTACTTAGCATTCAGACAGGAAAAGATATCTTCTTCGTTGCATTGATGAAAAATGCAACTGGAGATTTCAGGTAACCAAAGTGAAGGGGACTAAAAGTTTTGTGGTTCGCCAGTATGTGCATGAGCACAACTGTGACACTTCCTTTAGGAAGGTCAATCATCGACAAGCAAATGCCAAGTTGTTGGGTACAATGGTAAGCAATCATTTCGAGGGAGGAAAGACGGGACTAAGACCAAAGCAAATTGCAGAGAAGATTAGAAAAGACCATGGGGTTGTGATTCCATATTCAAAAGCGTGGAGAGCTCAAGAACATGCACAAGAGATTTCTAGAGGGATTCATGCTGATAGCTATGAAGACTTGCCGAGTTTTTTTCATATGGTAAATGTAACGAATCCTGGTTCTGCTACTTTTATTGAGGTTGATCCAGCTGGAAAATTTAAGTATGCTTTTTTGCCATTTGCTGCATCGGTTAGAGGTTTTAAGTTGATGAGAAAAGTAGTTGTTATTGATGGCGCCTTTCTGAAGGCAAAGTATAAGGGGACTTTGCTAGGTGCCTCATCGCAAGATGGTAATTTTCAGCTGTACCCCCATTGATTTTGGGGTAGTGCATTCCGAGAATGATGCCTCATGGAACTGGTTTTTGATGTGTCTACAAAACCTTATACCTGATGAGAAAGATTTGGTTTTTGTGTCTGATCGTGCACAATCCATTGTGAAAGCTCTACTAGCAAACTATCCACTTGCTCATCATGGGATCTACTCTTATCATTTAGAAAAGAACATTGAAACACAATTCAGGAGCTCTACCCTTATACCATTGGTGAAGGAGGCAGCTAATGCTTACACGGTGTTTGATTTTGATATTCTGTTTAGTGAGATCATGAGCGCTGACCCATCTCTTGCAGATTATTTGTTGAAGGTTGACATCATGAAAGGCCACGTGCTCATTCACCTACTAATCGCTACAACATAATGACATCGAATTTAGCTGAATCTCTAAACTCAATATTGGTTTTGACTCGAGAGTACCTTATAGTCTGCATTTTTGATACGATTAGGTCTACTCTAACTAAATGGTTTCACGAGCGCTGCGAGAAGGGTATTCTTCATAAGCATCTTGTGACTATAGAAGTGGGAAAGAAAATGAAGGGATACTATGATGGTGTATCTCGCTGGCTTGAAGTGTGTCAAATCAATCATTCAGAGTTTGAGGTGATAGGGATCCACGGAAGCATGTTGTGAATTTGGCAACAAGGCAGTGCACTTGTGTTATGTTTGATATCCAAAAATTTCCATGTGCTCATACAATTGCGGCTGCAAAACATGTGAATTCTAGAAAGAGAGTTAGTCAAGTGAAATCGACAGTAGAAAATTTTCCAATTACCAGTCGTGAGAAAACCCTATTATTTACTTACAATCTAGTTTAAAAAATAAATAAAAAAGGATTAAGCCTATTAACCTTTGCAACCAAATATTGAGCCCGCGTCCAATTAGCCTGCCCCACAGCAGACTTTTTTATTTTTTGGAGAGCGACGGACCAACCCGCTAGAACCGCGATCCACGTTACAGCAACGAACCGACGCATCTATTTGGGTGTTTTAATTGAATTTATATGGTTTTATATGCTAGTTTTAAAACTATACAAAACCATATAAATCCTTATAAAACTATTTAAAACCATATAAATCCTTTCAAAACAATTTAGTTTGTAATTTATAAAACCTTGTAAACCTGATCACAACAACAAACAACAAACTCCATCAAAAGGCTTTATACGTATTTGTCTTAAGCACTAATAATATACACTCGGCCGAAACTACATTATTGGTTTTTACCTTTTAAAACCATATAAATTCTTGTAAAGCCATAAAAACACCTCGCACTCGGTTTTATAGCATTGTTGTTACTGGTTTTACCTTTTAAAACCATACAAATAACTCCCACTCTGTTTTATAAACATTCTTTTAAAATCTTTTAAAACCGTATAAATCCTTATAAATCCTTATAAAACTATTTAAAACCATATAAATACTTTCAAAACAATTTAGTTTGTAATTTATACAACCTTGTAAACCTGATCACAACAACAAACAACAAACTCCATCAAAAGGCTTTATACGTATTTTTCTTGAGCATTAATAATATATGGTTTTATACATTCGGCCAAAGCTACATTATTGGATATTGGGTGTTTTAATTGAATTTATATGTTTTTATATGCTAGTTTTAAAACCATATAAATCCTTATATAACCAATTCGTATTTTTTTTATAAATGCTAGTGTTTATAAAACCAACAAACTCTAAAGGCTTTATACGTGTTTTTCAAGATAAAATACTAGTGTTTCAGCATACCATATAGTGACTGTTAAAGAAGAGGATTATACAAAATAAACTTCACCAAAAGTGTTATATGACAGACAAAGATGTTCATACTTATTGAAAAGTTAAAAAAAAGAAAACACTGCCATTTTTTTCACAGCTCCATTCTTAGTGCTTGTACCTTGCAAAATGAAAACAACAAAAATTGGGATGGTTTAGTGGAATTTTATTGAATACACAATGAGCAAATGCACCACAAAGTCATTTACCTGGAGGTGAGATTATTGGTCTGATAACTCTGCAAATATATCAGAAGCTAGCTTCTTCTTAATATCTCCAATATTTTCAAAGGACAACTTGGTTAAGTCTTGAATACGCATGGCATGACACTCGATGATTTTCAGCATGTAAATGCCGGTATCTTTGATTTTAGTAACCTGATTCAAGAAAATCTTGTCAATACACACTTTCATCTTAAAGTTTAAATATTTTACTAGTTTGAACAAGATTTTACCTATGGCAGTTCTTCCCACTCCCTGGTAATTTTGAAGGGTATGAAGTCTGTGGTGTTTTCGTCCACAACATGTCGAAGAACGTAAGGCATTACATTTCCATACGCATTGACATGCGAGACAACCACTTCTTCTTTAATCTTTGATGTTGCAGTGTCCAATATTGTAATTCTCCTCTTCTCCATGTTGATCACCAGTGCGACCCACGATTTTTCCTTTAAATGCAAAGGTGCATAGAGGAGCTTGACGTTTTTCCCTACAAAGTCTACCTCGGTTCCAAATTGGAAACCATCCTTGTTCGATAAAAAAATTGAGGTATGAATCATCTAAAGCTTTCAAGAAAGACTCTCCAAGTATCAAAGCTCTCTTGTTGAGAAACAGGTGTGGATTTTGTTCCTTACACTTCCTCAATAACTTCAAACATGCTTCAACATGCTGTAACACATAGAGGATTAATAACCAATAATTGTTCCTTAGGAAGGCATATAAAATTACAAAGTTTTTTTAAGAACCCTTACCATGCTTGATATCGTTCTCCCTGGCGTCTCTAGACTTGTGAACCACCTTGCATCTATTGTATGGCCAGAAATTAGCAATGGCCTACATGAAAACACATTGTTTCATCAATACAATTGCATCATATAGCAGATTTTTTATCACTACATATCATGTTATGAAACTTACTTGTTTTTTTTTACTTTCTCCATTTAGTCAGTTTTTCCATTCGAATCTTATCAACGGGTCCAAATGGATGAAATATGGGATGTTTTTTCTTTTCCTCTGTGTAAGGGGGTTGAGTATGGATTGAAGGTACTAGTCCTCTCTCACTTCTTCTTGCCACAACTCCAATTGCATTAGGTTTTTCTCTTTGTCTACGCTTCTTCTTCTTAGAAGCTGGCTCGACTTCTTCATCTCCCTAATAGCCACACAAAAAAAGCAAATGTTTTGTTAGCTTTTTATATGCTAACTAATAAAATTATTTCAAAAAAGGATTCGAAAATACAAAAAATTGTTGATCTTTAACCTCATTGACTATGTTTTTCCGTTTCATTGAACTTTGAGATGCACCCACTTGAGAAATTTGAGGGTTTGACACTTCTTCATCAATAACCTTATCATATCAAACGCCTCGCATTGGTTTACATATATTTTCTTTATAAAGCCTAATAACAAAGAAAAAGGTTAACCTCAATGCTTTTTTGTGCAACTCTTTTCTTCCGTTTCATAGAACTTGATGCAACCACTTGAGAAACTTGAGGATTTGTTACATCTTCAACAAAACCCTGATTAAAACAAGAAGCTTAGCATGAGTTTACAAATAAGACACTACAGATCTTTTCTTTATTTATAAAGCCTTGTAAATTATCTTTTCATTGTTTGTCTCACCCACTTCTTTTCCTTTCTCACTGCTCTCATCTCTCCTGACTTCATCTATCTTGTTTTCACGACTCTCCTGGGAAAGAAGATTAAAATTCGGAGTAGAAAAATGTGTACTAGGCGATATTTCCTATAAAAGTATATGGATATATATTATTTTCCAATTATACTCCAAAACATATAACATTGATTTTTACAAAGTACTCTTTTTTAGCATGTACATGTGCTTTTCCTTTTTCACAGCTACCTTCTTCACCTTCTACAAACTCGGTTACATCAGTTGCATCACCATTATTTTGTGTATTTTCATCATCTCCACCGTAGCTATAATTTTTAAGCCCTTCAGGACGAATTTCTTTTGTATTTGTTTCTTCACCATCATGTGAATCATCATCATTAACATATCTATTTGCACCATCTCTAGGATCTCCAGTCTTTCCACCATCTCCAGGATCTCCAGACTTTTCACCATCTCCAAGATCTTCAGTCTTTCCACCATCACTAAAGCCATTATGATAGTGATCTTTCTCGGCCTGCAAAAGAATGAATGATATAAGATTATCAATAATAATCCCAAGAATCAATCAAAATTTCAGATATTTGTACTTAATAGCATGTACTTTCACTTACTTCCTCTTCTTTGCCATCCCCTTATATGTTAACACCCAATGCTTTCTTGATTATCTCCACGTCGTTCTTCAAACCTCCAACTATCTTTAGTAGCATGTCAATTTTTTGGCTGTCAGAGAGAGGAGGTTGAGGAGAAGGCGGATTGTTTGGTTGATTGTTTATGCTATGCAGATTTCCAATTTCATATGATGCAATAAATACATCTACCCATCCCTAGAGCCAGTCGTTTCTCTTCATTCGATATCCTTGCTTTACCAGTTCAATAACCCCTTCAAAGTCTTTGTCATCAGGATTTGTTGGTGGAACCAAATGTATGTATTCATTTGGGTCTCCAACAATATGTTTGACCAAAACCTGCAAAGATAGAACAAAGGCAGAGGCCATTTATAAGGGCTTTTAAACAAATCAGAACACCAGAAACCATTCATTTATAAGGGTTTTAAAACAAATTAGAAAACCAGAAACCATTCATTTATAAAGGCTTTTAAATAAACCAAAAAACCAAAAACCACTCACTTTTTTCATCCGCTCAACTCCTACAACTTCAGCTATTCGTGGAGCCCGAGTCAACTTCCATTGCAAGTACCAGGGATCCATAAAGGAGTTTGTGTCACATTGTTGCGCAAATGTGTGACCTAGTTGTGGTATATCAGACAGAGCCCACAAGGTGATTACCAATGCAAATCCTTTTACTTCATACTGTCCTTTTGCCCAAGTTGTTGTGTTCATCCTGCGCACACTAGCTGAGAGAACTTCATACCCTTTTTTTCCCCATGGATAAGAGGAGTAAGTATCAAAGTTCAATGCAGACTATAACCTTTGTCGAGAGATTTTTTTAGTTGGATTTTCAGCTATCATTATCCCCTCAACTAAGATAACTGCTCCTAGAGATATTTTTTCAAGATCTGACATATTCTCACTTTTCTGTGACATAAGGCTTATCAAGTCTTTCACTGTGTACTTATCCTCTTTTCCCAACATCCATATATACGGTTTGGTTGGGTATATTTAACTAACTTGAGTCATTGCTCTTTTTTCCTCTGCCTCACAAGGTAATCTTGTTGTGAGGAAATATTCTCTCAACGAAAAGCGCATTGGCTGGTCTACAAATGCAAACCAAAGATCCTCCCCACTAGTCAAAATCTTTCTCTGTATCAGGACATGAAACAACTTCCCAGAGAATTGTATGTCTTTTCTCCGTGCTAGTCTAACTATAAGAGTGAGAAAAGAAGCTTCAATCACAGAAAATGCATCATCCCCCAAAATCCTTGAGACTGTATCTACTAGTGATAGATTTGAATGCTACATGATAGCTAATATAGTATCTGGCTCTGTTCCGGGTTGATAGATCCTGGCGGGTAATTTGTATGTTGTATAGAAATCATTGCTGTCCATATCTCTGTAAGAACTGAAAGTAAACTCTTTATATAAAAGGTTTGTAAACTGATTATTTTAAAAAACCCTTATAAATTAGTAGATATGCTAAAGATAACAACAATTGATCAAAACACAGAATCGAACAACAGTCTCATGATTTCCTGATACCCAACTAAATAACTCGACTAAGCTTTGTTTTAAAAAACCTTATAAAATAGTAGATATGCTAAGGATAACACATGGCCAATATCTGAATTTCCTTCTTTTTTTTATGCAAACTCATGAACTCAGATCATGAAATAAGTGAAATCATGACCTTTACAAGGTCTTGTAAATACGTTATAAACTTATTAAACATTTTCTTCAAAACTAATCCTATCAAAATTGAAGCTTTAAACGTAGAATCTATCAAAAATCTCACACTCTGAACACAAAATATGGCTACACTTTGAATTTAAAAACGAAAATCACCAAAAAAAAACAAAAATCCAAGCAAAATGAGCTCAAGAACATGCTCTGAAAAAATCGAAAACCCAAAATACAAAAAGACCTCATCTCAGAGTTCCAGCCCTTTCATGAAATACATAAGATTGAACATAAAATCACTTGTTTCAAAACACATATGATAAAAGCATCCCGAAAGAAAAAAACCTAGTTCAAGAAATTACTCTTACATCTTGACATCATTAATCGAAGAAACTGAGAGAGATAGATAGTTTATTTGCCTGATTAGACTGTACGAGACTCTAATTGACGAGAAACCCAAGCCGTGGTGATCGCAATCTAATCTTCAGAAAGAAATCGCCGAGAAAGAGATGAACAATGTTTATCGCTGATTTGCTCGGTTAGACGAGAGCCTCATTGTTTGTTAGTCAGGGGTAAGTTTGTCTTTCACTTTAGTATAGCGTGTATTTATGAAAATACACAGCGTGTAATGGTAGTTTTGAATTGTGGTATCTTCAAAGTTGTATTTTTGAGATTCTCCCTAACTTTTATGTTTTTGGTTTTATTTTCACGAGTTTTAAAATTTAAGTAATATATAATCATATTCTAATCCTAAAATTTAAAGTTAATAAACAAAAGAAAGAAAAAGAAAAAATGTTAATTTATCATAAAAATCCAAAGTTAATAAAAAGGAAAAAATCAAAAAAATTTATAACTGATTACTAACCCTAAAATATAAAGTTACTAAACAAAACAAATTACATTTATCATAAAAGACAGAGTTAATTAATAATAATAATAATACTAATAATAAAAACATAATTAAAATAGGAATAACAAAAATTAAATATTTGGGATCATGTGAGAAATTAATTGAAAATCAAATAATAGAAAAACATTTAAAAAATAGATAATTGTTACTCTGTTAGACTTCTTTATCAATGGGTGATTTCGTATTTGATGCTCATAGTTTTATTTTATTTATTTTCCCGGGTGATTTTACTTTTTGTTTTTGGTTTTATTTTCACGAGTTTAAAATAAATAAATTATAAACTCCGTGTATATGCACAGCCTAATCTAGACACATGTCAAGTGAATCGATTAGATTTTAAAATGTGTTTAATAAATTTTCAATTATATTTTGACAGGTTTTTAATAATTTTAAAATTATATTTTAACACATAGTATTAATAATAAAAATAAAATTTATAATCAATTCATAATCCTAAAAGGTAAAAGGAAAAAATAGTATTTATTTTTAAATTAAGGAAATTAAACAAAAATTATAAATAAACGGCAATTTTTTTTTAAATAAAGAAAAACCCATATTTGATATTAGAATAAGAAACTTAAACAATAGATAACAATCCTAAAAAGAAAATGATTAAAAGCCAAAAAAAATTTAAAAAGCAAAAACCATATTTTATTTTAGAATAAAGAAAACTTAATATATAAAGCTGAATGTTTTAAAGTTGTTAACTTACCTGATCGCAACACATGTCAAGTCAAAGTTGAAAGAAAATAAAATTGATTAATAAAAAAAATCTTAATTTTAATTTTACCAATGTTACCAAAAAATTAGTAATGTTACCAAAAAAAAAAAATTTCTAATTATCCTAAGAGGTAAAATTAATATAAAAATAGAAAGAAAAAAAATCTTAATTTTTCTATTTAGATTAAGAAAATTAATCCTAAAAAGAAAAATAATTCTAATTTCTCACCTCTATATAAACCATAATTTATTTTATCGGAAACAACGTTTCTAAATTTATGTATTATATACTAGATAAGTAGCTCCATATATGCGGATTTGTAATTTAATATTTTATAAAATGTGAAAAAAACTTAAAAATGAAAAAATATAAAACAAAACCTGATCACCCGTGAAAATATTTAATACATAAATTTAGAAATAAAGTTTACGATGAAATAAATTCATACCTTGAAAGAAAAAAAAAACTGGTGAAGAGATGCATTAAATAGCTTTGGATATGATTATGAGAAATTTTAAAATATACCACTTTGATGATACCGCTTTTCAAAAGTACAATTCTATGATATTTATTTTCAAAAATATATCATAAATTTGTTTATAAAAATTCAAATTTATAAGGGTTTATAAAACATGTTTATAAGGGTTTATAAAACATTTTTTATAGAGTTTTATAGAGTTTTATAAGGTTTTATAAGGTTTATAAACCTTTATAAATTTGAATTTTTATAAACGTTTATAAATTTGAATTTTATAAACCTTTATAAATTAGGTATTTTTGAAAACAGACATCAATGAAGTGTACTTTTGAAAAGTAGTATCATAAAAGTTGTATTTTTGAAATTTACCCTACGATTATTGGACATTTATTTTTTTGGTGTGTAATTAAAATACTACCAAATTGAGATTAATATAGAGGTGAGAAATTATAATTATTTTCCTTTTATGATTAATTTCCTTAATCTAAATGGAAAACCTAAATAATATTTTTTCTTTTTTATATTAATTTTGCCTTTTAGGATAAATTTTATTTTTTTTAATTTTATTTTTTAGTACCTTTACCTTTTAAGATTATGAATCGGTTATTAAATTTTCAGATTTTTATGTTTTTTTTTATTAATCGATTTTAAAGTTTTCCAATTTTTACTTGACACGTGTCGTGATCATGTGAATTAGCAAATTTGAAACATTCAGTTTTATATAATAAGATTTACTTATTATAAACTGAAATATGGTTTTTGGCTTCTTTTTTTTATGATTGTTATCTATTATTTAATTTCTTTATTTTAATCTGAAATATGGTTTTTTTTAAAAAAACTTTGGTTTTTATTTATAGTTTTTATTTAATTTCCTTAATCTGAACATAACTATTATTTTTTTCTTTTAATCTTTTAAGATTAAGAATCGATTATAAATTTTACGTTTATTGTTAATATTCTGTGTTAAAATATAATTCGAAATTTATTAAACACATCTCAAAATATAATTGGAAATTTATTAAACACATGTCAAAATATAATCGATTAACTTAGCATGTGTCGCGATCTTGTAAATTACTAACTTTGAAATATTTTGCTTTATATATTAAGACTAGATAAGTACCCGCGTATATGTGGGTTTATAATTTAATATTTTATAACCAGTGAAAAAAAAACTAAAACAAAAAATAAAAAACAAAATTAAGTCACCCGTGAAAATATATAATACATAAATTTAGAAACGAATTTCCGATGAAATAAATATATACCTTTAAGAAAACATTTGGTAAAACATATGCAGTAAATAGCTTTGGATACGATTATTGGACTTTTATTTTTTTGGTATGTAAGTGACATACTACCAAATTGTGGTTTATATAGAGGTTAGAAATTAGATTTTTCTCCATTTAGGATTAAGAATTTATTGTTTCCTTAATATAAATAGAAAAGCTATTTTTCTTTCCTTTTTATATTAATTTTGTCTTTTAGAATAAATTTAATATTTTTTTATTTTTTGTAACTTTACCTTTTAAGATTATGTATTGGTTATTAAATTTTCTGAATTTTTAAGTTTTTTTATATTAATCGATTTTAAAATTTTCCATTTTGGCTTTTAGTTTAAATTTACTTTGTAATTTTTAAATTTTGTTTAGTAATTCTTTTTTTTTAGGTTTATGAATCGACTAGATATGGACCCGTGCGTTGCACGGGTTAATTGATTATTAATCTTTGTTCGTATTTAAAATTCTTTTTTAAATATTAATCACATATCATAATTTTTTGTATGAAATTTTGATTTTATTTTTTATTTTTTAATGTTTGAATTTAAAATATGGCAAAATACACAATTGTGATTGTTTTTATATATGGTAGACCAATAAGATCTTATATAAAGCAAGAGAAAGAAAAAACAAAATTTCAGATATTAATTTAATTAGCTTTATTAAATTTTTTCAAATATTATTCATCTTTATTTATCACATATTGTAATTTTATTCGTACTAAATTTTAAGACAAAAGGATTGCTTTAAACGCCATGAGGGATGATCGATTAAAATTAATTTTATAATAATTCCATGATGATGGCCCAAAATTTGTTTTTGATGATATAAATTAATATTAATCTAAATTGAACCATAGAAAACCGGATTTAGCCGGAAAACTAATAGTCAAATAGATTTTGATTTGTTTTTTTCATTAGAGGAAAAATAGAAATTAAGACATGAATTTTCTCGCTTCCAACATATTACGCTTCCGATGAAAAGTAGAAAGACATGAATTTTCTCGAAAGGAAGAAACTGATTACGCTTACGATTTTAAAACAATCTCTTTAAAACAATCGCTTTCAATTTCTTGTTATACAATGTTTTCTAAAACATCATTGTCGTATTTTTGTGTTCCAACATTAAGAATCTTGAGTCCCGTAGTTGTTGTCACTTTTGATAACGCAACATATAATTGCCCGTGAGAAAAAACTGGATTTGGCAAATATAAACCAACTTTGACCTTGACTCTTGTTGATAGTCATTGCATAGCAAACTCGCACAGGGAATTGACGTCTTCTTAGTTTGAAAGGCCATCTTGCATCTGTTGATGATATAATTATCCTAGGAATAAGAACCCTTTTCCCAACTTGATCTCCAGTAACTATCTCCGCTTCGATAACCCTAGTGCCTAGGCGAGTTACTATTAATCATGTACCATTGCAAAACCCCTCTCTTTGATATAAATTCCTTAGTAACATGATTGGTGCATTTATCTTCAGAATTAGTTGGTGGTTAGGAATTCCTGAAATTTTCAGAGAATTTAAAACTCTGGGTGGTAAAGAATATGTTGATTTTTCACTTCTTCTTTATCATCACCGATACTATCAGAACTCAAATATTCATTTGCTTCTCCTTCTAGGCAAGATAACATGTAGTTATAACATGTAGTTATTTACTTTATCTACCGTCTCGTTTCTAGGAGTAACATGCATAATGCACCCTCTAATTAGCATGCATACACCATATGAGACATGCGTAAAAGAAACAAAAATATCGTAGAAATTACCTATAAAAAAACACAGTAGAGATAACTAAGGCTTATATGAGAAGTCCAGTTATCTGTATTCTGAATAAAAGCCATTGAAAATAATAAAATTAAAACAATCAAAATGTGAGAGCTCTTGAAACATGAAAAAATATTAAAAATATGTAGATTAGATGGACATAATTAATATGCCGTCAAAAGAAAGGAAGAATCTGTCATATTTTTTTGTTTTGTTTTAAACAGCTAATTAGAGGGTGCATTATGCAGTTGACAATATCATTTCCTCATGACATGCTCCGCTAATTATTCCATGTGAAAACTTTGTGGAAAATTTTTCAAAGACAAACAGGAAATTTTTCAAAGACAAACAGGAAACAGGAAACAGGAAATGCGGACGCTGGCAATGAAATATAGCTTTGAGTTTCGTACTTAGCATTCAGACAGGAAAATATATCTTCTTCGTTGCATTGATGAAAAATGCAACTGGAGATTTCGGGTAACCAAAGTGAAGGGGACTAAAAGTTTTGTGGTTCGCCAGTATGTGCATGAGCACAACTGTGACACTTCCTTTAGGAAGGTCAATCATCGACAAGCAAATGCCAAGTTGTTGGGTACAATGGTAAGCAATCATTTCGAGGGAGGAAAGACGGGACTAAGACCAAAGCAAATTGCAGAGAAGATTAGAAAAGACCATGGAGTTGTGATTCCATATTCAAAAGCGTGGAGAGCTCAAGAACATGCACAAGAGGTTTCTAGAGGGACTCATGCTGATAGCTATGAAGACTTGCCGAGTTTTTTTCATATGGTAAATGTAACGAATCCTGGTTCTGCTACTTTTATTGAGGTTGATCCAGCTGGAAAATTTAAGTATGCTTTTTTGCCATTTGCTGCATCGGTTAGAGGTTTTAAGTTGATGAGAAAAGTAGTTGTTATTGATGGCGCCTTTCTGAAGGCAAAGTATAAGGGGACTTTGCTAGGTGCCTCATCGCAAGATGGTAATTTTCAGCTGTACCCCATTGCTTTTGGCGTAGTGCATTCCGAGAATGATGCCTCATGGAACTGGTTTTTGATGTGTCTACAAAACCTTATACCTGATGAGAAAGATTTGGTTTTTGTGTCTGATCGTGCACAATCCATTGTGAAAGCTCTACTAGCAAACTATCCACTTGCTCATCATGGGATCTACTCTTATCATTTAGAAAAGAACATTGAAACACAATTCAGGAGCTCTACCCTTATACCATTGGTGAAGGAGGCAGCTAATGCTTACACGGTGTTTGATTTTGATATTCTGTTTAGTGAGATCATGAGCGCTGACCCATCTCTTGCAGATTATTTGTTGAAGGTTGACATCATGAAAGGCCACGTACTCATTCACCTAATAATCGCTACAACATAATGACATCGAATTTAGCTGAATCTCTAAACTCAATATTGGTTTTGACTCGAGAGTACCTTATAGTCTGCATTTTTGATACGATTAGGTCTACTCTAACTAAATGGTTTCACGAGCGCTGCGAGAAGGGTATTCTTCATAAGCATCCTGTGACTATAGAAGTGGGAAAGAAAATGAAGGGATACTATGATGGTGTATCTCGCTGGCTTGAAGTGTGTCAAATCAATCATTCAGAGTTTGAGGTGATAGGGATCCATGGAAGCATGTTTTGAATTTGGCAACAAGGCAGTGCACATGTGTTATGTTTGATATCCAAAAATTTCCATGTGCTCATACAATTGCGGCTGCAAAACATGTGAATTCTAGAAAGAGAGTTAGTCAAGTGAAATCGACAGTAGAAAATTTTCCAATTACCAGTCGTGAGAAAACCCTATTATTTACTTACAATCTAGTTTAAAAAAATATAAAAAAGGATTAAGCCCATTAACCTTTGCAACCAAATATTGACCCCGCGTCCAATTAGCCTGCCCCACAGCAGACTCTTTTATTTTTTGGACAGCGACGGACCGACCCGCTAGAACCGCGATCCACGTTACAGCAACGAACCGACGCATCTATTTGGGTGTTTTAATTGAATTTATATGGTTTTATATGCTAGTTTTTAAACTATACAAAACCATATAAATCCTTATAAAACTATTTAAAACCATATAAATCCTTTCAAAACAATTTAGTTTGTAATTTATAAAACCTTGTAAACCTGATCACAACAACAAACAACAAACTCCATCAAAAGGCTTTATACGTATTTGTCTTAAGCACTAATAATATATGGTTTTATACACTCGGCCGAAGCTACATTATTGGTTTTTACCTTTTAAAACCATATAAATTCTTGTAAAGCCATAAAAACACCTCGCACTCGGTTTTATAGCATTGTTGTTACTGGTTTTACCTTTTAAAACCATACAAATAAATCCCACTCTGCTTTATAAACATTCTTTAAAAATCTTTTAAAACAGTTTAAATCCTTATAAATCCTTATAAAACTATTTAAAACCATATAAATACTTTCAAAACAATTTAGTTTGTAATTTATACAACCTTGTAAACCTGATCACAACAACAAACAACAAACTCCATCAAAAGGCTTTATACGTATTTGTCTTGAGCATTAATAATATATGGTTTTATACATTCGGCCAAAGCTACATTATTGGATATTGGGTGTTTTAATTGAATTTATATGTTTTTATATGCTAGTTTTAAAACCATATAAATCCTTATATAACCAATTCGTATTTTTTTTATAAATGCTAGTGTTTATAAAACCAACAAACTCTAAAGGCTTTATACGTGTTTTTCAAGATAAAATACTAGTGTTTCAGCATACCATATAGTGACTGTTAAAGAAGAGGATTATACAAAATAAACTTCACCAAAAGTGTTATATGACAGACAAAGATGTTCATACTTATTGAAAAGTTAAAAAAAAAGAAAACACCGCCATTTTTTCTCAGCTCCATTCTTAGTGCTTGTACCTTGAAAAATGAAAACAACAAAAATTGGGATGGTTTAGTGGAATTTTATTGAATACACAATGAGCAAATGCACCACAAAGTCATTTACCTGGAGGTGAGATTATTGGTCTGATAACTCTGCAAATATATCAGAAGCTAGCTTCTTCTTAATATCTCCAATATTTTCAAAGGACAACTTGGTTAAGTCTTGAATACGCATGGCATGACACTCGATGATTTTCAGCATGTAAATGCCGGTATCTTTGATTTTAGTAACCTGATTCAAGAAAATCTTGTCAATACACACTTTCATCCTAAAGTTTAAATATTTTACTAGTTTGAACAAGATTTTACCTATGGCAGTTCTTCCCACTCCCTGGTAATTTTGAAGGGTGTGAAGTCTGTGGTGTTTTCGTCCACAACATGTCGAAGAACGTAAGGCACTACATTTCCATACGCCTTGACATGCGAGACAACCACTTCTTCTTTAATCTTTGATGTTGCAGTGTCCAATATTGTAATTCTCCTCTTCTCCATGTTGATCACCAGTGCGACCCACGATTTTTCCTTTAAATGCAAAGGTGCATAGAGGAGCTTGACGTTTTTCCCTACAAAGTCTACCTCGGTTCCAAATTGGAAACCATCCTTGTTCGATAAAAAATTGAGGTATGAATCATCTAAAGCTTTCAAGAAAGACTCTCCAAGTATCAAAGCTCTCTTGTTGAGAAACAGGTGTGGATTTTGTTCCTTACACTTCCTCAATAACTTCAAACATGCTTCAACATGCTGTAACAAATAGAGGATTAATAACCAATAATTGTTCCTTAGGAAGGCATATAAAATTACAAAGTTTTTTAAGAACCCTTACCATGCTTGATACCGTTCTCCCTGGCGTCTCTAGACTTGTGAACCACCTTGCATCTATTGTATGGCCAGAAATTAGCAATGGCCTACATGAAAACACATTGTTTCATCAATACAATTGCATCATATAGCAGATTTTTTATCACTACATATCATGTTATGAAACTTACTTGTTTTTTTTTTACTTTCTCCATTTAGTCAGTTTTTCCATTCGAATCTTATCAACGGGTCCAAATGGATGAAATATGGGATGTTTTTTCTTTTCCTCTGTGTAAGGGGGTTGAGTATGGATTGAAGGTACTAGTCCTCTCTCACTTCTTCTTGCCACAACTCCAATTGCATTAGGTTTTGCTCTTTGTCTACGCTTCTTCTTCTTAGAAGCTGGCTCGACTTCTTCATCTCCCTAATAGCCACACAAAAAAGCAAATGTTTTTGTTAGCTTTTTATATGCTAACTAATAAAATTATTTCAAAAAAGGATTCGAAAATACAAAAAGTTGTTGATCTTTAACCTCATTGACTATGTTTTTCCATTTCATTGAACTTTGAGATGCACCCACTTGAAAAATTTGAGGGTTTGACACTTCTTCATCAATAACCTTATCATATCAAACGCCTCGCATTGGTTTACATATATTTTCTTTATAAAGCCTAATAACAAAGAAAAAGGTTAACCTCAATGCTTTTTTGTGCAACTATTTTCTACCGTTTCATAGAACTTGATGCAACCACTTGAGAAACTTGAGGATTTGTTACATCTTCAACAAAACCCTGATTAAAACAAGAAGCTTAGCATGAGTTTACAAATAAGACACTACAGATCTTTTCTTTATTTATAAAGCCTTGTAAATTATCTTTTCATTGTTTGTCTCACCCACTTTTTTTCCTTTCTCACTGCTCTCATCTCTCCTGACTTCATATATCTTGTTTTCACGACTCTCCTGGAAAAGAAGATTAAAATTCGGAGTAGAAAAATGTGTACTAGGCGATATTTCCTATAAAAGTATATGGATATATATTATTTTCCAATTATACTCCAAAACATATAACATTGATTTTTACAAAGTACTCTTTTTTAGCATGTACATGTGCTTTTCCTTTTTCACAGCTACCTTCTTCACCTTCTACAAACTCGGTTACATCAGTTGCATCACCATTATTTTGTGTATTTTCATCATCTCCACCGTAGCTATAATTTTTAAGCCCTTCAGGACGAATTTCTTTTGTATTTGTTTCTTCACCATCATGTGAATCATCATCATTAACATATCTATTTGCACCATCTCTAGGATCTCCAGTCTTTCCACCATCTCCAGGATCTCCAGACTTTTCACCATCTCCAAGATCTTCAGTCTTTCCACCATCACTAAAGCCATTATGATAGTGATCTTTCTCGGCCTGTAAAAGAATGAATGATATAAGATTATCAATAATAATCCCAAGAATCAATCAAAATTTCAGATATTTGTACTTAATAGCATGTACTTTCACTTACTTCCTCTTCTTTGCCATCCCCTTATATGTTAACACCCAATGCTTTCTTGATTATCTCCACGTCGTTCTTCAAACCTCCAACTATCTTTAGTAGCATGTCAATTTTTTGGCTGTCAGAGAGAGGAGGTGGAGGAGAAGGCGGATTGTTTGGTTGATTGTTTATGCTATGCAGATTTCCAATTTCATATGATGCAATAAATACATCTACCCATCCCTAGAGCCAGTCGTTTCTCTTCATTCGATATCCTTGCTTTACCAGTTCAATAACCCCTTCAAAGTCTTTGTCATCAGGATTTGTTGGTGGAACCAAATGTATGTATTCATTTGGGTCTCCAACAATAGGTTTGACCAAAACCTGCAAAGATAGAACAAAGGCAGAGGCCATTTATAAGGGCTTTTAAACAAATCAGAACACCAGAAACCATTCATTTATAAGGGTTTTAAAACAAATTAGAAAACCAGAAACCATTCATTTATAAGGGCTTTTAAATAAACCAAAAAACCAAAAACCACTCACTTTTTTCATCCGCTCAACTCCTACAACTTCAGCTATTCGTGGAGCCCGAGTCAACTTCCATTGCAGGCACCAGGGATCCATAAAGGAGTTTGTGTCACATTGTTGCGCAAATGTGTGACCTAGTTGTGGTATATCAGACAGAGCCCACAAGGTGATTACCAATGCAAAACCTTTTACTTCATACTGTCCTTTTGCCCAAGTTGTTGTGTTCATCCTGCGCACACTAGCTGAGAGAACTTCATACCCCTTTTTCCCCATGGATAAGAGGAGTAAGTATCAAAGTTCAATGCAGACTATAACCTTTGTCGAGGGATTTTTTTAGTTGGATTTTCAGCTATCATTATCCCCTCAACTAAGATAACTGCTCCTAGAGATATTTTTTCAAGATCTGACATATTCTCACTTTTCTGTGACTTAAGGCTTATCAAGTCTTTCACTGTGTACTTATCCTCTTTTCCCAACATCCATATATACGGTTTGGTTGGGTATATCTAACTAACTTGAGTCATTGCTCTTTTTTCCTCTGCCTCACAAGGTAATCTTGTTGTTAGGAAATATTCTCTCAACGAAAAGCGCATTGGCTGGTCTACAAATGCAAACCAAAGATCCTCCCCACTAGTCAAAATCTTTCTCTGTATCAGGACATGAAACAACTTCCCAGAGAATTGTATGTCTTTTCTCCGTGCTAGTCTAACTATAAGAGTGAGAAAGGAAGCTTCAATCACAGAAAATGCATCATCCCCCAAAATCATCGAGACTGTATCTACTAGTGATAGATTTGAATGCTGCATGATAGCTAATATAGTATATGGCTCTGTTCCGGGTTGATAGATCATGGCGGGTAATTTGTATGTTGTATAGAAATCATTGCTGTCCATATCTCTGTAAGAACTGAAAGTAAACTCTTTATATAAAAGGTTTGTAAACTGATTATTTTAAAAAAAAAACCCTTATAAATTAGTAGATATGCTAAAGATAACAACAATTGATCAAAACACAGAATCGAACAACAGTCTCATGATTTCCTGATACCCAACTAAATAACTCGACTAAGCTTTGTTTTAAAAAACCTTATAAAATAGTAGATATGCTAAGGATAACACATGGCCAATATCTGAATTTCCTTCTTCTTTTTTATGCAAACTCATGAACTCAGACCATGAAATTGTGAAATCATGACCTTTACAAGGTCTTGTAAATACGTTATAAACTTATTAAACATTTTCTTCAAAACTAATCCTATCAAAATTGAAGCTTTAAACGTAGAATCTATCAAAAATCTCACACTCTGAACACAAAATATGGCTACACTTTGAATTTAAAAACGAAAATCACCAAAAAAAATCAAAAATCCAAGCAAAATGAGCTCAAGAACATGCTCTGAAAAAATCGAAAACCCAAAATACAAAAAGACCTCATCTCAGAGTTCCAGCCCTTTCATGAAATACATAAGATTGAACATAAAATCACTTGTTTCAAAACACATGATAAAAGCATCCCAAAAGAAAAAAACCTAGTTCAAGAAATTACTCTTACATCTTGACATCATTAATCGAAGAAACTGAGAGAGATAGATAGTTTATTTGCCTGATTAGACTGTACGAGACTCTAATTGACGAGAAACCCAAGCCGTGGTGATCGCAATCGAATCTTCAGAAAGAAATCGCCGAGAAAGAGATGAACAATTTTTATCGCCGATTTGCTCGGTTAGACGAGAGCCTCATCGTTTGTTAGTCAGGGGTAAGTTTGTCTTTCACTTTAGTATAGCGTGTATTTATGAAAATACACAGCGTGTAATGGTAGTTTTGAATTGTGGTATCTTCAAAGTTGTATTTTTGAGATTCTCCCTAACTTTTATGTTTTTGGTTTTATTTTCACGAGTTTTAAAATTTAAGTAATATATAATCATATTCTAATCCTAAAATTTAAAGTTAATAAACAAAAGAAAGAAAAAGAAAAAATGTTAAATTATCATAAAAATCCAAAGTTAATAAAAAGGAAAAAATCAGAAAATTTTATAACCGATTACTAACCCTAAAATATAAAGTTACTAAACAAAACAAATTACATTTATCATAAAAGACAGAGTTAATTAATAATAATAATAATAATACTAATAATAAAAACATAATTAAAATAGGAATAACAAAAATTAAATATTTGGGATCATGTGAGAAATTAATTGAAAATCAAATAATAGAAAAACATTTAAAAAAATAGATAATTGTTACTCTGTTAGACTTCTTTATCAATGGGTGATTTCGTATTTGATGCTCATAGTTCTATTTTATTTATTTTCGCGGGTGATTTTACTTTTTGTTTTTGGTTTTATTTTCACGAGTTTAAAATAAATAAATTATAAACTCCGTGTATATGCACAGCCTAATCTAGACACATGTCAAGTGAATCGATTAGATTTTAAAATGTGTTTAATAAATTTTCAATTATATTTTGACAGGTTTTTAATAATTTTAAAATTATATTTTAACGCATAGTATTAATAATAAAAATAAAATTTATAATCAATTCATAATCCTAAAAGGTAAAAGGAAAAAATAGTATTTATTTTTAAATTAAGGAAATTAAACAAAAATTATAAATAAACGCCAATTTTTTTTTAAATAAAGAAAACCCCATATTTGATATTAGAATAAGAAACTTAAACAATAGATAACAATCCTAAAAAGAAAATGATTAAAAGCCAAAAAAAAATTAAAAAGCAAAAACCATATTTTATTATAGAATAAAGAAAGCTTAATATATAAAGCTGAATGTTTTAAAGTTGTTAACTTACCTGATCGCAACACATGTCAAGTCAAAGTTGGAAGAAAATAAAATTGATTAATAAAAAAAATCTTAATTTTAATTTTACCAATGTTACCAAAAAATTAGTAATGTTACCAAAAAAAAAAAAATTTAAATTATCCTAAGAGGTAAAATTAATATAAAAATAGAAAGAAAAAAAATCTTAATTTTTCTATTTAGATTAAGAAAATTAATCCTAAAAATAAAAAATAATTCTAATTTCTCACCTCTATATAAACCATAATTTATTTTATCGGAAACAACGTTTCTAAATTTATGTATTATATACTAGATAAGTAGCTGCATATATGCGGATTTGTAATTTAATATTTTATAAAATGTGAAAAAAAACTTAAAAATGAAAAAATATAAAACAAAACCTGATCACCCGTGAAAATATTTAATACATAAATTTAGAAATAAAGTTTACGATGAAATAAATTCATACCTTGAAAGAAAAAAAAACTGGTGAAGAGATGCATTAAATAGCTTTGGATATGATTATGAGAAATTTTAAAATATACCACTTTGATGATACCTCTTTTCAAAAGTACAATTCTATGATATTTATTTTCAAAAATACAACATCATAAATTTGTTTATAAAAATTCAAATTTATAAGGGTTTATAAAACATGTTTATAAGGGTTTATAAAACATGTTTTATAGAGTTTTATAGAGTTTTATAAGGTTTTATAAGGTTTATAAACCTTTATAAATTTGAATTTTTATAAACGTTTATAAATTTGAATTTTATAAACCTTTATAAAATAGGTATTTTTGAAAACATACATCAATGAAGTGTACTTTTGAAAAGTAGTATCATAAAAGTTGTATTTTTGAAATTTACCCTACGATTATTGGACATTTATTTTTTTGGTGTGTAATTAAAATACTACCAAATTGAGATTAAGATAGAGGTGAGAAATTATAATTATTTTCCTTTTATGTTTAATTTCCTTAATCTAAATGGAAAACCTAAATAATATTTTTTCTTTTTTATATTAATTTTGCCTTTTAGGATAAATTTTATTTTTTTTAATTTTATTTTTTAGTACCTTTACCTTTTAAGATTATGAATCGGTTATTAAATTTTCAGATTTTTATGTTTTTTTTTATTAATCGATTTTAAAGTTTTCCAATTTTTACTTGACACGTGTCGTGATCATGTGAATTAGCAAATTTGAAACATTCAGTTTTATATAATAAGATTTACTTATTATAAACTGAAATATGGTTTTTGGCTTCTTTGTTTTATGATTGTTATCTATTATTTAATTTCTTTATTTTAATCTGAAATATGGTTTTTTTAAAAAAAACTTTGGTTTTTATTTATAGTTTTTATTTAATTTCCTTAATCTGAACATAACTATTATTTTTTTCTTTTAAGCTTTTAAGATTAGGAATCGATTATAAATTTTACGTTTATTGTTAATATTCTGTGTTAAAATATAATTCAAAATTTATTAAACACATCTCAAAATATAATTGGAAATTTATTAAACACATGTCAAAATATAATCGATTAACTTAACATGTGTCGCGATCTTGTAAATTACTAACTTTGAAATATTTTGCTTTATATATTAAGACTAGATAAGTACCCGCGTATATGTGGGTTTATAATTTAATATTTTATAACCAGTGAAAAAAAAACTAAAACAAAAAATAAAAAACAAAATTAAGTCACCCGTGAAAATATATAATACATAAATTTAGAAACGAATTTCCGATGAAATAAATATATACCTTTAAGAAAACATTTGGTAAAACATATGCAGTAAATAGCTTTGGATACGATTATTGGACTTTTATTTTTTTGGTATGTAAGTGACATACTACCAAATTGTGGTTTATATAGAGGTTAGAAATTAGATTTTTCTCCATTTAGGATTAAGAATTTATTGTTTCCTTAATATAAATAGAAAAGCTATTTTTCTTTCCTTTTTATATTAATTTTGTCTTTTAGAATAAATTTAATATTTTTTTATTTTTTGTAACTTTACCTTTTAAGATTATGTATTGGTTATTAAATTTTCTGAATTTTTAAGTTTTTTTTATATTAATCGATTTTAAAATTTTCCATTTTGGCTTTTAGTTTAAATTTACTTTGTAATTTTTAAATTTTGTTTAGTAATTCTTTTTTTTTAGGTTTATGAATCGACTAGATATGGACCCGTGCGTTGCACAGGTTAATTGATTATTAATCTTTGTTCGTATTTAAAATTCTTTTTTAAATATTAATCACATATCATAATTTTTTGTATGAAATTTTGATTTTATTTTTTATTTTTTAATGTTTGAATTTAAAATATGGCAAAATACACAATTGTGATTGTTTTTATATATGGTAGACCAATAAGATCTTATATAAAGCAAGAGAAAGAAAAAACAAAATTTCAGATATTAATTTAATTAGCTTTATTAAATTTTTTCAAATATTATTCATCTTTATTTATCACATATTGTAATTTTATTCGTACTAAATTTTAAGACAAAAGGATTGCTTTAAACGCCATGAGGGATGATCGATTAAAATTAATTTTATAATAATTCCATGATGATGGCCCAAAATTTGTTTTTGATGATATAAATTAATATTAATCTAAATTGAACCATAGAAAACCGGATTTAGCCGGAAAACTAATAGTCAAATAGATTTTGATTTGTTTTTTTCATTAGAGGAAAAATAGAAATTAAGACATGAATTTTCTCGCTTCCAACATATTACGCTTCCGATGAAAAGTAGAAAGACATGAATTTTCTCGAAAGGAAGAAACTGATTACGCTTACGATTTTAAAACAATCTCTTTAAAACAATCGCTTTCAATTTCTTGTTATACAATGTTTTCTAAAACATCATTGTCGTATTTTTGTGTTCCAACATTAAGAATCTTGAGTCCCGTAGTTGTTGTCACTTTTGATAACGCAACATATAATTGCCCGTGAGAAAAAACTGGATTTGGCAAATATAAACCAACTTTGACCTTGACTCTTGTTGATAGTCATTGCATAGCAAACTCGCACAGGGAATTGACGTCTTCTTAGTTTGAAAGGCCATCTTGCATCTGTTGATGATATAATTATCCTAGGAATAAGAACCCTTTTCCCAACTTGATCTCCAGTAACTATCTCCGCTTCGATAACCCTAGTGCCTAGGCGAGTTACTATTAATCATGTACCATTGCAAAACCCCTCTCTTTGATATAAATTCCTTAGTAACATGATTGGTGCATTTATCTTCAGAATTAGTTGGTGGTTAGGAATTCCTGAAATTTTCAGAGAATTTAAAACTCTGGGTGGTAAAGAATATGTTTATTTTTCACTTCTTCTTTATCATCACCGATACTATCAGAACTCAAATATTCATTTGCTTCTCCTTCTAGGCAAGATAACATGTAGTTATAACATGTAGTTATTTACTTTATCTACCGTCTCGTTTCTAGGAGTAACATGCATAATGCACCCTCTAATTAGCATGCATACACCATATGAGACATGCGTAAAAGAAACAAAAATATCGTAGAAATTACCTATAAAAAAACACAGTAGAGATAACTAAGGCTTATATGAGAAGTCCAGTTATCTGTATTCTGAATAAAAGCCATTGAAAATAATAAAATTAAAACAATCAAAATGTGAGAGCTCTTGAAACATGAAAAAATATTAAAAATATGTAGATTAGATGGACATAATTAATATGCCGTCAAAAGAAAGGAAGAATCTGTCATATTTTTTTGTTTTGTTTTAAACAGCTAATTAGAGGGTGCATTATGCAGTTGACAATATCATTTCCTCATGACATGCTCCGCTAATTATTCCATGTGAAAACTTTGTGGAAAATTTTTCAAAGACAAACAGGAAATTTTTCAAAGACAAACAGGAAACAGGAAACAGGACGCTGGCAATGAAATATAGCTTTGAGTTTCGTACTTAGCATTCAGACAGGAAAATATATCTTCTTCGTTGCATTGATGAAAAATGCAATTGGAGATTTCGGGTAACCAAAGTGAAGGGGACTAAAAGTTTTGTGGTTCGCCAGTATGTGCATGAGCACAACTGTGACACTTCCTTTAGGAAGGTCAATCATCGACAAGCAAATGCCAAGTTGTTGGGTACAATGGTAAGCAATCATTTCGAGGGAGGAAAGACGGGACTAAGACCAAAGCAAATTGCAGAGAAGATTAGAAAAGACCATGGGGTTGTGATTCCATATTCAAAAGCGTGGAGAGCTCAAGAACATGCACAAGAGGTTTCTAGAGGGACTCATGCTGATAGCTATGAAGACTTGCCGAGTTTTTTTCATATGGTAAATGTAACGAATCCTGGTTCTGCTACTTTTATTGAGGTTGATCCAGCTGGAAAATTTAAGTATGCTTTTTTGCCATTTGCTGCATCGGTTAGAGGTTTTACGTTGATGAGAAAAGTAGTTGTTATTGATGGCGCCTTTCTGAAGGCAAAGTATAAGGGGACTTTGCTAGGTGCCTCATCGCAAGATGGTAATTTTCAGCTGTACCCCATTGCTTTTGGCGTAGTGCATTCCGAGAATGATGCCTCATGGAACTGGTTTTTGATGTGTCTACAAAACCTTATACCTGATGAGAAAGATTTGGTTTTTGTGTCTGATCGTGCACAATCCATTGTGAAAGCTCTACTAGCAAACTATCCACTTGCTCATCATGGGATCTACTCTTATCATTTAGAAAAGAACATTGAAACACAATTCAGGAGCTCTACCCTTATACCATTGGTGAAGGAGGCAGTTAATGCTTACACGGTGTTTGATTTTGATATTCTGTTTAGTGAGATCATGAGCGCTGACCCATCTCTTGCAGATTATTTGTTGAAGGTTGACATCATGAAAGGCCACGTGCTCATTCACCTACTAATCGCTACAACATAATGACATCGAATTTAGCTGAATCTCTAAACTCAATATTGGTTTTGACTCGAGAGTACCTTATAGTCTGCATTTTTGATACGATTAGGTCTACTCTAACTAAATGGTTTCACGAGCGCTGCGAGAAGGGTATTCTTCATAAGCATCCTGTGACTATAGAAGTGGGAAAGAAAATGAAGGGATACTATGATGGTGTATCTCGCTGGCTTGAAGTGTGTCAAATCAATCATTCAGAGTTTGAGGTGATAGGGATCCATGGAAGCATGTTTTGAATTTGGCAACAAGGCAGTGCACATGTGTTATGTTTGATATCCAAAAATTTCCATGTGCTCATACAATTGCGGCTGCAAAACATGTGAATTCTAGAAAGAGAGTTAGTCAAGTGAAATCGACAGTAGAAAATTTTCCAATTACCAGTCGTGAGAAAACCCTATTATTTACTTACAATCTAGTTTAAAAAAAAATATAAAAAAGGATTAAGCCCATTAACCTTTGCAACCAAATATTGACCCCGCGTCCAATTAGCCTGCCCCACAGCAGACTCTTTTATTTTTTGGACAGCGACGGACCGACCCGCTAGAACCGCGATCCACGTTACAGCAACGAACCGACGCATCTATTTGGGTGTTTTAATTGAATTTATATGGTTTTATATGCTAGTTTTTAAACTATACAAAACCATATAAATCCTTATAAAACTATTTAAAACCATATAAATCCTTTCAAAACAATTTAGTTTGTAATTTATAAAACCTTGTAAACCTGATCACAACAACAAACAACAAACTCCATCAAAAGGCTTTATACGTATTTGTCTTAAGCACTAATAATATATGGTTTTATACACTCGGCCGAAGCTACATTATTGGTTTTTACCTTTTAAAACCATATAAATTCTTGTAAAGCCATAAAAACACCTCGCACTCGGTTTTATAGCATTGTTGTTACTGGTTTTACCTTTTAAAACCATACAAATAAATCCCACTCTGCTTTATAAACATTCTTTAAAAATCTTTTAAAACAGTTTAAATCCATATAAATCCTTATAAACTATTTAAAACCATATAAATACTTTCAAAACAATTTAGTTTGTAATTTATACAACCTTGTAAACCTGATCACAACAACAAATTGCACGTTCAATCAGATAATCCTTGTCTTTAAATAAAGCATGGAAATCATGATATGTAGTCTTCGCAATGTGTTCTTCAGAATCTTCATCGTTTTGCAAGAGCAAGTCCTGGTCTATTTGCACCATGGACTACGTTTATGCGGGTACTAAATTAAAATAAACACATAAACGTGAAATCCTAGATTAGAGTACACAATCCTTGAATAATCTACGTTTATGCGGTCTATTTGCTCACGTCATTATATTATATAATCCTTGTCTTTAAATAATATAATGACGTGAGCAAACATGTCACACATTGAATGCCTTTAGGGGGAAAAAAAAACATGGCTCATAGTATATGTACCTTTAAGTGGTCGAGAATCTTTGAAACTGTCAAGCTTTGATACGATGCTTCAAAATCCTTTTTTCTTTAATTTTTATTTCGAATAAATAAGTCTCTCCTACGATAGACTGCACTCTTTTGAGAATATTTTCTAACCCTTGTTCGTCAGTGTTTCTTTTGATCTATTTCAACATTGGTTTAACAATTAGCTGAAATTTAAGTCAACATAAATAATATGTACAAAATTATATCATTCTTACGGATTCAGCAGTTGTTCCAGTGATTTTAGAACCATCTTCATCAAATATAACAAAAGTTGCAGAATCTTGCCCATCATCTACTATTACCTCAATTCTGAAACTGTAAAATAAATAATGGGTTAGTATTACCTGAGGGACATCCGATGAGATTAAATCCCAAAGATCATTAATTGAATGTTGGACTTCATAATCTTTGTTATCCATTGATTGCTCTTCAGTCATGCCGCCATAGTTAACTAAACAACTTCCATCGTATCTGAAACTAATGAGATACAATATAAATTATAATTAGTTTAGTAAATTTAGTATAAGTGAATTAGTAAATTTGAAACCAATAAAAACTAAGAAAATACTTTTTCGAAACGCACTAACATATTCAAAATCAAGATTCAATTATATTACACAAAATATTACCTCTAGTTTAGATACCGAATGGGATATAACTTATGGACGAAAGATGTGAATGAAATTTTTTTGGTTGTAAAATTGAGAATCTATCAAAAGTGAAAGTTTTTTTGTTGTAAAATTGAGAAGCTATCAAATTGGTTATATAGAGGTGATGAATTAGAATTTTTTTTCCTTATAGGATTGTATTCTTTTCTTTTTAAATTTTCTTAATCTAAATAGGAATTTTTTTTTTTTTTATTTTAGCTTTTATCCTTTTTTATTTCATTTTTTTAAAACTTTAGCTTTTATCTCTTTTTGTAACTTTAGCTTTTGCCTCTTTTTCATTTTTTTAAAAAATTTAGCCTTTAATAAAAATTTCCTTAATATAAAACCAATTTTTTTTTTGCTAACTTTACTTTTAGGATTAAGTTTATATTATATTTTTTTCCTTTATTGTTAATATTATGTGTCAAAATCTAATTGGTAGTTTTTTTTACACGTGTCAAAATCTAATGGATTAATTCGACACGTGTCGCGATCTTGCGAATTACTATATTTGAATCATTCTCTTTTATATATATATAGATAGATTAAAAACTTATCCTTCAATTGTTAATATTATGTGTCAAAAACTAATTAGATTTTTTTTTAGAAATTTCTTTTACACATGTCAGAATCTGATCGATTGGCTTGACACGTGGCGCAATCAGACTTTTCTCTTTACGTAACATGAACTCTCTCTTTACGTAATCATGTCTTCTATTAGACAAAAGATTACATGCAGCTTATGGACGAAAAATGTTATGAAAATATTGTTTGGTTGTGAAATTGAGAAGCTATTAATTTGGTTATATAGAGATGGAGAATGATAATTCATTTTATTTTTAGGATTGTATTCCATTTTTTAATATCTTTAATTTAAATAGAAATACTAACCGTTTTTTTCTTTTTAAAAACTTTAGCTTTTTAGGATTGTAAACTATTGTTTAATTTCTTTATTCTAAACTGAAATATATTTTTTTTTATTTATAACTAGATAAGTACCCGTATATATGCGGGTTTGTAATTTAATATTTTATAACACATTAAAAAAAAAATTTTAAAAAATAATAAAAAACAAAATTAGATCACCCATGAAAAATATATAATACATAAACTAAGAAACAAAGTTTACAATGAAATACATATATACATTGAAAGAAAAATTTGGTGAATAAATGCAGTCAATAGTTTTAGATACGATTATTGTAATTTTAATTATTTGGTGTGTAATTGACATACTACAAATTTGTTTTTTATATAAAGATGATAAATTATAATTCTTTCCTTTGTGATTAATTTCTTTAATCTAAATGGAAAAACTAAAGAATGTTTTTCTTTTTCTATATTAATTTTGCCTTTTAGGATAATTTTTATTTTTAATAACTTTACCTTTAAGATTATAAATCAGTTATTAAATTTTTGGAATTTTTGAGTTTTTTTATTAATCGATTTTAAGATTATAAATCGGTAATTAATTGATTTGAGTAACTTTACATTCAATTTTATATTATAAGATTCCCTTATTTTAAACTGAAAAATTATTTGTTTTTTTTATTTAAAAAATTGGACTTTATTCATTTTCTTTTTATGATTGTTTGTAATCTATTGTTTAATTTTCTTATTATAATCTGAAATGTAGTTTTTCATTTTTTTAAAAATGGTTTTCATTTGTAGTTTTTGTTTAATTTCATTAATCTAAACATGCCTACTATTTTTTTTTAATACCTTTTAAGATTATAGTTTTTGTCTTTTTTTTCTAATACCTTTTAAGATTCCTAAAATTTTACTTTTATTTTTAATATTATGTGTTAAAATATAATTGGAATTTTATCAAACATGTGTAAAAATATAATTAGAAATTTATCAAACATATGCCAAAATCTAATCGATTAACTTAAAACATTTAAAATATAATTGAAAATTTATTAAATATGTGTTAAAATATAATTGGAAATTTATTAAAGACGTGTCAAAATCTGATCGTTTAACTTCACATGTGTCGCGATCAGGCGAATTACTAACTTTGAAACATTCTGCCTTATATAATAAGCAATCGTATATTTTTTTATATTTAAACATTTTTTATTTGGTAGTTTTTATTTTTTCTGTTACTTTACTTTTTCAATGTTATTAGTTTCCATTATATAAGACACAATTTTTTTTCCTTTTTTGTTATTTTTCTTTGGTAGTTTTTATTTTTTTCTCTTACTTTATTTTTCAATGTTATTAGTTTCCATTGTATAAATCACAAAAAAAAATTCTTTTTTGTTATTTTTCTTTTAAAAATATAAATAATTAAAAATAAGAAAGTTTATATTATTTCTTTGACACATGTTGCGATCTTAATTAACAACGACACATGTTAGGATCTCGTGACTGAAAATTATCTTACGTGTCATTCTCACGTTGAGAGATTCAGCTTTATATAATAAGATATTTTCATGGGTGATATAAATTTGTTTTTATTTTTTTATTTTTTTGTTTTTACTTTTTTATGGGTTATAAAATATTAAATTACAAACCTGTATATATGCATATAAAAGCCCGTATATATGCATATAAAAGCGTGTAGTAGACGGAATGACAAAACTAGGGGTTTAAAATAAAGGTCTAGGAGCGAAAGAAGATGAGAAAAATCCAGAGATCATCACAATCTTCACATGATGATAATGATAGATCTCAATCCAGAGACCATATTCCTATCGATCTAATCGTTGAGATACTCTCAAGACTGCCTGCAAAATCGATTGTTAGATATAGCTCCGTCTCTATGCTATGGTCTTCCATCACCACCACTCCAGGTTTCATCAACTCGTTCCCTAGCCGGTCCTCGGCATCATCACGGCCTTGTGTTCTGCTAATCTTTAGTAAACGTGACAAGCTGTTCGTGTTCTCGTCTCCGCTACACAAGAAATCTGATCCTGATCAAGCGGAGAGTTATCAATTTACAATCCCCAATAATGGTTACCTTCGGCGTTACGATTCCATCCACGGCTTGATTTACTTGGAAACTTCTATAGAGTTCACGATCTGGAACCCTGCCATGAAACGCTTCTTCACTTTACCTAAACCTGAAGGCAGCGACGGCAGATGCTCAACAGGATTTTTGGGATATGATCCTATTGATTGTAAATGCAAAGCACTGTGCATGCTTACATGCGACAAGATTGGGATTCTTACATTGGGAACTCAAGAATCATGGAGAATACTATCCGAAGATTTCCCAAAGCATTGGTATAGGACAGGTTTTGAGCTATGCATTAATGGAGTCATGTACTATAATTGTTATTTTGAGAAGCCTTCGAAGTGTGCCATAATGAGCTTTGATCTCAGATCTGAAAAGTTCAGTTTGATTAAATATCCGATGGAGGAATATTGCCCCGGTTCTCTTTTTGTATCTTATGAAGGAAGATTAGCTTTGATAATAAGTTCCATTGATGATGTTGAGTTATGGATTTTGGAAGATAATCACCAATGGGTAAATAAACACTTTCCTTCACCTAATCTTCTTTAGCACATATCTTTAGTAATTCCGGGATGAATAGTACATAGTAATCCTGGGATAAATAGTAATCCCAGGATGAATATTTGATAGCACATAGTAATCTTGGGATGAATAGTAATCCCGAGATTATGGAGTCTCGAGATGAATAGTAACCACGGAGAAGAACCAACCTCGTCTAAGCTAAAGGAGAAGATTCGGAGTAAATAGTGTCCCAGGATGAATAGTTATTCGGGTACCCATTCGGTTTTTGGTTCGGGTTCATATAGGAATTTAGGATCCGATAGAGTATTTTAAAATTTTGGATCGGGTTTGTGGCACCGGATTTTAAAATTGGAGAAGATTGTTGGTTTGCGATGATGGAGCGTTTTCTAGTTGTTGTTGGTACCGATCAGGTGAAATCAAAGGAAGATGAGACGTGAAAGAGAAAAGGAAGAAAACAAAAAACAGAAGAAAAAAATAAAAAGAGAGAGAGAGCAAAAAATAAAAAAATAAAGAGAAAGGTTAAAAAGGGGAATTAATACATATTAGATACATATTAGATACAGAATATCATTCCTTTTGGTTATTTTGTTAATTATATATTTTTTTGGTTATTAGATGCAATTTCCTTATTATTTTATCCTCTACGGACGCTACCAGCGAGCGTTATCTTGGCCAAAAATATCCAATGAAAATAAGCCACGTGTCTCGAGAACTTCAGCCCGTAACAATAGTAAGCCCAACAATATGTGAACCGATCTGGACCGGAAATTTTGTCTAAAAAGAAATGTAGTAGAAACATTCTCATGCGGTTATGTGACTAGGGATGTAAATCGGGCTGGCCTGATCCAGTCCGGTCCGAAATCCATAAAGTTTGCATATATTTGAGTTCGATCCGGTCCTGTTCGAAAAATAATTGGGCATATATTCTAAAATCCGGACCGGCCTGGACATGGCTCTAGGGTTTTTTGGGTTTTTTCGGGTTTTTATTTACCAACACAAAAATTCATAATTCTCAAATGAAAAATAATTAAAACAAATATTTATCTAAATAAATCTAAATGGAAATGTATTATATCAAATCCAATTAAATTTAAAAGCAAAAGTTTGACAAAAAACAAATAAAATTTAAATAAATTGTATTACCAAATAAAACATAAAATCAAAACACTTCAAATCTACGTAGTAAAGTTTAGATTAGAATCTCCTTCATCGTCTTCTAAATCTTCATCACCATCAAGAGCTACATATATAAACAAATAATAATAATATTAAGCTTTGAGAGGTATAAATCATATAGAAATGTCATCGAAAGTTTATAGATAAAAAATTTAAAAATATGAAATAAATATGGATGAATGATAATGGTACCTGGATTACGAAATGTAAACTCATCCAACCAAGTGCATATACAAATCAGTGCTTCAACGTTTCTTGGTAAAAGACGATTTCTATATTTATCCAAGACATACGCATCAATACTAAATGTAGACTCTGATGCCAATGTAATTATCAGAATGCTTAGAACATCACATGCCATACGAGCTAACTCACCATAAATTTGTGACTGACATTTCCACTATTCTAAAACATTCATGTCTTCATGAAAAGTAAGTTCCAATATATCGTTTTCTAAGTATAGAGTCAATTTAGACTTTCCTTCTTCTATAATGGTACGTTTTCATACGCTTTGAAATCATATGATAAGCGAACCCAAATTTAATAAGATATACGTAATCAAATAGTTGCGGGCTTTTCGGGCTAGCTCGAGTCCGATCGGGCTAAGCCCGAAAAACATACTAGCCCAAATGAGCTTAGCCCGAAAGGCCCGATTTTTTTTGGGCTTTTATTTCTAGGTCCGAACCCGCTGTTTTTTAGGGCTGGGCCGGGCCGACCCTCGGGCTTTGACCCTAATTGACACCCCTATATGTGACCCAAATTTTGCTTCATGTAATTTGTTCAAAACCGGCAAGCACAGAAGAACCACAAAATGTCGAAACTAGAGGATATCTCTATAACTTTCTAGCATTTCATCAAGGATTTTTGGGGGGGATCATACAAGTATCATCATGAGTCTCATCTTTTGAATATCTTCGACCACATGTAGAGAATAAAGAAGCAGAGGAGCGCGAAAAGAACCACGTGCATCATGTGGTTGTTGCCACTACGTATGATGCTCATGTTCAGTTTCCTTACGTTATTCTTCACCCCAGCTTGCGCTCTGATCAATGTCATTTGCTGTCACACAAAAAATGACAGAGAACACCATGAAAGCTTTATGTTTCAGACAAGAACAGCATTTGGTCGACTTGTTTTTTTTGCAACCTGGACTTGTTCTGTATAATATGTTTCTATAGAAAAACCGGTCTACTCTCGCAGAACCGAGGCTATGTACTTTCAATTATCTTCTCTCAGTTGTTCTTCAGGTAACATAAGAAAAACTAGTACGAACTAAGAACATTGATAAGATGAGACTATTCTCTGCTTTCTTAGGAGCAAAACTGTAGAAAGTCCTCAGCCAATAAGGATCCGGCTTTGGCTCATCCTCACTCAAAATCTTTTTCTTCGTCCTCATCCTCTTTTCACGTTCGATTCTCCTTTTGGCACCCAATCCATTGTCATTGCTATTTTTCTCGACGACGCGCTTTAACACTCCTATCAGGCATTCTTCTTCTACACAACTCTGTTACATTGTGAGATCTGATTCTTCGTTCTTGCTCTGGTAGATACGCAAACATTTCTTAAAGGCTAACAAAAAGAAAGGAGACAAAATTCCTAAGTCTTTGAGAAGTCGAAAACTTCGATGTTCATTATGTAAAAATATAAATTCCTCAAGTCACTACATACAACATGTGCCCCGTGAAATCAAAGCGAATTTAGACTCCTTCTCTATCGCTTAACTGAAGAGTCATCTTAATATTCATTGCCGCCAATTCTGCAGCTAAGTACCTGAACACATATGGCATTGCAACAGTTTCCATCCCTTTGCTTGTCTTGCATGAATCGCAAGTTACCTTCTTTGGAGTCCTGCCAGGAGGTAACTTTCCAATATCTTGAATCAGCTTCTTCTGTTGAACGTTCACAACCGAACAAGTGAGCAAGCTTCCACATAGAGAACACACATCTGCAATGTGGTGATCTGAAGAGGTGTGGAGCCTGTCGTGTAATAGATAGGAAGCTCCATGAGCAAGCATTGCGTCTCTTTCCATTTCACCAAATCGAATCCCTCCACCTCGTTTCCTTCCCTTGATTGGCTGACGAGTTAGCTGATCCACTAGTCCTGTGGATCTAACCTGCAAGCCAGAATATATGACTCAGACAAAGCTCGAAGCTGAGAGAAGTGCAAGTTGGAGATTTTTTGTCAGGGTGATAAAAAAAACCTGGAATTTGTCTGAGACCATGTGACGTAGTCTTTGGTAGTAAACAGGCCCCATAAATATCTCACACTTGAGCTCTACTCCTAAATACCCACTGTATAATGTCTCTGTCCCATAGTAGTTGAACCCTTTTTCCTTCAACATGGAACCAAGCTCATCAACAAGCAAACTGGATTTGCTCTCCTCTCCTCCCTTTGGTTTTTTTACTGCATCACGAAACGGCGTTGCATCTACAAACTTTCCATGCAAACTACCTCCCTGCAAAACCCGAGGATATAATTATAAATACTTACCAGCGGAATAAAAATATAACTTGGTTAAAACAGACGCAAAAAGAAGATGCATGGCATCAGTGTCTGGGCAGCCTGAGAATCAGACAAATTTCTAAGGATACCTTGGCAGCAATAGATTCTAAAAGCATAGCGATTGTCATTCTTGATGGGAAAGCATGCGGGTTAATGATGAGATCTGGACGCATTCCAGTAACTCCATTAAATGGCATATCAATATCAGGCCACAATTGCGAGCAAACACCCTTTTGCCCGTGTCTACTGCTGAATTTGTCGCCGATTATGGGATTTCTGGCATGCCGAAATCGAATATTCGCCTGCCATGAACCTTAAAAATTAGATTTAACCAAAACCAAACTCTGTTTATGCGACCATTGAAGGAGTTAACCTCACCTTTTGAGGATGCTTCTTGCTTTTCATGTCAACAGAGACAAAGTCAACTATGACAGGGTCGGTGCCTTTTCGCTTCATGGTCTTTATTGAGTTAGTTACCCCATCATAGATACTACAATACGGCTCATTTGGATATATTTTCTGTGCATCAGATCCAAACAAAAAATTGGTGAGTTTCTGTGGAAGTTAACAAGGAAACTAAAATTACAGAATGAACCTACAGCACATCGAGAGGATAGAAAGCAATGATTTACCTGTCCAACATATGGCAACCCATCAGCATCAATACAAGAATGAGCTGATTTGTCAACGTTACTTCTCCTGAAACTTTTATGACCATTATCCGATCGGCTTTTCTGATCTGACAGGTCAACAGTTTCTGTCTGCACGATCATGAGGACAAGAGTAAGAAATTCACAGAAGAGAAATGCTGAGTAATTTGTATGATGATAATTAACCCCTCGCTACAACTACAAATATATATTTTCCGGGTTCCATAAAGAAACGAATGCAGAGGACACTGACCAGGCTTACATTAAAGTTGCAGTCAAAAGAAAACTCATTGCAACTATGCTTAAGCACCATATCCAAAGATTTCTTCTGAATGCTTAATAACAAAAATTAATAATGGGAGCTCGAACCTGGTATATTTGCCCATGGCACATCCCCCGCTCCACAGATGATTTGTTCAAAATCATCGCATCTTCCATATCAAATCTGTGACACAGATAGGTAGAAAAAGGCATAAGAGAAATACTGATTAAAAAAGTGTGTCATTAGCACGCTCTTACACGCCAAAAAAAATTCTTACCCAGTATGAGCCAGGACAGCAACTATTGCATTAGTCCCTGTTGGATTCTCATCAATACTGTATGTGGTGTATGTTTTTGTGCGCACCACGGGGGATTGAGGAGTCTGTGGCATACAAATATGATTTTACAAGACATGGGACCAAAAGAGGAAAATGATTAAATGAAAATTGTACCATGTACTTTCTGCTTTCTAAGAGCAGAAAGGTAAATTAGAATTGACCTGCAAGTGGTAAATCTTCTGGTCAGCACGAAATTGGAGTGCTTGAGTAGAGTATGCCATGGTCTGTTTCGCCATCTGTATTACATTAAATCTTAACCAACAGCTTCCACTAGCATCACAGTGTACAAACTTTCATTAATATAATACTAGTAAATACCTGACACTGATACATGTTACGTGGACTTTGATTATGATCTGACCAAGGTGTAAGATTAGCTACCACACTTATCATCCCAGTTGGATGAATTTCCTCATGAGTTGCTGGAGAAGAGTTATTCCTTCCTCCATTTCCACCATCAGGACAGCTTATTTCCATAAAAACCTGATTTGGGAGAAAATAATATATATTTTAATTTGGATGTATACGAAAAAGGTGGATATGGAGATCAAATCCTTGGGGTTTGCTACCTGCTCAAATGGTCCAACCAGTTCCATATTGTCAGAGGGAATAGATATATTTTTTACAGGCCTAATGAATCTTGAAGGACATGATGCCAAATACAATCCAGGATAAGATCCACCCATGCTTGTAGGTACATATCCCACTTCGAGGTCTTCGGGAATCTGTAGAGAAGCATTCAGATAAATTGTTCTCTTCTAATGAAAAAGTTGACAGTCAGCAAATAATGTATACTGTTAGGAATCGAGAAAGCCTTACCACTGAAGGAGCTTCCACTTTCAGTCTCCGCAAATAAGCGACAGCCTCCGTAACTAAGTTAGAAGAGAGTGATCCCACAACTTGACCATCTAATAGAACAGGAATTACTTTTGGTGGTCCAGCTCGTACAAGTTTTGGCAATGAAGATACCATTCCAACCCCAACAAGAACATCAACAACTGACTTTCTAATTTTCAGAAAATCTCTGATGTTTCCTTTGGAATCGAATTGAGAAGTGATTCCTAAAAACACAATGACCAACCAGAACATAATAAGCAAAGTTATTACTGCAAAAGAAGTGGCATATTGTATGGTATGACAAATATGCGCAATCTTATAGTGGTACAAAATGACCAGACCTAGAACTTGAAACTACAGTCTATAATAGTGTTCCTCGAGTAATATAGCAAACTCTCACTAAACATGATTCCATGTAAAATCTCTCATATTTTTAAAGCTTACTAAGCCATGTAAACTCCGACTTGGTCTAACCGATTTTCAAGTCAAGAGAATAATGTTGCTGAATTCAAGATATCGTACTGACCCTCATAAGAAGAAAAAATGATAAATGAAAAAGAGGGCTAAGAAACTCACGGCAAGTACGAGTCATGTGATTCAGTAATCCACAGGGTTCCCCATCAGGAGTGTGAACAGGGCAAAGAAATCCCCAAGATCTACAAGATCACAATAAAACAGGAAAATTGTGAAGAGAAAACTATTTTGGTGACCGCATCATTAACATCTGGAGTTCGGTAGGTACAGAGTGACAGATACTTACTCAGGAAGCAGCTTCCTCACAGTTGTTGTACGAAGTCCAGCAAAAGAAGCACCTCGATGAACAGCCCGGAAAAATGAGAGGAAACGGAGAAAGTTCAGTCTCTCAGCCTGAACAGTGTAACCTGCTCTCTGGCAAAGAATTGAGAAACGAGATATTAGTATTGTTCTATCAAACTACATCATACTTAAAGGAGCTTAGCTACATAAGATTATAGCTTCCCAAGCAAGCGATCAACTCAAGTGCTTACCTGCTGTAAATCCAAACCAGACTGCGTGTTCAGCCTTCCTGATTTCAACAATGTCTCAATTGACATACCAATACTCCTGGGAGGATTTTTGTTCATAATCTTCTTGACATCACCAACTGCATTCAATTAAGGAATCATCACAGAGCACACGACATTGAGTTAACAAGATATATGTGGAAGAGGACAAGCAAAAATTCATGCAGAGATAAATGTGGATATAGGAAAAAAAATGAGTTTCATAAAGTTTCAAGGAATGCGGATAAGAACATTGAACAAGGATAACAAAATAAAAGTGACTTACTTTCCTCAAAGGAAATTTTCTTGCTCTTGTTGTTACGGAACTCATCTTCAATAAGACTTTTGCACTTCCGCAGCCATTCTTCAAGTTTTTCCTAGAAAACCAATGCATGTGACGTCAAGTAACTCCTTTTTATGTACAAAAATCTTTCTCTAGTAAACACAACACTTCATGGTTATTCAAAATAGAAACATACAATATTTAGAAACATGGATGATGACGAAATCACATGCTCTTACATGGGCTTCAAGATATATGTTTCTACCATATGGGAAGATAATTATATACCTTGAGGTAAATTGTTATAAGGTGACCGGGGACTAAAATTTCTTGATTTTGCAGAGAATCAGGATTGTCCGGTAAAGAAGTCTGATCCACCAGAGAAAAAAGCTTCTGAATTATGAAGCTGCGAAATCAAAAAAAGAGAAGGTTGACCACAATAACATTATAAAAAAACTTGACAAAAACATCATCATGAGGCGAAAGCAAGAAATTACATGAGCAAATTGAACTTGTCGTCATCGTTGTCAAGGTGAACAAATATATAATTCTTGAGCACGGCTTCAGCAACCTAAATATATAAGAATGAAGAGACAAAAGTTTTTAAAAAGGACTACTGTCATCAGTTGTAGAAAGAAGCTGACAGCCAGAAGCCAATCTTGAAGAAGTTAACTACTTTTTCTTCAAAATACTTACTCATACGTAAATGATAACAAATGCAAAGAAACCATTTTGCAAACAGCAACTTCTTTTGTAGTGATGAAACCAAATGGGGAAGTTAAGAATGATCAAATAAACTTACAGTAGGATAGCTTTCTTTTTCTAGCCCATCAAGAGCAGGTTGAAAACGCTCTCCTGTTGGTTTTAAAAGTAAAACATTAGCTTATAAGTATTGAGATACATGTACATAAACACTGAGACAGGTAAATCACCTAAGTACTTCCGGCACTGATCCCGGGTAAAAAGACCCAAGTCTCTCACTTCATCAAGAATAATTTTGGATCTCTCACGAATGAGTTGGGTTCCAATAGCTCCGTCGCCTCTTCCGTAACGCTCATTGTAGCAACAGTTCAGGTTTTCGTATATTTCCCCATCGTTGGTTTCAGTGAGAGCCTAGGATCATATGAGGACAGACATGAAAAATGGAGAAAAAACACCTAAACAAAAAAGAAGAAATTGACTAACAGAAAAAAACACAAATCCAGAAGAACCCCCAAAAGATGTTTTTTATAAGCATATACTAAACACTTCGCATAAAATACAGTTATGTTCTCATGATATAGGAGACAGATACTTTAGAGTCACTATGACCATACCTTGAGAACGACGCCGACAGGAAGCAAATATTCCCTTCCCCCTATCCTGCGTCCATTAGAAATAAGTTTAACGTGTAGCTCAAATTGTAGGTAATGTCTTCCATATTCCACACATCCAGTTAACACTCACCAAAATCCAACTCTGGCACTTCCATTTCGAAGATAATACAGTTTAACAGTGACAGATGACTGGTCGTCCCTAACACACCTAAAAAAAATAAGAATAAAGAACCGCTTGAAGAACTCTTTACGATGTATTGCTACTTAGTGAAGATTGGCATGATTATATGCACCATCATAGGAAAGAGATGAACTTCACATACCTAATGGCAACTGCCTTATCACTGTATCCTTCCCGTCGACCACAGAATGAGTTCCGCACCATACCCGTTGGCTACATAAGATTTTTAGTCGGTTAAATTCTGAGAGAAATATATGATACAAGGAAGTTGATGGAATACATTTTACCCATAAACTTTACGGAATAATTGAAAATTAAAAAAGCAGACGTTGAAATTAAAGGCAGCTTACATGGTTCCGCTTTGGTGCAATAACACATCGGAACACCCTCTCGATCCCATTCAAAATAAAGTACCTATTTGGGAAAAAAGCTAACATTATTACCATGATCGGACTTAAAGAAAGAAAGACATATCAAGAGCTATATGAATGCCATATACAGAAAACAGTTTTTCCTAATTCATAGGCAAAATAGACGTTCTTAATCCCACCCCAGTTTCCTTTGCTATGAACCAATACAGGATAACAAAAGCCCAACAAAGTTGTCATGCATACAAAAATACACTTTAGAAGAGAAAACCCAGAAACACTTGGCATATATCAACCACATGCACCGCAGTGGCTATATCATAAGGCATAAGAGATGGAAGAACATTTACCCTCCCATTTCAGAAGTTGACTCTTTACAGTTTAAGAGTTTCCGGCAATCAGCACCCTGTAAATGGCAGAGCTTTGACTGCACAAGAGTAGAGAGATATATTTCCATTAACCCATTAATAATACTTGTCATAATAAGAAAAGTAAAGAGAGATCTATGGATTTCAGAGAAATCATTGAGAGCTAAGCTTTGTTTATAAGAGCCAAATTGACATATCAAAGCATCCAGCCAGAGAAGTGACTCTCGCTTATTAGCCAACATTAGAATATCTTACAAACACTTGTAATCGCCATATCTTCAGGAATAGAGTATTAGTATCAAAAAATTAGTAGAAAAAACCAAATGAAGAGATCACCCACCATCAGCATAATAGGAAATTCCCCAAACTCATATTTCTCTCTCACGACGGGTCCATCCTCATATTTAAAGCAAACATTAGCCATAAGCGCTCCCGTGTAAGAAATCTTTGCCTGTCTACACTGTTATCCAATAAGCCAAAACAAACAGTATTACTCCACCATATATATAACCTATAATATGTCAGAAACCATTTTAAACAAAAGCCACTTCACCTCAAAGGGAAACAAAGCCTCTTTCCTTGATGTTGACCTCAAACTCTCCTTCTGAGGAGAGAAAACTTTAGGATCCTCTAACCAGAGTATCATATTCGTCAAGGAATCAGGCAGAACACAAAATTCAACATCATAAAGCCCATCTTCGCTACAGAATTTTAAGCAAGATACAAACACGAAAGTGCAAACAACTTTGCAAGAGGAGCCATAGAGTACAGAGGATCGAATCAAACCAAGTTATCACTCATGCAATGGTATGAATTGACAGTAACTAAACCAAAGACATCTAGGTAAGAACATATTATGCATGAAAAGCACTAGAAACGGTATAAAAGTAAAGGATATTGCTCAGCTTTCTCTCAGTGGATGGTTCGTAAACCGAAACGGGTTTGATTCGATTGAACATAACACCGAGTCCTTTCTCTGTCATGTAATCGAACGACTCTATATGATGCGTGACGAGATTGTGAAGCTCCCTAAAGTCTTCGATCTTTGGAACCGTGTCTTTCCTTTTGTCAGCCATGATTCTGAGGTTCTGTGTGACTGCAAAAGGACACCGAAATTAGGGTTTCTACGTCACAGGGATCAACTCGACTTAGCAAAAAAATTGCAATTAAATCTCGAAGAAGCTTGCCTGAGCGAATTGATGGAGATTATGAGAAGCTTGAGAGAGAGACACAGGAGGCGGCGTGGAAGGGTTTAGGAGTATATTGATTGAGTTGGGGTTTAACTTTAAAGTTTATTGTAGATAAAACTCTCATCTTTCAAAATATTTAATTTTGAACCCTAACTTTTTCCAAAAAAAAAAAGGAGAAATATTCTGAGCATCATCTAGTGGCTCTGTATGAATTACATGGGAAAATAAAAAGCCTCGTGCTCGAACCCCTTTTGCACGAATATCGGCAGAGACGTTTAAAGCATGTGGGATAAGAGATAAACTAAAGTCTCTGAAGGTCTTTCTAAGAAGATGGAAGGAGTCTAGTTATGACATAAAAATTGGTCAATCCGTTGGAGTCTCTATCATACTCACCAAATCCGAGCAATCAGTCTCAAAGTGCATCGAAGAGATATGTCTGTCTCTTAGGCATATCATAGCCCATAGAAGACGACCATCCATCTCAGTATGTAAGGCCGAGAGACTTATGCGGTATCTATGTTGTCCAAAGATCTTGTATCCCATGTCGTCCCTATAGCACCATCCTATTCCACTAACTGGTCCATGATATATCCAAGAGGCATCTATATGACAAGTCGGGGTTCGGAGAGCCAAGGAAAGAGCCCACGTGACGAAATGTTCTTGCGGTGCATCTCCTTCCTCTTCGTCTTCCTTTTGATTCGCGATCCTCTAACTTTCCCCCTTCCAAGGTCACGTGCTGAAGTGTGTTTTCCGGATAAATCTCTTTCCCGTTGAAAACTTTGTCATTTCTTGCTTTCCAAATGTACCATAATATCCAACGATATATATCTTTTTGTGGTTCTGATAGACCTAAGTCTTTTGTTTTCCAAAAGAGGAAACTCATATTTTGATAAATATAAGTATTCGGGAAGTAGTCAGGAAGGGACGGAAAGTCCGATAACACTCATACTTGTAAAGTCGGAGGACATTCAAAAAGGAGTTGGTTAATCGATTCCTATGGAGCACCATACCTAGGACAACACTTGTCAGTACCCATATGCCTATAAGTGAGGTTCTGACAAGTTGCAACACAACTAGATAGCGCTTGCCATATAAAATGTTTGATCTTTTCAACCGTGCGGATTTTCCGCACCTGACTCTGAAAAGCGGTAATACTCGGTTCTTTCACTTCAATAGTGTCTCAGAGAATATTGTCCCTTCTAATTAGGTCGTATCCAGATTTTATAGTATATACCTCTGATTTCGTATGATTCCATGTGTTATAATTTGATCATTTTTGCAAAAAATGTTACCAAATACCTTATTCTTTTTTTGTGAACTTGTATTGAACCCCAACATCTTGGCGAATCGAAGACTGGTTTTTCTAAACTCGTAGAAACAACGTGAATCAAGTTCGAAGCGATTAACATTTCTCCAAATAAAGAGAAAAATATGAAACGGACTATGTTTATCGAATCATTTATAAAACTAGCATTTCACGTCTGACATTTTTCAACCATTAACTTTTACAATAAAAAAATGACTAGTTATCAAGGCATGGTTAACGCAGAACTTGTTAAAAATTATATTAAATTAGGATTCAACTTGTGCTAACTGTATAACAAGGGATAATATTTTTTTAAAAAATTATTTTGAAATTTAAGAAAAAATAAATTTATCTAAACTTTATAATATATCTAATTAATGATTATATATAGAGAAAGGTGTTTGTTAGTTTGTATAATATAAGTTTAAAAAGGTTTTCGTGACGCCAAGTCTTCTTGTCTTTGATTAGGTTTGACTTCCCACCTCTACTAGAAGTCAATCTTGATTCTAATTGAGAGTTTATATCTCTTAAATTTTGTTAGCATTTCTTTTGGAAAAATAATTTTCCTACAATTTTGTATTTTTTTCTTATTGTTTGTTCGAAACCTACTCCCTCCATTTCTTATTAGTTGTCGTTTTAGAGTTTAAATTTTGTTTCATATTAGTTTTCGTTTTAGAATTTCAATGCAAATGTTTGATAATATTTTCACTTTTATCCCTATTTCTTTAGCTTATTAATTAATGTGATCATAATATATAATATATTAATGAAGGATAAAACAAACAAAAAATTAATTGTTTTCTTAATCTACATAAAACAACCTAGAACGACAATTAATATGAAACGGAGAGAGTATTGATTAGACATGGACGATAACAAAGACACTTGGGAAAAGAAGATGATTCACATAAACTCCCGCAAGGACGCTCCACGAGGCAAACCTACATCATTCGCGATGGGTAATGAAATGGTAAAATATAATAGCAATCGACTTGTATTTAATAGAAGATTCGAGATTCTCTACAATGACTCATACCATATAGACATAGATATGATCCAAAGTTCAAATGTCACAATTCCAAATTATGTTGTTATCCAAATGCTAACATGATTCTACTGTCGATTCATAGCTAGTCAAATTGATCAATGCAATAAACATAATGATATACACATTCAAATCACTTATATGCAATAAAACTAGTAGCTTATTCTCGAAGTGTCTCACACTATTTGCCCGTTAGTGTAAGATCTAGAACTCATATACTAGTTTGTATCAACATTTATCATAATCTCGCATCTATGTTATCATACATCAAGTTATAGGGTATAAATTGTAACCATTAAAGGAACTAGTCAATAAAAATGAAAGAATTACAGATGAATAGAATAGGAAATTTAGAGGAATAGTTTTGTTCCTCTCATTCCTTTTGAATATAAAAGATGAACAATTTTTTTTAATTGTCTGAATAAAATTAGTTTTTTCATGTGAAATAAGTGGATTTTTTTAATGGTTTTAATGTAAATTGTGAAATTTTATAGGAAGACATAACTCCATCTTAGTTTGTTCATCTAGTTAATTATTTGAATCCATAGTAAGGCAAAATGATCATAGTATAGTTAAACGTGAATCTATATTTAGCCAGGCTTTAGTGCGTCTATCAGAACATCATAACTTCTGATTCGACCATGGATTAATTGATTCTGGTTGTATTAATGTATTTGAAAGTTGGTTCCTATAGCTTTTCAACTTGCAAGAATGTATAATGATTACAAAGTAGCCATTAAGATGATATCTGTTGGAACGTGTTTGAGCACGTCTCCTATAAATCAATTTGTATCAGGGAGGTTCGGGGATTTTCTGTTAAGATAGAGCCGGTTGCGTTTCGGTCGGCAAATGAGGAGGAAGAGGTGATTTATAACTGTGCCTGGAGGGCTGCCTACGTACCCCGGATTGGGGATCAAGCCATTCGTAGTTCGTTGCTGACTCGGAGATGACGTCGCGGTTGATACATTGTTTGAGCTCGTTAGGTCGGCGGTGAGTGTGTGGTGAGCTCGGATAGGTTGACGTGGTGGTGACGTGCATGCGTGTGGTCGGAGATCGGCTCGTGGCGAGACTGAGGTCGTGAGCTCGTCTTCGTCGTAGTTGTGGCCGTGAGTGAGCTCGTCTTCCTCCTGTGATTATGGTACGTGACTATGGTTGTAACATCCCGATTTCTTGTATATGCGGAGAGGCTTATAAGAATTGATTTGGCTACCTATGTCACCAAAGTGCACTTATCTTTTCGGGAACTTGTCCAGAGAGAACTCCAGAGTTAAGGGTGCTTGAGCTGGAGCAATTTAAGGATGGGTGACCTTCCGGGAAGTGATTCGCGGTATCGTGTGAGTGAGGACAAAACACGGGGAAAGATCACGTGGTGACTGCAGGGTCAGTAAACAAGTATTACAAGCCTCCCGGACTAACGCACCGGCCGTCGGACAAGGGTGGGGCCCACAGGCCGAGAGAAGGCATGGGGCCCACAGGTAGGGGCGGTCGGGGCGTTATAAGTGGTATCAGAGCCGAACCCAAACACGTGTGTGGAGTCAGGTGGGCTCACACCGTCTAGGGTGACGATCCTGGTGCGCAACGAGGACGTTGCGCTCTATGAGTGGGGGTGATTGTAACATCCCGATTTCTTGTATATGCAGAGAGGCTTATAAGAATTGATTTGGCTACCTATGTCACCAAAGTGCACTTATCTTTTCGGGAACTTGTCCAGAGAGAACTCCAGAGTTAAGCGTGCTTGAGCTGGAGCAATTTAAGGATGGGTGACCTACCGGGAAGTGATTCGCGGTATCGTGTGAGTGAGGACAAAACACGGGGAAAGATCACGTGGTGATTGCAGGGTCAGTAAACAAGTATTACAAGCCTCCCGGACTAACGCACCGGCCGTCGGACAAGGGTGGGGCCCACGGGCCGAGAGAGGGCATGGGGCCCACAGGTAGGGGCGGTCGGGGCGTTATAATGGTGTCCATGCATGTTACTTGCCATGCATGTTACTTGCCATGCAAGTTACCATCCTTCTCTAATCATGGTGGTCTTCATGTCGGCAAATGAGGTCGGTTCTCTTCGGAGGTGGCGAGACTGAGATGGCGAGGTCGGTGATGATGAATGAGCTCGGTATATGGAATGAGCTCGGTTAACTCCCTTTGCTCGAATGATGATGAGGTCGGTTGCATGAGGTCGGTTCTCCCGTTGTCGTTGTAAGTACGTGCTCTCTTGTGTGGTCATGAGTATTGTTGATCCAGGGGATCACTAAGTGTGTTTAAAGAGTGATTAGGAGATGAGAGGTGAGATTTTCGTTAATTAGAGCAATTTAACTACTATTAAGGCAGGCCGGGGGAAAGATGAGTAGGCCGGGGGCCGTGTTTCTTTTTATTGATGGTGAGAGAAATGAACAATTTAGAGTTACGAACTGGTTCCGAAGGACGTCCAGTTCGGCGTTCTAAACTGTTGCCTTGTTACAGAGAGAGAGAGACCGGGTAGTTTCCGCAGGTCTCAAAGTGGCTAAAAATCAAAAGTTCCGAAGTCCCTCTCATTAATGACATCGAGGGGTATATATAGTCGGGGTCGGCTTCCTGCTCCCCGGGATCTCGGGGCCACGTGGCGTCTTCGGCCTCTTTCGCGGGTAAGGTGGCCTAGGAGGCGTGTTCGGCCTCTTTCGGGGAGAGAGGTCATTATGAGCTCGGTGTGGCGTGTTGCAGAGCAGTGCACTGTTTAACCAACTCTCCTCCACGTGTCTCCCTTTCCTTCGTCAAGTCTGCAAGGTTGGTGAGATGTCGAGGTCGGCCCATACTCCTGCTCAGACAATACACTGTTCGACCAACCCCCACTCGTCCTCTGCTCTTCTGACATTCCTTCCTTGGTGAAGTGTCAGCTCGGACCTTTCTACGTCACTTTCAGGTCGGCGACCGAGCTGAAGAGGGGCCTTGCGGGCCGGTGCTTTCAGGCCGGAGACCGAGCTGAAGAGGGGCCTTGCGGGCCGGTGCTTTCAGGCCGTAGACCGAGCTGAAGAGGGGCCTTGCGGGCCGGTGCTTTCAGGCCGTAGACCGAGCTGAAGAGGGGCCTTTCCTAAGATGGGCCTAACTAATTGGGGGTGCTAGGCCCACCTCCAACAATAGGCCCTCCCCCAGTTCGGTATCGCGAGGCGAAGCGAGCATGCCGAAGTTGATCTGACGTTAGTTCGGAACATCTTAGGACGGTCTCTCCGTGCTTGTACGTGTCGTCCGTTCCGGCGATCCGCAGATGGTTGGCGCGTACTCGCCACGCGGGAGGATAAAAGGGGCGCCTCGTTATTCGCGCGAGCTGTCCACGCGCGGCGTGCGAAAGACGCTTTGCGTTTATCGAGGCGTCCTTTGCTTTTTTGTCGTGGGGATAGCGAAGAGGCGTCGTCATTAGGTTGCTGGGCGGCCGTCCTGGAGGCACCCAGCTCGGGGTCTAAGGCGAGCAAGCTGTCGAAGGTCGAGGACTGGTCTCGCAGCTACTTCTACATCCGGGCTACTGCCGTGGTTGGGCTCGACCCGTCGGCGAGATACACCCGGGATTGGAACTTTTCCCCGGGTAGGGATTTGCAGGTCGAGCTGACTTCTCTTCTTTGGTTTTGTCTGACTGATGCCTTTTCGTCTTGCTTTTCAGGCCCTCACTCCTCCAGGTTCAAGCTACCGGACTACGCGGGTATCGTTGCCGTGCTCAGGTCAGTGCGTAGAAGAGAGTGGAAGTCCTTCACTGCGGCGAGAATTGGAGCTGCGATGGCCGGTGGTCGGCAATTTTTTTTTTTTTTTTTTTTTTTTTTTTTTTTTTTTTTTTGCCGAACTGACGAGTGCTTCTATCGCAGGAAGAGCTAGGTTCGCCAGTCCGCTGTACGCGGACTCCTTTGTGGCGGCACCGCCGCCGGTGCCCGAGATGCCGGTCCGGAGAGACCCGGCGCCAGGGGTCGGGGGGGGAGTCCTCCGGGGTGGCTCCCTCGAAGAAGAGGGCAGCAGAGGCTGTTGGTGGCAAGGCCGGCAGGAAAAAGAAGAGGACCGAGGTGGGAGAGTGCTCCGCCGCAGGTCGGGATGAGGCCCGGCCTGAACTGCCCGGGTGCGAGCCCGAGGCGTCTGTCGCCGAGGTGCCGGCAGGGGAGGTCGTGGAGGTTCGGTCCCAGGAGGGCGAAGAGGTCGCAGTAAGGGCGACGGAGGGCGGCGATGAAGCCGTCGTTGTGGAAGAAGGGCGGGAGGCCGCTGGTGACCGGAGCGTTGGGGCTTTGGCGAGTTCGGAGGACGGGCCTAGGGACTACAGCTTCTCCTTTACCCACGAGGATGGAAGCAGCCAGGTCATCGTCGATCCGGACGAGTGCGCCGAGCTGGCGCAGGCCATGATGTTCGGGCAGAGTCCGCACTTTGTCCCGCTGGAGATGGCGGAGGCCGATACCTTCCGCCAGGTGGCGCGATCCGCAGCGCGGGTAAGCCTTTGTTCTGATCTAACTGTTTTTAGCTGGACTTGTTGTGCGTCTTTGCTAACGACTGGTTTGATGCAGACGATGGCCCTTTCTGCCTTTCTGGCGGAGGCCTACGAGAAGCGACTCGCCGAGGAGCACGCGTCGCTTCGATTCCTGCAGGGGCGCCAGGAGGCCAGCGCGCAGATCCAGTCCGCTCTGACTCGCGGGTTGGAGAAGGACCTGAGGGAGGAGAAGGCCCGGTCTGCGGCGCTGGGCGAGGAGGCGGCACGGGTGCGAGCCCGGGCCGGAGAGGCGGGCCGTCTTCAGGCTGAGCTGGAGGCTGAGAGAGGCCGGTCTGCCGGTGAGCGGGCTCGGGCGGCTTCCCTGGAGGAGGAGGTCGGGCTTTTGAAGGGGGAGCGGGAGACACTCCGCTCTAGGGTGAAGGGGCTGGAGTCCGCCATAGACCGGGCGAAGGTGGCCTTGGCTGTGGAGAGTGACCGGGTGACAGCCCGGTGGGACGCGCGGAACCAGGAGTGGTCCGCGAAGATGGCGAAGATCCGTGCCCATCTGGACGGGCGCAGCCGGGCCTTAGAGCCTCACCTGCTGTACAACCAGGTGATCGGCGTCAGGGCGTGCCTCAAGAGGATGGAGGCCGAGGACGGGGTGTCGGTACCGTTCTACCGATATCAGAAGCTGGACGAGGATGAGGCGGCATTTGGCGCCGTGCTGGACGGAATGGATTTTCCGGACTTGACCCCGGGGGATCTGGACACCCCTCTGGACCGTGCTCATGGCGTCCAGCTTGAGCGGATCATGCCCGCCGCTTCTTCGGAGGCGCCCTATGTGGATCTGACTGAGGACGCTCCCTCGGCTGCTGAGACCGTCCAAGCAGATCCGCCAGCGCAGGACTTGGCCCCGTGCGCTGATGAGGCCGGCACCGACGCGCTACCCGGTGAGGCCGGAACCGATGCGCCATCTGGTGAGGCCGGTACTGAAGCGCCATCCGGTGAGGCCGCGGTTGGGGAAGAGAGGTCTGAGCAGCCCTTCCTTGGTGAGTACGGCACCAATGCGAGGATGGTGGCCCCGGGTGATGTAGATGGTACCCGTGCTGACGGGGGCGAGGACCGACCGGCCGATGCGGCCTTGTAAATACTTTTTTCCTTTTTGTTTTCTTCTCTCTTTTGTAAAGACCGGGCCGTAGGCCATTTATGCAATGACTAGGCCGTGGGCCCTTTCTCTCTTCTTCCTTTTGTAATGACCAGGCCGTGGGCCCTTCTTATAATATCGAGGCCGTTGGGCCCTTCTTTTTTTGTAAGTGCCGTTTCGAGGCTTTTGTAATGACTAGGCCGTAGGCCCCTTTTTTTTTTATAATAGCGAGGTCGTTGGCCCTTTTGTGATAATCGAGGCCGTTGGCCCCTTTTTTTTTTGTAAGTGCCGTTTCGAGGCTTTTTTGATTGGTAGAGTAGGTCGTAGGCCGTACCCTGTCATGTATGCAGGTCGTGGACCGTGCTCTTGTATTGGGTGCGAGGTACGACTCGACTTGAGATACTTATTGCTTGTGTATCTTTAATATTTTTAGTGGGTGCGAGGTGATCTCGGCTTAAGGTACTTATTGCTTGTGTACCTTGTTTTTTTGGTGCGGGTAGCGAGCCCGGCTTAGAGACACTTAATGATTGTGTGTCTAGTAGAGGTGCGAGCCCTGGGGCCCGACTTTAGTACTTATTGCTTGTGTACTATGGGAGTGCGAGCATTGGAGCTCGGCTTTGGCACTTATAACTTGTGTGCCGGGGAGAGCGAGCACCGGAGCTCGGTCCCCTTTTTTTTTGTAGTGCGAGCGTTTGGAGCTCGGCTTTTTTTTTTTTTTTGTAGTGCGAGCATTTGGAGCTCGGCTTTCTTTTTTTTTTTTTTTTTTTTTTTTTTTTTGGGTAGTGCGAGCGTTTGTAGCTCGGCTTTTTTTCTTTTGTAGTGCGAGCGTTTGGAGCTCGGATTTTTTTTTTTTTTTTTTTTTTTTTTTTTTTGGGTGGTACGAGCATTTGGAGCTCGGTTTTTTTTTTTTTTTGTAGTGCGAGCGTTTGGAGCTCGGCTTTTGTGCTCAGGTCGGGGACCGTATTCCTTTGTCAAAAAGGTTTTATTAGATTAATAGCTGAGCCCTGGTTAGGGGTTGCCTACGTACCCTTTAGTAGAAGGGATCAAGCCAATCGTAGTTCGTTTGTTTACAAAGGCGGAGAGAGGAATGGAGCCCGGGGGCCTAGTAATAGAACCGTTTGAGGTTGATCGAATTCCATGAGCGCGGGATTGCGTCACCGGTCATCGTGACAAGTTCGTAGACGCCGGGCTTCACGACCTTGGAGATAAGGTAAGGGCCCTCCCAATGTGCACCGAGCTTGCCTGCGTTTAGCTCGGCGGTGTTTTCGAAGACTTTGCGGAGGACCAGGTCGCCTTCGGTAAAGAACCTGCCTCGAACCCTCTTGTTGTAGTACTTGGAGGCGAGCTGCTGGTAGTTTTGGATTCGGAGGAGGGAAAGGTCCCGTTGTTCCTCAAGGAAATCCAGCTCGCTGAGTAGGATGGTGTCGTTCAGGGCGGGCTGCTGGGTGAGCATAGCGCGGCGTGGAGTGGGGAGCCCGGCCTCGGAGGGGGCCATTGCTTCCATTCCGTGAGAGAGGCTGAACGGTGTGCGTCCTGTCTATGTCTTCGGCGTTGTGCGATGGGACCAGAGGACTCCATCGAGCTCGTCGGCCCAGGACCCCTTCTTGTCGTCCAGTCGTTTTTTGAGGCCGTCGAGGATGGTTTTGTTGGTGGCCTCGGCCTGCCCATTTCCTTGCGGATATCTCGGGGTGGACTTACTCAGCCTGATTTTCCACTTCGCGCAGAAGTCTTCGAAGAGGGCCCATGTGAACTGGGCACCGTTGTCGGTTACGATCTCGTAGGGCAACCCGTGTCGGCAGATGATGAACTTCCAGACGAATTTCCGGACGTCCTCTGCCGTGATCTTGGCGTAAGCCTCGGCTTCGACCCATTTGGTGAAGTAGTCGGTCATGACCAGGAGGAAGCGCTTTTGGCGAGATCGGGGAAGAGGCCCGACTATGTCCATGGCCCATCGCATGAAGGGGTAGGGTGCTACCGCAGTGGTGAGGAGCTCGGTAGGGCGATGAATGAGTGGGCCGTGACGCTGGCACTTCTCGCACCGGGCTGCGAATTTTGCACAGTCCTGAAGCATCGTCGGCCAGTAGTGCCCTTGGTTCCGGATTCTCAGGGCGAGAGCCCGGCCGCTTGAGTGGTTTCCGCCGGCACCTTCGTGCATCTCCTTCATCACGTCAATGGTTTCCTGCCCGTGGAGGCAGCCGAGCAGGGTTCCCGAGGTGCTCCACCGGAACAGGTTGCCGTCCAGCATCGTGTATCGGGCACACTTCTTTCTTAGCCGTCGGGCGGCCCACCGGTCTGGGGGATGAATGCCGTCTGCGATGTACAGCAGCAGGTCGACTCGCCAGTCCGGCAGCTCGGGCTCGGCCGGGGGCGGCGGTAGAACTTCGGGAGGTGGCGCGTCTTCGTCATGGTCCGCGGCCTGGGGGTTGATCAAGTAGGCCCCTTTTGGCAGCTCGATGCTAGGGAAGTCGATGCTCTCGACCGGGATCACCCGTCGTTGGGCTGGGGCCGAGGTGGAGGCCAGTGAGGCGAGAGCGTCTGCGAAAGTGTTATCGCCTCGGGGAATCTTCGTCAGGGTGAACTCGGAAAAGTCTGCGGCCAAGCCTTGGGTCACCTTGAGGTAAGCGTCCATGCGATCGCTCTTGGCCTCGTACTCTCCGCTGAATTGATTGGCGACGAGCTGGGAGTCGCAGTAAGCTCGGATTTTCTTCGCGCCGACCTCCTTTGCTAGGCGCAGGCCGGCGATCAGAGCTTCGTATTCTGCCTCGTTGTTTGATGCCGGGAAGGCCAGGCGGAAAGACTGCTCGAGGATCTCCTTGGTTGGGGATTCGAGGCGTATGCCAACGCCGGACCCGTGCTTGGAAGCCGATCCGTCGACATGCAGAGTCCACACCTCGGGCACTTCGCTGACTGCCAGCTCGGGTGCCAACTCGACTAGGAAATCGGCCAGGGCCTGAGATTTGATCGCGGTCCGACCTCGGTACTCGATTTCATATTCGCTCAGCTCAACGGCCCACTTCATTATCCGGCCCGATCGGCTCGGGCTGTGGAGGATGGTTCTGAGGGGGTAGGTGCTTAGGACGGCAATCGCATGAGATTGAAAGTAAGGACGGAGCTTTCTAGCTGCGACGACCACTGCCAAGGCGAGCTTCTCCAGAGTCGGGTACCTGCTCTCCGCGTCGTCAAGGGATTTGCTGATGTAGGAGATGGGTCTCTGATCGCCTCGGTCTTCCCGTACCAGCACTCCGCTGACCGCTGACGCGGAGATGGCGATATAGAGGTAGAGGGTTTCGCCTTCTTCTGGCTTGGACAGAACGGGAGGAGTGGATATGTACTCCTTCAGCTGTCGGAGGGCATCCTCGCATTTGTCGTCCCACTCGAACCGCTTGTTAGCCCGGAGCAGCTGGTAGAACGGGAGGCATTTGTCGGTAAAGCGGGAGATGAACCGGTTCAGCGCGGCGATTCTCCCGGTGAGTCGTTGTACTTGACGCGTGCTTTCCGGGGATTTGAGCTCGATGATGGCTCGGATCTGCTTGGGGTCGGCCTCGATCCCGCGCCAGGTGATGATGTACCCGAGGAATTCGCCCGATGTGACGCCGAAGGAACACTTGGCCTGATTCAGCTTCATGTTGTATTCGTTCAACGTCCGGAAGCAGGACCGGAGATGAGTGACGTGGTCGGCCGCCACCAGAGACTTCACCAGCATGTCATCTATGTATACTTCCATAGTGCGGCCTATTTGGTCGGCGAACATCCGGTTGACGAGTCGTTGGTAGGTGGCCCCGGCGTTCTTGAGTCCGAAGGGAATTACCTTGTAGCAGTAAATGCCTCGGTCCGTGATGAACGCGGTCTTCTCCTGGTCGTCGGGGTGCATGGGGATCTGGTTGTACCCCGAGAAGGCGTCCATGAAGGAGAGCAGCTCGTTCCCCGCGGTGGCTTCGACGACCTAGTCGATTCGGGGGAGGGGAAAGCTGTCTTTCGGTCACGCTTTGTTGAGGTCGGTGAAATCCACGCAGACCCTCCATTTCCCGCTCTTCTTCTTGACCACCACCGGGTTGGCCAACCAGTCCGGGTATTTGACCTCAGTGATCGAACCGGCCGCGGTGAGCCTTTCGACCTCGTCATTGACGGCCTGGGCGCGCTCCGGACCCAGCTTTCGCCGCTTTTGCTTGATCGGTCTGCAGGTCGGATCCACGTTGAGCTCGTGACTGCACGTGTTCGGGTCAATGCCGGGCATGTCGCCGGTTGACCAGGCGAAGGTAGAGACGTTCCGCCCTAGGAACTCGACCAGCTCTCGCTTGATGCTCTCGTCGAGATCGGTGCCGATGCCGACGCAGCGGGCGGGGTCACGCGGATCGATGTTGACCTGGGCGACAAGGTCCCGCCCCGGGAGATCCTGGGCGTCGGGGTCGCCGGTCTGAAGCGCGTTGATGGCCAAGCAGGCCGGTGCGGCGCGGCGCAGCTTATGCTCGATGGCGAAGCAGGCGCGAGAGACCCTTTGGTTACTCCTAAGAGTATACGTACCGTCCTGGTTGGGGAACTTGAGGCACTGGTGGTACGTTGACGTGACTGCCTTCATCGAGTGCAGCCAAGGGGTTCCAAGGATGATATTGTAGATCGGGGTGGTATCGAAGACCACGAACTTGACGATTCTCGTCACCCGACCTACGTAGACCGGCAATTCGATGGTGCCGATTCCGTTGACGGTGTCCCCGGCGAAGCCGGTCAGCGGGATGGAGTGCGGCTTGATTTCGACCCCGTTTAAATTCATCCTGGCCAGGGTGTCCTTGAAGATGAGATCGACCGAGCTGCCCGTATCGACGAGGACTCGGTTAACGTCGCAGTCGGCTACGCGGACTTGTACGACGAGGGGGTCGTTGTGGGACTGGTGGACCCCGGCCGCGTCGGCCTCGGTGAAACATATCTCCCTCTTGCTCGTGTCCTGAGCGTCGATCTCTGGCCCGGAGTGCCATTTCAGGGAGGCGTCGGTCTTTCTCTCGTGACGCTTGATGGACCGCACTGAGTCGTTACACGAGAGGAGGCCTCCCATGATCATCCCTATCAGAGTCCGGGCCGGGGGAGGCGATCTGCCCGTTTCCCGGCCTCGCGAAGGAGATCGTCGCCGCCGGTCGTCGTTCTGGGCGCGGTTGTAAGGCCTAGCCCGGTTATCCTCGCGACCTCGGTTGTAGCGGGGTTGCACGCGATCGCCGTCCCGGGCATGTGGACGCAGCCGCTCTGGGACGTTGATTTCTCCCCGTTGTAATTGGTTCAACAGGACCTCTTGGAGGGCGCGGCAGTGAGAGGTCGGGTGCCCCTTTCGCCGGTGGAAGTCGCAGAAGGCCGACCTGTCGTACGGCTCATCTAGTTGGGGCTCCCTATCGCTCGGCTCGTCGGGACGCCGATCCTGCTGGTGTGGATCCCGTACGTACTTGTTCCAAGGCAATCGCGGCGCGGGACTGGGGGGAAGTACGGGGTCGTGTAGATGGAGGCCGGAGGGCGGTCCGTTAACAAGGAATGCAGCGGCCTGCTTTCCCTTGCTGCCCTGGTACTCGTCATCGTAGTGTTGACGAGGCTCCTGATATCTTTCCTGGGGACGCTCCTTCGCGGCTGGGGCCTTGTGAGAGGCGTTGTTTCTCGACTCAGCCGCCTTCTCCTCTTCGAGCTCGACGAAGAGTCCAGCGCGGTGCAAGGCGTCTTCCAGCGAGCGCGGCCTGTTGAGCTTCATATCGTCCTTGAAGGCCGAATCGGCCCGCAGTCCCTTTCTTAGAGCGGGGAGCGCTGACTCGTCAGTCACGTTGCTTTGGGAGGCCGTGGCCTTGAAGCGCTCTATGAAGGACCTGAGCGACTCCTTTGCTCCTTGGTTCATCGCCCAGAGGTCCGCGCTGGATGCGGACTGGCGGATGTAGATGGAGTAGTGCTCGAGGAAGGTGGTCGACAGGTCCCTGAAGCTGTCTATGGAGTGCGTCTTCAGCCGAGAGAACCACGTGAGAGCCGGGCCGGTGAGGTTCTCTACGAAAAGTTGGCAGTGGGCGGCTTCGCGCTCGTCTGGTGAGAAGTGGGCGCGGCCCATGGCGATGGTGAACGCCGTAAGATACTGGGCCGGGTCGGTGGTGTCCGCGTAGGGCTGGAGTTTGAGCTTCCCGAGGTGCTGGAGCGGGACGGAGGCGATCCGGCGGGTGAACGGCGTGTTTTGCGTCTCTCTGAGGACGCGATCGATTTCCGGGGCCGCGCTGGTGGCCTGATGGATTTTGGAGGACATCGCGCGGATAGTCTCCTTCATAGCTTCGAACTCGGCGTCCCTTGAGCGCTCCGCGCTGGATCGGAGGTGGTGGGCTTCGTCGCCCGGGTGGCTTCCTACTGCCGGGGCGAAGCGTCCGCCCGGCCCTTCGGATCCTGACGGTGAGTCGCCCGGTCGGCTTGTCCGGATGCGGGGGGTTTCTTCCCGAGAGACCGGCTCTCTGAGATGGACGTCGGGGGACCCGGTATTGTCCGACCGGTCACGGGAGGCCCCTAGCGTGGCGAACCGTTGGTCGGTGGCTCGCGTCAGCTCGTGTATTCGGGCGAGCAGGGTCTGCATCACGGCGGACAGCGTGGGCTGATCTTCCGACGCTCGGGGTGCGTTGTGGGCGGCGGAGCCGTCGGAATGAGCGGGTGCCGAAGCCGGGGGCGGGGCCCTGAAGAACTGCTCTCGGGGAGTCGTCTGGTTGGCAGCTGCTTGGGCTGACGACGGGATGGGCGACGTCGTTTGAGTCGTTGGCGGGGCCGTTGTCGGGGCCTGGGCCGTTGTTTGGGCCGGGGTGTCCTGGTCTGACAGCACTCTTGGGGGCGGAATTGCCATCGTTGCTGCGGTTGCGGTGGTGGTTGAACTGCTCCTTGCGTATAGAAGAATCTCCCCCCTCCTTCTAGCGCCAATTGTTGATCCAGGGGATCACTAAGTGTGTTTAAAGAGTGATTAGGAGATGAGAGGTGAGATTTTCGTTAATTAGAGCAATTTAACCACTATTAAGGCAGGCCGGGGGAAAGATGAGTAGGCCGGGGGCCGTGTTTCTTTTTATTGATGGTGAGAGAAATGAACAATTTAGAGTTACGAACTGGTTCCGAAGGACGTCCAGTTCGGCGTTCTAAACTGTTGCCTTGTTACAGAGAGAGAGAGACCGGGTAGTTTCCGCAGGTCTCAAAGTGGCTAAAAATCAAAAGTTCCGAAGTCCCTCTCATTAATGACATCGAGGGGTATATATAGTCGGGGTCGGCTTCCTGCTCCCCGGGATCTCGGGGCCACGTGGCGTCTTCGGCCTCTTTCGCGGGTAAGGTGGCCTAGGAGGCGTGTTCCGGCTTTCGGGGAGAGAGGTCATTATGAGCTTGGCGTGGCGTGTTGCAGAGCAGTGCACTGTTTAACCAACTCTCCTCCACGTGTCTCCCTTTCCTTCGTCAAGTCTGCAAGGTTGGTGAGATGTCGAGGTCGGCCCATACTCCTGCTCAGACAATACACTGTTCGACCAACCCCCACTCGTCCTCTGCTCTTCTGACATTCCTGCCTTGGTGAAGTGTCAGCCCGGACCTTTCTACGTCACTTTCAGGTCGGCGACCGAGCTGAAGAGGGGCCTTGCGGGCCGGTGCTTTCAGGCCGGAGACCGAGCTGAAGAGGGGCCTTGCGGGCCGGTGCTTTCAGGCCGTAGACCGAGCTGAAGAGGGGCCTTGCGGGCCGGTGCTTTCAGGCCGTAGACCGAGCTGAAGAGGGGCCTTTCCTAAGATGGGCCTAACTAATTGGGGGTGCTAGGCCCACCTCCAACAAGTATGTCGTCATGAGTTCATTTTGAGGTGCGAGCTGGTGGAGTGAGCTCGGTTCTCATGGTGGTGGTGGTGAGTTCGGCGGATCTTTGTTGTGGTTTTGAGCTCGGCGTATCATGATTGTGAGCTCGGCATGTCGTGTTCGGCAACTCGTTCTTCTCCGCAACGTAGTTCGTCTTGGTGAGCTCGTGATCTCTTCTGCGTGATCGTGAGCTCGGTTTGTTTTTGGCGTGGTTGACATCTTCGATGTGTTGAGTTCGGTGGTGAACGTCTTGGTGTGTTGTGATGATTGGCTTCGTCATGCATGTCACATTGCTTGCCACGCAAGTTACCATTCTTCTCTTTGTTGTTGTCGTTATTCTCTTTGAGCTCGTTGGCCATGTTCACGTGTTCTGCTCGGTTTGTCATGAGCTCGGCATGCACGCCATGCTCTCGGTGAGCTCGTTCTCTCATGAGCTCGGCATTCACGTCACAACTTCTCCTCTAGTCATTGCTTGGCAAGTGAGCTCGGTTCTCTTCGTGGTTGGGAGTGAGTTCGGCCAGTTCGGCGATGGGGCGTCACGTGTGAGCTCGGTGGTGAGCGCCATGGGTGAGCTCGGTGCGTTTGAGGTTGCGATGGAGAGGTCGGGGAGGACGACGGAGAGACGAGCTCCTGATGGTGATGAGATAGGTCGGAGAAGATGACGAGGTCGGACATAGGGTTATTTAGAGAGAGAAAATAACTTAGAGAAAGAGTGAGTGAGCAGAGAATGGGATGCCTTTGACAATGAACTCCAAGGGGGTATTTATATTAGGAGTTGAGCAGACAGCTCTCCGCTTTCTGGGGATGACGTGACGTGACGTTGACAAGGCATGTCGTGAACAGTACCGGACAGGTCGTGAACAGTATTGTGAAGGTCATTAACAGTACAAGGCATGTCGTGAACAGTGCTGGGAAGGTCGTGAACAGTGTCGTGCATGTCGTGAACAGTACCAGGAAGGTCGTGAACAGTACATCTTCGCGCGGCGTCAACGTTAGCTCGGGATGGAAGTTCGGGGTGCAAGCTCGGTGCCGTCCTTGGTCAAACACTGACTTTTGGCTGACTTTGACCAAGCGGGCCTTATTTGCTGAGATGGGACCTAGCTAATTGGGGGTGCTAAGCCCACCTCCAACAATAGGTCCCCCCCAGTTCGGTGTCATGAGGTGTAGCGAATGCATCGAAGTTGATCCTTGTTAGCTCGGCGCATCTCAGGTCGGTCTCCAAGATTTTAGGATTGACTGCTGGGACTCGTTAGGCGGGATCAATAGACGGATGTGTGTGAACTGCTAGACCGCGAGGTTGGCGAGCTGCGTGGTCGGTGAGCTGCGGGTCGTGCAGTTAGAGGAATGTGATCGTGAGCTTGGCGAGCAGGAGGTCGGCGAGCTGTGGTCGTTAGTTAGGCGGAGCTGCGGGATCGGCGAGCTATGACTACGCGATGAGTAAGCTGCGACTGAGCTACCTAACTGTTAGACCGACGAGCTGCGACCTCGAACTGCCTTACTGTCGGATCGATGAATTCCGACTGCTAGCTGCCTTAGTGCGAAGTAGACGATCTGAATTTCGCTTAGCTTGGCCGACGAGTTGAGCCTAAAGACTTCGTAGTCCGGTGGGAGATGAGATCAGATGTTAGACTTCAGTGGTGTAAATGATTTTGGCGTCTTTCCTGCAAAAAATGACTAAAGATACGAGATTGAGCTCGAGGCTGAGCTCGGCGTTTGTTAGTTAGACGCGAGACCGGTGAGCTGTGATTCTGAGTTGTTCAATTTCTAAAATCGGTTAGTTATTTAGCGTACCACAAGGTCAGCGATTCGCGCGGTCGGAGAAATGAGATCATGAGCTTGGTGAGCAGGAGGTCGGCGAGCGGTGGTCGCGAGTTAGGTGGAGCTGTTGAGGTCGGTGAACTGCGACTGCGCGATGAGCGAGCTGCGACCGAGCTGCCTAACTGTTACACCGACGAGCTACGACCCCGAACTGCCTCACTGTCAGATCGACGAACTACGACCACGAACTGCTTTCCTTGGAGTTCGGCTTAGAGGGACGGACCTTGTGATTAAATCTAACTAGAAAATATATTTGAAAAAAATAAAATCTTGATTAGTACCTGAGTTTCGTTTAGCTCGGTAAGTGACGAGCTGATACTTGTTTGGACAGCTCGGTGAGCTTTCTTTTATTTCGAGCTCACACAGTTATTTCGTTGTACGAGCTCCTCTTGTTTTATTTGCTTCAGCTTCTTTAATGGGCTTTTAGGCCCAACATTTTGTTTTGGCACGTGAATGATAGCAAGTGGGCTGCAAACTTTGTTCAAGCCAAAGAAGAAATTGATCCTCTTATTCACGTTTTGCAGGTCGGCGAACAGATGCGTTGTATGTCGGTGGTAAGGGTTCACCGGATCTGAGAGTGCGGCGGTTTTGTCGCAGTTGCTGTTCAACATCTCCAGAGTCAAGACTCGGAGGCTGAGCTTGAGAGTCAGTGACGGGTCGCGCGAGAGATTGAGGGTCGCGACGGTATGTAGAAGGCGGGATTCGGGTTTTGGGTTTTCTCCGGTGGTATTGTAGATCATCGGCGGCGATGGAGGATTTTGGCAATTTGCGCGGTGGATTATGGATTATGACGGAGCAGATCTGAGGTGACTCATGCCGGAAGTTGTGGATCTCGCCGGCGGTTCATCGTAGATCTGGGATTTAGGAAGAATTTGATATTCTCCTCATGTTGACTTTGATTGTTGCAGGGGTGGCGGAGAGTTGTGATGATGGTGACGAAGCTACGAAAATCCCGAGCGGTGATAATTGCTGGTGTAATCGGAGAAGATGAGCAGTTTTTGCATCTTCGATGAGTTTTTTTTTTTTTTTTTTTTTTGAGCGGGACAGGTCAGGGAGTCCTAGTTCAGATATCTCTAAGTGAATGCATGTGAGAGTGTATATATAGCAGGGACCGAGCAAACAGCTCTCCGCGATTCGGGGATGACGTGATGTTGACAAGACATGTCGTGAACAGTACCAGGCATGTCGTGAACAGTGCCGAGCAGGTCATGAACAGTTTCGAGCAGATCGTGAACAGTACCGAGCAGATCGTGAACAGTATAAAGCATGTCGTGAATAGTGTCGGCAGGTCGTGAACAGTGTCGTGCATATCGTGAACAGTGTCAGGAAGGTCGTGAACAGTACATCTTCGCGCGGCGTCAACGTTAGCTCGGAATGGAAGTTCGGGGTGCAAACTCGGTGCCGTCCTTGGTCAAACGCTGACTTTTGGCTGATTTTAACCAAGCGGGCCTTATTTACTGAGATGGGACCTAACTAATTAGGAATGCTAAGCCCATCTCCAACAACATCATCCAAACTGGTAATTTATTATTCGGGTCATCGGACTAATTGAATTTGATTGTATTTAAATTTTGATTTCTTCGGCTTTCGACTTCTTCGGTCACGTTACGTAGCAACGCCATAAAAGGATATTACATTCTTTGGTAGGATGTTATACAATCCACTAGCGACATAATTATGGAGATTGTACACCACATTGCAGCAAAAGATTCTTTTGGTAGTATATTTGTCTGCTATGTCTACCACAGTTTAAAACTGTCACTCTTCTTCTAGCGTTAATATAATTAGGCAAATTTTAACGAGTTCGTATTCAAACAGTTGTACAAGTCGACGGTATAAAAAACAAGTTATTGATGAATAAATTTCAAATTTCACCGCTATGAATTACAATAAATTAAATGATATAATTAACCGTCGTCGCCATGCTTTTGCATGTATCTAGATGTCATTTGTCAAATAATTTGGCGTTCATGTAGTTTAGTTTCGGGTAGACGATCTATTTCCCTACGAACTATATCCATATCACACCAGATCTCCACGGAACTATAACCTCTGTATATATCCCTATAAAATGAAAGTTCAAGATCTAAATCTCCCCCAAAAAAAAGTTCGAAACTTAAATCCACACAGAACGAAAGTTGAAAACTAAAATCCCCATACAGATCGGTTTAAAACGGTTTACTGTTTTGTAATTGTAGTTAACCATCTAAAACCCGAGAATTAACCGATTATGACCCGTTTACGACCCGATTAAGGTTATTAAACCACGGTTTACTTACCCACCCGAGAAAGAAAAAAACCCAAAAAATTACAAACCCTAAATCAAAATCCCCAAATCGAAAACCCCCAAAATCTTAGAACCCTAAATAAAAAAAATCCCTAAATCAAGATTTCTATCAAAAATCCCCAAAATCTTAGAACCCTAAATCAAAAATCGTGGTCATTGGCACTAGTCATTCGAGGTTTTGGCGAAGAAGACTTCGATGAAGAAGCAGTGGATAGAGATGAGTTCGAAATCGAGCAGTTGGTGTCGAAATTTGTCAATGAGCCTTCGATCCACCACGACCAAATGGCTGAGAGCAATGACGACGGAGAGAAATCTCAGAAGACGCCGAGAGAGAAGACCCACATCAGACGGGGTGAAGGGAGATTGTACAAGCACCACACATTCTTCAACGGTGTGGCTTTCAAGGAGTGTGTTCTGGACTATGCATTGAGAACAGGTCGAAATGTGAAGCAACAGAGGTATGATAGAGATAAGATAGCATTTAAGTGTGTTGGTGGTGATCGTGAAGGTGTAGGATGTAGTTGGAAAATTTATGCTTCTAGTCTACCTAAAGATCCTCTGTGCAAAGTTAAGATCTTTGAAGATAAACATAGTTGTGTGTCTAATGGACAATGTGAGATGCTAAAGGTGCCACATATAGCTAGGTTGTTTCTAGACAGAATCCGTGATGAACCAGAATACGTCTTGCCCATGAAGATTGAGGAAACTGTTTTAGAGAAATGGGGAATCACCGTGTCTAGGAATCAATGTCAGGCTGCTAGGAAGACGGCATTGAGGTGGGTTGAATGTGAATACGGTCATCAGTTTGCCCGTTTAAGAGATTATGCGGCTGAGTTAATTGACTCAAACAAGGAGTCGACAGTGGTGATTGATACATTGACAAATGAAGAAGGTAAAGAGGAGTTTAACAGGTTCTACGTGTGCTTTAATGCTATCAAAACAACTTGAAAAGAGACATGTAGGCCATTGATAGGAGTTGATGGCACCTTCCTCAAACACAAGATGAAGGGACAATTATTGGTTGCTTTAGGAAAAGATGCAGATAATCGTATATATCCAATAGCATGGGCTGTTGTTCAAGCGGAAAATACGGATAACTGGTGCTGGTTTGTGAAGAAGTTAAAGGAAGACTTAGGTTTGAATGATGGTGATGGTTTTATTATGATCTCGGATAGGCAAAAGGTAATGTCTTCTGGTTTATTGTGTTTTCTGTTTTGTTTTCGGGTGTTTTGTGTTTTGGTTTACTTTAACTTGGTTGTTTGTGTGCTTGTGTTTGTCTTTCAGGGCTTGATTACAGCTGTCCAGTTAGAGCTGCCGAAGATAGAGCATAGAATGTGTGTTAGGCACATCTATGCTAACCTAAAGAAGAATCATGGGAGTAAAAAAGACATGAGGCCTTTGATATGGAGTTTGGCTTGGAGCTACAATAACGCAGAGTTTGAACAACGATTGGATAGGATTCGCTGCTATGACATTGGCGTCTATAATGATGTGCAGAAGACAAATCCTAAGAGCTGGGTAAGAGCATTCCAGAAGCTTAGGAAATTACTGTGAAGATGTGGAAAACAACTCCACTGAGTCTTTCAACAACACAATTAGAAAGGCAAGGGATAAGCCATTTGTGCCGATGCTAGAGATGGTTAGAAGACTTGCTATGGCACGTATTGCCAAGAGATCTGCTATATCTCATGACCACAAAGGTAGTGTTTTAGTGTTTCTGGTTTTAATGTTTTAGAGTTTTCTGGTTTTAGTGTTTTAGAGTTTTCTGGTTTTGATGTTTTAGAGTTTTCTGGTTCTGTGTTTCTGTTTCTGATTAGTGTTATATACTTTCTGGTTTATGTGTTTGTATTTCAGGGATTTGTACGCCATATGTTATGGGATTTCTAGCATCTGAGAAGAAGAAAGCTGATGAGTGTAGAGTGACTTCAAGCACAAATGGTGACTATGAAGCAAGGCTGAGTGGTTGTTCTTACCGTGTCAACTTGGAGAAGAGGACTTGCAGCTGCTTGAAGTTTCAGATATGTGGCATCCCTTGTGAGCATGCTTATGGAGTGATTATTCACAGGAAGAAAGACCCTGAAGACTACGTATGTCACTGGTTCCGTACAACAATGTGGAAGAGGAACTACACGGATGGACTTGTTCCAGTGAGAGGTGCTCCATTTTGGCCTTCAACAGATGCTCCTAATGTACACATTCCGCCTGAGCCGCTACAACCTGGGAGAAAGAAGATCACTAAGGCTGATAAAAAGAGGAAGAAATGTGTTAACGAGTCTCCAACAAAGAAGCAAGACAAAGTGAAGAAGAGAATAATGCATTGTGGCATATGTGGTACAGCAGATCACAACTCAAGGTTTCACAAAAAAACTTCTCAAACTGATGCACCTTCTCAAGCTGATGCACCTTCTCAAGCTGATGCTCCTTCTCAAGCTCTTTCTGAAGCTGGTGCTCCTTCTCGAGGTCTTTCTCAAGCTGCTGCTCTTTCTAAAGTTGTTGCTCCTTCTCAAGCTCCTTCTCGAGGTCTTTCTCAAGGTGAATCACAAGCTGCTCAACCTACTTCTCAATGGCAACAAAGTCAAGCTTCTCAAGGTAAACCTTCTCAAAGTAAACTCTTCCCATGGATAACATGGGAAGACTGATGAAGGTGGGTCTGTTTTTTAAGGTTTAGGTGGTGGTGGTGGGTTTGTTTTTCAAGCTTTAGGTGTTGGTGGGTTTGTTTTTCAATCTTTAGGTGTTGGTGGGTCTGTTTTTCAATCTTTATGTGGTGGTGGGTCTCATTTCGGGTCAGTTTTCATATGTTTTTGTGCAACTCAATGAGATTGTCGGATTTAAGCTTTTGTTTAAACAAGTTGTAACCATTTGGATGGTGTTTTGTGACTTTGGAATATGAGCTTGTTGTCTCTACTTTTGTTTAAACAAGTTCAAAATTTTGAGAGAAGGCAAGTTGAGACAAAAGTAGAAATTGAACATCACTAAAATCCAACAATCAACTTGTTTTTCAATACAACTATCACACACATACAACCTACTACTCACATAATCCGAAAATGAAAACTAAAAGTAGAAATTGAAGACAAAAGCACACACATACAACCTGCTAGTCACATAATCCGAAAATGAAGACTAAAAAACTGAAAAAGACACAACATACAACCTGCACTCATCACCATGTTCTTCATTCCGAAAGCACACACATACAACCTGCACTCATCACCATGTTCTTCATTCCGAAAGCACCATTTTCTTCAACCTACTAGTGCCATAATCCCAACCATGATCATACAACCAATGACCACTAGCAACATCATCTTCTTCATACCAGATTTCGCTTCATCCAACACGTCTTCAACCCTATCAAATATGTCTTTTTCGAGTTTCATTTGCACTTTATCAAACACCTTCTTCTCATAAACCACCTCATTTCTTGCAACATGTTTCATCTCTTGCTGAAGTCTCGATTGCAATGTCTCAATCTCATCTAACAGAGCCTCGTCAACCCATTTGAAAATGTGAGGATCATTCACAAGCTACAATTTACCAACGGCAACTATAAGAATCAACTCACGATTCAAAGCAACATCTCACAAATCATATAAAGCATTGAGATTACCTTCTTTGAGACAGCATAAGCACACGGTAGTACCGCTGGTAAGGATTGTGCTCGGATTTCGATATCAATCCCAAGATTTATTCACCACACCAACACCTCTTAGGAACACCCACAATTCTTCCACTTCTTGGACGAACTGATCCACTAGAACCTCCAGAGACATTACTCGAAGCACCAGACATCACTGTTTGGACGAATTTGCAAAATCAATTCTAGGGTTCTTATTTTTTTGAATTTTCGATTTGGGGATTCTGTAAATCGACACGATTCGCGTGTTTTGTGAAGATACGGGTCGGGTTTTAAGTCGGGTCGGATTGCATAGGTTTTGGATCGGGTTTTTCGGTTTGGTTTAGGGATTTAATGGTTTAGGTTCGGGTTTAGCTCACAAACCGTGAAAACCGACATCTGTGTGGATTTAAGTTTCGAACTTCTTTTTGGGGGGATTTAAATCTTTAACTTTCATTTTGTAGGGATATATACAAATATCATAGTTCCATGGGAATCTAGTGTGATATGGGTATAGTTCGTGAGAAAATAGATCTTCTACCCTTTAGTTTCTTCAAAACAATTGCGATGGTTGTATTTTGGAAACGGTAAGAATATAGTAGGCTTTTACGGACTTTTAATTAATTTCTTGCATGTCTCTACTACAATATGGTTTCTCGATCTAATACAGCTGAAAAAAAAACAATATAAATATCCTTTTGTCACATCAAATTTATTTCAAAAATAGAAAGATAGTAACTTTGAATTGTGATATTTTAACTCCCAAAAAAAAACTAAATTAATCAAAATTTATGATTTAAATTGTGTGAACCGGATTTTGATATCGGTTAATAGTTTTAGCCGTTCAACTCAAATCTTATTTTTAATTCAATCTATACTCGACTAGATGGAAGATTCTCGGTCTGTACTTAAGGGTACTTTATCGGCACTTAAGGAACTTCTTCAACACTCAAATAAAACAATTTGTCACTTAATTTTCTTTTGCCAAATACTAGGGTGCGATCATACCAGTACTAATGCATCGGATCCCATCAAGACTCCGCAGTTAAGCGTGTTTGGACGAGAGTAGTATTAAGTTGGGTGACCTCCCAAAAAATCTTCGTGTTGAACCCTTAAAAAAAAAAAATTATTCCAATATCATTAAATCTCCATTGTCTCACAATTCGGTCTCCTCGCCGATTAAATAATTAATTTCACATAATAGTATAATAACTATATATTTTTTTGGGTTTTATGTATCAATAGTACATCCATATTTCGATTTGATAAAATGTTTGGAATCTGTTGATTCAGTTGGCATTCGTTTCCTTGAAAACTAATTAATACTCCAAAATCATGATTTGAATTAAGACACACGATTCATACGGTTATTGAAATCGTCATTACTTATTGCGAAATGTTTACTTTTTGTTCCAAATATTATTTATCCTCCTGTGTTAGCAGCGAGAAAACAAACTGTTTGTGGCTACCAAAAGAGTGATTAAAAGTAATAACCCGCATGCCAACATTGAGTCAGACTCTCACAATATGTTACAGAGGGAAATGATGAGAGTTGGGTTCGGAACATTATTTGGAAGTATGGGTTGGGACAAGAGCCCGAGAGATGAGTATTCGTGTCGTCGTCGATTTTATTATTACAAAAACACACACATAAATTTTTTGTTTTTGTCAAAGAAAGACTTTTGTAGGGGCCCACAAAAGCTTTTCACGCGTGCTCTCGCCATCCTACGGTCACCATCATGCCCGCATTAAACGGAAACCACTCAGATTGCTTCATCCAACGGCTCACACTATCTGTGTTTGACTCTCTTCTCTGTCCATCCTCTCACGCGTGCTCCCTCTTCTTCTTCTTCTTTTTTTTCTCCATTACCTCTATTTATTTTATTTTTACCAAACCAACAACAAACATCTCTTATTATACTTTTTTTTTTTGATGAACTTTTGTAGTTTGATATTTCCGTTCAAAAACAAATTATATATGCATAGTGATTTACATGGATTACGATAGGGATGAGACTGATCAAATATCCGAGAAATTTTAATTTTTTTGTAGATATCCAGATTCGTATCTGGGGTTTCCGGATTTCATATACCCGCATAGATATTAAGATATTCGTGGATATTCGGATCCGGATATGTAAAACAATAAAAAATAATATTTAAATATTAAAAATAATGTAATCTTGTGTAAAAGAATGTTCACTAGATAGATACAAACAAGCAACATATTAGACACTCTTTTACTTTTGTGGGATAAAATAGTAAAACTTATTTTAATTACCGCTAATGTGTCACCTACTCCAAGTCTATTTGGTAAAAAGACATATTTTGTCCAAGATTTGATCTTGGTTGAATCAATTAATAAGAGTTTGAGATTTTAAAAAATTCCACTAAAGTTTAACCTCTTTTTTGCTTTTTTTTTTGTAATAAAAAAAATAAACAAGTAGATTATTCATTCATTCACGCACAAAAAGCGTGCAATGAGAATTATTATTATTATTTTATAAAAAAAAAGAAAAATACTTTAAACAATGTTTGCCATTAAAAATGAAAATGGACAAACCAAACCAAACAAAAACAAACAAACCGCACCAGAAAAAGAAAGCCACGCTCTCTGTCACTTACTCCTATTTCTCTCCTTTTTGCCAGATTCTCTCCCTCTAGATCTTCCGCTGCAACTACTTTCTTCTTCCGAATAATTTTGATCAAACTCGAGCGTAAGTTTTACGCTTAAACGATTCATTTGATTCTCATAAGCTTTCTGATTTCTACGGTATGTGGTGTTTGCTTCTCTTCCTACCGCCGCAATTTTTGACTTAGGTTTTTTTTTTTTTTTTTTAGTCTCGTACTACCTTGATGGTTGTTCGTTTGATTCCTGACTAGCTATCTTATGGTGTTGTATGATCGTTGTATATTATTCCCCGAGCCAATTTTTTGATTTTTCTATTTGATTGTTCTGTGTTTAATTGTGTTATCCTTCTGTTTCTTTTTCTGGAATCAAACCATTCATGATCGCTCGAAGATTCTATTTCGTGTTCTGTTTTTTTTCTTTTTGCTTGCGTTGTGATCAGTATGAAATAAAGAAAAAACATTTCTCCTGGATCCGATGTTAATGTCTTTGGTCATGGTGCTCTGTTTGGCTTTAGCTTTCTGTTTTGTTTTACGCAGATTCATTAATCTTTTATTTCTGAATCATGAATCAAACATCCCCTGTGTTTTTGAAGTTTGTTTCTCTGTTTTTTTTTTTTGTGATTTTGCCTCGATTTCAGTGCCTTTCAACTTCATATCTGCGAATATAGTTGAAGAATATGCATTGGTCCTAATTTTGTTTGTTTGTTATTAGAGGAACGGGGCGCTAAAATACACTCAAACTGAAGTTAATAGTGGAAGAATCAAGATGCCGTGGACATCCTTCTTCATGTTTTTCAACAGGACTTGCACTCGTCTGGTTGTCTTTTTCCTCGTGATTCTGTAAATTTGTTCCTTTCAGGTGAGAGAGGACCTTGTCTGTTTCAGCCTCATTCCACATCTTGTGTTTTGTTCTTCAATTACGATGCCACTTATCATGTCTAGTCTTATAAGTTCTTAGTTTCTTTTATGTTTTTGCCTTCGTATAACTGATTGATTATCTTACGTTTAACAAAACAGAACATTTTGGTTTTTAGTTAAGCTTTCTTCTTGCATTGGTTTCGCCACGAATTACTCATTGCCTCCTTGTTTTGCAGGTGTTGATCCGGAGTTTCGGAGTAGCTCTCTGTTGTTGTGCCTATTTTTCTTTGGTTAGTGTAAGAATGTGCATTGTTGGAAACAAGAAGGGAAACCGAGCATTGAAGGAAATAGGAACGTTTATGATGACTACATGTTTCATTGCTAATTACCAATCCGTTCAAGTTTGTCAGGTACATGCCTCTCCTGGATTTATCCTAACACTTTTAACTCCTAGGCAAACCGTTTAATGTTAAAGAAAGTTATAGTTACATTGATTTATGTTACCATTACAGAACTTTATCCCCCCTGATGGTATGTGAATAATCTAATAATCTACATGTTTGAGTTAATAGATTTAGTTGTTAGAGCATAAACCATAGTGTCTCTGATATTCAACCTTTCTTTTGTAATCTTTACAGGCAGAATATTTCAGACAGTTGCTTAAGCCTGTAACGTAGTCTGGTGTCTGGAATTTCCGGAAATTTGGGTTTTGGGCGGCTATCTACTTTTGATTTCGAAAGAGTTATTGTGAGATATTAAGAGTTTGGTATTCTGAAGAGCTGTGTTGACGTCTGAATTCTGTGGGGGAGCTTCTGGTTTGGGGGTAAGGGCTCTGGTGGAAATTCGTGATATCTTCAGTATGATGGCCATAACTTGATTTAGCATTTGGTTCGATTGTCAACTTTAGTGTAGTAGTAACCGAGCAGCTCGAAGCTTTACAAAGGCAAATTTGGTTGCAGAAAATTAATCAGCTCGCGGTTTTTGAGGTGTAGGACTTGTTTTTCCTTGTGTTTCACTTTTTACATTTGCACGGGTTTCTGATGCAGAAAGATCAGTTTCCCCACTTCTCGGACGAAATGGGTGACAGAAATATGAACATCCCGTACGCATCAGCGTCATCCTTTGATGCTTTGTTCCCACCATGTGCCAAGCTGCCATTCCATGGTGTTGAACTTCAACCCTCTGTGGTCTGTCCAAAGAATTTTGTCATTTTCGATCAAACATATGACCGCAGCCAAGTGATGTACCATCCTGATCTGACCCATAGGCTCGCGAGTTCCCCATCACTGAACGGATTAGCTTCGAAATTCCAGAACGAGTATGTTGGGGAAAGTTTTGGTAACTATGGCCAAGAAGTATCCTCTTCTCACCAAGAGGATCCAAATGAGATTGATGCCCTCTTGAGCACAGATGAAGATTACGAAGAAGATGATGATGATGATGATGATGAAAATGAGGATGGTGATTCAGAAGAGGTCAGCACGGCTCGTAGTTCTTCCAGGGATTATGGAAATACATCAGCTGAATCTTGTTGCTCCAGCTATGGCTATAACAGCTCAAGGAAGCAGAGTTTATCGGGCAGCGCTAGTTGTAACAATGATGGGAAAGGACGGAAAAAGATGAAGAAGATGATGGGAGTGTTGAGGAGAATTGTCCCGGGAGGAGAACAGATGAATACAGCTTGCGTTCTTGATGAAGCTGTTCAGTACCTCAAATCACTTAAAATCGAAGCTCAGAAACTTGGCGTTGGACATTTCTCAAACCAATCTTGAATACTATCGATATTCGTTCTTCCATTGCAATTGTTCTTGGGAGGTAAATCGGTCCAGCGCTATCTGGACCTCTCTCTCTCTCTATTTTCCTCCCTCTCCTCTCTTCCTTTTGCAGGATGGGATCTACTTAGATCTTCTTATATTAGTATGTTAAATCTTTCTCTCTATGTTTTGCGTTTTGTGTGTTAATGCTTCGATGAAGAAATGGGGTTTGCACAAGTTGTACTTGTGGATTTTATTTGAAGCTTTGATTTGTATGGTTAAAATTTCACTGTAATCACTAGAAGTACTTCACAATAAGTGTGTATGTGTTTAGACTACAGGACTATGACAATTTTCTTTAGTTGAAATGTGCATAATACTAACAAAAATAATAAGCAAAATAATGCCCTTTTTTGTCCACTAACCGTAATAAAACCACTTAACTTTTAGCAATCGATATTGATAGTGTAATTAATTAACATGTGCGATAACGATAGAAATCAAACTATTTTTATACTAGAAATTTACCCGTTTTAAATTTATTGTTATTCTTTTAATTTCATTTTAAATTTTAAATTTGTTTGTTTAGCTAGTTTAATTTTTCACTCGTTTAAATAAATTTTTATCAATAATTTTAAGTTAACTAAACGGTTTACTTCGATAATGTTAAATAAATAAAGTTTAGCATTTTTTGCTTATTAAAATATTAAATATGTGAAAATTTGATATATGTAATTTTTTTATATTTGAATATTCTAAATATGAAATATATACTATTTGATTTTAATCTTTAACAATCAAAACCGAATTAATGTAGCGGTACGAAATGCATGGTGATATGGTTAATAGTGGTAATAGTTGATGGTACGATAAGTGATGATAGATTAAAATTAAGAAAAGCAGATGATAAACTTTTCTTACGTTTCATTTTTTATTACAATACAGCCCAACTATTGGCAAAATAAAAATGATTCGATCCAAAAAACAAAAAACCTATTAGAACATGGCCGTTAATTTGAAGAAGGTGACGTTATTAAACAAACAAACAAACAAATTAGATACAAAAAAAAAAATCAGAAACAAACTTACGTTTCTATAAATTGGGGTGGCTTGCTGTTAACTCTTGGTTTGCATGTTACATAAAGTATCTCGCTGCCTTGAATGTATTCCTCGTCAAACTGTCCAACTACACTTTGCAAAACATATTTTGAAAAAAATAATAGTTATAAACGATGAAGGATTCTAGACTACTCATGATGATCGTGTGTAAAAAAGTAGGGCTGAGAACGGATATCTGGGGTTTTCTTGATATTCTTATCCGGATCTGATGAGCTCAGATATCCGGATTTCGGATATCCTCCCGAAAATCTGGATATCCGGATCAATGAAAAATAATAAAAAAATATTAAAAAATTAAAAATAATGATAAAAATTATAAAAAAAAATAATTAAAAAAGAATTAAAAAAGAATTTTTACAATATTTTATAAAAAACATTAAAATCTGTTATTATAAATGTTTTTAAAACTTATTTATATATATATATATATATAAATCTCATCATATTAAAAAAATATTAATAAAATATATATGTTTAATATGTTTAACGGATTCGGATACAGATCGGATATCCGGACCTCAAAATTTAACTATCCGGATCCTTATCTGACTCCCTCGGATATCCGGATTTTTGGATCTGATCGGATCGGATACCAGATCGAATATCGGATACCGGATAATAGTTCCACCCCTATAAAAAAGGCAAATAGAAAAATCAAATTCTCGTTTATAAAGAAATTTTGAAGAAGTTATAAAGAACTTGACTCTGTAGAAGGGGAGAATGTGGGCAGTTTTTTTCCATAAAAATCGGATAAAATTAATACTTTCGAGTGACACGTTCCTTTTTTGGTTTTTTGTTTTTTTCATAATTTTGAAAATTTTGCCACTTGTCAATCTATGATTGCACAAATGATTTGTGCTTTAGTAGATAAAGATGTAACTAAATTCAACAACATTTAGTTGTCTTTGATCTGATTTTCAATCTTTTGAAACTCATTTTCACTTAATGATGGTTATTTACAATCTTTTGACTATTTTTTTCTTCTTCTTTTTCTTCTTTCTTATTGTGGCTTATATAGCCTTTTTATTTTGCTCACTTTACATATTTTTGACTTTATGAAAATAAATTGTTAAAACTTATTTTTTATCATAAATCCATAGTATTTCTTTTGAACCCTTAAATAATATACAATGTAGATAGAAAATATTTATTTTTGTGGTTTATGCTCATATTTTTCAGTAAGTTATTGTTTTTAAAAACTAAAAATTAAAACAATTTATATATTTTTTCTTTAATGTTAATTTAAAAATATAGCTAATCAGATTAATTTTTAGTATATCAATTAAATTAAATTTTATTTCTATTCTTTAATTCATATCACATTCTAAATTTGTAATAGGATTATTATTAAATATTTTTGGTTTAAATTAAAAATATATTTATCAATGTAGTTATGTATGAAATAAATACACATTTTAATTTTAATTTTAATTTTATATTTTATTTACGTTGATGCGGACACCCTAATAGAAAAGAAAACTCTCTTATCATATAATAGATTTGTAATATCGATTATGGTTTGTGAATTGTGATATGCTTGATTATGTAATGTATTTTGCTTCTTGTTTTAAACATTTGGTTTTCTAATGCTTACATCATATATTGTACATTGCAAGTGTCATAATCACTCTTAAGTAGCTGCATGATATGTTTAAATTAATACCCTAAAAGTATTAATCAGTTGTTGCAACAATAGTAGAGGTCGAACACAATGACTCACAGAAACACACAATAGATTATATAGGTGAGAATTAAGCTAAGAAATCAATGGTATTGAAAACAGAACGTAAACTTAAACATTTGTAAATTCGATTGGAGAAAGATAGGTTCAGGGTATTTCTCAGGGAATCACTGAATGCAGATAAACCAACTCTTGTTTAGCGCGGTTCTTGAACTCAAATCACTAAGGTATAATTAACCAACTCTCGTTGCGAGAATTATCTAAGTCTAAATCCTAGGAATTCCAAATTTCTTTGCGAATCCTAAAGTCTAAACCAGATTTTAAATCAAGTTTGATTTGTTCACAAAACAACTAAACCAAATCTCTTTGCGAATAGTTATTTTGCTCACCCTAGGTTCTATCAGGTAATTAATCGCACTCTCGCGCCTAATCAATTATCCTAAGATCTAAGTTCTAGGTGATCAATCCAAAATTAGCTTTGCAAACAACCTATGGTGAAGAACTAATTCAGATAGTGAATCCTAATAACTAATCAACCTAACATTCAGAGAAAACCCTATTGAGAACCCTGAACCTAACAAGAGATCTACTCAGACATGGAAATTGAAGCAATAAACATGTTTGAATAAATCATCAAATAAAATAGAAAGAGTAACAAAAGGGTTCGAAATCTTCTCTCGGACGAACAGAGTTTCAGACTTGTCTACCTCAAAAGCTCTCTCACAAATCCAGAATAAAATAAAGCGTAGAACAAAAAGCTTCCCCTCAAAATGGCTGTAAAATTCTATTAAATAACCTAAATCACGTTTTGGGGCTTCTTGTAAATAATAAAGACTTCTTGGTCATTCTGCAATTCTTCAACTCTTCATTAAGCTGCGGGTCGTGTCTGCTTCGATGAGTATCGACCGATACTAGGCAGTATCGATCGATACTGATGCTTCAAATCGGATACTCAGCTACACGAGCGTTGCTTTGCTCCAAAATGCTCCAGAAAGCTCCAATATCTCCAATTATGCTCCAAACGTGCTAAAACCTGTAAAATACTCTAAACCACTATAAAATAGTATAAAGACTCTATAAAACGGACTTATATCATGGCTTAAATGGAGTAAAAACCATGATATATCACTGCATAGAATCAGAAAACGGATACGTGGAAGTGGAAACATATGGAAGCGCGGAAGCGATTCTTTAAAAAAAAAAAAGGAAACATGTACGTGTTGGAAACGTTATATTATATATCGTATATAATATAATATAACTAAACACTATACATGATTAAATAAATAAATTATCTTAAACAACACAAATCCAATACATAACTAAATCAATTATTAAAGATATAAACCATAACACTAAAAAAATGTTAACCGAAATTGAAAAAGCTTGTTCTCTACTTGTGAAAACAAATTCTTGTATTATTAACGGAAAGAAGGTGTGCATCATTTATTAACCGTTGGATTTTAGATGGTGAAATAATGAAAGGCAGAGATCTAATGTTGAGTTTTATTATATGTGTGGATCATATTCTTCGTTTGATGGGGAAAAAAAATTAAATCAAACGTGTGGGTCTCAATGACAAAACAAAATTGGGCCAAGATAAAAAAAATAAATTAAAAGCATTAAAAATGCCCTAAATCCGCGTGAGAAAAACTAATCATCTTCTTCGTTTGGATCTGACCGGAAACGAAGAAAAACCGACAACGATTCCGATTTATGAAACATTCACGCTTCCAACTCAGAAACGTACGCTTCCACAACGCTTCTAATCGCCACTTTTTAGGAATCGCGGTTCCCTTACCATTCCGGGCGCTTCCGTTTCCGTTTCCGTTTCCGATTCCGGAGCGGGAATCAGAGCTTCACCGGCGATTCCGTGCAACGGAGAGTTAACTCACGCCTATTACCATTAACCGGGTTTCATTCGTGGCAAAAATCGCAATTCCCGGGTGGAATTTAACTCGGTTTTCTGTAAACCGGGTATGAAAAATTGCAGTTTTAGCACAAATCAGCAAGTTTCAGACTTTCGTCAAAGCGAGAAAAATAAAGTTGCAGACTTTCGGAGGGATGGAGTGAGGTTAGGTTAAGTTCTGAAGTGAGACTATTCTGGTTGGTTCTCGAGTCTTGATTCGTTCGATTTAGTTGCAGAAATCGGCAATGGGGTCTTCGTCGTCGTTCTGGAACATAGCTTCACGAGAAGCCATGAAAGGCGGTGTGTTTGTCACGAAAATCTACTGCTTCCTCCATGTAACCACGAACTATATCGGCTTCGCTGGTTATGTGTGTGCATCAAATCTTCCTTATTTTCGTTAATCTAAGTCATCTCGGTGTTGATATCCATGGAGATTTTTTTCTTTCTCTTTTTGGGTTTCACCACTTTTTTGTTTACCCCTTTTGGAGCAGTCTTATGGTCCGAGCATGATCCCGACGCTTCGTCCTTCGGGCAATGTCTTTTTGGCGGAACGAATCTCCAAGCGGTCTCAGGAACCGATTCGTGGAGATATAGTTGTGTTGCGATCTCCAGAAGACCCTAATAAGACTCCGATCAAGAGGGTGATTGGAATTGAGGGTGATTTTATAAGCTTTGTGATTGATCCAGGGAAGAACGATACATCAAAAACCATCGTGGTATGTTGTCTTTTAGCCTTCCTTATGAATCAGATTTTCTATTAAGTATTGAGTTTGAGCAGATTAGATACATTGTTGGGAGATTGAGTGATCAGAGAGTTAAACAAGTTGTATCAATTTCAAAATGTTGGTGTTGATTAGTATTGAGCTCGATATAAATGTTTCGAATTCTTAGTAGTAAAACCATCACATGAGAATGACAATTAGCTTGATCTTAAGTTAAAGAGTCTTGGAAGCTTTCAAATTTAAGCAATGTTAATGCTATTTGTGTAGATGCAATTTTCCGTTTGATTGTTTAGTTTCGGTTTGACATTGGCGATAGGGATGTTGTATATGGCGTTTTGATCTGTTGACATATCTTTTGGTTTTAGGTCCCTAAAGGACATGTCTTTGTTCAAGGTGACTATACTCGTAACTCGAGAGATTCGAGAAACTTTGGTCCTATACCTTACGGCCTTATTCAAGGCAGAGTGTTTTGGAGGGTATAACTCTAATTCTCCATATCACTTAATATGATCTTTTGATACAATATTAGTTGAATTACCGCTTTCGGTATCTCAAAAAGTGCTATTTGCATTTGATTTGATAATCGATCTGGCTAGATTATGGGTATCAAATGATGTGTAGGTTTGGCCATTTCAAGATTTTGGACCGCTTGGACCGACCCCAACTTAAGAAATATGGTTAACACATGAGTGAGCTTGGTCCGTAGCCTGATAACCGAGGCGGTTTGTTAGTGTGGTTTCTCATTGTTAAGCCGAGTGAGTCCGTTTAATAACGACGAATGAAGAGATTGAAAGAGACGGTTCCATATGAGATCCGTGTAGAATAGTGGTGGTGACTAGTTGGCGATTTGCTGCTAGTGAAACCTTGTAGCTACTGAACCGGACACATGAAGTAGAAACAACTTAAGAGTTAGCATTGGAATAAAAGTGTTTTTTTTTTTTTGCACTTAAAATCATGTTTTTAAGATTAGTTATAATATCAATAAGAAACCATCTCACTACACCAAGTATGACATGCAGAAGTGGATTTTTTTTTTTTTACAATTTGGCCCCTAAATACACATAGCCGTGTTCGAACTCATCACCTGTTTAATGAATCTTCACTTTCTAAGCTACCAGAGCTAACTAATCATTTAATAATTTGGCTTCGAACTTGAGATATTGTTTACTAGTACACATAATCCTACTAAATTTTAACTAATTGAACTACTAGTAATATTGAAAATTGGTCCCAAATAAATTCATAAATCCACCGGCCCCAAGCCCAAGGTTGGTCAGCTTGTGGTCAAGCCCGGCTCCGTGTAGAAACAATGGATCATGTAAGTTTAATTTGTCAATTTTTTTTTTTTGGGAAATCTGTTTACTTTTATTAAAAAGATGAACCGTTACAAGCGATGACCAAAATCATACAGTTTTTGGAAAGCATTTATAAAGAGTGAAAAAGTTTGGGGTACAAATAATGAACCAGATACAATAGAATCTTCCGCTTCGATTGACTTCAATGCTTAGGATTGAAGGAAGTTTAGCCACGACAACCTCGGTTCCCACGTCCTCGATCTCAACGTCCACGAGCTGTGGATTGCCAACTCATCTCTTTAGCTTTTGTTGATGGTTCAACTGGTCTTTCTCGAAGAATTCTTTTTCTCGAAGGTGTCATAAGATTCAATGAATCCGACTCTTTATCTGAATCTGATGGGTCTTCTTCTCCTTCAAGAGAATCAATGAGGTAAACTTGTTAGAACCAAAATCTGTTTAATTTGTCATTATTTATGTTAGTCAACATGAATGAACAATAAAGGTATTCAATTCATCCAATTATTAGTCATAATCTGTCATACATGTTGCTAATTTCTAAAACAAACAACCAAAAAAGAAACTAGCGAAATGGCGATGTAGACAATAATTCTTTTCCATGCGGTAGTTATTTTCTATAGAATCTCGATGTTTAAGAACACAAGAAGTCAATAAGAATAACTCTCTTATTTGCTTTAAGGAATATAACTCAAAACCTTAAGTTCTCAAACTCATAAGTTGTGCAACATCTTAGCACATCCTTATATAAGAATTGATGATTCCTAATCCTAATAGAAAACACATAGATTTAGATAACTCCTAAATCTAAGGGATGTATATCTAGATAACTCCTAAATATACTTTGACTTAGTCTTTGATTTATTTCAAGCTAACAACATTCTCCCCCTTAAGCTTGAAATCAATCTCTTTCACGTCTTCAACTCCAATAAGATTTCTCATTTCTTTAAACTTGACTCTTCCAAGTGCTTTGGTTAATATATCGGCCTTTTGCTCGCTTCCTGGAACGTGGTCAACTTCTACTCGCTCGTTCTCGACACATTCACGTATAAAGTGATATCGTGTATGTATATGCTTGTTGTGACCATGAAAGACCGGATTTTTGGTGAGTGCAATCGCCGATTTGTTGTCCACTCGAATGGTCACTCGTTTACATTCTCTGTTTGCTATCTCTGCAAAGAGTTCTTGTAACCAAATTGCTTGTTTTGCGGCTTCAGTAGCAGCCATAAACTCGGCTTCACATGATGAAAGGGCCACTGTTTCTTGCTTTTGTGAACACCAAGTGATAGGACATTCATCAAAATAGAAAACATGACCAGTCGTACTCTTTCCATCATCCATATCGACATTATGGCTGCTGTCACTGTAGCCTACCAAACCTGTGCCACTTGATCGCTTAAAAACAAGGCCATAAGAAAGAGTTCCACACAAGTACCTCAATATTTGTTTCAGTGCAGCACCATGAGATTCTTGTGGTTCTTGCATGTAACGACTAAGTACTCCTACACTAAAAGAAAGATCTGGTCTGGTGTGAAGAAGATATCGGAGGCAACCAATGTTTCTTCTATACTCTGTTTCATTAACGCGACCTTCTTTCATGTCCCTTGACAACTTTATGTTTTGGTCCATTGGTGCATGAGATGCATTGCATTCTCTCATTCCAGTTTCTTCTAGTATTTTAGACGCATATCTTTCTTGTTTCAGTGTTATACCACCCTTGTACTGAAGTACTTCAATGCCAAGATAGTATGTTAGTCTACCAAGATCACTCATTTCAAACGTCATTGCCATGTCTTCTTTAAACTCCACCATCATTTTCAGGTTTGATCCTGTCACCAAGAGATCATCCACATACACGGCAACTACCAGGAGATCATCCAAATATAGGTTTTGTTCCTCCTCATTGCCTTCGTCTATATCATAGTCACGATTCTCCTCTGTTTCTTCTCCGAAACTGTTTTGATCATTCTCAATGGCATCGTTGGCGTCAAAACCTCCTAAGCTTGCTGAAAATGTTCCTGAATCCTTTGTGGTGTCAATTCCTTGGCCATTCCACTTCCAGCTCTTAGATTCATCAAAAACTGCATCTCTGCTGATGACGATTCTTTGATGTGTTGGGTCAAATAACCGATAAGCTTTGGAACCTGGTTCTGTCCCTAGATGAACCAACGTTCTTGATCTGTCGTCCAGTTTCTTCCTTCCAGCTGCTTCTATTCTGACATAACTAACACATCCAAATACTCTAAGATGCTCGAGATGTGGTTTCCTTCATTTGAATACTTCATATGGTGTTTGGACAGTAAGTGACCTTGTTGCCACTCTATTGATCAGGTAAGTGGAATGTCTCACAGCTTCGCCCCACAAATAGTTTGGTATGTTCATGTGTTTCAGGATGCTTCTCGTCATCTCAAGTAGTGTTCTGTTTCTTCGTTCAACAACCCCATTCTGTTGGGGAGAGTACGGCGCCGTTAGGTGTCTCTTGATACCGTGTTTTTCGCAAAAATCCTGAAACTCTTGAGATATGAACTCCCCTCCTCTATCGGTACGAAATGTTTCAATCTTGGCTCTTGTCTCTTGCTCTACTATTCTCTTGAAACCTTTGAACTTATTAAATGCTTCGCTCTTTTCCTTTAGCAAGATTGTCCACATGTAACGGGAGTAGTCATCTACAATGACAAATATATATCTCTTATGTGCTGGTGTGGAGGGTGTGATAGGTCCACATAGGTCTCCATGGATAAGCTCTAGGACTTGAGATGCTCTGTATGACGTCGCTTGTGGGAATGGTGATCGAGTCTGTTTTCCACGTAGACATGATACACACTTCTGTTTTTCGATTGTCATTCTTGGTATGCCTTTCACAAGTCCCTTGTTCACCATCACTCTCATAGTCTCGAGATTCACATGCCCCAATCTTGCGTGCCACTTGCTTGACTCGGTTAATTCCATTAGCTGTAGACAATTTATGTTGTCTACTTCCAAAATTACCTTATACAACCGGTTCTTGGACCTAGAAATTTCAACAAGAGGCTTAGAGTTTCGATCAAATAGCTTGAGAAGTTCTCCTTTCATTCGTACTTCACAACCTGCTTCCGTGGCTTGACCGAGACTTATAATGTTGCTTCTTAGGTCTGGAATGAAGTAGACATCTTTTAAAACCTTCTTCACACCATTATTAAACTTAAATTTTATGGATCCTTTTCCTCTTATGTCTATGCGGGAATCGTCTCCGAATTTTACCTTTCCTGTAATATTCTCATCAAGGTCGAAGAAGAACGATCGGTTTCCACTCATATGATTGCTGGCTCCATTGTCTAGGTACCACACATTACTCGTGTCTAGACTGCTTTCGAAGGTACTCGGCTTTACCTTCTGCTCATTCAGATATACCACCTCATGCATCATCAATTCATCAACCGTTTGTGTCTCTTCTTCGTTCCCTTTTTCAGTAGTCTCTTGCAGTTTGAGTAGTCTATCGGGACAATCAGAGGCATAGTGACCGTATGGATCACACCGATAGCACTGGATGTGAGACGCATCTCGTCCTTGATTGCCATAGGAGTTTTGGTAAAAGCTTCTACCATGGCCTCTACCTCTACCTCTTCCTCGGCTTCTCCCTCTTCCTCGTCCTCTACTACTGTAATTTTCTTGTGAGTCAGAGTTAGCATACATTAATTTCCCTTGATCATCTTGTTGCTCTTCGTCTTCCTCACTGATCCGCTCTTCATAGGCCTTTAATCGTCCAACTATGTCCTCAAAGCTAGTAGTTTTTAGATCAAGAACTTGTTCGAGTGATGCTACTATGTGTATGTATCGTTTCCTCGGTAAACTCTTTAAGAATTTCTTTACAAGTCTCGGTTCTTCAATGATTTCCCCGAGAGATGCTGATTTAGAAGAAATTTCAGAGAGTTTACCAACGAATGCATCAATCGAGTCTTCTTCCTTCATCTTGATCCTATCAAACTCGGCCATCAGAGTTTGTAGTCTAGCCTCTCTCACCCTATCAGCTCTGATATGTCTCGTTTTTATCGCATCCCATACGGCTTTTGAGGTGTCAAGATCTCCTACTTGTAGGATCAAAGCTTCAGGTATAGATTGAAACAACAAAGCAATTGCTATGTTATTCTTCTCTTCGTTTTTAACGCCGGGTTCTATGGTTTCCCATACTTTGTTCACTTTGAGAGCAATCTTCATACGCATGGACCATACCGTATAGTTTGAATTGTTCAACATAGGACACTGAATGGAAGAGGGTCCGAATTCCTTGGATTTGATTTCACTCGTATCACCTTTCGTAGTATCGCCCATGATGTTATAGCTCTGATACCAAATATAGAATCTCGATGTTTAAGAACACAAGAAGTCAATAAGAATAACTCTCTTATTTGCTTTAAGGAATATAACTCAAAACCTTAAGTTCTCAAACTCATAAGTTGTGCAACATCTTAGCACATCCTTATATAAGAATTGATGATTCCTAATCCTAATAGAAAACACATAGATTTAGATAACTCCTAAATCTAAGGGATGTATATCTAGATAACTCCTAAATATACTTTGACTTAGTCTTTGATTTATTTCAAGCTAACAACATTTTCTGCTAACTAACTATATAAATTCATGTATGATTAATTTATTTCTTTCAGCTCTTACTATTTGAAATTATATCCGAATTCTGCATTAATATTTTAATTATTTTAGCGTATCTACATTTTTTGCTTGTTTGCTAGCTAAAATATCTACATAATTTTGCAAGGACATAATAAAATTTTGACTGGCTAAAAGAGAGTGAAAACAATTAATTTTAAAAGTGTAATGTAGTTTATTTAGTCAATTCAACAAGTTATTATGAGAGAAAAGAAAATAATGTATATTTATTACATCTCAAAATTCAAACTAACACAACACTAAATATATTTGACCAGGGGCGAATACAGAAATTTATTTAATTGGGGGCATAATTTAATAGTCAAATTTTTTTTATAGATAAATAACATTTTCTAACAATATTTTATTATAACCTAAAATATATAATCATTATTTTCTGCAAAAGTATAATAATTATACCCAAAAAAATTGTTATGCATTTTTTTGTTAAAGAAAATTATTATGCATTAGGAGATATAAATATAATTTTTTAAATCAATTAAGCCAATTTAAAACCTTTTTTAAGTTTAAAACGGTTTTTGTACTTTTAACTGGTTTAATTAATATTATTATTAGTTTTAAACTAAAAAAAGTTTTATAATTTTAAAACGTTTAACAAAACTAAAAAGGGTTTAATGAAAAAAGAAGTAGCATTTATTTAGATAAACCAATTTATGATCTAATAAAGTAATAAAAGTTATAAAAAAAACAATTATGTTTTCCATATTACTTTTGACTTTAGATATTAAAAAGTTGTAAGCAAAACTTTAATTATTAGGTAAGACTGTGGTTTAAAAAAGAATGGGTGCAAAACAAGATTTTATTATGGGTGCAATTTAATTACCAATTACATTAATTACCAAATTTAATTACCAATTACATTAATTACCAAATTTTTACTGGGTGCAAATGCACCCACCTTACCTTAACTGGATTCGCCTCTATATTTGACTAACATATTCAAAACGATAATGATATTTATTTTTCACACATACGAAACTCAATTAGATTCCTAAATTTTTAACTGATTGTATAAGACAAAACGATGGATTAGTGGTTAATCAATATTAAAAATAAATATACATAATACATTTTTATGTCAAAATAATTTTAATAAAATACGATATAGAGATTATTAAAATATTGCATATGGTCTATATTCACAAATAGACAATAGTTTCCTTAGATATTTATTTGATTTTCTTAATTACTTTTCAAGTAGATTTCAATATTCTACGAATTTTATGAACATTTATAATAGCAAATTAGCGTCATCCGATGATCGAACGATTTATTCGATATTTAGACTAAAATTTAGCGTTTGTTAATTTTAAAAACGGATAATAATTAATAAAAAAAAAACTAAAAACAAATCATTAGTAGCTAAAAGTATCATGAATTACATATTTGATTAATTTCCTGTGATTAAAAATATGACATAACTCTGAGTCTCAGGTCACTCTACAAAAAAATAAAATGTTGACTAATTTCCATGCAATATAATAATCCCTACAAATTTTTTTTCATCTATAAAAAACCTAATCTCGCATTCACAAAAAGAAAAGCAGAATACAAGAAGAAACACATTCTTGTTCATTCTAAAAATTCTCTTTTCCTTTTTGGGTAATTTCACTATCGTTGCCAAAAATGGGAGAGAAAAAAACAAAAGGAAAACAAAAGATAAACATAAGAAAAGTGGAGAAAAACGAAGACAGAATGGTGACATTCTCCAAGCGTAGAAACGGAATCTACTCTAAGCTCAGTGAGATCTCCATCCTCTGCGGCGTCGACACCGGGTTTCTCGTCTACTCAGGCGCCGGGAAACCGTACACATTCGGAAGCCCGTCGTTCGAAGCCGTGGCGGAGCGGTTTCTCAACGGAGATAATCCAAAGATCAACGGCGAGGGTTCCTCGTCGTCGTTGATCGTGGATGCTCACAAGAAAGTGAGGATTGACGAGCTCTGCAAGACGTTCAACAGTCTGATGGATGATGCAGAAGCGGTGGACGAGAAAGGTAAGACGGCTTCGGGACCGTCGTTGACGGTGGAGAGTGACGCGTGGTGGAAAGCTGTTCCCAAAGACGTCGAAGAGGCGAAGCAAGTTTTGGGGACTTATGAAGAGTTTTATGAGAAACTGTGTATGGAGGCTGCTCGAAGAAGAAGCCGTGGAGGTAATGATGGCTCATCGTCATTCCCTCATCGCCATGGCTCATCAAGTTGAGATTTAGGCAGTGTTATTGCTTTAATAAGGGGATCATTTGCTTTTCAATTGTAATCCCTCGAGAATAATAAATAATGTTTTTGATACTGATATTTCAAAATGTTTATTAAAACCCGCATATTATTATTTTGATGTTTGTAGTTAACATCACTAGATAACCGATTTACGCGCGCAAACTATATTAAATTCTATTTCGTTATTTTAAAATTTTCATTTTAAATATTTGTCTTTTTACGTTTTTAGTCTAATTTAATATTTTGGTTAGTCGTTAATTATTTAATTATGTCTAATTTAATATTTTGACATTTTGGCAATTTTATTGCTTTTAGATTAACGTTTTTAATAAGGGAATCATTTGCTTTTTAATCGTAACCCCTCGAGAGTAATAAATCATGTTTTTGAAACTGTAATTTCAAAAATGTTTATTAAAACCCGCATATTATTATTTTGATGTTTGTAGTTAACATCATTAGATAACTTACCCGCGCACGCAAACTATATTAACGTCTATTTCGTTATTTTCAATCTTTTGACTCATTTTCATTTATTGATGACTATTTACAATCTTTTGACCACTTTTTTTTTCTTCATTGGTCATCTATTTATTTTGAAAATGTTTTGCATCCCTAATTAAACTAAATCAGATATAATTTAGGAATCTAATTGAGTTTACAAAAATGTACATTTGTGGCATATGATCATATTTTTGTGTTAAGTGATATGGAGAATCTGCAATAAATGTACATTATTTTCTTTTCTCTCATAATGACTTGTTGAATTGACTAAATAAACTACATTATACTTTTAAAATTAATTGTTTTCACTCTCTTTTAACCGGTCAAACTTTTATTATATGTCCTTGCAAAATTATGAACAAGAATGTGTTTTTTCTTGTATTCTGTTAACGTATATACATATATAGAGGTTTTTCGTTTTTTTTGAATGCGAGATTAGGTTTTTTATAGATGAAATTTTTTTTGTATGAATTATTATATTGCATGGAAATTAGTCAACATTCCAATTTTTTGTAGAGTGACCTGAGACTCAGAGTTAGGTCATATTTTTATTCACAGGAAATTAATCAAATATGTAATTCATGATACTTTTAGCTACTAATAATTTGTTTTTAGTTTTTTTTTTACTAATTATTATCCGTTTTTAAAATTAAAAACGCTAAATCTTAGTATAAATATCAAATAAATCGTTCGATCATCGGATGACGCTAATTTGTAAAATATTAAAATTTACTTGAAAAGTAATTGTGAAAATCAAATAAATATCTAAGAAAAATATTGTCTATTTATGAATATAGACCATATGCAATATTTTAATAATCTCTATATCGTATTTTATTAAAATTATTTTAACAGAAAAATGTATTATGTATATTTATTTTTAATATTGATTAACCACTAATCCATCGTTTCGTCTATACGATCAGTTAAAAATATAGGAATCTAATTACGTTTCGTATGTGTGAAGAATAAATATCATTTTTGTTTTGAATATGTTAGTCAAATACAGGGGCGAATCCAGTTAAGGTAAGGTGGGTGCACTTGCACCCAGTAAAAATTTGGTAATTAATGTAATTTATTTAAACGTTAAATTATTGCACCCATAATAAAATCTTGTTTTGCCCCCATTCTTTTTTAAACCACAATCTTACCTAATAATTAAAGTTTTGTTTACAACTTTTTAATATCTAAAAGTCAAACGTAATATGGAAAACATAAATCTTTTTTTAAAACTTTTATTACTTTATTAGATCATAAATTGGTTTATCTAAATAAATGCATCTTCTTTTTTACATTAAACCCTTCTTAGTTTTGTTAAACGTTTTAAAATTAAAACTTTTTTTAGTTTAAAACTAATAATAATATTAATTAAACCAGTTAAAAATACAAAAACCGTGTTAAACTAAAAAAGGGTTTTAAATAGGCTTAATTGATAAAAAAAAATCATATTTATATCTCCTAATGCATAACAATTTTCTTTAACAAAAAAACTGCATAACAATTTTTTTGGGTATAATTATTATATTTTTGCAGAAAATAATGATTATATATTTTAGGTTATAATAAAATATTGTTAGAAAATGTTATTTATCTATAAAAAAATTTGACTATTAAATTATGCCCCCAATTAAATAAATTTCTGGATTCAGCCCTGGTCAAATATATTTAGTGTTGTGTTAGTTTGAATTTTGAGATGTAATAAATATACATTATTTTCTTTTCTCTCATAATGACTTGTTGAATTACCTAAATAAACTACATTACACTTTTAAAATTAATTGTTTTCACTCTCTTTTAGCCAGTCAAACTTTTATTATGTCCTTGCAAAATTATGTAGATATTTTAGCAAACAAAAAAAAAATGTAGATACGCTAAAATAATTAAAATATTAATGCAGAATTCGGATATAACTTCAAATAGTAAGAGCTGAAAGAAATAAATTAATCATACATGAATTTATATAGTTAGTTAGCAGAAAATAACTACCGCATGAAAAAGAATTGTTGTCTGCATCGCCATTTCGCTAGTTTCTTTTTTGGTTGTTTGTTTTAGAATTTAGCAACATGTATGACAGATTTTGACTAATAATTGGATGAATCGAATACCTTTACATTCATGTCGACTAACATAAATAATGACAAATTAAACCGATTTTGGTTCTAACAAGTTTGTCTCATTGATTTCTCCTGAAGGAGAATAAGACCCATTGGATTCAGATAAAAAGTCAGATTCATTGGATCAAATGACATCTTCGGGGAAAAGAATTCTTCAAAAAATACCGGTTAAACCATCAACAAAAGCTAAGGATATGAGTTGGCAATCCACAAGTCGTGGACGTGGAGACCGAAGACGTAGAAACCGAGGTGGTCGTGGCTAAACCTCTTTTAATCCTAAGCATTGAAGTCAATTGAAGCGGAAGATTCGATTGTATATGGTTCATTACTTGTACCCTAAACTTTTTCACTCTTTGTAACTGTTTTCTAAAAACTGTATGACTTTGGTCATGGTTTATAACAGTTCATCTTTTAATAAAGGTAACATTGTGTTAAATTAATTTCCTTAAAATGCTTACTAAATCTCAAAACAAAAGCATGTGTCATAGGTTAAGTATGTTCGGTGGAAGCGCCGTTCGGACCGCCTTAAATTATAATTACTACCGAGCGGCATGTAAAATCCTTTGCAGACGACTTAAATATGTTTTTAATAAGGGAAATGGCTCAGCCGGAGGTAGGGTCCCCGCGTTGCGTGGTGTTTGGTGCATTCCCGGCGGCCCTTGAAAATCCGGAGGACCGAGTGCCGCTCACGCCCGGTCGTACTCATAACTGCATTAGGTCTCCAAGGTGAACAGCCTATGGTCGATGGAACAATATAGGCAAGGGAAGTCAGCAAAATGGATTCGTAACTTCAGAAATAGGATTGGCTCTGAGGGCTGGGCTCGGAGGTCCCCGTTCCGAACCCGTCGCTGTCGGCGAACTGCTCGAGATGCTTTCGTGGCGAGAGCGGTTCGCTGTGTGTCGACCAGGGGATGAACTGGGAACGTTTCCTTTAGGAGCTTTCCCCAGGCGTCGAACAGTCAGCTCAGAACTGGTACGGACAAAGGGAATTCGACTGTTTAATTAAAACAAAGCATTGTGATGGTCCCTGCGGATGCTAACGCAATATGATTTCTTCCCAGTGCTCTGAATGTCAAAGTGAAAAAATTCAACCAAGCGCGGGTAAACGGCAGGAGTAACTATGACTCTCTTAAGGTAGCCAAATGTCTCGTCATCTAATTAGTGACTCGAATGAATGGATTAACGAGATTCCCATTGTTCATGTCTACTATCCAGTGAAACTACAGCCAAGGGAACCGGCTTGGCAGAATCAGCGTGGAAAGAAGACCTTGTTGAGCTTGACTCTACTCCGACTTTGTGAAATGACTTGAGAGGTGTAGGATAAGTGGGAGATTCGACGGAAGTGAAATACCACTACTTTTAACGTTATTTTACTTACTACGGAAATTAGAGGCGGGGTAATAACCCCTTCTTTTAGACCCAAGGCTTGCTTCGGCGGGCCTATCCGGGCGGAGGACATTGTCAGGTGGGGAGTTTGGCTAGGGCGGCACATCTGTTAAAAGATAACGCATGTGTCCTAAGATGAGCTCAACGAGAATATAAATCTCGTGTGGAACAAAAGGGTAAAAACTCGTTTGATTCTGATTTTCAGTACGAATATGAACCGTGAAAACGTGGCCTATCGATCCTATAGACCTTCCGAATTTGAACCTAGAGGGGTCAGAAAAGTTACCACATGGATAACTGGATTGTGGTAACTCAGCGTTCATAACGACGTTGCTTTTTGATCCTTCGATGTCGGCTCTTTCTATCATTGTGAAGCAGAATTCACCAAGTGTAGGATTGTTCACCCACTAATAAGGAACGTGAACTGGGTTTAGACCGCCGTGAGACAGGTTAGTTAAACCCTAATGATGCATGTGTCGTCATAGTAATTTAACCTAGTACGAGAGGAACCGTTGATTCGGACAATTGGTCATCGTGCTTGGTTTAAAAGCCAGTGGCGTGAAGCTACTGTACGCTGTATTATGACTGAATGCCTTTAAGTCATAATTTGGGCTAGTAGCGACGCATGCGCCCGCCGTCCGATTGCCGACCCTCAGTATGAGCATTTTTAGGAAATCTAGGCACTTTTATTGCTTTTAGATTAACGTTTTTAATAAGGGAATCATTTGTTTTTTAATCGTAATCTGTCGAGAGTAATAAATAATGTTTTTGATAGTGATATTTCGAAAATGTTTATTATAGCCTACCTATTATTATTTTGATGTTTGTAGTTAAAATCACTAGATAACTGATCCGCGCGCACAAACTATATTAAAGTCTATTTCGTTATTTTAAAATTTTTATTTTAAATATTTGTCTTTCTACGTTTTTATTCTAGTTTAATGTTTTGGACCTTTGGTTAGTCGCTAAATATATAACTATGTCTAGTTTTTTTAATTTTTAGATTTAGACAGTTTTATTGCTTTTAGATTAACGTTTTTAATAAGGGAATCATTTGCTTTTTAATCGTAACTAGATTCTACCCCGTGCGTCCGCACGGGAATTTTTGTTTTTTTGTTTACCAAAATTTGTAATATATTTTTTTTTTGTATTTAGATATAATTTGTGTTATAGATATATTTTTTTCACTAAGTAACAAAGATTTATTTTTGTGTTTAGATATATTTAGTTTTTGTATATTTAATTTTTTCTAATATTGAATATGACCGTGATTATAAAAACATAATTCTAACCCGTCCGTTCATATTAATCCGAGAATGACCGCGATTATAAAAACATAATTCTAACCCGCATGTTCATACTACTGTATAATATAAATATTTACTAATTTCAAATATTTAAAATTTAAGACTGATTGATTGTGATAAAAAAATATACAATAACATACTCCATCTGTTTCAAAATATATTTTTTTCACATTTTAATGCAATTTTTACCTTTATTGAATATTGTGTGACCAATAATATTATGCAGTCTTTTTTACGATGGGCTGAATTGTTTTTAATTTAAATATTAAATGATATATTTTTTAAGAAAATTGAATTTCTTAATATTTGTACTTTTAGCCCAAACAACTTATATTATGAAACAGAGAGATTATCGTTTATGATCTCTGTCATTATAAAAATATTATTTAAATTTAATATTTAAATTAATTCTAAATTAATATCCGGTTTATTATTTTGTAAATATATAATAACAACTGGTTTTGTGATTTTTTTATAATAGCCTAATATAAAGGGTTTCATGATTGGACACAAAATACATCTGTTTTAGTTTTGCTTGTGGTAGAATTCTTAATTTTGAATTTGAATAGAATAACCATTTCTGGTTAGATTTTATGATAATATTTTTTTAATAAATTTTTATTAATATAAATAAATATTAATACAATCTGGACAATCTCGAATTTAATTTTAAATTAACAATTCTTAAAATTGTGTGATTCTTAAAATATTAATCATTTAATATATGTAAATAAAAAATATTAAATTTGTATTAGTAAATCCATGATCAAATTTATGTTTGTGCAAATCTAATTAATAACATATTCTTTTTCAGTTTGAAAAATATTCAATTATAAATTTGATTGTATTAATAAAATTTAAATTTAGAAGTAAATATTTTTTTTTATTAATTATGAATATTTTGTTTGTAAATGTTGATAAAATCTTAGAAAATCTACATTAAATTCAAAATTTAATATTATCTTTCAATGAAAATTATTAATTTTGAATCTCTAACATTAAAAAAACTTGATTATTAAAATATTTGGGCTCAAAATAACTAATATTATTTTCGTAGCAAAATAATAATAAAAATTTAAATTATTTTTGAAATTTAATTTTCATATTTTAAAATAATCGATTTTATTTATAATTTAAAATTTTTAATTTAATTTCTCACATAGTCTGAATTTTTCTAATTACAAATTAAAATTAATATATATATATATAATAAGATTAATTAATAAATTAAACTACTATTTAATTGAATCAGATTAATTAAATAAATTTTTAATTGAACAAAATTATTCTGTTTGGAAACAAGGATAGTTATCCACAAAAATCTAAAATTTAAAAGTTATCCAGAATATGAATAGATTTATATTGATATTTTCCTGTTTGGACACAAAATAGCACTCTGTTTTAATATATTAGAATCGTCGAGAGTAATAAATAATGTTTTTGATAGTGATATTTCGAAAATATTTATTAAAGCCCACATATTATTATTTTGATGTTTGTAATAAATAATGTTTTGGTTAGTCGCAAAATATTTAATTATGTCTAATTTACTGTTTTGAGATTTATGCAGTTTTTTTTCTTTTAGATTAACGTTTTTAATAAGGCAATCATTTGATTTTAAATCGTAATTCGTCGAGAGTTATAAATAATGTTTTTGATACTGATATTTTCAAAATGTTTATTAAAGGCCATATATTATTATTTTGATATTTGTAGTTAAAAGCACTAGATAACTGACATGCGTGCACAAACTATATTAAAATCTATTTCGTTATTTTTAAATTATCATTTTAAATATTTAGTTTTCTATGTTTTTAATTTACTTTAATATTTTGGCTAGTCGTTAAATATTTAATTATGTCTAGTTTAATGTTTTGAGATTTAGACAGTTTTATTGCTATTAGATTAACATTTTTAATAAAAGAATCATTTGCTTTTAAATTGTAATCCGGCTAGAGTTATAAATAATGTTTTTGATACTGATATTTTGAAAATATTTATTAAAGGCCACATATTATTATTTTGATGTTTGTAGTTAACAGAATAACATAAATGTCGTGACAGATCTTTGTAGCTATCAGAATAATAATCTTTTGAGCGAGAGGCTGAAATGCCAGAAATTGAAAAAAAGTAGGCCACAATACCATAACTCTAATAATTAATATCAATTTGATTTTTTTTTAATAAGAAAAATCGTGGATAATACTAACTTCTCCCTAGTTATCTTAAAATTTACAGTAAAACCAGGGTTATATCCACAGATTTTAGGCATACCCGATAACCCGACCCAACTCGATTTAATTTAGGTTTAATTATGGTTTTATTCCAAAACCCGATTTATTAGTAGCAAAACCCGATTTGCGATTTATCAATCGCCGATTTCGTCGAAACCTTCTATCTCCCCAGGCGCTCCCCCCATAACTTCCGATTCAAAATTTCCGGCGATGGCTAAGGTGAGAATATCCGGTATCGAGTATGAGTCAACTGAAGTCGGAGAAGCATCGAATCACACACCGATTGAAGACGAAGCCCCCGAAACAACGAATCAAGCACCCGAAACAACCAATCTTACCAATCTCCGTGCACCCACACTCGGAGGCAGAGAAGCACCGGCGGAAGACGAAGCCCGCGAAACAACCAATCGCAGTGCACCCACGACGGAACCCGAGAAAGAAGCAGACGAAGAGGTTGAAATGAGAGAAGATTCAACGGGCGATTCAACGGACACGGCTAGTGATGGTGATGGCGAAAAAGAGAAAGAAGCGCAAGAGAAAGAAGCGGAAGAGAAAGAAGCGCAAGATAAAGAAGCTCCAGAGGAGGAAGAACCGCAAGAGGTATGTATACTTCAGATTCCCAATATGCTAAAGTTCATTACAGGCTAGGCTAGTAGAAGAAAGTATGGGAAAAGTTTTCGTTTGTATTTCAGGATGACGATGATAGCCAACCAATGCAGCCTGAAAAGCTTTACTTCGGTCCAACCGAGTATAGCAAGCCCTGTACGATACAATCGAGGTGTGCTGTGTCGCATGTTGTCAATGTCATAGGCCAGCTTCCGGAAGAGCTGAAATGGTTCAGAGCCCATCCTCAGTTTAAGCACATTTTCCACATGTTCAAGGAGCCAAACCACATGAGTCAAGGGTTATGGATGCTTCTCCTTCACACAGTCTCTACCGAGAAGATGAATGAGGCCTGGTTTGTGGTGAATGGAGTCCCCATTCGGTATTCTTTGAAGGAGCATGCACTTCTTAGTGGTCTTGACTGCCATGAGTATCTGAATGACTATAAGAAGTTGGGTAGTTTGAATTTTGTTAATAAGCACTTTGGAAGGGATGATAGAATCAAGATCGCAGAGGTGGAAGCTGAGCTAAAATCAATGAAGCAGAGCTCCGTAGAGAGGAAGAAGATGGCAGTGTTGTTTTTCTTATGCAAAGTATTGAAAGCGAAGTCCAAGGCTGATGGCAACATAGACCCCTTCCTGCTTAGAGTTGTTGGTGATTTGAATATGTGCAAGACGTTTCCATGGGGGCGTTACACATTTGATGAGACTATGAAGGAGATCCGGCGTGTGGTTAATAAGTTTGATGGCTGCGTGAAAGGAAAAGGAGAAAAATCTAGCTTTTCTGGTTTCATTCTTCCTCTACAGGTAAGTATGAGTTATATGTTTTGAATTCTTAAATTTATGATTTTTAACTTTGTTTGATATTGTGAATTTTATGTGTAGATTCTTGCATTTGAGTGTATTCCTAGTCTTGGAAGGAAATTTAGAGAAGCTGTACCTGCTGAGCCTGACTGTCCAAGGATGTGCAAGCATAAATTCATTGATGTTTGCATGAAAGGTATACCTTTGGATGATATAAATGAAGCGATTGGCAATAGTGCTGAGGTATAATTTTTTTTGCATATTGTTATGAGTTTGATATGAAAGATTGGTTTAGTATCAGAGTAGTAAGTTGTATTTGTTGATATTGACAGGACATTTGTAGCATCTTGGAGCCTGACGAATATGAAGAAGATCTTATGGCGCGAATCACAGATCCTGGTTTAGATGATGGTATCGGATTTATTGATGTAGAGGTTGAGGGTTGGACGAAGCATCTAACCGTGAAGAAGAAGAAGATATGTTGGAGACATTTGTATGAGTTAGACATTGGTGCTCGGTTTCAAGGCCCTACAGAGGAACCTCCACAAGCTGAGCGTACATCTTTGTTGGAGTTGCAGGCGTCGATGGAGAATGGCTTCAAAGAGATCATGGAGAAGCTTTCTGGCATGGATGCAAGAGTGAAATCTCTTGAAGACTTAGTACTTCCGCCAGGCGACTCACCACCCGTCTCACCAACCGTCTCAGCATCAACACCAGCATCAACACCAGCACCAGCACCAGCACCAGCACCAGCACCAGCACCAGCACCAGCACCAGCACCAGCACCAGCACCAGCACCAGCACCAGCACCAGCACCAGCACCAGCACCAGCACCAGCACCAGCACCAGCACCAGCACCAGCACCAGCACCAGCACCAGCACCAGCACCAGCACCAGCACCAGCACCATCACCAGCACCAGCACCAGCACCAGCCTCATTCTTCGAACCCTTCCCATCATTCTTTGAACCCTGCCTATCAGCCTTAATCCAACCTGGTGACCCACCACGTAAGAAGAGGATCAAGATGACAGCTAAGAGGACTCTTCTCCCAGTACCCATCTTTGATTTACCTGATCCACCAGCTAAGAGGCGGCGACAACCATCGAGGCATGTTGTGTCCCCTTTTACAGAAGGGAAGAAAGAGCCGAAGGGGAAAGGGAAAGAATAACAAGGAAGTAGAAAATGTGTTTAGGTTTTTTTGGAACTGGTATAGACCTTTGTCTGTGTTATAATTGTTGGATTTAGTTTTTGAACTAGTATGAACTTATGGTATTACTCGTCTTTATTTAAGGTTATATTTCAGTTGTGGTAATGGGACAACATTGTACAAGTTAAGGTTATATTTCAGTTGTGGTAATGAGACAACAGGGACAACATTGTACAAGTTAAGGTAGTTGTGGTAATGAGACAACAGGGACAACATTGTACAAGTTAAGGTTATATTTCAGTTATGGTAATGGGACAACATGGTACAATTGAGTGTTTTCTAGAATTTTAGTAAACATATGAATTATAACAAACCGAATATTCATAACAATACAACGCATAGGACCCTTTTAAACATAATGAAAATAAAGGATCTTGCCGTAATGCAATTAAGAAAATAATGCAACAGACTTTTAGTTAAGAAAATAAAAAACCGCAGCAAACACAAGGAAAAATGCAATTATCACATATCCATCACCTCGGTTGGCAAGCAATTCCTTCATCCTTGAAATCTCTCTTTCCATCCCAGCCAGGAGCTCTCTCATTTGCATAATTTCTGCACCATGGGTCTCAAACGAGGCAGTTTCGTGAAGGCAGTTTCGCAAAACTCCCATGTTGTGCATGCTTTGCATCCCTTCATTGACCTTATTAATTTGAGTTTTCAGACTTGATAGTTCTTCTGTGACAGCATGATCCCACCATTTCCATATGTGGTCATGATTAGGATGATTTCTCTTGTACAATGAAGAAATCATTCAGCTACATTGAAACAAAACCCTAAATTCTATACTTCGGCTAAATCACAAACTCAGTCTTTGTTCTTACCTCATGCGGCCAATCTGGACAGGTGTACATTAGCCTTCCTCGAGTAGCTTCAGCAGTCGATTCCCTGATAACAAGAGAGACGCCACACCAACACGTTCCTCGCATACCCCAATCTCCATCAGCTCGGTAGTATGAACTGTCACAGGAGTGTCGGGAAGAAGAAGAGCCCGAGCTGTAACTCGGCATCTTGTTGATTTTCGATTTGGGGGAAATTAGGCGGAAACCCTAGTTTTCGATTTGGGGGAAATTAGGCGGAAGGGTTGATGAGAGTTTCGATTTTATAGAGAGCAGGACAGAATAAAAAACATAAAATATCATAATTTTTAATTCATTTAAAAATATTTTTAATTTTTAACTCATCCAGCGCCGCAAATTTAAATGCACACGTGCTCCACGCCGCCTAAATAAAAAAAAATACTACATAGTTGTACCATCGTGTCCAATTGTCCGCAATTGCTCATAGTTGTCCTTATAGATTTTCCAGTTGTCCTGAGACATAAAATAATATTCTGTAGTTGTCCTCCTGATTTTTCATTTATGTAGGTCATGTAGAAACGGCTAACAATAAAATTTTAGCAAAATCATATAATTTGCATTTTCTCCATCATGAAATGGTAACATTATCAAAGACTACCATGTATCATATGGAGTATTTCATGTGAAACCAATATTATGTGTTAGAAACACAATATGCCTTTTGTATTTTTTAATTGTTAATTTTTTTAAAATTGTTATGTGTTAGAAACACTTATGTGTATAAGTGTTAGTTGTAAATATTTTATAAATACGTAAATATTTTGTAAAAATATTTTTATAAAATTATCTTGAACAATTACAAAATAGATTTAACAAAGAAACCCTAAACTGAAATAATAGATCCAACAAATTTCAACATAAAATTATCTTGAACAATTACAAATTAGATCCAACAAAGAAATCCTAAACTGAAATAGAGAAATCCAACAAAGGAACAAACAAACACACCCTAAATTTCCCTTGTGTTTACTGGCTCAAACCAATATCCCAGATGTATTCCTTTGTTGGCCTTGTTACTCGGTTTAGGGCGCGCTTCTCCGGTGGAGGGAAAGCGCTTAACTCGCTTTCTTCCTACTTTTTTGGTGTAGTCTGGCGGTAAAACAACTAAGTCTCCGATTTCCTGAGGAATAATCCAAGTAGACCGATGCGGCACCATATAAATAGTTCTGTAATAAGCCAACGCCCACGTCTCAATCAAGTAATATGTTGAGCACAAATCATGGATGTGTATTTCCCTTATTCTTTGTGGCGTCCGCATCAGTGCAATGTCTGCGGCTATTGCATGGACACACGGAATCTTGTCTATATCAAAACATCTGCAGCTACAACTTTTACTTAACAAATTGACCAGATAGCTCTTCCCATCAGTTCCAATCACGTTGTATTCAAGCTCACAATGATTTAGCTCAGTGACAACTAAGCCCGTTGCAAGTGCACATAGCCTATGCAGCTCGTTCTCCACCAGGGGCACCAATTTCTTCGTGTATGATGCACCAACAGTGTCTTTCCTATGCATGTTGAACCATTCAGACACTTTTTCAAGATACGCATCAATCAAAGGCAATAAGGAGTACTTCCTTGCCTTCTTGAAGACACTGTTCATAGATTCACACGAATTGCTTGTGTCCAAGTTGTACTTGTCTCCTTTAAAGTAGCACCTTGCCCATTTTTCAAGCGGAACACCTTCATCTAGATACTCTGCAGCTCCTGGAAACCACCGCCTAAAATCAGAGTATGCACTTAAGAACTCACCTTCTGTGTACTTGTGAGCGCATTCTATGAATTTGGCTGAACACAAATCTTTACAACCATTCGCAGCTTTACTTCTCACGTTACGAGACAAATGCCAAATGCAATGTCCATGATGAGACTGTGGGTACACCTCCTTGACTGCCTTCATGATGCTTGAATGTCTGTCACTCATAAAAACCAGTTCATGATCATCAGGTATAACAGTTTTGAGCGTTTCAAAAAACCACTTCCAACTAGCATCTTTTTCCCTATCAATTACACCCATTGCAATGGGGTAATGGTGATGATTCGGATCCTGAGCTGTGGCAAATACTAGCATTCCACCGTAAACATTCTTAAGAAAAGTTGCATCCACAACTATGACTTTCCGCATTGCTCTAAATCCTTCAATACTAGCGCCCAAAGCGACGAATAGATACTTGAACCTATTTCTGGCATCCACTTTCACGCTTGTTACTGTACCAGGATTCACCATCTGCAACACGTACAGATAACAATACAATCTTCGATAACTTTCTTCGGGACTGCCCCTCACTTCACTAATAGCTAACTTTATCCCTCTCAACGCAGTAGAGTAGGACACTCACGTGAGCTTCATTTTGAACAACACTCATCAGAGATTTAGCCGCGGGGGTGTCGACCTGACCTGGAAAGGAACCACGCAAAACATCTGCTACTACTTGTGGTGTGCCTTTTCTTTTACTCTGACTTGTGCTGGCAACGACCCGGGAGCATGTATGCATGTTTCTATACACTCTCATACTGAAATAAGTAGAATCCTTCATTCTTACAGCATGTATATACCATGAACAGCCTTGTTCAGCTTGACGGCATCTTAATATGATTCGCCCCGGATCCGACTTTACAGTTTTTACCTCAAAACATCCCTTATGTGAAGCTCTGTCAACCAAAACTCGCAAAGCTTCCTTTGAACGAAATTCTTGACCTTTCTCAAAACCAGCGCCATCATCCCATTCTAGAACAAACGGAGTTTGTTCTACAGGCCGTGGAGGCTCAACATGATCATGTTCATGTGCATGTTCATCTGCATGTTCATGCATACCATCCAAACCGTCCTCCCCATTCTCATCCACCCGGTTCTGTTGTTGTTTCTCTGCTTCTTCCGGGCTGTAAATAGTCATCCGGTTCTCAACAGGCACATTATCCACTCTAGGAAGCTCCTCACATAGCTCGTCACTCTTATCTCTTTCCAAATCTTCCATTAGCTCCACATTCAAAATAGATCGAAGTCCCTCTTTATCCACAGTTGTTAGATAAACATAAACATCATCATCATCGACAATACATGACTCCCTATGAGGCTTAGCTACCAACGGAATGTAGCTCAATTTCAGCTTCCTTGTACTGTCGTTTACCCCAATCTTCTTGCATATACCATCTACAAGCACCGAATAGGTTAACTCGTCCAAAGTTAAGGTCCTAAACGATATAGCATAAATGGAATTTCTTGAATTCCATTTAAACTCCTCTCCTTCCTGTGAATAATATCCTCCATACTCAAAATGTATGTTTGTACGGCTACTCATCCTCTCCTGGAAATACAAACAAAGAAATTTAGTCAATTGCTAATTGTCAACTCTTTCTCAGTTATAGCATTTGTCCCAGTTGTCCCACATTTGTTTGCTAATACCATTAGTCCCAGTTGTCCCCCATCGCACAGATTCACTACACATCAGCTCGATTCAGCTCGATTCAACAACAACAATCGAGAAATTACAAATTCAATGACTAGTCGACCCATATAATTAACTTAAATATCCAATGTGCATACTCAAACCAACAAATTTCACAAATCGAATCCCTAATTTTGAAAATCCCCAAATCAAAGAAAACTTACCTTATTCAACAATGGAGGATGAGAGAAGAGATATGACGAAAACCACAATTGCAGAGAAGGATGACGCGATGGCGGCTACGATCCGGCGGCGAAAAGGAGCGGTGGCTCGAAGCTCGCTTCAAGGACGATGCGGTGGCTGGGTGGCGGGTGGCCGGTTTTTTGTTTTTTTGGTTCTCGAAAATTAAACCATAAAATGATAAAACCATTTCTCTAAAAATAAAAAAATTCCAACCATTTTCAAATCATAAAATCAATAATGCCACAAACACAATTCATTAAGGACAAAATAGGGATTACACATGTTTTATGGCACATAGACTACATTATGGCACACAAGATTTTGCTTTTCCATTTTATGGCATTTTGGCCATTAATCCTAATCTTTTGAACATGTATTTAAAATGATATTTCGAAAATGTTTAATGAAGCCCACATTATAATATTCTAATTTTAGTAATTAACTGCATTTGTTTGAGGTTGACGTTATGCCTACGAATTTGTTGCCACATTAATGTTATAAAATAAAGACGGATTTATATACTTTTGATAACCAAAAGTTACACCAGATCTTTATTTTTGATACCTTATGATAAGAAATTAGGAAACCTTTTAAGAATTAAGGTCTTAAGAACAAGAACATCAAGAAAAACTGAGTTATTTAAAATATCACGAGTGACAACTAAAAAAGATAACAAAAACATCCAGGAACGAAAGCAACAACAATATCCCGCATAGTAATACTTCCAAAGATTCTACCTCCAACAAAATTAAAAGACAAAAAAGAAGAAGAAGAGCAGCTTTTGAATCACTTATGAGAAGTCGATTACCTTACGAGAAGCTTTTACATGAACAAGTTGGGCTTGGAGGCCTTGTAGGTGGTCTTGAGCTTTCTGGTGGGAGGTCTAACCTTCCTGAATACCAAAGGGAACTTGATCTTGCTGTTGTGAAACTGCTTAGTGATCTCTCTCTTGCAGAGTGCGGCTGGGACTGTGGCTGTCTTGATGATCTGGATGCATGGGAACCTGACCCTGTGTCTCGATGCCATCTCCGTGTACATTTGCTCCACTGCTCCGTTCAAAGTCGTGTCACGGAACTCCTTGTACATATTGTGGTAACCTGTTCGGCTCTGGTACCTCAGCCAGATTCCAAAGTTCTTGATCTTCGTTGGGTTCTTCTCAAAGATCTGTCACGACATTTAGGTTGTTCATAACAAAGAAACAAATAATGGAGACAAATAATTACAAAATCAATGGATATATACACTCAAAAACGAAACACAAATCAACATAGAAAAGGGAATTTTAATTACATAATCACAAAACACTTATTTACACCATCAACATCATGAGTGTGGAAATGAATACTATAGATCATGTTTCGAAGAAAATGGTCAGATGATTGAAACCGAACATGATCAACTAAACTTTAACCAGATAATAGACACAGAGAAGATCAAAGTCAAGCACAAACAACAAAAATGTTCTCTGTTTCTGAGAGCTTATCAACAATCTACAGTTCTTATATCAGATCTTACACCAGATTTCTCATTTTATGATCAATGAGAAGAGAGAAAACGAAGTACCTCGTTGATGGCTAGCATCTGTCCATTGCTCTTCTTAACCTTCTTCAGCTTCCTCAAGAAGTACCTGAATTTCAAACACATACAGAAAAATTCTTTAAATCCTATTGATTCAACCACCCTGCAAAATAAATGCTAATATAAGAAATTTTTAAAAATTACTAACCAGAACTTGGACTTGGCACGAACCTCGTTCGTTGCCCAGAGCTTCATCCTGTAAATCTTAGGATGAAGCTCCTTCTCTGTCGGAAGAGCTCTTCCGACAACCTGGTACTGGTGAAACTGCAATAAGAAAAACACATCACACAAAAGTAAATTCCGATCAGATTAGCCGAATCCAGAATCAATAACATCAACGGCTAAATTGGAAGCAGAGACGCCAGAAAGATTCACGAGCTTTTACCCTGAAAACACCCATTTTCGCCGTGAAAGACTACTCTCCGCCGATGATTGATTCCTCCAAAAGACAAAGACACTCTCTTCTTGCAGCTTATATATATGACCTAGTAAATGACTAGGAAAATAAAAACCCTAATCTGAAACTTTAGAACAAAATTACTCAAACTGGATCCGAGATTCTAAAGCCCATTGGGCTTTCTTCTTGGACGTTATTTAACCAAATGTTAGCAATTTTTACTGAATTTAGAAAATGATATTTCTACAATTTTTACTTTTTTTTTGTTTGATCGTTTAATGATTTTTTTTTCTTTCATTTCATTACATATAATTTGTTTCTTCTATGATTCTCCGATCATATTAGTAGAGAAAAAGAAACTATGTTTGTTAGATACAAATAAATAGAAATATCATTGTAAAAACTTAACTTTCTTTAGTTTACAAATTCCAAAAGACTTGAAACGAGTTTCAGCTTCATTAGATCTTTATATCGTAGCCACCATCAAAGCAGATCACAAAATATATAACTTGAAGATGTAATGTAATCAAGAGAATTAACAACATATACATAGTTGCTAAAACATACAAATCTTTCCATTCCGTAAAATCACTTGAATCTTCAATGACAGGTAAAATAAATTTGATATATCTACATGAACGTGTAATATATGTAGGATCGAGTTATGATTTGGAAGGTGGTTTCACCAGATGCTACTAACATTCCCAGCCATCCCGAGCATTACGGCAATCAAATAGACGACGGACTGGAAGATTTTAGATGGCAAAAACGAGATGTATGAGACACTCACTATGGTGAATATAGATGAGTAACTAAAGTTGGTCAACGATGTAATGAAAGAGAGAGAGAGAGAGAAACTCACTGCGATTGCACAGGCAACGTAACCTGCCTTCTCGCGGTGATCAACAGACGTGCATAGAACAATAAAGGCACCGAGGTACCAAGGGATTCCACCGAACAAGAAGCCCATTATAAACCTGGGACCAAAACCAAACCTTCAAAATTAGCGGCAATAACAAGATTCAACTCACATAATGTATGGGTTTACAGTTTTCTTGTGTTCATATGAAACAATATAACCAACACGTCAATTTACTTTTATCGAATAGCAACTGTCTCGAATAAATGTTAACATTAGTAGGCAGAGACAAGTGACAAATTGGCAAGTCTCAGGAAGATTTTCCTTATATCAACTCACAACAAGAAAACTAGAAAAGAACCATACAATGACTAGAGATCAGAAGGTTAGGTAAAAGAGATGTGCAAACAAACCATCTAAAACCGCGCTCCAGATTCAGAGATTTTAGGAGAGACGAGTCTATTTCTTTTTACAGACGCTAAGGTAAGTTGTATATCTTGATAATACTCTAAAATCTACAGACCATCATGAATTCCAAAAGTTGTAACAATGATTAGGTACTTGAGCTTTTTGTTTGTTTTCGATCTTATACACGAAAAAAATGAATCAGAAAAAAATGAATATGGAATTAAGCAACACTTGTAACCGGAATTTATATCTCGAGAGTCATATCGGATGCAATAAACAATAAAGAAGGAACTCACAAGAACCAGCCCATGCCAAAGCCACAACAAGGAAGGTCATGCTCTCTCATCGGTCTCACCTCAACCACTGTGTATTCTAAAACAGCAAAACCCAGAATCAATACCGTAGCAATAACCAATATCAAATTCAAAGTAACAAAATCTCGTTATCTGATCATAATGCAATCAATCATACAGAGCAATGTGTAAGGGAAGTACCAGGAACAACTGGGAATCCTTGAGCATAATTCACAAAACCACCACCAGGACCTAACAATCTCAAACACGAAGCAATCACAAAACAACAAAGACCCGTAAAATCATGATCCAAAACTAAAGAGAGAGATTAAAACCTTGGACATTCTGATAACCATGCACAGGAAACAAGGGATTCGTAGCCGGAGGATGCTGCGGCAGCGGTAGCAATTGCGGTGGCGGAGCCGGAGGATGATAATTTGCAACGCCTTGAAACGTTCCGTAGTAGTATTGATGCTGCTGATTTACGGTGGAGTCTCTAGGTTTTTCTGCCTCCTCGTCCATGATTGAGATCCGATCAGCCTAAATTTCGCCAACACCGGCGCGACGCAGAGACCTGAGAATTATCCAATTTATCCGCCGCGTTTACCGATGGCTAAAGGCGGATCTACTGGCGATGGGAAGACGAAGAGAAGGAGACTTGACGAAGAGAGGCGAGACGAGACGAGATCTTAAACCGGGTCGCCCCAAATTCAACATGGGCTGAAATTTATAAGACTACTTAAAAGCCTATTAACATTAAACATTGTTTCGGACCAAACCGTAAATAAAAAAGTTCATATTAACGATTGGTTAAAAAGACAATTAAATTAAAACGAAACACTGTCTTCGAGGTGTTTTTGTGGTTTGTCGAAGTGATTTTTTGGTTTTTTTTTTGATCAAGGAGCAATAACAGGAAACAATACAGCTCTATTGAACTTGTTACTACCAGTCGAAGCCCTTTGCAATGTCACAGTCTGATCGTCTCTAAAATACCACCGTTCATGGACATTGATTGTTCCACTGTAAGGGTTAACTAGTGCTCTTTGTTTGCAAACCTTGTCATAATCTCTTCTGTTTTGTTCGTTCTGATGTACCGTAGGAACAAAGAGTTGATACTGACTCCGCTGCTGGAGAAAATGATCTCTTGTTCCCACTCCCAAGGGCTAGCAACTGCTTTATATCTAAACCCCCCTTGCCTCGAGGAAGACAAGCCCATACTTATTCAGGGGCGAAAAAAACCGAAACCGAAGCCCAATCCAATGCAAGCTGGGATGCCCTTCACAAACTTTCCATCTATTCTCCCAATATTCCCAATCTCCTCTCATCTGGCATAATCAAAAGCCTCCAAGCCATTGCATTGACACATGTGGCCACTTGTGGATAGAAAAATTAATTGGCTGTATTACTAGATCGAGCCTCCAGCCAAGAAGGGAAAGAAGAGATGATATCATCAATAGGAATGATCAGCAGTCTTCCAATGGTGCTAGACAGACACGGTCGGACAAGAGCAAGCCGTTTCTTGCCTTGTGTTCCTATGCACGGGAAGCGAGACATGTATCCAGATGGTCCTGTAGGAAGGAGCGATTATGGATTCCATGAATCCTGTAAAAGTTTTGAAAATATTAATTAACGATTGTACCTTTTGGGAATATGGCATTCTTATTGCACCAGAGCTTTCCAAAACTCAGGAACCAGTGGATGTATCTTCAACATCCTGATGACCCGAAATCAACCAAGAAGAAATCAAAACATCAACAATAACCGAAAAATCTCACATACACCCAAAATCTTGATTTCTTTGAAACAGAGAGTAATTAGTACCTCTAATGATGGAGAGAAGTTAAATGTAGTCTATATTCTATGATGAACAGAACCAAATCATAGAGACAGCTAATCTACAATCTCAATACTGTTGATGATTTAAATAACGCTTATGGTCTTCAGTGATTAACAATAAACCAAAAACGTTAATTTGAAGTGATTAATCGATTCAATTATATCCTTCAGATACGAATTAACATCGAAAGCCAACATCTTCTGTAAAATTCAATTACTGAAGAAAAGAGGTACCACTTGTATACTTTTCACATTTCCATCCGTAAAGATAAATTCACCATGATCCAGCCATTAACATGAGGATCAACTTGTGTTTTTTTGTTCATCTATCCAAAGTAGTTCATAACATCTAAACAACAAAATACTCTATTAGCTGAATTTGTAATGTTTTTGCAACTAATCATCAATAAAAGAAACTCAAACTCTTATCAATCACACAACCAACAAGCATTGGGTGCTAAAAAGTGGTTGCAATAAGAACATTCGTTTATAAAGACCACATAGTCAAACCTAAAACAAGATGTTACAGCATAACAAAGAGTTTAGTTTTTTTTTTGTTTTTGTTTTGTCGAAAGAAGAAATCTTTTTGGTGCGGAAATCAAAAGAGAAGCCGAGAAACAAACAATGCGAAAAAAGAAGAAGATTTGTATCAAAGGGAAGTTAGAAGATGATTGAATCAGAAAGAAGCTCATTTGAAAAGTCATTCAGACTGAGTATCCGGAAGATTCGGCATAGCAGAGTTATGGCTGCACCAAGAAACATTCCAAAGGATAAAACAGACTGGTCTTAAGTACCTGCTATATCTCCTCATCTTCATCATCTACTATCTCTATACCCTAAATTATAGATCCAGAAACTGAAATGTTCATGGAAGCGAAGATTGAATAAAAAAAACGAGGAATGCGAATTTATCTGCATCAGGATCTATTCATTAGATCGCCGGTGAGGATTGGGAATTGGAGACGACGGCGGCGGAGAGAGAAACAGAGCGAAGTTTCAGATTTTAAAACGAGCGGACAACTTTATAAACTATTAAGAGATATAGGCTTATTTGGTATATATGTATTGGGCCTTATATAGTTAGGATTATTTTATCTCTGTATATATAGAGAATTGTCTCCTTTGTAAAACCTTAATCAGAAAATATACAGAATTTCAGAGAGTTCTTCTGATTCTTACATGGTATCAGAGCCAGGTTATTCTGCACGGATTTTGCACGGGATCGATTTTTGTACGGGATCGATTTCTGCACAGTTTTTGCACAAGATTGATTTTTGAACGGTTTTTGCACGGGATCGATTTCTGCACAGTTTTTGCACGGGATCGATTTCTGCACAGTTTTTGCACGAGATCAATTTTCTGCACGGTTTTTGCACGAAAATCAGACACGCGATTTTGCACGAATTTTGCACGGTCGTCGTCGAGGTTAGGGTTTGGTGACAAATTAATATTCAATTGAGTTGTTTATTTGTGATAATGGAGAAGATGGGAGTTGAGAAAACAGGATCTGCGGAATGCGTTTCTTTGAAAAAGTTTGGTTTTGAGCAGAATGTAGGTGCGGAAGGCCCTTTGGATATGATGAAAGACGAGGCTGCGGAAGGCGCTTCATGTAGACACAATATTAGGGTTGCACACACACATGTTGTGTCGACTCATGCTATGACAGGACTGAAGAAAGAACAGTGGGATCGGCTATTGAGTATGATAGAGCCAAATACAGAATCTTCAAACAGTGTTATTGGTACGAGATATATAGATGAGTGGATTATTGATAGTGGTGCATCGCACCATATGACAGGCACATTGAGGGACATGTTCGATGTGCATCCGATCTCACCATGTTGGGTGGGTCTGCCTAATGGAAATGTGGTTGCTGCTGATAGAGTAGGAAGTGTGGTATTGACAGAGAAGTGTACTTTGACACATGTGCTCTTCGTCAAGGAACTTAAGTGCAATCTCATCTCTGTGTCACAAGTTATTGATGAGATGAATTGCATTGTGTGGTTCTCGAAGCAGTTGTGTGTGTTGAAAGATATTGCTTTGCAGATTCCGATCGCAATGGGTGAAAGGAAAGATGGGTTGTATTTTCTTCAAGGTACTCATAAAAGTGTGAATGTGGCGAAGGTTAGTAAGGTGGGGTCTCTGGAACTTTGGCATCGAAGAATGGGACTTGCTTCTGAAAAGGTGATTAAGAAATTGCCAGAAGTGGATCAAAAGAGTGGTGGTGTCTCTGATTGCGATGTTTGCTTCCGAGCAAAGCAATGTCGTAATGTCTTTCCTGAGAGTACGGAGAAGAGTAAGGAGTGTTTCGAGATGGTTCATTGCGATCTCTGGGGCCATATCGAACACAGAGTTTGTGTGGATCTTCGTATTTCTTAACTATTGTGGATGATTATTCCAGAGCTGTGTGGGTCTTTCTTCTTCGTGATAAAACACAAGTTCAGAAAACAATGATCGATTTCTTTGCTCTTATCCAACGACAGTTTGAGAAGCAGGTGAAAATCGTGCGAAGCGATAATGGGAGTGAATTCATAGTGATGAAGGAGTATTTTCGCGCATCTGGGATAATTCATCAAACTTCATGTGTAGGAACTCCTCAACAAAATGGGCGAGTGGAGCGAAAACACCGTCATATATTGAATGTGGCAAGAGCGTTGAGATTTCAGGCAAATCTACCAATAGAACTTTGGGGTTATTGTGCTTCGAGTGCTGCATATCTAATCAATCGTACGCCGTCTATGTTACACAATGGTAAGAGCCCGTACGAGATTATATTTGGAAAAGTCCCTGCTTATAGTGAGATACGAGTGTTTGGATGTTTAGCATATGCTCATAATCAGAAACGGCATGGAGATAAGTTTGCGAGTAGAAGCAGGAAATGTGTATTCCTGGGGTACCCTTATGCGAAGAAGGGGTGGAATCTTTTTGATTTGGAGACACGTGAAGTCTTTGTCTCACGGGATGTCACCTTCATTGAGGAACGATTCCCATATTTGGAGCAAAAAGATCAGGTGGATGAGCCACCTAATTCTGATCTAAGGACGTTATTTGTGGATGATAGTGTTGGATTTGATGATATAAGTCATGTTTTGACAAGAGATACAGTGACACAGACTCCAGTTGTGTCAGACAAGGTTGGAGAAGAAGATATGTAAGCTATATCAGCAGGAATACGTGATATGTTGGGAATTACAGGGCCACAGACTGACCCTGAATCAGTTACACAGTCTGAGAATGTCGATGAGTGTCGACCGATACCAGCCAGTATCGATCGACACCTGGTGGATCAACCTGCAGCAATAGAAATTTTGGGACGCGGAATGCGACAGAAACAAGCTCCAGCCAAGTTACAAGATTTTGTGTGCAATACGACATTTGCAATGAATGCGTCTGCTGTGAGTCAGGAATTGATTAATGATTATGGGATTGAGAATTTTGTGAGCTGTGAGAGGTTCTCTATGTCACACAGAGCGTTCATGTGTAGTATAACAGAAGGAGTTGTGCCGAAAACATTTGCTGAGGCTATGGAAGATCCGCGATGGAGAAAAGCTATGAGACTGGAGATTGAGGCTCAGGAACGAAATCAAACCTGGTTGATTGAACAATTACCACCAGGTAAGCATGTCATTGAGTGTAAATGGGTTTACACGATCAAGTATAATGCTGATGGCTCGATTGAAAGGTATAAAGCGAGGCTTGTAGCTTGTGGAAATCGTCAGAAAGAAGGGATTGATTATTCTGATACATTTGCTCATGTGGCAAAGATGAGCACAGTTCGATTGGTTCTGCAAGTTGCAGCTGGGAAAAATTGGGAGTTGCATCAGATGGATGTGCACAATGCGTTTCTTCATGGAGATTTGGAAGAAGAGGTGTTTATGAGAGTACCTCAGGGTTTTGGTAGCTCGAAGAAGGGAATGGTATGTCGATTGCGCAAGTCATTGTATGGTTTGAAACAAGCTCCGAGATGCTGGTTCGCGAAACTTTCGACGGCACTGTTGAGCTATGGTTTTACACAGAGTAAGGCAGATTACTCTCTTTTCTCGTTAGTTCGTGGTAAAGTTCACTTGCATGTTCTCGTATATGTGGATGATCTTGTGATAACAGGGAGCTCTCCAGGGGTGATACAGAAGTTCAAAACATATCTGAGTAATTGCTTTCATATGAAGGATTTGGGAAAATTGAAGTATTTTCTTGGATTGGAAGTTGCGCGAAACGCAGAGGGGATATATTTATCACAGAGGAAGTACGCTCTGGATATTATTGCTGATGTTGGTTTGCTTGGTGGTAGGCCGGTAGAGTTTCCGATGGAGCAGAATCATCAGTTGGGAAGGTCGACGTCAGAGATACTCACTGACCCGGAGAAGTATCGCAAAATCGTTGGAAGGTTGATTTATTTGGCTGCGACAAGACCAGATCTTGCGTATTCTGTTCACATCTTGTCTCAGTTTATGCGTGAGCCAAGAAAGGATCATTGGCGGGTTGCTTTACGAGTAGTTCGTTACTTGAAGGGGTGTCCTGGAATGGGAATTTTGTTGAAAGCGGACTGTAATTTTCATCTTACAGCTTGGTGTGATTCGGATTGGGCGGGATGTCCAATCACGAGGAGATCTTTAAGTGGATGGTTGATACAGTTGGGGAATTCACCTGTATCGTGGAAGTCAAAGAAGCAGGATGTAGTATCTCTCTCTTCGGCAGAAGCAGAGTACCGAGCTATGGTTGTGGCGGTGAAAGAATTGAAGTGGATCAAGAGTGTATTGACCACGATGGGTATTGCACATTCTGGTCCAATGGATTTGTATTGTGATAGTCAGTCTGCGCTTCATATTGCAGCGAATCCTGTGTTTCATGAGAGGACGAAATATGTGGAGCTTGATTGCCACTTCATTAGAGATGATATCGTAGCTGGAATCATTCAGACACAGCATGTTTCTACTACTCAACAATTGGCGGATGTCTTCACTAAAGCACTTGGAGGTCGTCATTTTCAAGATATTTTGTGCAAGTTGGGCATTCGAGATCTCCATGCTCCAACTTGAGGAGGGGTATTAAGAGATATAGGCTTATTGGGTATATATGTATTGGACCTTATATAGTTAGGATTATTTTACCTCTGTATATATAGAGAATTGTCTCCTTTGTAAAACCCTAATCAGAAAATATACAGAATTTCATAGAGTTTTTCTGATTCTTACATAAACCCTATCATTCTTACCAGACCTAACCGAAATATTTTGTGGTCTCCGGTACGGTTTTTCGAATGGATACCCAAAAATAAATTTCTATAATGTTATTGTTAACGATAGATTTATCAGTAATTGATTCAGTATATTCAAAAACTTTAGCGTTTCTCGTTTTACATTAGAAATAGCTTTTGCATAAACGCCTTCGAATTTCTAGTAGCTTAACCCGATGGATAAACATACAAAATCCCAGAAAAATTCTTGGGTTGCAATAACAGTTTTCTGGTACACGGGAGTGAGAAACCGGGACATCTAAATCCAGAGTTACTAAACCAAACCGATAGCGAGAAGAACAAAAACCGAAAACCCAAACCCGATTCTGTTCGACCCGGAGAACCAAACTCTAACGTCATCGATCACAGGTCCGCACAAGGAGCTCATATCATCCGTCCTCGTGTTGTAATAAACGCTGTAGAACGCGACCCTGGTTCGATCAGCCTTGGCCGTGAAATTCAAACCGGCTTTTTCGAAACTGGAGTTCGCTTGCGCCATGTAATGAAAGTTCTGCGCCTGATCCCCCGCGAATGCCATAATAGCCAATGGTTCCTTGCATTTATCACCTGCGTGTCCAAGCGAGAAAGACAATGTGTAAGGTTTATCTGCTTTGGTCTCGACCATTTGGGATATTATGCCTTCTTTGCCCGAGAGAAGCTCCACGGCTCGTTTGCCCCCTGGAACCGAGAAGTGGTCCGAGTCCACGAACCGGACTGCCCGGTTCGATTCAACAGTCCAACCCGGAAGAGACGAAGTTTCTTCGTCGAGATTCGTCGGAAGTAGGACACCAAGTGACGTGTTCCTAAACATCCATGGACCTTCTTCGAAGTCTCCATTTATCACCGCGTTATCTGCAATTGTAAATCGGGGAGAAATTGAACGATTTCAGAACTCTGGGGCCAGTAGATAAAGTCAGGTTTTATTTGGTAAAACTGAACGATTTTGGAGCTTGGGGGTTAAAAAGTAGGAAATAAGAGAAATAAAGGGCTTGTTTCGGGAAAGAAAGAGTTACCTTTGGGGTTATCAGGAGTGAAGAGCTTCTTGATAGCGATGTCGTCAATGATGGGCCCACAAGTGGGGTCATCCTCCATGCCAGGATTCTTGAAAACCAAACGCACATGATCCTCTTCCGCTTCAAATGCCCACGCGTATGGGTCCCACCCCTGGACGCTGTAGAGCGTCTGCAAATCCACGTTACGCGACGCCACCATGTCATCCGCGTCTGCGTTCACGGACGCCACCGACACGTTTATCGATTCGAGCTGGGCGCACGTGCGAGCGGCGCTGAACGTGACGGAGTAGACAAAACCTTTCTCCACCGTCAGATCTTGGCTGATCTCTGCGTCGTTGCCTAATCGGACTGCGTGGCGTCCCTGTGGGACGATGAGGATCATTCCGCCTTGTTTCTGACCGGAATTGACTAGCTCCACCGTGCCGTTGGATCTCCAGCTTGGAATCTCGGTGGGTCCATCACTCACTCCGTCGTGAGGGAAGCCATTTGAAGGTGACGTCTCGAAGTCGCCGTTTATCACCAAACCTACAATTAAAAAAAAAAGTTCAAATTTACTGATGAATTCAGAATTCATAATTAGAGTTGACAGAAACTCAATGTGAAATTGAAATATCTACATTGGGTTTTTTGGATAGATCAAATATGCGGAAACACTAAAATCATCATGTTCAAATTTGTTTTTAAATTAGCTAGCTGTGTGAAAAGAGACATTTTTTTGTCTTTCTCAAATAGATAGTTGTTGATTCGACATAATTTACTTGATCGTTGATACTTGATAGTAGGAACGTGAAAAAACAAAAAGGAGAAGACACGAGGCTCGAAACATCTTATCTTATATGGGCCCGGATAAGGCCCATAGCTTCTCGCTAAATGCTATGACTTAGTGGGACCACTCTCTCCACACTACAGCCCCAATTTACTACTCGCAAATTGCATATAGGGAAAGGTATTTTCGGTGGAAAAAGGGAAAGCGTGTTGAAAAACTCAGAACAATTGTTAGGTCACTTCGATGTCGTTTTGTCGGGGACTCTTTGTCGTTTTAACACTACAACCCAAAACACACCACCTTTTATTTGGCGGGAACCCTTCACTTGTTATTATGTTTTACTCTCCTATGTTTTTCTATAGGATTGAAGTTTGCATCAAGGAACCTAAGACTTATTTATCAAAATTTACCTTCAAAAGGACTTACATATATCAAATGTTGTCAAATAAAGTAAAATAAAGACACCTACATCAACTACGTGAACCATTTTTTTTTTTTTAGAAACCATCTCTTAAAAGTACAAAAGCACAAAAGAGTTTCCAAGATGATTTAATTGTGTTTGTGAATTAGAATAACCTAAAAATTAAGTTGTGACTTGTTAAGTTATAAGCTGAAGCTCAAGGGCTTCCTTTTTTAATTTTTCCGCCGCCGAAAGCATGAAAGTTTACTTTATTCTTAATTTACAAACAAACCCATTAGCTTTCATTTTCTTTTCTATTGTGACGGATTAAACTGAAATTGACCGATTTTCCCCTGAAGATTAATATTACTGACTTGCTTGTAATTCAAAACTGATGATCTTCTAGATAGAATGAAACTTGTTTACTGCTTATACTATACATCATAAGTTCTATTTGACTTTTAATCTCAAACAGTACAGAAAACTTTACTTAAGACTCAGCAACAGTAAAGTACAATTAGGGCAACAACCTAAACTCTCAAAATCCAGATAAAATACTAAACTTTTAGTTCCTAGTTCCATCCAATGTGTTTCTGCCCAATTCAATACTCTGAAAGTAATGTCTTTTTAGTTAATATCCTCTGTTTTTGGATTTGAGAAATGAGAAATCGAATCTAGTAAGCCGAGATTTTAATTTACAAAGTCATTCTTCAGGAACCCATTAACGATGTAAGAAAAACCCATCACGCGAATACCAAAACAAAAACCAAGAAATTTTGATGAAGTGAAAAGCGTACCATCTTCAACCGGCGGAGCCTTTTCGTCGGCGACGGAGAATGAGACGGCGGCAGAGAGAGTCAGCAGAAATATGAAAATGGAACCCCATTTGCATCCATTGTTGTTCGGAGCCATTATGTCTCCTCTTCTTCTTCTTCTTCTTTCTCACCACCTAATGTTCTCTGTCTCTCTCTGTAAGTGTGAAATGTGAAAGTGTTTTCTGTATGTTCTTTTCGGTAGTGTCCTTTTATCCAAGATTCCGCCACTCGTTGTCTTTCTTTCGATTATTTTTTAATTTCACATTTAATTTCCTATATTTAAAGCTGTTTACAGATATTTAGACAAAACTCCATTCACGCATAACAAAAAAAAAAGTATAAAAGAAAATGGTAAGAAATGTTTCTATCTTTCTTTAACTCGTTACTAATTAAATTAACATATTTAATTGCTATAAATAAAAGAGTCACTGTGGATTAAGTTTACATAATTTATTCACATTTGCTTCTTATTTTTGTCATTGGATATGTTTAAGATATGGTGCATGAATAAACGAGAAATCGTATAGGCAAAGTCGTGTTGAAGATCATGAGAGTCGTGTTGATAATCATGTGATTCGATAAGTTCCAGGTAAATGGAGTATAAGAGGCATCTCCAGCCATGGGCTCAGAGCCGACAACTTATGTTTTGAGTGAATGAATTTTTGTTTATGATTGATTGTTTTGAATGTTCTGAAAACAATTTCTCATTATATCAATTTCTAATCCTTCAGCGATCGATTCTCGGTTTGCAATTTCTACTTTACCAAAAACAAAAAATCAAAAAAATTATTCTGATATTAATTCCCTTTACGAAATCGAGTACGTTCCAGGAGATCTGATGCTTGAAACTACTCTTCCACTTGTAAATCCATATGAGTACTTTACCAAAAAGCCTGGTGCTTTCTCGATCAAGAATGTTCGACAGCTCATACATCCATCATCAAGCAGGAGAGTCCGTGAATATGTTCAATCTAGCAAGTTCTCATCTTGCCAAGTTCCAACCACGGAAGAAGAACAATTCATCTCGCTCAATATCCCAGAAGGACTACCAAAGTTATGGCGGCAACAAGGATACACTCACCTCCATTTTGGAGTAGTACTAATCGGGCTAACCTTACATTCTCGAAAAGGTCTACCGGTCATAGCACGAATCGCTTTAGTCGACTCTAGACTAAAGTCATATCAACAAGCATGCATCGGTACGGCTCAAACAACATTAAACGCCAGAACAGTATTCATAACACTGTTTCCAAACTTTAATGTCTCTCTGCAAGATCCAAATCTGCTCAAAACGCGCAAAGTGCAACTACAGCTGATTGGAGCGCCTATGCAAGAGAAAAGCGTTATCGCAACGCTACACCACCAGATCATCTACCGTATTGAAGACCATGCTCTTGATCTCATTTTACCCTCATCTGACGAAGCGCTTTATCTCGAAGTCTCATCTGCTTCGCAAGCTCCAAGCACTACACAAATACCTCGATAAATCTCTCGAGAGGAGTTAATCAAGCGTATACCAGAGTCATGGGTTAAAAACTACGAAAAACTACATCAAGCATCCCAAACACCGGTCCAAACATCCGAAGTGAGTTTCCACTCACGCAATGATAGAACAACGGAGATTAAGTTTGACAAACCGAGATCATCTTCTTTTCGAAGGCATTCACACAATTTGCTATCCAAATTGAAGAACACGAGCTCCAAGGTCCATACAGAGAACAGAATCCGAAGCCAATCTCCTTCGATCAATACGTACAGATAGTATATCCATTCAAAGACGAAGATGGCCATCAATATTTTGATGTCTGTTCCTACTCGGCCTGCATAGAAGATTCCTAAGAATCTGAAGACGAAATTCGCCAACGACGAATAAAGAAGAAAGATCCTCTATAAAAGAGATATCTTGAAGGAGACCCCACAGTCGGTCCTATCGGCGATGGTAATGGACGATATGAGTACATAGTCCAATACTCTGACGTAAAAGAGACGGATAAGCCAGAAATCATGATGATAGGAGCGGTTGATTTCCCTCCACCAGAAGATTTTACCAGTGATAACATATCCCACTCACCAAAAGTACTTTCCAAGGCAATCAGCTCCTCTGGACCAGATCAGCTAAGTCAAGGAGAAAAGGTTCTCAACTGGCAATCGGAAAATACCATGGCTCAGAACCGACTGCTTACTACGATTAATCAGAAAATCGACCAGTTTGCAGAAGAATATAACAAAAGATTGAGCGTTCTTCAAAGCTCAATCTCAGAGATCCATAATCGACTCAAAACTCTCCATCAAGAAATGATGTCTATGGCTCAACACATGATGGTCAATACTTCTCAGTTTCAAGAAAAAGAAGCTGAGATGACCAATCTCAGATTTCAGTTAAAATACCTCCAACGGTGCCTCGAAAGCATGGTCCAACAACGAAGTGCCTCCAGCACATACATTCCTCACCTCGGAAGTCTGTCACCAACGATGCCTATACATCCAGGATCGTATTCTCCGGGATTCCTTTCGGGCGAATAATATCAAAAACCAAGACACCCAATCCCCGGATTCTTATCTTCCGACGAAGCATTTACATCTCGATATGGTGTAACTCCTACAAACGAATTCAAACCACGACCCATGCGAGACAGGGCAAGGAGACAAAAAGGATCAGAATTTCGTGTCAATCCGACAAAAACCCGAACCATCACCTCCTCTCATTCTAATCAAGATTCCCTTGAACATGACAAAGGAAAAGGAAAAGATATAGGCATGATCGAATTTACGATGTCTGACTTGCTGAGTCACCTAGCAGAGCAAGACAAAGAGCCAAAACCGTCAGAACATACTCTGGCGCAAATGATTCCAGCTAATAGCTCACATCCGACACCAATGATCAATCGCTTCTCAGACTCGAGCTCCTCCTATTACAAAACTGATTCGGAAGAAGAATCCCTACAAAAAAAAATCGCTATTGGAGAAGCATAAAAAAAGGAGCCAGATATAGACGAGGTATTCTCCGACAATGACGAGATGAATAGAGCGCCATTTCAAGAACAAGAAAGGCCAGCAAGGCAATTCGCTCCAAAGGTCATAACGTTCACGTTCGACGATATTCCCTTCGAGAAATGGAATAAACGTCTTGACGAATTTCACGCATGGATGAATTCCGAAGCTATTACCTCAACCTCACACCTCATCATACAACAATTCACTGCACGATTTTCGGGTGCCCTAAAAGAATGGTGGAATTCGCTTGGCGAATACAGACAGCAGCAAGTCTATCAGACCACCATACCGTTGCTTCTTGGAGAAATTCACAGAGAATTCATAGGCACCCCAAGCCACCTAAAGGAGCAACTACAAGAAGAATACTTCGCAGCGAAATGTTGTTCACTAAAGAAAAGAGATCTCGCAAAACATTTCGAACGACAAACACGGAGGTACTATGCGTTAAACGGCCTCAATAACCCATGCCTGAAATATGTCTACCCCTCCTCTATTGATGACTATCTGAGCCAACAAACGAAGCTCAATATCAGAGACCAATCCCAAACAGTCGAGGAGATTTCTATCGGGCAAATCCAACAATACGTCTTCAGAACGCTCGACAAACTTTGCAAACAAAAGGAATTCTGGACAGAATTTATGGATAATTCAAAACACTTATCCAAAGTATGCGCAAGACCAGATCTATCGATCAAGTGTTCCAAATACAAAAAACATTGCTCATGTAAAGATAAGAGCAAAACGGGTCGTTTCCAAAAATCGGCACATAAGCCCCACTATGGTAAATTCAGGCGCAAGCGGTTTTTCAGAAAGAAGCAATCCTTCAGGAAGGAGACAAAATGCTTCTTGTGCCAAAAAGAAGGACATTTCGCAAAAAATTGTCCAAACCTCTCAAAGAAGAAGAAGCAATATCTCATCACTTCCATATCCGATATTGCCGGAGATATCGATCTCAACAACCACGATCTCGAATCGGTGCTATCTTATGATAGCGATGAGAAGAATGCCATTTGTGGCTACTAAGATTCTGATGCCTCAGAATCCTACGATGAAGAAGAAGAGTGCTGTTTCAAGATCACTCAAATACCTCGTCAAGAAGAGATACAAACACCGCATCTACCAGTGACAATCTTCGACTCTGCAAAAAACGAAGAACCGGTCCATGCTATTGCTTTCATTGACACGGGAGCCTATACAATGATAATGAATCCAAAGGTACTTTCATCATCCATGTGGCGCCCGTACCACCAAGAATTCAAGGTGGCGAATTCAGGGTCATTAGTAATCAAGCCCAAATCAAAGCCAATCACCATAGAACTCTTTCCAGGATGTCAAATTACTACAGAAGTTCTAGGCTCTTCTATACCCGGGTAAGACATAATTCTGGGATGAGATTCGTATTATGCGCTAAAGAAGAGTTTCGACATTTCAATTGGGCCAAGAGGAATAAGATAGAAATCTTTATACAAAGCCTTCACAACGATACCACAGCTATTCTCAATTGAAGAACTTCCTTCCCCCGAATTCAACAAAAACAAAGAAGAAATCAAAGCAAATTCATGTGCAGACTCTCATACCGAATTCCTTCAAATATGCAAAAACCCACTATGGCTAAACCAAGAGTTCTTCGTGTCATTGCATTTCAAAGAAGACATCCACACAACACCGACGAAGGCGAGTCACGCAGGAATGCCACCCGCATTACTTAACCAAGCAAATGAAGAATGTGACCAACTGTCAGCCAGATGGTAGTCTCATCGACTAATTCTCCATGGGCATGCAAAGCCTTTTACGTCAACAACAGAGTCGAACAAGCAAGAGGAAAGCTAAGGCTAGTCATCGACTATAAACCACTGAATCAATACCTCCAAGATGTCAAATTTCCGTTACCAAACAAAAGACCACTATTTCAACATCTTCAAGGAGAAACAATCTTCTCAAAGTTTGATCTAAAGTCCGGCTTCTGGCAAATCGGTATTTCACCAGAAGAAAGATACAAAACGGCCTTCTGTTTACCCAATCGTCATCTTCAGTGGAATGTCTTACCATACGGTCTCAAAACAGCGCAATCATTATTCCAACAAGCCATGTTACGCATTTTCAAACCTCTACTCCATACGGCCTTGATATACATTGATGACATCCTCCTGTTCTCTTCAAACCGCGAGGATCATATTCAAACTCTCCGACAGTTCCAGACCATAGTGAAGACACATGGAAAAATGCTCTCAGCCCGAAAATTGATCATAGCCCAGCCCAACATCGAATTCCTTGGGATGCATATCGAAAATGAACAATTTGCCCCACAAGCCCATCTGGCCACGACACTTCTCGAGTTTCCAGACAGTGACCTCTCGAAAAGACAGGTCCAACAGTTCCTTGGGGTAATCAATTACCTAAACGACTTTATCCCGCAACTTTCACAGCTAACACGTCGACTACAAAAGATGCTGTCCAAGAATCCTCCTTTATGGGCAAAAGGACAAACAGAGGCAGTCAAAAGGTTAAAGCTAGAAATACAAAAGCTGCCACATTTAAAGATTCCCTTTGAAGGCACGCGTGTTCTGCAAACAGACGTAAGCGATAAGTATTGGGGTTCTGTCTTATTCGAAGAGATTAATGGGAAACGTCAAATCTGTGGATACAAAAGCGGACGCTTTAAAGATTCCGAGTTACACTACCACTCCACGCTCAAAGAAATCTTAGCTGTCAAAAGGGCTATTAAAAAATTTGAGTTCCATCTGATTGGACACAAATTTCGCATAGAGATGGACATGTAATCTTTCCCGAAAATGCTACAGTTCAAGCAAAAGATGGTCCCACATCAACAATTATTACGGTGGAGTGAATTGTTTTCAAAATACGATTTCAATTCCGTGTATTTAAAGGGAGCGAAGAATGTTCTTGGCGACTTGCTCAGCATAAATCCTCTTAAAGAAATTCATATGATGGCAAGCTCCTCAACATTCGAAAGGCAATACTTTGATTTTGGAGCAAACATAATTGAAGATGCTCATCAGCTCGTCAACATGAAAATCATTCACGAGCATCTCATAGAAAGAATATTCAGGTACCAGTCGGTTATCCTAACAAAGTACGGCGTCAACAGTCACTACATCGCGCAGTTAGGAATCCATCCAGACTATCCGTTCGCCCATCTTTACAAAATTGAGGAAGCAAACATACCAGAAGAAGTTCTCTGTTTCCTTTGGTATCTATGTTCGGTGTATACCATCGGCATCTCTTTCGATATACAATGGCTATACCAATTCATCAACTCGCGCAAAACGACGCAAAGATTGCCTCTCTACGTTCCTGACATGGTTTGCACCATTAAGTACATGGAGTGGAAAGCTGAGAAAATAAGCAAAAACGGTGAACATGTCATTCAAAAGACTAAGAGGACAAGGGAGTCTCAACCCCTTCTTCAATCCTCACACTATATACTTCTTCCATCGTCCCATTCAAGTCAACTTCAAAACCAACAGAATGCACGCGCTGCCAACACTCATTCACCACGACGACTTCAAACGAGGTGTTCGGCCAGACTTCAACGTCTATGACAACAAAGGATTTGAAAATTTCTAGACTCATTCATGCATTTCGCCTTAACAACGCTATACAAACGTACACCATTCCATTCACCTTGAATTGGAACTACTACCCTATAGACTATCAGATGAGTCTAGACGAAGATCTACAGTATTTTGGAAGCAGAATAAACCCACAACAAATCCAACGAATAACGATGATACAAGTACCACCGCCAGCGACAAACCCGCCAGAACATTTCCAGGAAGCACAGTCTCCAGATGACTCGATGAACATCGATGAAATCGGAAAAAGGTTCGGTTTAAATAATAACGATGATCCTGAAGACGACTTTTATGAGACAGAAATCAAATACGAATGTCCAGATGATTATTACGGCTGCTGCGACAAACATATCATCGAGTTTGAAATAGATCATTGAAGACCACTCTCAATGTATCTAATTATGTATAATTATGTGTGTGATGTAAGCGATGATGTAATCGCATAAATAATGTATAATATGTGTGATGTAAGCGATGATGTAATCGTAATTATATGTGTGATGTAAGCGATGATGTAATCGCATAAATAATGATGTAAGCGATGATGTAATCGCTGAGGTAAGCGCTTTTGTCAGCGCACTCATCATCCACTATAAATATGTGTGTACCCCCTTGTGAAATAACAACTCATAATTTCCCTTAAAACCTCTCTCTAAAAACCTATTTCTATGAGTCTCTAAACTCTCTCTAGTTTTCAGGCTTCTTTACATCTTTCATAAGCTCTGATTACTTTCTCTCATCTCATGAGTTGCGATCCGGCATCAGTGTGCTTTCAATGAGCTTATCGTTTAACCGATACGACGGTCAATACGACGGTTGTGAGGGTCAATACGACGGGCAACAATGTGCTTTCAATGAGCTTATCGTTTAACCGATACGACGGTTAATACGACGGTTATGAGAGTCAATACGACGGTTGTGGGGGGGGAGATAAGGTTCCTAACAGTGGTTGAGCCCATGGACATCATTTCTTGATGGAGAGTGTTGAGTCGATTATGGATTTCTGAGATTGAGCTTTGAAGAACGCTAAATCTTTTGTTATATCCTTCTGCAAACTGGTCGATTTTCTGATTAATCGTAGTAAGCAGTCGGTTCTGAGCCATGGCATTTTCCGATTGCCAGTTGAGAACCATTTCTCCTTGACTTAGCTGACCTGGTCCAGAGGAGCTGATTGCCTTGGAAAGTACTTTTGGAGAGTGGGATATGTTATCACTGGTAAAATCTTCTGGTGGAGGGAAATCATCCGCTCCTATCATCATGATTTCTGGCTTATCCGTCTCTTTTACGTCAGAGTATTGGACTATGTACTCATATCGTCCATTGCCTTCGCCGAGAGGACCGACTGTGGGGTCTCCTTCAAGATATCTCTTATATAGAGGATCTTTCTTCTTTCTTCGTCGTTGGCGAATTTCGTCTTCAGATTCATAGGAATCTTCTATGCAGGCTGAGCAGGAACATACATCAAAATATTGATGGCCATCTTCGTCTTTGAATGGATATACTATCTGTCCGTATTGACCGAAGGAGATTGGCTTCGGATTCTGTTCTCTGTATGGACCTTGGAACTCGTGTTCTTCAATTTGGATAGCAAATTGTGTGAATAGTTGCTTTCGAAAAGAAGATGATCTCGGTTTGCCAAACTTAATCTCCGTTGTTCCATCATTGCGTGAGTGGAAACTCACTTCGGATGTTTGGACCGGTGTTTGGGATGCTTGATGTAGCTTTTCGTAGCTTGTAACCCATGACTCTGGTATACGCTTGATTAACTCCTCTCGAGAGATTTATCGAGGTATTTGAGTAGTGCTTGGAGCTTGCGAAGCAGATGAGACTTCGAGATAAAGCGCTTCGTCAGATGAGGGTAAAATGAGATCAAGAGCATGGTCTTCAATACGGTAGACGATCTGGTGGTGTAGCGTTGCGATAACGCTTTTCTCTTGCATAGGCGCTCCAATCAGCTGTAGTTGGACTTTGAGCGTTTTGAGCAGATTTGGATCTTGCAGAGAGACATTAAAGTTTGGAAACAGTGTTATGAATACTGTTCCGGCGTTTAATGTTGTTTGAGCCGTACCGATGCGGGCTTGTTGATATGACTTTAGTCTAGAGTCGACTAAAGCGATTCGTGCTATGACCGGTAGACATTTTCGAGCATGTAAGGTTAGCCCGATTCGTACTACTCCAAAATGGAGGTGAGTGTATCCTTGTTGCCGCCATAACTTTGGTAGTCCTTCTGGGATATTGAGCAAGATGAATTGTTCTTCTACTGTGGCTGGAACTTGGCAAGATGAGAACTTGCTAGATTGAACATATTCACGGACTCTCCTGCTTGATGATGGATGTATGAGCTGTCAAACATTCTTGATCGAGAAAGCACAAAGCTTTTCGGTAAAGTACTCATATGGATTTACAAGTGGAAGAGTAGTTTCATGCATCAGATCTCCTGGAACGTACTCGATTTCGTAAAGGGAATTAATATCAAAATAATTTTTTTTGTTTTTTGTTTTTGGTAAAGTAGAAATTGCAAACCGAAAATCGATCGCTGAAGGATTAGAAATTGACATAATGAGAAATTATTTTCAGAACATTCAAAACAATCAGTCATAAACAAAGATTCATTCACTCAAAACATAAGTTGTCGGCTCTGAGCCCATGGCTGGAGATGCCTCTTATGCTCCCTTTACCAGGAACTTACCGAATCCCATGATTATCAACACGACTCTCATGATCTTTAACACGACTCTGTCTATACGGTTTTTCGTTTACTCATGCACCATAGTATCTAAGCATATCCAATGACAAAAATAAGAAGCAAATGTGAATAAATTATGTAAACTTACTCCACCGTGACTCTTTAATTTATAGCAATTAAATATGTTAATTTAATTAGTAACGAGTTAAAGAAAGAAAGAAACATTTCTTACCATTTTCTTTTATACTTTTTTTTTGTTATGCGTGAATGGAGTTTTGTCTAAATATCTGTAAACAGCTTTAAATATAGGAAATTAAATGTGAAATTAAAAAATAATCGAAAGAAAGACAACGAGTGGCGGAATCTTGGTACTTTGTTTCCAAGCCCATATTCACTCGGATTATGTCATACTTCTTTTCAAATTCGATCTAAAACTAATCTCAGTAAAATTTATATGACTGATACTTTGTTTTCCATCTAGTAACATGGTTCTTTTTGATTTGAGCGTCAAAAAATCATAAGAAGATTAACTTTTTATCGTTCTGATATTTTTTTACTAATGCTGTTATTTTAGTTTTTTTTTGTTCCCTATAGTTCAAATCTACTCCCAGAATTACATCAATTTGAAGATACTACATTCCATGTTTTTAAAGCTACACATAAGGATGTTATAATGGGCCAAAATTTAACGAGTCTAAACGGGCCTGATTTGTGAAATGAGCCCGTTTAGATCCGTTTATGAAACAATTTTTACGGGTCTTAATGGGTCAGCCCGTTTAGTTAACGGGTTTTTACATATTAAAACAGACAGTCTGTTTAAATTAAAAAAAAAAAAAAAATTAACTCAAAACGGCACTGTTTTAGTATTTCTTGAGTCGCTTCACGTTTAGGGCTTCCGAGTTCCGACATATCGACCATCGTTGTCGTGAATCGAGTTTTGGTGTGTGGGTTTGCAAGAGAATCTCCGGCGGCATCTTCTCATATGTACAATTCGCTCCTCTACGGTTTCGCTTCTGCTTAGGTTCTCTTCCGATGCCGGCAAAACAGGTACGTCTAATTGCATCGCTCTCTCTAAACAGGGCCTTCACATGCTTTAATGGACATGTGTTAATTTTGACGGATCTAAACGGACGGACCTAAACAGATCTAAATATAAACAGACCTAAATCCACTCAAACATTAACTACGAACATATAGACCACAAACTCTAAAAACATCTTCATCGGTGAGATACTCTTTCAAGCCTTACGTCTATATAATATTAATATTTTAATATAATTTCATTGTGTTATTAAATTTTGCGTTATAATAAAATTAAACTATTCATAGAAAAACTTGTATCATAAGAGTCTTTTATGGAGTTTTCAAAGTTTCTCGTATTTTTATTCTCTTTTTTCTTTCTTTAGTTTTTTCTATTTTTTAATATAAGAAATCCATTGAGATATTTTTAAGAGAGTTAACAAAGCCTAAAATTAATGTATTTTATTAATTTGGAAAGAGCTGGTACATTTTTAAAATCTTTTTATAGTCTTTTTCTTAAATTGTTTGTATGTTTCGATATGGTTTAGAATAGATAGAGCCGAACCAAAATCGGTTTAGTCTATTCCGTTTTGATTAAAAGAAGCATATTGGGCCGTGAAAGGTCCAAGTTTTATTACACGGGCTTTAGCCTAGCCTTTTTGTTGGTCTCTACGAGACGGCGTTTTGTTATTTCTTTGGTGGATCTGTGAGTCTTGAATAAACCGGCGGAGTGAGGAAGAAGACGACAACGACGACGACGAAGATGAGTTCATCGACTGCTGTTCGAGATTTGCAGAGAGACCTAGAGAACAAGGCCAATGGTCTCGGAAAAGTTCAAAAAGGCAGGTTCCCCAGATTCTCTTCGCCTTTCTCGATGAGTTTGTTTTGGAGGCAGGGAACCCTAGTTTTCTGTGCTGGAGATTCGAGAGACGAGAAATCTTGTTTTGTTGGTTTCTAAATTTATTTCGTAATGTTCATTTTTCAGAAATCGCACAGAATCACCAGCTGAGGAAGAAGTATACGATCCAACTCGGTGAGAACGAGCTCGTGCTTAAGGTATATATATATATGTGTGTCTCGCTGTTTCCTCTGGGTTTAGTTGCCACTTACTTGCTTTTTGATTGTCCTTTCCCCCATTCACTTCCAGCTTTAAGTTTGCGTGTGTTGTCTTGTTTTTACAGGAGTTGGATTTGCTGGAAGAAGACGCAAACGTCTACAAATTGATTGGTCCAGTGCTAGTGAAGCAGGATTTGGCAGAAGCAAATGCAAATGTTCGCAAAAGAATCGAGTACATCTCTGCTGAATTGTAAGTTTCTTTCTTTTGTGTTTGATTGAAGCAAATGCAGCTAAGTTACGTCTTTGCTCATTCATCAACCCATTTGAATATTGGTTCAGTAGCTGAAAAATTGGATAATTATCTCCACTTTGAAAAAACAGAACCTTTCACTCCAGGCTACTACTGAATGCCGTTGATTAATTGTCTAATTAGAGTAAAGATGATGAATAGAGTAAGTGAAATGGATATTGAAAATTGTCCTTGCTCTTTTGAAATGAGTACATGCTGTTAGAATATGGATATGGGGAGTGTAGCACTTTTGCAAACCCTTTTAGCTATATAACAACTCTTGAGGAGGTATAGAACAAATGTTTGAGCGTCAAGAAGATTAATGCATATTATTTTCGCAGGAAACGGCTTGATGTAATTCTCCAAGATAAGGAAGGAGAACAAAACAGCAAGAGAGAAGCGGTAACACATCCTTCTCATAGATTATATACGCATTTGAATGCATTTCAGCATGGATGCTAACGCTATTACACCAATAATAGTCCGGACATTGATGCTTTATTTACTAAGCTCCAAAAATATACTCAAGTAGACGTTTTTATGCATGTCCTGGAAGAAAAAGACTTAAACTGAGTTCGCTCCTCTGTCTTGTTGAGTTGCCTTAGCACCATCTAAGAATCTATTGTTTTGAAAGAATAGAGACAGACCTATGGACACAAATGAAACTTGTTCCTTTGATTGAACTGTTGATGATGATCTATGGTTTCAATTCATGGAATCAAACTCTTGCAGATGATGAAAATACAACAACGGCTACAATCTATCCAGGCAGGAAAAGCAAAGGCTTGATTGAGCTAGTCAGTTGCAACCACATTTGTCCAAGCCCTTCACTTGTGCTCGGCCATGTCTTAGTGGTGTCATATTCAGTTATTGAGGGTTCCTGTGGTTTCAGTTTTGTGGTGATTGATGTCTCTTTGTATCTCTAATCTTTTGTCTTGACAACTGCACTTGAATATGTAAACTTATACAGATCTTTTGGCCCTTTCTCAGTTATGAATTTGGAGATTTACACAAGTATCTGTGTGTGTGTGCCTAATTTGGTGTGTACACATGTTCCAAATCGATTATGTATAAAAAAAAAACTTGAAAGATAATTCATCGGTGTCTGATTACAATTTACCAAGGGTAAGCTCAAAGAAAAGAGACTAATAGTCGCAAGAAACCTACTATTATATTATAAAAGAAACAAGGATCTACAAATCATAAATTCAAAAACTTTTGAGTTAAATTATGATTTGGATGCTGAAACTTATCTTACATTGGAAAGTTATGTGTTTTCTCTCTCAACCAACTAACCTCTTCTCCAATTGGTACTGTTACTATACATAACTTTTCTCCAAACATTCTCTTCAAGTTGTGTATCTCTGTGTGTGTGTGTGTATTTTCTGGAGCAGTCTTCAAAAGTAACATTTCAGGTGTTTCTAATTGGCAATGGATGAGCTTCAGTGTTGAAAACAAACTTATCCAAAGGTATCACCGAGTCATCTCCAAAGAGCAAGTATAAGTACTTCAACGTTTCACCAAGGAAGAATGTCTCCATCTTATCTCTCCTATGAGGAGGCACTTCTGTTACATCATCCAATGATGTGTATCCACCAGTTTTCACCTTTGTGTACTTTTCAAATGCTTCAAAGATCTGCCACCCTTGATCTCGGTATCTGCAATTTTAGAAATGTGTTAGGTTTAAAGAATAGTATAATCCCCAAGAATTCAGATAATGAGAGAAAATCCCATGAACAGTCTTCATACTTTGTATCTTTTGTGATACGATAGAGGACAAAGAGTGATTCCACAGTTTCAGGGCGCAGTAGATTATGTCTATCAGCGTGCTTTATGATTATGTCGTTTGCATACATTGAACTCTTATTCCCACCTTCAAGACCATCCTCAGAGTATTCCTGTTTGATTAGAATCCAAGAATTAATAAAAACAAGAAGAGAAAGGATAACGCGCAAAAGCAAGATTAAAGTTTTGGAAAGAGGTACGCGCAAAACTTACCTCTGTGTGAAAGTAAGCAATTTCTGGAGCAAGGCCAGTGGCAGTTACTTCATACATCTCAAAGCATGCTTTCGCTAAATCTTCTGCAAGTTTCAAATTTTCCAGATCCTCAAAAGACAAAAGATTTTCCTTCAGGGCTTTCTCCTTCGTGAGTCCCTTAGTAGCACCAAGAGCAAGAGTACCAGGCAAGAAGCACACCTAGACAAAAAAGAATTGAATTAATCATTCCTCATGAGCAACAAACCTCTCAGCAAATGAAAATGGCATAATCCTACGAAATGGGGTTGATTGATTTTTCAGTAGGAGGTAGCGAGTGACGCTTACCAGATGATCCATTTTTGGACTGAACTCTCCCTTAGACCCGTAAGGTAACTCTCCTACAAAGACCAGACCGTTTGGAATTGATTTGCGCACAAGCAAATGCCTGACTCCTTGCATCGCCTCAGTGTACATATCATGCAAATATGTGAAATTACTGTTCAACTTGGCTCCTTGCTGAAGCCACACCTTAATTAAATACTCGTAGTAGCTATCACCACGGGATCCCAACCTGATATTCTCACCAACAAATTCACCTGATTGAGGGCTGCGCCAGGTAGAAACAACATCTCAGATCAAAAGAGCCCGGGAAAGCAAGAGAAAAAGTAATACTAGTTGTAGTATTAATAGTTGAAAGAGCAATCATTAGTTACCTGATGTAGATTGGAACAAGACCTTCTGTCTTTGGAAGAGTTTTTATATGAGCTAAGACCTTCATGGCCTCTGTACTATACTTTGGATCACCAGAAATAGCACTGAGGTAATTAAATTCAAGCTGTACAGAGGCAACTTCTGCTGTACTGCTCATTCCTCCTGGAGCTGAATGAGCGGTTGAGTCACGCAATATGACATCACTAAAGGGAACTGGAGTAGGGCTGGAGTCGAAAGCTGAAAGTAGACGGTCAGCCAAATCCTTAGCAACATTTAGATAGACAGCTGGATTCGGTCCATTATGGGTCATGTTCATTGTACCCTGCTCTCCTCCACTCAGGTGGTATGCACTAAGAAGCCCACCCAAAACACGTATTGTAGTTTCAAACAAATTAACTTGACCCTTTTGACTGATTCTCTCCAAGAGATGAGCCTCGACCCATGATCCTGCTTCAGAAACGATATTATCAAGCCCCATTATCATGGCTGTATCAAGAGCATCCACCACAGTAGCACCAAGTCCTCCTAAGCCATCCACGCCTCTCTGGCTAATAGGCATCAGCTCGTCATAACCCATGGCAAACTTTCTATAGCCAGACCATGCATAGTCAAAAGCATCCTTCACACTTTGCTGTCTGGCTGCCCATTTTGGGTCAGAATTCGAGCTGTTAGTGGAACTACCTCTTAATTGTCCTTCGTCAGGTGACAATCGAGGTGGAATCCTAGGCGGCTTTCTCAAAAGTCTTCCTAGCCTAAGACCCGCCACAAAAGTGACCTTTCCTTTTTCATTAGTGGAAGAATCATTTGAACTCTTACTCATCAGCATTAGACATGCTAATCCGAAGAACAATATTAATATAAGGAACTTCCCCGTGCTACAGCTTGCGTAGTTACGTTTTGTGTTTAGAGTAAGCAAGCTTTGAGAAAGAACCTAGAACCAAAAAAAAAAAGAGATTTGCAAAAAATTGTCAAAAGAAGAGCAACAGTGAGATAGTCAAGACCACATTTCATAAACAGATACAAACAGAAGCTTCAAGCCATTCCATTACTAGAGTTGGCACTTTCTGCGTGTCCACTTACTGCTTCTAGGCAAATCTTTTACAGCTCACTTAGTAACAATATTTCAGGAGTCTTACACCAAGACGCCTAACATGTTGAGTGAAGATTATCTAAATCTAGAGACTGTATATACTATAAGCACAAACGAAACATGAACCAAAAGAGTGGAGTTAGATCAAAATGAGAATGGCTTTTGGTAGAAAGTTAAGGGAAAGGAGATTACTTAAAAGACTTGTCAAGAAAAAGAAAAAGACAGTAGAAAGGTTGATGCTTGAGAGATGATAAATTTGAAGGAGAATCTCTATCTTAACCTGAAAGCATACAACTTCTATCCAAATCAAAGAATTTTGCGGCAATTCCAAATCTAGCTTTCTGTAACTCTCAGAATCCATGGTTCCAAAACCCTGTCAAAATTTACCTCACTGAGTTTGCAAATAAGAGCTATGCTATGGAAAAAGAAAACGTAATTTCGTATTTCCCAGGTCAATTTTCAAACAAAGCCATTCATATAAAACCAAAGACCAAACCAGAAGCAAGGACGAGTGACATCAAATCCATCCAAGCATGTAAATATCAAAAGATAAAAAAAGGAGAAAACTTGGACAGAACCCATATCACATATCAAGATCTAAAGAAAAATCTCCAACCTTCAAAGGAGATCGATGTCTGAACTTGGCATTGTCGTAATGAACATCTTTCACAGAATATGGTAGAGATTTCGACATGCTCAGATCCCCCGTCAAATTGAAGATGGTTCAGATGATGCCGCCGATCTAGAACAAGATTCGATTTCAGCCAAAGCAGAAGTCTCTCTGAAATATTACGGCAAGAAGCATTGACCAAACACAAGCTTCCACCCAATTTCTTTCCTCTTGTTTGTTTTTTCTTCGTCTAATATTTACTTCGCTCCGTTTCTAATTGGGAAATGTGCGAAACAAATCCCCAACTTTGTCAATCTCGCCAAAAAAAATACGATCTGTTAGAACGACCAAAAAAACATCAAACTTTGGTTGATTTGCCAATTAATTACCAATATTTTCGTTGACCCGTCAATTAAGCCCACCGTTAGAAAACTTAACATAATCTTTCGTTAAGTAAAACGGCGTCGTTTCATCTCGTTTCGAGATTTGCGAAAATGACCCAAAACAACGTCGTTTTACTTGATTTTGTAAAATTTGCATTTTTCTGGATTCGAACTCGGGACCTCTGGGCCGCATAATGGGGTGTTTTGCCATTGAGCCACTAACACTTTCAAAGGTATGTCTAACAAAATTGATTTTATAGAGTAGGGATGGGCGTTCGGTTAAACGGTTAGGGTTCGTTTCAGGAAATTCGAGTTTCGGGAAATTTGAAATATGAAAGAATATGTACGAATGGAAAATTTAAAATTTCGGGTTTCAGGAAATTCGGGTTTCGAGTTTCGAGAAATTTCGGGAAATTCGGGTTTTCCGAAACCCAAAATTTCTCGAAACTCAAAACTCGAATTTCCCGAAACCCGAAATTTCAAATTTCCCATTCGGACATATTCTTTCATCTTTCAAATTTTTCGAAACCCGAATTTCCTGAAACGAATCCGAACCGTTTAACCGAACGCCCATCCCTACTCTATAAAATCAAATTTGTTATCCATTCCTTTGAAAGTGTCAGTGGCTCAATGGCAAAACACCCCATTATGCGGCCCAAAGGTCATAAGTTCGAATCCAGAATAGTGCAAATTTTACAAAATTAAGCGAAACGACGTCTTTTTGGGTCATTTTCGCAAATCTCAAAACGAGATGAAACGACGTCGTTTTACTTAACGAAAGATTCTGTTAAGTTTTCTAACGGTGTGCTTAATTGGCGGGTCAACGAAAACATTGGTAATTAATTGGCAAGTCAACCAAAGTTCGATGTTTTTTTGGTCGTTCTAAAAGATCGTGTCTTTTTTCGCCAGATTGACAAAGTTGGGGATTTATTTGGCAGATTTCCCGTTTCTAATGAGAATTAAATGATTTTGTGTTTTCTATTATTACTATATGCATGGTGTCCACATAACATTTTAAATAATCAATTTTATTGATCCATATCAAAAGTTTCCAAATTCTAATATTATTGTTAATAAAAAATATAAAATATATAAAAAAAATTATTATATAAATCTGAATGTTTCAAAGTTAATAACTCACCTGATCATGACACATGTCAAGTTAACCGATCAGATTTTAACATTTGTAAAAAAAAATTCCAATTAGATTTTGTCACATAATATTAACATTATAAAAATTATAATTGATTTCTAAAGTTACTAAACAAAATAAAAAATGTTAATTTATATTAAAAAGCAAAGTTATTTAAAAAAAAAGAAAAAAAATTACATAAAAAAAGCCTAATGGTTGTTTATGTAAGTAATTTCAATATTTCATAACAAGAAAGATCATAGCTCTATAGAGCTTTATTGAAATAGAAAATAGCTCATATGAGCTTTATTAAATGCAAAAAAATAAAGAAGATGAAATGGTTTTAAAAATCAAAAGAGTTTTAGATCGATTTCATAAAATGAGAAGAGGAGAATTGCACAAAATTGCAACTTCCAAAGTTGTTTTTCTCAATGTCATTACAAATATTTATAGAGATAAGAGATTATCTTGCTAAGAACCCTAGATATATGGTACCGGTCCATGACTATCTGAGGCCCTATTCAAAAAAAAAAAAATATGCCCAGTTTAGTAAAGAAAAAAAATTGAATTTTCAAAAAAAAAAAAATTAGTAAAGAATTTTTTTTTTTAGTAAATGTGCCCTAAGCGGTCGACTACCCCGCCTATGCCCCGATCGACTACCCCGCCTATGCCCCGGGCCGGGCCTGTTAACATGGATTAATGGACTTATCATGAAACACTATCTTGGACTTCTTATGGATTCTCTAATAGTTTATAGGCTGAGAAGCGACAAAGATCGTTGGAAGCAGAGCTTGTTTCTCTTAGGGAGAGGGTGTCAGAACTTGAAAACGACTGTATACAGAAATCCGAGTCAACATCAGATGAAATTTCAAGTATGAGAGAAGAAAGCTTAGTCAAAAGGTATAAATGTTCTATTATGTGGCAAATGTATGTTTTTACTCATGGACACACACACACATGTTCGTCCTTAAATTTGATATCATGTAATTGATTGCAGTTCCCAGATCGAAGCAATGAATATCCAATTGTCCATTTTGAAGAATGATGTGGAGACGGAACATGAAATGTGGCGTGTTGGTCAGAAAGAGATTATGAAAGAAAGGTTTGTTAAGGCTCTCTTATTTTAAGAAACCATCATGCACATTCACGTTGTTGACTATAACGTTGGTTTTTTATTGGATAATTCTAGAAACGCCCATCCTACTGCTCCATTTCATGAAACAATGATCTCTTCCGAAAACTCTTATTTTACTCCACTTTTAATTTTTAGCAATCTAAGGTTTTTTTTAATTCTTTCTTGGTTAATTTATCTTCGTGTGAATTTGTGTATGCATCAAAATAAACAACTTGAGACTCTACGGTCAAAGGATGAGAAACTAGTCGCAAAGATAAAACGACAGCGAAAAGACTACAAACTGCTCAAAAAATCTCATAATCACGAGATGAAACGAAAATGGTTAATCTATAGTGACAGTTTGGACAACAAACCTCATAATCACGAGATGGAACGTTTTTTCTTCGTCAAATATTTACTTCGTACTGTTTCTAATGGGGAGAATTACATGATTTTGTGTTTCACCCATTTACTACTAAAAATTCAAATCTTATTGTTTCAAAATAAATTTCTATACTTAAAAAGAGTCATAGATTTAATGAAAACATAATTATGATTTTTCTAAAGATAATGAAGCATATAGTTTGAACTTTGAATGGTGATAACGATACTTGGATTAATTCAATTGGATTTTATTAATGTTTCAAAAGTTAAGTGGTAAACTCTAGTTGGAGCATATAACAAATTCTTACATATCCAGAACATTTAACATAGTGATTTTATAAGTGTTGTACCTATTTTATCATTCGAACTCAAATTTGTTGACAAAAAGAACTAACACGTTCTCACTACAAACATTTTTTTTCGTACCAAAAACTTGCGAATTATAATTGAAAACAGGCTAGTTTAAAAAATAATTAATACATAGAATCACCATTTAAAACACATAATGATTTTTCCGATTTTGACACTCAACAGTACGGCATGATGTATTATGTACAGTACGCGTACGAATCATAAATAGAGACAAAATCGACATTTTCTCCATAAAAAATATCAAAAAGTATTAAAAACTAAGAATTAAAAATTAACTTTGTTCAGATCAAACAAATTCTGATATTATGTGTTAGTATCTACGGTATCTTCAGCTGTCTTAGAGCTCGAACACGACCAGCATCTGATAACGATCCACCTTCATCAGACTCTGATCCACCTTCATCAGACTTTTATCCACCTTCATCAGACTCTGATGACTCGAACCAAGCCGTCAATCAAGAGTTTATGATAAAAACGACAGCGAAAAGACTATAAACTGCTCAAAAAATCTCATGATCACGAGATGGAACGAAAATGGTTAATCTATAGTGACGGTTATAGTGACAGTTAGGACAACAAACCATCGGAAGAAGTGGCAGCCATTGCGAAACCTGCTTCTTCCCTTCCCACCACCTATTGGGAGTCGGTGACTAGGCGTCAACTACACTAGTCTACTCAGTTTTCAAGGTTTGAAATTGAAATGGTATATCTATTTGCGCTAATTATAGCGCATGGTAATTTAGCGCGAGTTTGAAATTGAAGTGTTATATCTATTTGCGCTAATTATAGGCGCCAACTACACTAGTCAATAGACGGTGATTTATAATAACCGAAACCGTAATAACCATAACCGTATATTAAATGGTTAAGGTTAAGGTTAAGATAAATTTGTAGCCGTAACCGGTGAATATGAAATCGTAACTGTAACTGTGATCATGCCTAAAAGCCATTTTGGTTTTTATATGTTATACATAGCCGCCACCATCGTTTTTCCTTCTTACACTTGTGTACCATTTTGGTTTGAATATGTTATACATAGAATCACCGGAAAACGATCTATTTTCCCTGAAAAATTTCATATAATAACAGATTTTTCCAGAGTTTAAGCCTATTTTTATTTCCCCACCGAATCTAAGTCCAAAACATATTTCTCCACCGAATCAAAATTCGAAATATATTTGCCCACGAATTTAAAGTTCAAAATCTATTTTCACATAAACCACGATTTAATTCGGTTTAGCAACCTCAAGATCAGTTGATTCTACATAGTTTCATGAATTTCTAAGATGCGCTGTCTTGATTTTGATTAAAGTTTAAATAGAGATGATTTTATTTTTATTTTTGTCAGCGTCTCTTTGCTATCCAAACATTCAAACCGGATACAATTTTTAAAGAAACCAAAATCCTGTGAATTGAGTGACCCAAACGAACCGGTTGATCCGGTTCAATTAATTTCTCAAAATTTAAATCATTTTTTCATCTGACGGTCCTCAACACACAAAATCTTGGGGTCCACGAGGTTCTATTGATGATTCTCGAAATTGTTTTTTTTTTTTTGTGATACTTTACCCGAATGCTTGCTTTATTCAATAACGAGATGAACGTAATTATATACATGGAATATCTACTGGTATCTTCTTAGTATTTTAACATTAAGATTTTGTTACAAATAAGAAATTAAGCGATGAAAAGATCGTTATTGTTTTATGTTTCTTAATATGTTGTAAAATCAATATCATTGTGGAAAGAAGAGTTCACCGAGTAGAAAGAGAAAAAAAAAATGATCCATTTATAGTTTTGTTAACCAGTTGAGTGTATAAGTTGACGAAGGTATTTCACTCCAATAGTGAGCCATTATTTTACTAGTTCAAGAACACACGATTACATAATTTTAAATTATATATTTATTTTAAATCATCACACTTTATTCAGTTGTAAATTGTGGTTGATTGTTTATATTTGACGATATCAAAACTTTTTATTAAATTTTGTATTTTACAAAATAAAAATATAATTTTAATATTAATAATTTTAATGGTTTATATTTATTTGATGTAATATTTTATATATACAATATTAAGAAAACAATTACATAAATATTAATGAAAATTTTAAAATCAAATTTGGTTTGTAAATATCTTAATATTTAGGTAGGTTTATGATTTATGAATATCCAATTTCGGATAGCTCATCAATGTCAAGTCATTTCTATATAAACCATTTTGGAGAAAGTGTTAAAAATTTAAGAAACTTTTAAAAGTAATTGTTTGTAAAAAATTCTCTGTATATCCATCATCCATTTTTAACTATTTACTTTGCTTCGTAGAAGGGGAAAGGCAAGCTTCGCATCAGTGGTTGCCACTTCTTCCGATGGTTTGTTGTCCAAACCCTCACTATAGATTGCCCATTTTTGTTCCATCTCGCAATCATGAGATTTTTTAAGCAATTTGTAGTCTTTTCGTTGCTACTTTATCTTTGCGATAGCTTCTCATCCTCTAACTGTAGAGCCTCAAGTTGTTTGTTCTGATGCAAACACAAATTCGCACGAAGATAAATTATCCCAAAAAGAATTAGAAAAACCCTAGATTGGTAAAAAGTAAAAGTGCAATAAAGTTCGGATGCATACAATCTAGAGTTGTAGTTGAGTAGTTCTTACTTCTTATTCGAACAAAAAAATATAGGGTGTAGTTTTCAATTTCAAAACCTAAGGCTTAACTCGTAGTATTACCAAAACATTAGGGCTTAATTAGTATTTGCAAAACTCTTTAAAGTATTCACGCGTCCACCTTCTGGTCATCCTCCGGTGTAGAGAATGAGAAGACTGACGTATCCTCTAAGCTCGGTGAGGAATATCGTCGAACACTTTTGCTGCAACTCCTTCCTCAAGCCAATCTCTTCCCTTTCGATCCACCCAAATCGCCAATCGGAATCACGAGAAGCTTCTTCTACCCAGGACCCGTGTTCACTGCTCAAGCAAGATCCTGTCGATATCTGTCTCTCCCTCTGGGTCAAATCATTCTCTTCTCCCCCTTCTGCTACTTTCTCCAACCTCACAGGTTTCCTCTCCAAATTCGACTTATGGGTCTTAGCTTATCAACGGACTTGTGCTCACGTCACCGGAACTTTCCCGCCGCGCAATGCCATTCATTCCAACGCCCTCCGCTCGCTTCTCTCCCTCCAACGAGCCGTCACGCGTTCCGGTGGTAAATTCCGGTGGAACGACAAGATGAATCAGTATGTGAGGAGCCCTAGCGATAAAGTCTCGGCTAATGGAGGAGAAGCCATGTCGAAAGGAAAGCTAAGAAGGATCATGGAGTCGGAAGAACCGATTTTTCAGGATCGCGTGGTCCACGAGGTTCTATTGATGATTCTCGAACCTTTCTTCGAGGCGAGGTTTTCGATTAAGAGTCATGGGTTTCGACCAGGTAGAAATCCACATACTGTGATTAGAACTATCAGAAGTAACTTCGCTGGCTACTTGTGGTTCATGAAAGGTGATGTTAGTGAACTGTTGGATCATGTTGATGTCGATGTAGCGATGGACTGTCTTCAAAAGGTTGTCAAGGATAGAAAAGTTCTCGGCTTGATCGAATCCTCTTTGAAAATACCTGATAAGAGAGTGTTAAAGCGCGTCGTCGAGAAAAATGGCAATGACGATGGATTGGGAGCCAAAAGGAGAATCGAACGTGAAAAGAGGATGAGGACGAAAAAGAAGATTTTGAGTGAGGATGAGCCAAAGCCGGATCCTTACTGGCTGAGGACTTTCTACAGTTTTGCTCCAAAGGAAGCTGCAAAGGTGCCTTCTTATGGCTACTGTGGCATATTGAGTCCTTTGCTTGCTAATGTATGTCTTAATGAGCTGGATCGCTTTATGGAAGGAAAGATCGTTGAGTACTTTAGACCTTGTAAAGACGATTCAATATGGAAGGAGTCTATTGAAGATGGTTGTCATAACCCAGCCTGGCCGGAGTTTGTTCCATCAAGTGGGAAGGAGAAAACCAGGAAAATGGATTACATTAGGTATGGAGGCCATTTTCTGATTGGGATTAGAGGGCCTAGAGAGGATGCAGTAAAGATGAGGAAGGAAATAATTGAGTTTTGCGATAGAGTTTTCGGTTTGAGGTTGGACAATTCAAAGTTAGAGATTGAACATATAAGCAGGGGTATTCAGTTTCTGGACCACATCATTTGCAGAAGAGTTATTTACCCTACTCTCCGTTACACAGGAAGCGGAGGCAGCATTGTGAGCAAAAAGGGCGTGGGAACGTTGCTTTCTGTGTCTGCTAGTTTAGAACAATGTATCCGCCAATTTAGGCGGCTTGCTTTTGTTAAAGGTGACAAAGATCCCGAGCCTTTACCTTGTAACCCAATGCTTTATTCAAGCCAGTCTCATAGTAACTCTCAGATGAATAAGTTTCTTGAAACAATGGCTGATTGGTACAAATATGCAGACAATCGCAAGAAGGCTGTTGGATTCTGTGCTTATGTAATTAGAAGCTCTTTGGCTAAACTATACGCTGCAAGGTATAGGCTTAAATCTCGTGCCAAAGTGTACAGCATAGCCTCACGGGATCTTAGCCGTCCATTAAGCGAGAGTAGCAATAATTCTGCACCTGAATACTCTGATCTTCTGAGAATGGGACTCGTCGATGCTATAGAAGGAGTACAATTCTCTCGCATGTCTTTAATTCCATCATGTGACTATACTCCATTCCCTAGGAATTGGATCCCAAATCATGAGCAAGTTTTGCAGGAGTACATCAGGCTACAAGACCCTAAATTCTTCTGTGAGTTGCATAGGTCAATAAAACGCGAGGGTCTAACCTTGCCTCAGGATGAGATCTCAGAGGTTGTGTGGAATTTTAAGACTCTTGGTGCTTGGAGATCAAAGTATGGGAGTAAAAGAGAAGCAGATGATGGGTTGGAGAAGTTAGACCCATCACCATGATTATTTTCCATTACTTCTTTTAAAGTTGGTGGTTTGGATACAAGGATCTTGATCCTTTAGGGACTGACTGAGAGCTTTGGCAGGCAGTTTCTTCGCGATCCTTTTTTGTTTCTCTTCGCAAGAGACCCTGATTTTGGAATTCTGGCTTCCTTACCCAGCAAAACAGTGGACATGGTAACCTGATTCTATACATTGTCTTACTTCAAAGTTACTTTCCCAGATGTGAGTATTTTCTAGCGTTGATTATGTACAAAAGACGTAGGCAAAGGTCCTTATGCATAATGTCTTGTTTAGCTAAGTTGATAGATTTCTGTACGCAGATTTCAAAATTTTCCAGATAAGTTGTTTAGCTGTTTGAAATCTTTCTTTTTTTCCAGATATATCTATGCAAATTTCCATAATTTCGCAATCCAAGCGTAACATTTCTTTCTTTATTTGTAATCTTTGCATCTCATTAGTTTTTCGCTCAGATATATAGTCAATCGTTTCTGTTGTTTCTTTTATCCATCTGATTGTTTAGGCTAAGTCTTGTCTTTGCTCATTTATATGAAACCATGTATTGGCTTATAGTTTACAGATCATGAACTTAACTTGTATATTGAATGCAGCAATACTGAAGAAACTAATGACATATAGATAGAGAACATAACATACATCTTCCGCTATATTTAGCTACCAAATTGATTTAATATGTTGAATGGAAATTCAGTGTTTTGCTTCAAGGCATGAATTTCAGAACTTGTTCACTAATTGTTATGATCAATAAGCAATTCAATGTGAAAAGGCTTGTCTTTATGATATTAATTAAACCGTGGTCTATTGATATGGAACAACTTCTGCTCTTTATTGGTTTGCTTACATCATGGAAGTTCAGTTTCTCCTCTTTTCCTCCGTCTTATCATTCCCCGCTCTGAAATGCTGAAACTTTGAATGTTCGTGACAGGCCGGTGGTATTAGCAAAGGTGATCTTCTCAGGATCTTTCTCTTTGATGAAGATATCATTCACAGGAACCCAGATCATGAACTCCTTGCTTTTGACTCCGGTAAGTCTCTTCATCCGACGGTCCTCAACAAACGCAGTTATCTCCGTGTCATATATCACTTTACGACCTATTTCATGGAATGTATGCTCAATCTTGCTTCTCATCCTCATCCACACAAACCCTTTTGTTTTGTTGTACCCAACTTCTGTCATATCTTTCAATGGCAACAATCCTGTGGGTAGATTGATGAGAGCAAGAAGCTCCTTGGCTTTATCCAGACAAAGAGATGGCTCACTATAGCTCTCTATATCATCACTCTCATCTATTATCATCGCTCTTAAAGCCATGATAGATAAATCACTTTCTTTTTTTATTGCCGAATGCTTCTACTCAAGTTTTGGTTTCTTGACTATATAGTAATTATGATGTGTTTGAGAACGTAAATTGGAACATGATATTTGTGTGATGAGCATTTTCAGGTCCCATTTTTGAATGCATGACAACCATGTGATTGGTTATCGAGGCAGAATCAGCGACTACATAATAGTATATAATTATGATATGTTTTTTTGTTACCTTCTTCATTAATATCTTGCTTGAGAGGCTCCATGGTTTCTCTGTACTAGTTAAATGATTCCAGGACTTTGCTTCTCAGATTCACTTAATTGGGAAATAATGGATTACTGTGATACTGTATTACATTTTTTTTTTGCTTGCAAGCAAAATCATATCGTCAATGGGCTCAATGATCTGGGCCTAATTCCACCCAGGCTATCGAGTTACTGGGCTTTTGTGAAGGCTTCCAGTTAATTTTTGTTACTGATGGGTTAATTCTCCTCAATAACGTCACGATGATGCTGATGGTGTGATTAGGTCGGAACCAATATTGTCTATTTTGCTCTGCACACCCGGGTTCGATTCCCATCCGGTTAGATGTTTAAGGGTTCCACATTTGACTAGCGTTGGGATGCTTAAGGGCTCTACGCTGGCTCGAATCCTATTCCTTCAAGTGACACCAGCGTTGGCGGTCCGTAAGGGCTTGTAAAAAGGTGGACGCCTCGCGGGATTAATCTTTACGTCTAGAAAGCCGATGGAATCAAAAAAAAAAATGTCTATTTTATGATTTTATATACAAAAGTGAAAAAAACGGTTATGATTATGAATCTATATATATATATATATATGCTTGTGTTGGAATTATACTTGGGTGTTTTAAATGTCAGTTAAAGAAATTCGTATAAAGTTTTGAATATTTTTTTTTATGATATATTCGCTTTGCCGTCCACATTAGATATTTATCTGAGAGATAGATATTTGCCTACAAAATAAGCATATATATATTCCACATTGAAAACGATTTTAAAGGAATATATAAGATGCCTCCCGAAAAACCGACAGAAATCTAGTGTTTCCTTCTCGAATCTAAAACGGCCAAACACAAAAATATAAAAGACAAGGCACATTGTAATAAAAACGAACATGCATATCCATTTGCTTACGAATGTACACGTAACGCGTAAATGTGGCCATAAAAATTATATATATATATATCGAGTCGACGTGTAAATATAAATGTGTCCAAATGACTCAGCCTCTGCAGGTAGCATGAAAGTCTGTTTGAAAATTTGGATTCAGAATCATAACTCTAATCATTTAAAAATGATCAAAAATGTAAACTAATCTCGTAAAATGCAACTGAAATATAACTTCGATAATGTTCACTACCGCATCTTGTATCCTTTTGTTTATATGTATCAAGATTCGATTACAAAAAAAAAGTGATATAGTTGCTCATAATTAAGAGAGACCGATCAAGTATGATCTCGATTGTTTCAAATGAAATTGATGCATCTACGTTTACGTTTCAGATTGTTACTTTAAAAATATTTTTAATTCTGCGCATAAAATATTTTTAGAAAATGGAACCGCAAACGTCAAAAGCATACATCCATGCATGCGTGAAATTTTACGTTGATAATTAAAAAGCGAGGTTTATTTAATATGGTTAAAAATTGTGGATTCATTTAAACAAAGTCTTGCTATCGAGTTACTACATAAAACAAGACTTGTATATACTACAATAACGAATTTGAGATTAATTGACTTAGTACAAGTACTTCAATGTAGTACAAACACTAGAGTAACATGGTGACCTCCTGACATTTCATCTGTTCAGAGGTCTTCTTATAATCTCCTGACATTTCCTGAAATTTTTCTTATGAATAAGATTCATATTTTATGTTTAAACACTAATAATTAATCATTCAAAATGAAGTAGCCGTAAAATTTTTGCACGTGCGGCATTTGGGGCGTAGTTTGATTAAGGCTTTTGAATGAGGTCATGTGCCACGTGATAGTGTATGGGGTTGGGTTGGGTCTCGCATATGATACGACCAAGAATTTTACTGATTATATATGTATGTAGTTCTATAAATTTACCCTTTTTTAGCGAACTTAAAATATTGTATTCTTTTTGTTTTCATTGACGTACTTCAAAATATTAATATTTTTTAAGAAGTTTCAATATAATATAAGTTTCAAGTACGGTTTTGTTAAGATTTTTTTTTGTTTACAGATTTTTGTCACCCGGTTAATTTTTTCAAGATGAATGTAACCATCGAATAGCAAGTTTTCACATGATTTCAAGTATGATACTATTTCAACTAGTTAAATGAGAATGATTAGATAATTTCACACTGACAAATAATATATCAATTCATGACCTAAATCTATTTGGCAACTCTTCTACAAATAGAAACCAGTAACCTACGACAACTTGATTATAACTATTAAGATGAATTATCCTTTTAGATATAAGTCATATAAATTAGTTTAATTTTTTGACTGTTGAGGACTGTATTTTTTCGGCCCTTCTCTGGCTTTTTAGAGGAAAGGCTCAGTTGCGGGCTGCTGGATGAAACAACTTTTGATTTGTAAGGTGGGCATTTCTTAGTCCTTTCTTCTATCTTCTCCTTTCGACTCTATCTCGATCTCATCATTCCCTCAGGTTTTCAGACTCTTTATCACTACTCGATACTTGATGCTTCTGAAATTTAGTATCAGCAAAATACCAATTGAATTTGCTTCTATGTTTGTTTTTTTGTCGTGTGACCAAGATTTTAGGTCGATCAATTGTTAACACAATTTGTAACACCTAAACATTTTATTTAAATGAATCTTTACAATTTAATTAAAAAAAGTTTAATTTTTTTAGTATATCATCTAAATCATATTGGAAATAAAAATGAGAAGTTAGAATGGTGTTACGTGTATGTGTAGGCGCATAGCAAGAGATGGGCACGGAATCTTATAATGACTCTAGTGTTTTTGGAAATTGGGAGAGAGACAAAAATCTCTCTCGAACACACAAATTGTCCAAACTCCAAAGTTACCAGAAAATGAGACGATATATGGAAAGCCACGCCATCTCCTTTTATTTCAAGCACCCTAGCTCTCCACGTGTCATATTTTTCATCAGCTATTTCATCAGCTATTTCCTCTTTAATGCATAATAAAGAACTTTTGGTAGTGATAAGCCAAGATATTATTTTCGGAGAAAAAAACTTAAAAATATATGATATATATATAAATTTTGCCATAAAACTAAACTAATGTATTTTATCAAAAACTATTTGAATTAGTTTTTCGATGCAATTAAAAACTCAAACTATTAAAATTTTCAGTTTTCTTCCAGCAAATTAATGATCGTTAACGGTTTAAAATTATTTTTGTTTTGCTAGAAAACTACACGAATTTTTTCGTTGTATAAAAAAGACTTAATAATATATTTCGATATTATTTAACACACTATGTTTGATATTTTTCCAGTTTTTTTCGTTCCCAGAGCCGGCCTTGAATCAATTGTGATGAAACATTTGAATGGGGTCCCCAATTTATAGGGGCCCCACAAAAAAAATTCAGTATATAAATATATATGTATGTATATAATGATATGGATACCTGCATAGAAGGAAAAAGTTACATAAAATATGGTTGTCAAAATATTGCGTGGGTCCCAAATTATTATAATTTAATTATTGTATAAAATAATATGATAAATAGTAAAAGAAAAATATTGAAGTAACCTCTCTCTTATACCCTACACGACGACTTCTCGTTTTTTTTTTTTTTTTTTTTTTTTCTGGTTTTACACTTCTCTTTTTTCCACTGAAGAAGATAATAGAACATAGGCATGCATCTGATCTTATTTGCTCAAAGAAAACCAGAAGTTTCTTTTGATTTTAAGGTAAAAATCAATGGTTTTTCCATATTTACAACATTATTTTAGTCTTTCCTCAGTAACCCAGCGCTTGCAAACAGATACAGAGACAAAATCGTTAATCTCTTTGTCGATTTTTATTTTTTATATTATGAAAACTAGACATTGTTTATGTATTTCGTTTGGGGCCCGAATATCTCAGTACCGGCTCTGCTCGTTCCCTTCTCCCCGTAAGTTCACTATTGTTGACGGTTTAAATAGAATCATTAACTGCTGTTAATCTTAATTAATATGTGATTAATTGGTGAATGTGAAAATCTATTATTACCCTCAGATTACTTAGATAATTTTTTTCTAAATTAATTTGAGATCGAAAAAACTATAATTTTATATTCTCTCTGACACATTCATTTTGACACATTCATCACTCATCGTCAAAACTAATGGAACGAAGTTAAAATTCAGGCTCAGATGCGAACTACGACCATGCGAGCTACAAGCAAATAAAATGTCAACGACATGCGGTTAGGCGAGCTCGTGCAAGCGAAATGTCAAAGGCCTACGGACAAGTGAGGTACGGGCAGGTGAGATGTCAACGAGATTAGGTTGTCGATATTTTTTAGTCAACGAAAAAGTTCTGTAGTTTTCTGCTTTAACAAAAATAATTGAGGTATACATAATTTTTTGTAACTAAAATTAACAGTAGTTAACGATTATGTTTAAGATGTTGACCGCCATTAACTCGCAGGGGAAAACTGGAAATTTTAATAGTTTAGGTTTTTAATTGCATCGAAATATAAATTCGGATAGTTTTCTGACAACGAATTAAGTTCGTATAGTTTTCTGGTAAATATTAAATATGTCATGTATTTTCAAGTTTTTTCCTTATTATTTTTTGATAATTTTAAAGAAATTATTTATGGGTGGGAGTGTTTCACTCACCTTATCAAAATGACTTTGAATCGATTATTTACACAAATCGATTCAAATGTTTTGATAGATGATTTTATATTTTATTTGTTAAAATGTAAAATTTAAATTGATAAAAACAATGTCTTACAACCTTCAAGATAACTCGCTTAATTTTTTTTATAAAACAACAATTGAACCGGCAATTAAATCAATTGGTATAACAAAAACCCTTATCCCTTGCGACGGGACTTATGTGATGATGTCTTTCCATTGCTTAGCAATAGTTGGATGGGATGATCTGATGGATGGGATGATCTAATGGCAGGGATCTTCCTCTTAAAACTTAAAACAACATTTTGGGCTAAAACATTAATATCTGAATGTTTATATATTAGCATTTTTGGGTTTATTATTTAGTTTTCGTCAATGTTCAAAATTGCGCTAGGCGCTAGTCGGGCGGTCGGGTTGGGCCTAGCGCCTAATCCAAAAATTGTGGATTAATCGGGGACTAGTTTTTAATATTATTTTATTTAATTTATATTGAAAATTAAATATATGATATCAAATATACATTATTATATGGAGAAATATGCAATTTTATAAATAATATATAGCAAATTGGTGAAATATATTATTTTAGGCTAATTTAGAAATCTCAACAAAGACAATGATATGCTATTAGTTGAATACACGTTAGTAAATTGAATTATAATAGGTTTTTGAATTGGTCCAACAAGTTTTAAAATTGAGTTTTTTTGTTTGGTGGCAAAGTCTCAAATCGACAACTCTTTTTCACTACAAGAAAACAGGGATATTTCCGACGGTCAAATCCGTCGGAAATCCGTCGGAAAGGGTCTTTTCCGACGGATTTCCGATGGATTTAAGCTGTCGGTTACAGTTCGTCGGAAATATGGTTTCCGTCGGAATCCGTCGGAAATTTCCGACGGATTTGTGCCGTCGGAAAGCCGTCAGACATTTCCGACGGATTTCCGACCGCGTACGTTCCGACAGATACTCCGACGGATATTCAGTCGGAAATGCCGTCGGAAATGCCGTCGGAAATCCGTCGGTAATTTCCGACGGACTTCCGACGGATTTGTGCCGTCGGAAAGCCGTCAGACATTTCCGACGGATTTCCGACCGCGTACGTTCCGACGGATTTCCGACGGATATATTACCGACAGAATTTCCGACGGATGGTGATCGAATGAATTTGTCGGAAGTCCGTCGTAAATCCGTCGGAAGATATTTCTGACGGGTTTCCGACGGTAACTATTTTCGACGGAATTACGACGGATAATTTGATCGGAAGTTGTCTCGGAAGTCCGTCGGTTCTTCGTCGGAAATAGGTTCCGACGGATTTACGACGGTAACTATAACGCCCCGACCACCCCTACCTGTGGACCCCATGCCTTCTCTCGGCCCGTGGGCCCCATGCCTTCTCTCGGCCCGTGGGCCCCACCCTTGTCCGACGGCCGGTGCGTTAGTCCGGGAGGCTTGTAATACTTGTTTACTGACCCTGCAATCACCACGTGATCTTTCCCCGTGTTTTGTCCTCACTCACACGATACCGCGAATCATTTCCCGGAAGGTCACCCATCCTTAGACTACTCCAGCTCTAGCACGCTTAACTCTGGAGTTCTTTCGGGCAAGTGATCGGAAAAGCTAAGTGCACTTTGGTGTCATAGATAGCCAAATCAATTCTTATAAGCCTCTCCGCATATACAAGAAATCGGGATGTTACAGTAACTTATTCCGACGGTTTTCCGACGGAATTGGTATTTTGAATTTTATTTAATTATTTATTTTTTTGAAATTTATATATTAAAATTATATAAATTTGAAATATAAATTAAAAATAGAAATAATAAATATATAAATTCATTAAACAAAATTTAAAAATTCATTACACATTAAAATAAATTGTTCAAAAAAAGCATTAAAAGCAAATATTTAAACGGTTGGAGAATCTCCGTCGTCGGGATTATTATCCCAAAACATATGCGGGAAGCATTTTTCCATCATCTTCTCCAAGCAGGAGAGCTTCTTGTTGGTAGTCTGTTGCTCCGTCCGTAGCTCTTCAACCTGCTGGTCACGGTCTTTCACCGTTTGGGTGAGCCTCTCGATTTCTACCCGGTACTCCGAAGGATAACGAGGAAGCGAGGAAGAAGATTCCTGGGTCGGAAGGGTGCCTAACCCAGCGAATCGACCTTTCACTTGCCGGGTTTGCTGCGAATAATTAAAACCGATAATAAATAAATAACGAAAAAAAAAAAACGAAATGAAATTAAAACTTACCTCAAGTACAATCTGGTTTATCTCTTCCCGGGACAAAGAGTTCGAGGACGTCGATCCTTCGATAGTGAGCTGCGATGATAGTTCACGGTCCAGCTTCGTCTTCTTGCTCTTCTCGACAACATCCCGCATCCCCAAGTCCTGTATCTGACCGCCTCGGATTCAACTCAATCCGTCGGAAATTTCCGACGGATTTCCGACGGATATTCAAAAATCTTGTTTAGGGTATAGGGTATAGGTTTTTTTTTGTGGCAAAAGTTTACAAACACTTGTATGATGTATACAAAATAGGTTAACCTTGTATATACATCAAGAAAATGTGTTATATAGAATTTATATAGAAGTTATAATATAGGTTAACCTTGTAACCAAATGTCTAACTTTATAAAATTTCGACATAACTGATATATTACACATTACAATTCTAGTTGAAATATATGTACATATTTTACGGTGCAAATTTTATAATTAAAACTACTGTCAATCCGATGATGAGTAATCTGATTCTCATGAATCGGAAGGTTCCCCAAATTCGTCAAATTCTTCTTCTGAATCCTCAAATACTCGATCGTCTGACTGTATGGTGAAATCAACGACAAGGTCGACCTCAAGGGAATGCTCGATTGAACCCAAACCTACGGAGCTTTTTTGGAGGGGTTCATGATCAGACATCCCATGAACTCTACCTCTCGGGTTTATCGATGTGACTGTAACCCACGGGTCTTGCTTGTTTGTCACCCGCGGATAGGGAATGTAGCATACCTACACCATGTACAAATTTAACCACGAGAATGCAACAAAACTAAATTAAAAATTAACGTAAAAGAAATACAAACCTGGTCTGCTTGTGATGCAAGTACAAATGGCTCGTATCTCTGGAGTTTTCTTCTGCTATGTAATGATGTAACACCAAATTGGTCGTGTCGCACACCGCTTCCTACTAATGGGTCGTTCCAGTCGCATAAAAATGCAACACATCTTAGACCGAGCATTCCTGGGTACTGAACATCGAAAATCTCACGTACGACACCATAGTATACAAGATCACCTGACTGAGTTGATACACCGTAATCTGAAGTTGTCGCACTCCTATCATCCCGAAGAATCTTAAAAGCGTACCCCCGTGTGCTATACATCACATGTGACTGCACGGTTGCTAGTGGAAATCTCACAATTTCTTCTAACCACGTGGGAAATGTTTGTCCGTTAGCCTTCTCTGTCGTCACCTGCACAATTAAAATAAAAATACTTCAAATAATTAAATCTTTCATTACATATGATGATTGCTAAAAACAAGGCAATTAAAAGACTTACATAATCTCTTAACCAACGTCCGAACTCTTCCTGTTTGAGCTCGATTAGCTCGTCCTCTGTTTTGTCAGGAAATGCAAAACGTTGATAAGCCATATACATCCTGTGAGATTGAAATAATTATCACGTTAGTACATATATATATAATCAAGAACCCAATAAGTAATTATAAATTAAGTTCAATATATAATACCTCTCATATTCATCAACTCCGTCGCAGTTTGTGAGAATATACATATGCAAATGCTCTCTCTCTTGTGGTGAAAGTCTCCTCTTCTTGCCTTTTCCACTAAGTCGTCCAATCTGTAAAAATACATGAGGTACATCGACCGGATAGAAAGGTAGGACGCCTCCGTCATCATGTCGAGCTGCTCTACGACTCTTTGTTTTGACTTGTGATGGAAAGTAGGACTCGGCAAAATGTGAGGTTTCTTCATTGATGGTCTGTGCGACGATAGAACCCTCCACTCTACTCAAATTTTTCACCTTCTTCTTTAGATGTAACATATACCGTTCGAAAGGATACATCCAACGGTACTGAACCGGACCCCCAAGCTCTGCTTCTCGAGGGAGATGAATTGTTAAATGTTCCATAACATCAAAGAATGAATTAGGAAATATCTTCTCCAAATTGCAAAGGATTACAGGTATATTAGCCCCAAGATTGCGGATACCGTCTGATGTAAGAGAGCGAGAACATATATCTCGGAAAAAGGCACCAATCCCTGCAATATATGGATAACAAATGAATAATTAAATAATGAAGTATATATTGTATAAAGTAGTAAATAAATAATTTCCTGATTGTACCTGCAATTGCTTCGTGGACATTACGTGGTAGAAGACATGCAAAGGCAAATGGAAGGAGGCGCTGCATCACCACATGACAATCATGACTCTTAATCCCAGTAAACTTCCCTTCTCCATGATCAACGCAGTTCCGAAGGTTAGATGCGTATCCGTCCGGGAATCTAACACTTTCGGTAATCCAGTCAAAAAACTCGGCCTTTGAAGGTTCATCGAAACGAAAAGCCGGGACCGGAGGCTTCCCGTTCCCTGTCACATGTAGTGCTCTACGAGAACAAATGTCTGGCAAGTCCAATCTAGACTTCAGATTGTCCTTCGTCTTCCCTTTGACATTGAGAACGGTGTTCATAATGTTGTCGAAAAAATTCTTCTCAATGTGCATGACATCCAGATTATGCCTCAAAAGATGGTTCTTCCAATAAGGCAAATCCCAGAAAATGCTCCTCTTGTGCCAATTATGAACGTTGCCACAACCATCAACAGGATGATGTCCGTTACCACCACAATCAACGGTCCTCTCTGCACCAAAATCTCTAAACTGTGTCAACAAATACTCACCATCTAACTCAGGAGGAGAACCGTCAAATACTTTCCGGTTCTTCCTAAACAATGTGGTGCTCCGACGATAAGGATGATCGCTAGGTAGGTATCGCCTATGACAATCAAACCAAGACATTTTCCGTCCGTGCTTCAATTGGAACGCATCAGTGTTATCTTGACAGTACGGGCACGATAACCTTCTGTGCGTTGTCCATCCTGATAACATGCCATATGCTGGAAAATCGCTAATAGTCCACAAAAGTACCGACCGCATGATGAAATTTTGGTGACAAGAAACATCAAACGCTTCAATACATTGGTCCCATAACATTCGCAGCTCATAAATCAATGGTTGCAAAAACACATCAAGTGATCTCTTCGGATGCTCTGGTCCAGGAACGAGAATGCTAAGGAACAAGAACTCCCTTCGCATGCACAAAGATGGCGGCAAATTGTAAGGTGTTACAATTACTGGCCACAAAGAATATTTTCTGCCGTGCTTCCCAAAAGGGCTGAAACCATCAGTACATAATCCAAGGTATACGTTCCTTGCCTCAAACGCAAAGCTGAGATAAATGGATTGAAAATGTTTCTATGCTCCTGCATCTGACGGATGGGCGATTTGTCCATCTGTTGTATGTTATGCATGCCATCTCATTGCTCCTGCTGTGCGCTCTGACTGATATAACCTCTTCAATCTCTCTATTAACGGTAAATACCACATCCGTTTATATGGCACTGGCACTCTTCCATCTGTTTCCTTATACCGAGGTTTGCGACAAAAACGACATGTCGTACGATCTGCGTCCTCTCTCCAGTAGAGCATACAGTTGTCTATGCATACATCTATCATCTGATACGGCAATCCTAGACCTTGAACAAGTTTCTGTATCTCATAGTATGATACCGGTGCAAGATTATCTTCTGGCAAAATTTCTTTCACAAAATCAGCGATTGCATCCACGCACTCCTCACTCAAATTGAAATCTGTCTTTATACCCATCATCCTTGTTGCAGTTGATAAAGGGGAATGTTCACCTCTACACCCATCATATAACGGATGTTTAGCAGCGTCTAACATATCAAAGAATCTCCGAGCTTCTAAATTAGGTTCTTCTCCCCTATCTCCATACTCAGCAACCGATGGTATACTTTCACGAAATGCATCGTTCACCATCTGAACATGACCTACAGTGCTTTGTTCTTCCATTGCGGGTTCTTCTAAGCTAGTGTTATCCACAATATAATGTTCACTAGTACTAGCATAATTATCCACCATTGTATCATTTTCTCCATGATAATACCAAATCTTGTAACCCGGCATAAACCCATGACAATACAAGTGTGACCATACTTCATCTATCACGATAAATCTACGATTCCCACAATTGGTACAAGGGCAATAGATTTTACCGGTTTTTTTTGCTTTCTTCTGCATACCCGCAAATGCCATGAATTCCTGTAGACATTTTTTTAATTCCTCCGTAACTAGGCCCGTGTCCGGAATTTGATGAGGCTTGTCCATCCATTATCGAAAATAGTTATAAGGATTTGAAGAAGACATTTTCGTAAGGAATTAGATAACAGATATTTTTTTTTGTTGTGATTATAAATGAAGCGTGGAAACGTTTTTATAAGGAAAATTTTGTGCATTTTCCGACGGATTTCCGACGGATATAAAGTAGATATTATCGATGTCGGCAACCATGTCGGCAACCATGTTGGCATCTGTCGGAAATCCGTCGGAAAATTCCGACGGATGAACGTCGTCGGAAATCCGTCGGCAGTATGTCGGCAACATCAGAATTCGTCAAAAAGTCGTCCGAAATCTGTCGAAAAGTGTCCGACGGATTATTGTCGTTGGAAATCCGTCGGAATTTCCGACGGATTTCCGACGGATGAGAAGTTAGTCGGAAATCCGTCGGAAAGTCGTCGGAAATTTCCGACGGAATTATTGCCGTCGGAATTGCTGTCGGAAATACACATGTTTTCTTGTAGTGTTTCTCCTCGCCTCTACTCATTCTTTATAAATAGACAACTTAACTATCCTAAAAATATAAAAATTTTCATAATTTAAATTTAAAATTTAAACTTAACTATCCTACAACACATCAACTTAAAATTTAAAGTTTTTTCATAATTAAAAAAAAAACCGGAAAAAATCGGCCAAAAATCGAATTAATCCGGTCAAAATCGGATTAATCCGGTCAACGTATAGCTCCACCGCCTAGACACTAATCTCTAAGGTGTCTGACCGCTTAGCGCCTAAGCGACCGTCTAGACGGCTAAGCGGCCGCTTTTTAGAACAGGGATTTTCGTGGGTGAATTGTTTTTATAGCTGAAAGCTGACCGGTCACATTTCCATGTTATCTACGGATCTACCTTTAGAGCAAGTTGGGTGTCTCTCCAAGTTTGATTCCTCAATTCTACAATAACCCTTTTTCTTATTATTAAAATGTACATATATATACTCGCTCCACACAAAATAACGGTCCATCACGGTCCATCGAATTGTCTATTTGATATGTATTGCTACTTTCAAAAGGTGAAAATTATACAGTTTACATATTCATGCACATGCATCCACCAGTCCCTCTCTGCATTCCAACATTAGCATCTCATTTTTGCGTTTATAACATTTGAACATTTTAGCAAAAAAGAAAAGAAAAAAAAGCATTTGACAATTTGAACATATATATGTAAATATATATATAAGCATTTGTCGCGTAAATATACGAACCATGATAAGATTAACATTCTTTATAATTGGAGAGAGATATATGTATTTTGTATATATAATGATTCTTGGTTAAAATAAAGAGATTGTTGTACGATTCATTCTAAGTTAGACTTTCATCTATATTTTGGGTTTTTAAATTTGTGATTTGCATTTTGTGACTCTACGACAGCGATGTTTAATTGTATGACTTAAAACGTTATAATATTCTCAAGAGTCCTCAATGCTAAAGTTTTCAAATACACGTTGACGTCAAATTAAGAGTTATACTCGATCGATTCATTCACACTTACAATTTAGATAAGTTTACAGTTTCATAAGTCTTAAGACATAGAAAAAAGTTATTTTCTGGCCATATACATCTCTGCAAAAATATAGTTTTTTAGAAGGGATTAAAGAACATGGTGGTCTCAACTCCCAAGCAACAGGAACGAACAAAGATTTTTTATATTTAATTTATTATTGAGCTCAAATATCTAATGGTCATAAACGAGCAAAAATTGTCATTGGTCTGAGTAGTTTTCATCCACGTTTCAATCAACAAATGACAAGTTCCAGAGGTTCGAGACACTCAAGGATGTAAGGACCATTAGACCATCTCCATCGGTGAGAGGGTCTCCAAAATAAAATAATATTTATTTTAATATAATTTATGTAGAGTGTCTCAGGTTTTTTTTTTTAGTGTCTTATGTTTTTTTTGTTCAAGTAGTATTTTTTTTTGGGTGTCTCGTACGAGACACCATCTTATTATCTCTCATACTTTTTTAATTTTTTAAATAATATTTTGGTTGAAATGTCTCTAGAGACACCTTCAAAAATTACCGATGGGGTTGCTCTTAGACGCATTAACAATTGTGTCTTTTGGTCAAAACAAAAAAACAACTGTGTTTACATTTCAACTTTTTTTAAATAAACGATTGATATTTTATTATTATAAGCAAAGTAACCGGTCAATAAAACCAAAAAGTAACCCGGTCAACAGTTTGTGGATTATTGGTGCGTTAACATGATCCACCCGATTTAACTTATTAACTTTTTTTTTTTGTGAGACTTTACACGAATACTTGTTTTATTCAATAACGAGATGAACGTAATTATACACATGGAATACCTACTGATATCTTCTTAGTATATATATATATATATATATGTATCTAACATTAAGATACTGTCCGTATCTATGACAAAAAGAATCCTAATTTAAATTCCACAATTCTTCTTCAAATTGAAGTTGGTGCAACTAAATCCCACATGTCCAATTTAGAAAATGACCGATTAAACTGCATGTGGACGAACCAAATGCTTGTAAGAATTGCGTATATACGAAGTAGATAGAGATAATAACTTTTTGGATTGCCAACAACAAAAGAGCATATCTCGATTTATTTGATCGAGTGACGATTGGGACGGGACCATATAAAATACTTTTGTTCCGGGTCTGAAGAATGTACGGGCCTTGACCCATAACCTCCTAGTAATTCAAAATAAAAATAAAATAAAAAATATCGCTTGAATATTATATTGTAGAAGAGATGACTCCTTATCGCACCTTATCACTACCGCGTTTATAAGAAATTAAAATATGATCAATGATCTAAATGTGATTATATATCATTTTTACTACGGTCACAAATATAGATCGATATAGTTAAACATAATAAATAATTATTAGCAAACCAATTTATGGTGGTCTGATTAATCTAGTGTTAAAAACCTGAGTTTGTGTCATTCCATTGCGATTTTAATAATGGTTGATCATTATAAAAAAATTAGTGGCAAAAATATACGATTTTTTCACACACTGGATTTTAATATGAATTAGAAAATTATTAGCATATTATGATTGTTTATGTCAATATTATACATTGCACATTTAAAAATAATGATCCACATATTCACAATATTATATATATATATATATATATATATATATATATATAACATCCCATGTCATATGTGTAGCATCGCATAACCTATGTTTTTCTTTTAGATTAACTAATTTTAGGAATAAGTAAGTTTTTTGGTAAATAATTTGCCACAAGTACACCATGGATAAAACATATACTGAAACTCAAATTAACTAAGTGGTCCACATAATATGTTTACATTCAAATTTTATGATACAATGAAATATAATCAGGGGCTCTAACAAATTTAGTTACACTCTTGCCCTAAAGTGAGGTCTATGCTTTTCTTTTATCTTTCAAGAGACAATTGCAATGATATATGTAACTGGAATGTTTTCTGTTTAGATAAATAGTCGAATAAGAAACAATTAAAAGTTATGAGGTTATCATGCTCACAATTAATTTTCAATAGATAGAAATTAATCAATGATATATATAATCAAGAATCATTTTGTTCAATAATTTGACCAAAATATTAATTCTATACCAACAAATAACTCAAAATTAGGTGTCGCATGACACGTCTGCAATTTTTGACATTTTTACCCCTATTTATGTTGACCCACCTCAGTTAATCTTCCGCGAAGTTAATTTAATTTTCCGATATGAGAATTTAATGCAAGTGAAGCTGAATATTTTTTGGTGGGTAATGTTATCGGTCGCACATTTAAGAAGGATTTTTTGCAAATCAGATTTTGTGGTTGATAATTATAAAGTTGCATATCAGTAAACTAAGTAATAATAAAGAATTGTTGGGTCACTTATTTATGAGTTGGAGCTGATGTTAACAAGTTGGCGCCAATGTTAAACAGTGTTAGCATGCAACAAAGTTTTCCCCAATCAATTTATATCATAAAGTTATCCAAATCAAATGAACAATTAATAAGTAAGTTGATGATGGTAACAAAGTTAACAAATTGATGTTTTCGTAACTAACATCGTTAACAAGTCAAGTTAATGTATAACATCATTAAAAAGTCAGTTAACAAGTTAATTTAACGTATACCATCGTTAACATATCCTGAATTGTATTGTGAAGTTGCAATGGAGTTTGTCAAGTTAACAAGTCATTTGCCATGTTAATAGGATCTTGAGACATGAAAAATTTGTATACCAATTGTTAACAAAGTTAACAACTTGTGATAATAATTTTTGACAAGTTTACCATTCTTAAAACTCTAGGTTTTCCACCTTTTCGTTTCCCCATTTCCAAAATTTTTGAAAAAAATAAAAAATAAATGGAAATCCAAAGATTGGATTTATTTGTCGGCATCTGACACCTGGTGGGGTCCATGATTTATGTAAACTTGGTTTTTAATTTTCGTTAACCAATTGTTATAGTAAGGTAAAAAATTATTTTCATAATGAAAAGTGATAGTAAAACAATATCAAATTCAGAAAACTAATTTGTTATTATTTAATAGTAGACAGTAGTAATTATCTATAATCATTGTTTATATATTTTTGGTGCACCAATTATTTGTTCAATAAACCAATCATCAATGACATTTATCGTGAATTAATTAAAATCAAATTATTACAAAGCGATACTTAAACCGTATGATCAAGAGGATTTCGTCACGTACTCACGTTGATTGAAATTGTTGATCGTTTATTACATTGATGCGTTACTCATCACTACAATATATATCATTTAGAAACTGAATATATGTTAACAAAACCGATTACATAAAATGTTTGTATAAACATGTGTTAGTTGGATTTGCAATTACGTCATCTCATATGTTGAATTTGTTTGGGACCTATCAATGGATTATAGGATTATCGGATTACATAGATGGGATATTCTATTTGTTACACAGAATATTTGTTTTCTCTTTATTAATGCAAATTTTGAGTCTTTTACGCATTTGAAAAAAGTTGATGAAGACATTCACAAAGAACGAAGGAGAATAATAAGTCGACATCAATTAAACTTTACATATGCCACTAACCTGCAACCCCCAATGATCTATATATCTTTAACTTCCATGAGTGCCCATATCTTTCAAATTTCTTTTTAATATTTCTTATTTTATATGTTTTTTTATTTTTCTTATGATTCTCAGTTTCTCACCATCTATGTTTTTTGTTCTCCTTTTGTTCGATCAAAAAGAAAGTGTGATGGTATGTATACTTGAACTTCTGATGAAGTACAAATTCACACACTGATCTTTACTTACACACATAAATTTCCCATTATTTTTTTAGTATAAATTATTTTATTAGTTCATTATTAAAAATATTAAAGCATATTTATCAAATGGATGATAATGTCAAGTTAAGCTGTATAGTTGTCTCAATCATTTGTACCATTGGTTGACCACAAAAAAATTATTTGTACTTATAGGATTTTAGAAATTTGATTGAATCATATCTAAAGACAACCCAACCCATTTAATTTAGGGACTTCCGTTAGTTATTGTCACTTATTGTTTACAAATATATATACATGTTGTCACATTCATATATATAGTAAGTTAGTAACTATTTTGGACTCACCACGTGCATTGGTTGGCTATTTTTTAATTTCAGTTCAAATGATTGAGAAAATGGCTACATCAAATAAAATGACCATCAATTTTTTGGGTAGTTAAGTCTAGTTGATAAGTAATTTTTATTTAAATGCAATTATGTCCGTTTTTCCGAATTATGTCCCAATTCCGAATGTAAATCTCGTTTAAATTTCTTACAAATACGATAATTTTTTTAAAAAATCAGGAAGAAAATTAAGAAAGTAGAAAGATTTGACAAAACAATTTTATCATCAATGATATATCTCAAGCCTAATCTTTCGGGTATATCAACGCCGGTATCAAATCCAACTATTAAGAGCTCATTTGAGCAATCATCACAAGGATTCGTTTGAAGGAACTCCAAGGATTATTTCACATTTGTGAGCATGTCTCGACCCCGCATCAACTTATTCTTGTTTCTTTTGTATCTCAATCCTTTAACCGCATTTTTGTAACCGACAATTGCCTATTAGGCTGATTAATAAATTTGTTGTCCAAAAAAAAAAAAAAAGAAGATCTGACAAAAAGAACAAGATTTAGTTATTTTGAAAATTAACCAAAAGTTTATTTTCTATCATAGAAAACCCCCTAACTATTATTGTTTTTATTATATGTTGAATAAGCATCCACTATTAATGATCATGACGTAAAATCGTGCAAATTTATAGTTGAAATACATACTTTAGCATTAGTTATTATAGTGAGGTTTGAATAAGGATGCAAACACTGTTTTAACATTCATCACCATAAAAAAATCACATAAATTATGCAAACGGTGACAACGAATTGGACAACATATCACACTCACTGTGACCAAAATGAGAATTGATCAATTTCGATTGTTGTTTCTCCATTTCATCATAAAAAATTCAGAGGACAGCTCTGAAATCAAAAATCAAACTAGCGGTTTTATTATAGCTCTGAAGTCAAAAATAAAACTAGCGGTTTTTTTTTTAACATATGCATATTGAACAAAATAAAGACAAGAAAAATAAAGTAAATAAAAAAACTGTGTTTGTTATTTTCCTCAAGTTAATTATCTTATTTGCTAAATCTAAGAAATGACAAAACTAGTTAAAGGGCATGCTCATTATAATGATATGTGATTTGGGTTCAATTATTCAGCCGACTTTTCTTCTTTTTCTTTTTGTCATCACAGCCGACTTAATTTTGTACGATTATTTCTCTTCCTAAACAAATTGGTTCCCTTTAAAAATTTGCATAATTTTTATATCATACGGTCATAATTTTATATCATAAATAACAAAGAATGAATGCCCTCCTAAATAACTTTAAATAAATGCCACCAAATAATTTGTTACATCACTTTTTCAGATGTGGTACAGAAAAGTCTATATCAATATGAAACAAAAAGGTGAAGAATCAATATGCATATCTATGTTTTGAGTTTGATGATTTCTCTTTTATATTTGGTTGATAAAGAAGTTCCAGAAATCATAATCTCTTCGAATCAAAGATAAAACCAAGTTAAATCAGTCTCTTGTCACTAATAAGTTTGATGTTCCTATATTGTAATAAAATGCTTTAACAAAAAAAAAATATGATGTATTAAAATGATGTTGTCACAATTTTATTAGAAAATACAACTAAATTCTAATTTGTCCAAAACTATTAAAACCTTCACGTAATTGTAACTCTAATTAGATTCTAAAAAGTTTTTTTGTAATATATAAAATATGAAATGAGGAATAAAAACTAATTTAAGTGTTATTGATTCAAATAAGTTTAATTTGTAATTTTTAAGTTTATAATATATTCAATAAATATTTGGCAACATGTTTAATACCTATTTGGCAACATGTTCAATTTATTAAAAAAAAATTAAGGGGTTTGGAAACATATTCCAAAAGTGCTCATGTTTTAATAGTATAGATGTGTTAGACAAAAGAATCCTTTCAATTATGACTACTGTTAACTACTTGATCTAGAATTTTTCTTAAGATTTGAAATATAAACTTGCATGCTCAAGATTGAAAATTAAAATATACTTTATACATATTCAAGATTGAAATTTTGTTTGTAAGGAATCCAATATTAGAAATAGGAATCCAGATGGTAAGCACTACAAAATATAAGATGTATTGTATCATTTATTTTATCTGTTTATATAATTTTTTGAATGATGCAAACAAATTTGTATTATTTATATAAGTGACTTTTAAAGTGATGACTCTAATATTTTGTGTCAATTTAAGATTGATGTAACTATTTTCATCATTTGTAGTAACTATGTATGATTTGCAATAAATGATGTTAAAATTTGCATCAATCAAAATAAATGATAATATTTGTATCCGTTATAACAACTGATTTCAAATATTTATATCAATTATTTTAGTTGATGTAATAATTATATAAATTATAAATAAGTAATGCTAAAATCAGTGTTAGTTTTTATAAGTGATTATAAGTTTTTGGCTGTAAAGATTATGGCGGTAAAAATTGTGACTCTTAGTTGTTGTTAATATTTGTTTCAGTTATGACAATTGATTTCAAATATTTCTAATAGTTATTTTAGTTGATGTAATAATTCTATCAATTATAAATAAGTGATGCTAAAATTATTGTCAATTTTTATATGTAATTGTAAGCTTTTGGCTATAGAGATTATGGAGGTAAAAATTGCGACTTTTACTTTAAATATTTTTGAAAGTTTGACAGGAACAAAAAATGTAGAAACTATGACTCTTATTTAAAGTATTATTAATTTTTGTCAAAAATATATATTATACCGATTTTATATACATGTGGACACATATTGAAGGATCTCAAAAAAATTATTATGCTACATGTTATGGTCAAAATTATTTTATTAGTAATAAAAATTAAATAGTTAATTATTATCATAAATAATCTATACACAAAATAATTAAATAAATACAAAAACTCAGAATCATATTAATAGATACTTATTTTAAAAAAAATATATATATATATATATATATATATATATTTTATTTTTTTTTATTAATTCTTGTAATAAACTGATTTCTAATTAAAACAAAAAAATATTTTTATTTCATTTTTCTTACAACAAAATCCAAATGAAATAATCACCTAGATTTTACTTTATTTTATTTTGATTATGTTAAATATTTTGTTTTTAGCAACATCTTATTAAAAAAAAACTCAATTGAAAAAATGAAACAAATAAAAAAGAATCTCATATTCTAACAGCTATTTAAAAGTCTCGTTTACTTGACTTTAGAAAAAAAAAAGAAAAAAAAAATTGAAAGAGTAAAAAAAAATGGTCGACATTTAAGGTTGTAAGAAAAATAGATTAAAAATTTGATTGGTTTAAAATTAAAATTAATAGGTGAACGATAGCCTATATGCATTTAAAATAACATAAAATTGTTAAAATTAATAAATTTGCAATACAGAATTAATGGATAATTATTATTATTATTATTTTTTTCATCTGAAATTTTATTAATTTAAGGATCTTACTAATCCATTACATGGTATAAAATACAAAAGGCGTAGGAAACAAAAGCCGGCGGAACATGTGATTTCTCCGGATACAGTTCAAAAAAGAGAAGCATAAACCCAAATAAGAGAGACAGTTTATGAAATGTTTCTAAAAACCATTGGAATAAAAGCTAATGAATCATGAACACTAAAACTTAACTACTGAACTGAATCTTACCCATGATCTTTTCTAAAGAACCGGTAGACGTTGAAGCTGCACCAAAGACAAGAGAGCCCACAAGAGTCAAAACAAAAGTATGATCTAAACGAACTCAATACGAAAGCAACACCAACAGAAGCGAACGCAAAAACAAACCAAGAACAAAGCCAATAACTACATCAACACATCGACACCAAGGAAGCAAATCACTTGAAGAAAACATAGACTCAAGGTAAAGGAACCTTGAAACACTGAGAGGGTATACACTAAAGAAGATTACCAACTCTTACATGCGGACACTCGTAAACCAGCTTATGACATCTACAGACATAAAACCAATCACCTCCTCGCAAGGGAAGACCTGAAGATAGAAACCACTACTTCGTCTTGTAGCCAAACTTCAAATCCAGAAAAAGCTTCAGAGAGAGGCTAGTAGATGACTCACAGCAAAATACCATCAGAATGACGCAACCCAAACTCAAAATCTGGTCCAACTCTAAACAAAGAAAACTCGGGCAGACGAACCAACACAGAAGATCCATAATCCACTAGCTAAGCCTAACCGAAAATTGAACCAACTAAAACCACCTCAATCTTTCTCAGTCAGAAGCGATAGTCACTTTCTCCAGGAGACGACACCGGCGACCACAACATCAAAGGACCTGGAGAAACTTTAGAGAGCAAAGAGGTGCAGATCTGGAAAAAAGGATGAGAACGAAACAGAAAAAGAATGAAGGTGTTTGCGGTGAACTGATAACACCATATTTTACATGTTTTTAAGGTTTAGTTTCATAGGTTTTTAGTTCCAATTTGTATAGTTTTTGGATATTTTCATGCATTTAGGTCCAACTTGAGTCTCATTGCATTTTAGATGTCCTAGGTTGTCTTTGCATTCTTTTTGGCTTGCTTGAGCCATTTTCAGGTGTTCTTGGAGTCATAGGAGTTGGAGGAGTGAAGATAGCCATCAAAAAGTTCATTTCGGAATACAAAGATGCAGGATCAGGTTGAGACGTCATAAGTTTGGCATTGGATGAAGGACTTTCCACCGATGGATTGAGCTCAAATTTTAACACGAGATATATCAATGGATTAGCTTTCATTTGGAAGTGGTTTGAGGCAATTCCAACGGTGCGATCAGAAGTTATGCCAATTTCCGTGACGACGGTCCAGTCTGGCGCGCGAAGGAACTCAGTGGAGCTCGCAGCGGTCATGCAGCGGTCTACAGTGACCGCTGCGGGTTCATCCGTCGAAAAAAAAAACAGAGAATCACAGCGGTCATGCAGCGGTATGAGCTGACCGCTGTGGATCATCTGAAACTCAAAAATTCGACCCAAACTCTATTAAAAGCCAAAAAACCTAATTTTATTAAAAAGTTTTCTTCTTCTAAGAGTGGGGGCTCGTCCCCAACTCTCTCTTCTTGATGTTTTGGGATTGTTCTTCATACAAATGCCATTCTAGAGAAGATTTCTTCACTCTATCTTTATATTATGCTTATTTGATTCTTGTTCTTCATTTCTATGTCTTTTTCTCTTGTGTTCTTCATGTTCTTGTGAGTTGACTTTTTGTTGGATTTTAGATAATGTTTGATTTGGATGGTTGATGGTTGATTGTTGATGTTTAGGCTTAGATAATCATTTGTTCTCATATTAGGAGGGATCTTAATGCTAGAATCGAATTGACAACTCATTTCTAGAACTTAAGACATTTCTCGCCCGGAAGGTGTTCGATGAAATGTCTAGAAAACTTCTAAGCATGCAATTCAATTCTTAGCCAACGGAAATTGATGATTAAGGTGAATTGTTGACTTGTATGGACTAATGCTTAATGATTATGGATCATTTAGTTTTGAACGGAAGTTCTTGATAACTAGATGATTTGTAAATGGATTAGTATCATGTGAGTGAACTAATCTACTTGTGTGATCCATGTCATAAGAATGAATGTGCATTGAATGTTTAGGCATCATTAGTCAATTGTCTTGATGGTTAGATAATGGTTATTTAGGATGATCTTGGATGAGTCTTTCACTTAGGTTGGTTCGTAATGCTAGAGTTGTCATGATAAACCGAAACCTAGTGCTACACCTTAGATTAGTTAGATTTTTGGTCTCATCCCATGCATTAGGGATAGATTCGAGTAAGCGGTGTTAGTACTAGATTAGGATTGTTCATTCATTTCTAGATCTTAGGCATTTCACTCATGACCCGAGTTCAGTTGCTTGACCCGAACCTTTTGTGAGCTAAGCATATCCTAGCCAACGGAAGTTGATGTTTAGGGTGTTTAGTGAACTAATTGGAATTGTTTCTTAATGCTTGTTGATTATTTAATCACAAATGGAAATTTGTTCTTGATTAGATAATTAACAAGGTGATTAGTGCCATGGAAATGGATTAGTCATATTTGTGAATTCCATGTTCTAAGATAGTGATTAATGCTTCCAAATGATTCATTGTTTGATTGTTACCCATCTCATTGATAGCTTAGTTCATGATCCAACATTTTAGTCTTGTGTTTTGTTTTCTTTCTTGCATTTGTTTTCTTTTTCCATAAACTTATAAAAACAAAAACAATGTTTGCTCTAGCTTAAGAAGTTTCTTGCATTCTTAGTGCCTCAATCTTAACCCCTTATGGATTGACATCTCAAGTACTACAATGACATGAGTACACTTGGGATAATTGACACGAAAAAATCCTACTATCAATTTGGCGCCGTTGCCGGGGATTTGACGAAAAAATCCTACTATTAATTTGGCGCCGTTGCCATTGGGGTTTAGCATTGATCATTAGGATTTGGATTCTTCTTGAGACTAGAGCTTTTTATTTTCTTTTGTTGTTAATCTTTTTTTCTCTTTTCTTGTGATCTTGATCTCTTAGGTTCGAAACTAGGAGTAAAGGAAACATTCAAGGAGAGAGTGAATAAGAGGACGCAACCGTCAAGCTAGCGACGTTAAACGCGCCATTGGGGACTCCCCCAATCCTATCCACCGTCAATGCTAGAGACATAAAACAAGCAATCCTATCCTTTACTTCTTGTTTTATGCCTTTTTATTGTTTGATAAATTTTGTTTTCATGTTTTTGTAGGAGCAATAAGGGTGAATAAATGGGACGGATGGAATGGTCTAAGTCCGTGAGCTTCAACGCACAATGCTTCCTCCTCGTGAATCCACTCCACTCCAAGGTACCACTAACTTTTCCCTTTGTATATACCATTTCGTTTTTATGTTTGTTTTACTCTCTCTTTGGCTCAATTCACACCGAGACGGTGTGATTTAAGTCCGGGGGAGAGGTTCTTGTGTTTTGACATTGTGTATTTTGTCTTATTTTCATTTTCTTGAGTCATTGCATTGTATATTTTTAATTGCATAAAAAAAAAACAAAAAACAAAAAAAATCATCATGTAGTTTGCATTAGTCCATGTGCATTCTAGACTTGACTTGATCACTCATTTCTAGATCATATTGGTTGCATTCATGTGCATGAGAGTTCATAAAACATGTATGATAAGCTTTCATTGTGATGCTCTCGATAATGGTTTTATATTGCTTAAACGATTTCAAAAGACTTGAAAACTTCGTACTTTGATCTCTCTACTCTTAACTCTTTGTCTTGTAAATACTTGTTTAATTTGAAATCAACCCCTTGATAATTGGACTTAAATGAATATAATCTTCTTGCTTATGGGCTTGTGATACATAACCATGGTTCAAAGAAAACATTCGGGTTATCTTATCCACTTTTACCACTCTCTAATAACCCGAGTGGCCATTCTCATTTTTAGAATGGTTCCCTACCTTTCACCATAACCGTTTCCTTTCCACCCCTTGTTTTTTTTATTGAGTGAGGCCTTTTCTTGATATGCTATTGTGTGTAAAATCTTGTAAGTATCGGAAACGACAAAGGTTAGCTTTCATTTTTAGCTAGGTTTGTTGTTCAAAGAAAAGAGGCTAGCATTAAGATGGGGATCAATGGATTGAATGGTATTTGGTTTTGGGGAGCATGAGCTCATGAAAAGTGAAATGAGAAATGGTAGAAAAAGAATCCTTGGTTGGAAAAGAAAACTCTAGAGAAGAGCGTAAAAGAAAGACCCTAGAAAAAGAAAAAGAAAAACACTCTCCATGTTTGAAAAAGAGAAAGAATAAAAAGTTTAGGGAGAGTAAGAAGAAAAGAAAGGGGTCGATTAAAAATGTCTCTAGGAGTTTGGTGTTTGGAAAAGAAAAGGGGTTTAAAAAGGGAGTTTTGATTTAGCCAAAAGGGCTTTGAGGGTTTAATGAGCTTCAAGAAAATAAGATAAGAAGAGGAAATGGAATCACCATTTGGGTAGAATGCTTTGCTAGGAGGGTAGAACAATGTGAGCTTAACTTTGTATGCATAAATTGTTTCTAGTCTTCCTTGCTTTTGCATAACATATAGCATTCCTTTTTCTTGAGAGTAAGTCACCCAAAAAGAGAATGAACCTCCTTGCACTCACATTTACTAGTGCCAATTGCCTTTTCTTCCAAACCGATTGGACTTGATCACTTGCCCATTTGTGAGACCGCACCTTTAGAAAGATCAAATGAATGTGAGGGTTGGTTGAGAAGAGGACTTGTAGGCATGAGGCATTGTTGTTAAGAGAAAAGATTAGGAGTTGCGATAAGTCTAGAGAAGTTAGAGTCATAATTGAGATACGTTTTTGCAATGTCTTGGTATTATCTTGGGCATAGAATTCCCACTTTGAATGCTTTGACATGTCCTTTAGTTATGAATTCCCACTCTTTAAAACCTCTCTTTCGGTTTGTCTTTTCTTGTTTGCTTGCGGACAAGCAAAAGGCAAGTCCGGGGGAGTTGATAACACCATATTTTACATGTTTTTAAGGTTTAGTTTCATAGGTTTTTAGTTCCAATTTGTATAGTTTTTGGATATTTTCATGCATTTAGGTCCAACTTGAGTCTCATTGCATTTTAGATGTCCTAGGTTGTCTTTGCATTCTTTTTGGCTTGCTTGAGCCATTTTCAGGTGTTCTTGGAGTCATAGGAGTTGGAGGAGTGAAGATAGCCATCAAAAAGTTCATTTCGGAATACAAAGATGCAGGATCAGGTTGAGACGTCATAAGTTTGGCATTGGATGAAGGACTTTCCACCGATGGATTGAGCTCAAATTTTAACACGAGATATATCAATGGATTAGCTTTCATTTGGAAGTGGTTTGAGGCAATTCCAACGGTGCGATCAGAAGTTATGCCAATTTCCGTGACGACGGTCCAGTCTGGCGCGCGAAGGAACTCAGTGGAGCTCGCAGCGGTCATGCAGCAGTCTACAGTGACCGCTGCGGGTTCAACCGTCGAAAAAAAAAACAGAGAATCACAGCGGTCATGCAGCGGTATGAGCTGACCGCTGTGGATCATCTGAAACTCAAAAATTCGACCCAAACTCTATTAAAAGCCAAAAAACCTAATTTTATTAAAAAGTTTTCTTCTTCTAAGAGTGGGGGCTCGTCCCCAACTCTCTCTTCTTGATGTTTTGGGATTGTTCTTCATACAAATGCCATTCTAGAGAAGATTTCTTCACTCTATCTTTATATTATGCTTATTTGATTCTTGTTCTTCATTTCTATGTCTTTTTCTCTTGTGTTCTTCATGTTCTTGTGAGTTGACTTTTTGTTGGATTTTAGATAATGTTTGATTTGGATGGTTGATGGTTGATTGTTGATGTTTAGGCTTAGATAATCATTTGTTCTCATATTAGGAGGGATCTTAATGCTAGAATCGAATTGACAACTCATTTCTAGAACTTAAGACATTTCTCGCCCGGAAGGTGTTCGATGAAATGTCTAGAAAACTTCTAAGCATGCAATTCAATTCTTAGCCAACGGAAATTGATGATTAAGGTGAATTGTTGACTTGTATGGACTAATGCTTAATGATTATGGATCATTTAGTTTTGAACGGAAGTTCTTGATAACTAGATGATTTGTAAATGGATTAGTATCATGTGAGTGAACTAATCTACTTGTGTGATCCATGTCATAAGAATGAATGTGCATTGAATGTTTAGGCATCATTAGTCAATTGTCTTGATGGTTAGATAATGGTTATTTAGGATGATCTTGGATGAGTCTTTCACTTAGGTTGGTTCGTAATGCTAGAGTTGTCATGATAAACCGAAACCTAGTGCTACACCTTAGATTAGTTAGATTTTTGGTCTCATCCCATGCATTAGGGATAGATTCGAGTAAGCGGTGTTAGTACTAGATTAGGATTGTTCATTCATTTCTAGATCTTAGGCATTTCACTCATGACCCGAGTTCAGTTGCTTGACCCGAACCTTTTGTGAGCTAAGCATATCCTAGCCAACGGAAGTTGATGTTTAGGGTGTTTAGTGAACTAATTGGAATTGTTTCTTAATGCTTGTTGATTATTTAATCACAAATGGAAATTTGTTCTTGATTAGATAATTAACAAGGTGATTAGTGCCATGGAAATGGATTAGTCATATTTGTGAATTCCATGTTCTAAGATAGTGATTAATGCTTCCAAATGATTCATTGTTTGATTGTTACCCATCTCATTGATAGCTTAGTTCATGATCCAACATTTTAGTCTTGTGTTTTGTTTTCTTTCTTGCATTTGTTTTCTTTTTCCATAAACTTATAAAAACAAAAACAATGTTTGCTCTAGCTTAAGAAGTTTCTTGCATTCTTAGTGCCTCAATCTTAACCCCTTATGGATTGACATCTCAAGTACTACAATGACATGAGTACACTTGGGATAATTGACACGAAAAAATCCTACTATCAATTTGGCGCCGTTGCCGGGGATTTGACGAAAAAATCCTACTATTAATTTGGCGCCGTTGCCATTGGGGTTTAGCATTGATCATTAGGATTTGGATTCTTCTTGAGACTAGAGCTTTTTATTTTCTTTTGTTGTTAATCTTTTTTTCTCTTTTCTTGTGATCTTGATCTCTTAGGTTCGAAACTAGGAGTAAAGGAAACATTCAAGGAGAGAGTGAATAAGAGGACGCAACCGTCAAGCTAGCGACGTTAAACGCGCCATTGGGGACTCCCCCAATCCTATCCACCGTCAATGCTAGAGACATAAAACAAGCAATCCTATCCTTTACTTCTTGTTTTATGCCTTTTTATTGTTTGATAAATTTTGTTTTTATGTTTTTGTAGGAGCAATAAGGGTGAATAAATGGGACGGATGGAATGGTCTAAGTCCGTGAGCTTCAACGCACAATGCTTCCTCCTCGTGAATCCACTCCACTCCAAGGTACCACTAACTTTTCCCTTTGTATATACCATTTCGTTTTTATGTTTGTTTTACTCTCTCTTTGGCTCAATTCACACCGAGACGGTGTGATTTAAGTCCGGGGGAGAGGTTCTTGTGTTTTGACATTGTGTATTTTGTCTTATTTTCATTTTCTTGAGTCATTGCATTGTATATTTTTAATTGCATAAAAAAAAAACAAAAAACAAAAAAAATCATCATGTAGTTTGCATTAGTCCATGTGCATTCTAGACTTGACTTGATCACTCATTTCTAGATCATATTGGTTGCATTCATGTGCATGAGAGTTCATAAAACATGTATGATAAGCTTTCATTGTGATGCTCTCGATAATGGTTTTATATTGCTTAAACGATTTCAAAAGACTTGAAAACTTCGTACTTTGATCTCTCTACTCTTAACTCTTTGTCTTGTAAATACTTGTTTAATTTGAAATCAACCCCTTGATAATTGGACTTAAATGAATATAATCTTCTTGCTTATGGGCTTGTGATACATAACCATGGTTCAAAGAAAACATTCGGGTTATCTTATCCACTTTTACCACTCTCTAATAACCCGAGTGGCCATTCTCATTTTTAGAATGGTTCCCTACCTTTCACCATAACCGTTTCCTTTCCACCCCTTGTTTTTTTTATTGAGTGAGGCCTTTTCTTGATATGCTATTGTGTGTAAAATCTTGTAAGTATCGGAAACGACAAAGGTTAGCTTTCATTTTTAGCTAGGTTTGTTGTTCAAAGAAAAGAGGCTAGCATTAAGATGGGGATCAATGGATTGAATGGTATTTGGTTTTGGGGAGCATGAGCTCATGAAAAGTGAAATGAGAAATGGTAGAAAAAGAATCCTTGGTTGGAAAAGAAAACTCTAGAGAAGAGCGTAAAAGAAAGACCCTAGAAAAAGAAAAAGAAAAACACTCTCCATGTTTGAAAAAGAGAAAGAATAAAAAGTTTAGGGAGAGTAAGAAGAAAAGAAAGGGGTCGATTAAAAATGTCTCTAGGAGTTTGGTGTTTGGAAAAGAAAAGGGGTTTAAAAAGGGAGTTTTGATTTAGCCAAAAGGGCTTTGAGGGTTTAATGAGCTTCAAGAAAATAAGATAAGAAGAGGAAATGGAATCACCATTTGGGTAGAATGCTTTGCTAGGAGGGTAGAACAATGTGAGCTTAACTTTGTATGCATAAATTGTTTCTAGTCTTCCTTGCTTTTGCATAACATATAGCATTCCTTTTTCTTGAGAGTAAGTCACCCAAAAAGAGAATGAACCTCCTTGCACTCACATTTACTAGTGCCAATTGCCTTTTCTTCCAAACCGATTGGACTTGATCACTTGCCCATTTGTGAGACCGCACCTTTAGAAAGATCAAATGAATGTGAGGGTTGGTTGAGAAGAGGACTTGTAGGCATGAGGCATTGTTGTTAAGAGAAAAGATTAGGAGTTGCGATAAGTCTAGAGAAGTTAGAGTCATAATTGAGATACGTTTTTGCAATGTCTTGGTATTATCTTGGGCATAGAATTCCCACTTTGAATGCTTTGACATGTCCTTTAGTTATGAATTCCCACTCTTTAAAACCTCTCTTTCGGTTTGTCTTTTCTTGTTTGCTTGCGGACAAGCAAAAGGCAAGTCCGGGGGAGTTGATAACACCATATTTTACATGTTTTTAAGGTTTAGTTTCATAGGTTTTTAGTTCCAATTTGTATAGTTTTTGGATATTTTCATGCATTTAGGTCCAACTTGAGTCTCATTGCATTTTAGATGTCCTAGGTTGTCTTTGCATTCTTTTTGGCTTGCTTGAGCCATTTTCAGGTGTTCTTGGAGTCATAGGAGTTGGAGGAGTGAAGATAGCCATCAAAAAGTTCATTTCGGAATACAAAGATGCAGGATCAGGTTGAGACGTCATAAGTTTGGCATTGGATGAAGGACTTTCCACCGATGGATTGAGCTCAAATTTTAACACGAGATATATCAATGGATTAGCTTTCATTTGGAAGTGGTTTGAGGCAATTCCAACGGTGCGATCAGAAGTTATGCCAATTTCCGTGACGACGGTCCAGTCTGGCGCGCGAAGGAACTCAGTGGAGCTCGCAGCGGTCATGCAGCAGTCTACAGTGACCGCTGCGGGTTCAACCGTCGAAAAAAAAAACAGAGAATCACAGCGGTCATGCAGCGGTATGAGCTGACCGCTGTGGATCATCTGAAACTCAAAAATTCGACCCAAACTCTATTAAAAGCCAAAAAACCTAATTTTATTAAAAAGTTTTCTTCTTCTAAGAGTGGGGGCTCGTCCCCAACTCTCTCTTCTTGATGTTTTGGGATTGTTCTTCATACAAATGCCATTCTAGAGAAGATTTCTTCACTCTATCTTTATATTATGCTTATTTGATTCTTGTTCTTCATTTCTATGTCTTTTTCTCTTGTGTTCTTCATGTTCTTGTGAGTTGACTTTTTGTTGGATTTTAGATAATGTTTGATTTGGATGGTTGATGGTTGATTGTTGATGTTTAGGCTTAGATAATCATTTGTTCTCATATTAGGAGGGATCTTAATGCTAGAATCGAATTGACAACTCATTTCTAGAACTTAAGACATTTCTCGCCCGGAAGGTGTTCGATGAAATGTCTAGAAAACTTCTAAGCATGCAATTCAATTCTTAGCCAACGGAAATTGATGATTAAGGTGAATTGTTGACTTGTATGGACTAATGCTTAATGATTATGGATCATTTAGTTTTGAACGGAAGTTCTTGATAACTAGATGATTTGTAAATGGATTAGTATCATGTGAGTGAACTAATCTACTTGTGTGATCCATGTCATAAGAATGAATGTGCATTGAATGTTTAGGCATCATTAGTCAATTGTCTTGATGGTTAGATAATGGTTATTTAGGATGATCTTGGATGAGTCTTTCACTTAGGTTGGTTCGTAATGCTAGAGTTGTCATGATAAACCGAAACCTAGTGCTACACCTTAGATTAGTTAGATTTTTGGTCTCATCCCATGCATTAGGGATAGATTCGAGTAAGCGGTGTTAGTACTAGATTAGGATTGTTCATTCATTTCTAGATCTTAGGCATTTCACTCATGACCCGAGTTCAGTTGCTTGACCCGAACCTTTTGTGAGCTAAGCATATCCTAGCCAACGGAAGTTGATGTTTAGGGTGTTTAGTGAACTAATTGGAATTGTTTCTTAATGCTTGTTGATTATTTAATCACAAATGGAAATTTGTTCTTGATTAGATAATTAACAAGGTGATTAGTGCCATGGAAATGGATTAGTCATATTTGTGAATTCCATGTTCTAAGATAGTGATTAATGCTTCCAAATGATTCATTGTTTGATTGTTACCCATCTCATTGATAGCTTAGTTCATGATCCAACATTTTAGTCTTGTGTTTTGTTTTCTTTCTTGCATTTGTTTTCTTTTTCCATAAACTTATAAAAACAAAAACAATGTTTGCTCTAGCTTAAGAAGTTTCTTGCATTCTTAGTGCCTCAATCTTAACCCCTTATGGATTGACATCTCAAGTACTACAATGACATGAGTACACTTGGGATAATTGACACGAAAATATCCCGTATCATGAACCGCACTGTCGGTCGTAAGATTCCGACGCCACCATCTTCACCTTTGTTTTCAACCTCTGACCAAACCTACTAAACCGAAACAGAGCTCCAATGGTCGAAAATTTAGACTGAAAAAAAAGAAACAACCAAAAGACAAGGAAAGAGGGGAGTAGGGACCGTCGTCGGAGCTAAGCTAGCCGCTGGACGCCGATCACCTACTCCAGATCTCAAAATCAATGAAGACAGCGGCGCTCTAGGATTTTCTTTTTGAGAGGCTTTTTCGATGGTACATATTTGTTATATTTTATTTTATGTTTTATATTATTTTCCGACGTGGAACTCCCTCTCGAATGATTTTTCGAATTCAAAAATAGGCTCACCTAAATAATGAGAAACAAGTATTATTTCCAAAGTGATGAAAAATCTGATACAATATATGAGGCCTATCGGCCTATGCTCGGTATTGTACAAGATCGTCTCCAAAATGATGGTCAAGCGTATTCAACCCTTTTTGCCGCAGATTATGTCTGATACACAGTCAGTTTTTGTATCAGAGAGGCTCATTATTGATAATATTTTGGTGGCTCACGAGTTGGTGCATATTCTTCATACTCAATCTTCCATTTCTTCTTATTTCATGGCTGTGAAATCTGATATGTCTAATACATACGATCGAGTGGAATGGAGCTACCTCATATCACTATTATCAGCTCTGGGATTTCATCAAAAATTGATCAATTGGGTTATGGTATGTGTTTCTTATGTCACATACTCTGCCTTAATCAATGAACAGCCTTATGGAATGATTATTCCTGAGAGAGGACTGAGACATGGAGATCCTTTATCTCCATTCCTTTTTGTTCTTTGTACGGAATGATCAACTCATATGCTGAATTTAGCTCAACAACCCAGAAAAATCGAGGGGATTTAATTCTCAGATGAAGGTCATATAATTCATCACTTGATGTTCGCAGATGACAACCTTTTTCTTTGCAAGGCAAATAAGGATCAAACTTTGGCGTTGCAACACATTATAAACATGTATGGAGTAGCCACATGTAAGATCATTAATTTCGATAAAATCTCATTGGCTTTCGGATCCAATGTGAACAGTCAAGAGAAAATTGACATCAAACAAAGGTTAGGAATTTTTACTGAGGGTGGAGCTGGTTCTTATTTAGGTTTGCATGAGTGCTTTAGTGGATCAAAAGTGGAGATGTTAAACTTTCTAAAAGAAAGAGTGAAGACAAAGCTGTCAGACTGGTATTCTAGATTTTTATCTCGGGGTAGGAAAGAGATTATGATCAAATATGTTGCTTTAGCCATGCCGATATTTGCTATGTCGTGTTTCAAACTTCCAAAAATAATTTTTGTTAATCTGTCAAGTGCGTTAGCTGATTTTTGGTGGAGTTCATGTGAGCATTCGAAAAAATTTCATTGGCAAAGTTGAGAAAATTCATGCTTAGCAAAAAGTCTTTGAGGTATGGGGTTCAGAGATGTAGAGCTTTTTAACCAGGCTCCCCTTGCAAAGCAGGCATGGAGATTACTTCAATCGCCTAATTGTTTGCTCTCGAAATTAATGAAGAGTAGATACTTCTCATGCAGTGATTTTATGAGCTCTTCTTTGGGAAACATGTCTTCTTTTGCATGGAGAAGCATTCTTCATGAGAGATATTTGCTTTGCAAAGGGTTAGTTAAGAAAGTTGGGAATGGAGCAACAATAAGTGTTTGGATTAATTTATGGTTAGATGATGATGATGGAAGGAGAGTTCCATGGAAAAAAAAATACATTGTTTGATGCCAGCTTAATGGTTAAGGACTTAATTGACTTAGGAAAAAGGTGCTGGGACAATTAGAAGCTGGAAGATAATTTTTTCCATGCGGATATTGAAAGAATAATAGCCATTAAACCAGTGGTTTCTCAAAAAGACTTTATGATATGAAAACACAACAAAAGTGTAGATTTTTCTGTGAAATCAGTCTATTGGTTAGCATGCCAATCTAGTAGACCAGTTTTGATGCGAGAAGCTTTGGTTCAACCATCTCTCGATGGTCTTAAAGAGCAAGTTTAGTCATTGAAAATAGACTCAAAAATTAAAATTTTCCTCTTGAAAGTTTTGAGTGGTGCTCTTCATGTGACTGGTCTATTAGCGTGTAGAGGGATGAAGATTGATGATAGATGCCAAATATGTGGTTTGGAGGGTGAATCGATTAATCATATTTTGTTTCCTTGTAGTGTTCCTAGATAGATTTGGGCATTGTCAGAATTTGCTCTTCCGGAAAATGGTTTTAATTATGCCTATATTTTTTTCTAATGTGTATTACTTACTATAAAAGAAAGACATCTTGGAGTGGCCTGTTCGGATTAGGAAAAGTTTTCCATGGAACCGTTAGAGGATATGGAAGAACAAAAATTTATTCTTTTGTGAAGAAAAATGATTTACTGACTTAGAGACGGTGGAAAAAATCAGAAGTGATGTTGTGGAATATTGTGATGCTAAAGTGGTGGAGTCAAGAGAAGATTCAAGAGTGAACATAAGTCATAGCTTCTCAAATTCTATAAAAGTGAATGGTGAAAGAAATGCATGGAAAGAACCAACGTTTGGATAGTTGAAATGCAATATTGGAGTTTCGTGGATAAAGAGAAACATGTTAGCGGAAACCGCATGGATTTTGAGGATAAGAAAGAAATGGTATTGTTACATAGTAGAAGAGCTTTCACAAACATTAGAGATCGTGATGAAGCAAAGCTAATCAGTACAATTTGGACGATAGAGAGCATGATAAGTCATAAGATCAAGAGAGTGATATTTGGTATGGAAGCAGTAGAACTTTTGGGTGTTTTGAATAGACCAGAAGCATGGCTTTCGTATAGATATCATGCTTCTGAATTGTTGAACGTGTTGGTAGGTATTCCGGAATGAAAATTGGAACTAAAATGATTAACATCTAATAGATGAGATAGTTTTATTTCTCAAAGTTTCACGAAGGATTTTCGTCTACAATCATATGTAGCCTCAAGTCATCCGTCATAGTTTAATAGTGTATAGTGTTTTTGTAAGTAAGAGAGTTTTGTTTTTTGTGATTCTCTTCGTGCTTGTTTTAGAAGTAGTATTCTTTTGTAAAAGCCTATATTATAAGATGAAGTGGCTTAGTGTAGAAAAAAATGGATATGTTATCCTTTTCATCAAAGGTCTTTGATTTTGATTGAAATGGTGTACGAACAGTTTTTTAATATATATAAGATTAGATGACCCCCAAAAAAAAAAAAGCTTATCAGTAGATTAAAGATTTTGCAAACTGCAATATCAAAATCTTACAGAAATATTTTAGCCAAGTTAGTTAGGAGAAGACCCTGCATTTGAGATTTTTTTTTTAAAAAAAGAATGGATTTTCATCGAACGGAGACTGGTAAGAAAATAATTATGTCCTAATGATTGTAAAAGATGGGTGCACCAATTATTTGCGATGCGACGAGAACGTGGAATTGAACAGAGTAAGGATAAGGATGTTTTTATTTATGTATTATTCTTTTCTTTTTTTATGTTTTTTATGATAAAAATAAAATAAACGTGTAAGAAAGCTGGCCTGGGCCTCTTTGATGTGTAGCCTTTATTCTTCAACTTCACCATCCTTACTCCTACGACTTCCCTACATTTTTAGATCTCATAATCAACCTGCGCATAAGGGATATTTATATTTTTAGTTTTCATATTCCATAAAACATGAAATAAATAGAGTGATGAAGATTATATTGGTCGGTTTCGATCGACGAGAGATGCAATCCATATGACTCTACTGTTAGTTTTTTTCGATTATTATTGACGTTTTTAATAGATATAAAAAAGAGGGTACATTTAGAAGTTAAAGAGACATGGATTTCACTCATCTTATTTTTGCAGTCTCTATCCAAAATCTCAAGATCTTAGCTTTTTGACCCAAAAATGTAATCTAACTTTTATAGTCATTGTGCCTATCAAAATCCCAAATCTATGATAATTGAATATCAAATCTATCGGACTCTACATACATGTAGGGGCCGAACGGAGATTCTTAAATTCTAATTTTTTTTTTGGTCAGAAAATTCGAAATTTATATTTATAAAATTGAAAAGAAAATTTATTTTTTGTTTCCACGCTTTTTACCAACTGAACAAATCCTAACTAAACCAAATCAAATTCTGAAAATTCCTATCCTTACATTTGCATATCGTATGAGAAAGATGTAGTAGAAAAACTAGATGAAGTTTAAATTCATTGTTATTAGGTAATCGGAATTTTTTGAACCATAGTTTATAGTATTACCAAAAATTGTAGCTATCATGTGAGTACTAAAGTGAAATATGATCGCATCAAAATCAAAACATAGGTAACACATGAGTCAATGACTTTAACCACCAATACCAGACCCCTACTAGTTGTTATTCGCCACTTGAAATTATTTTTGGAAGCAATGAAGATAGCATTATGTATCAGAATTGATAGTGTACAATAATATATGTAACAATCAAGCTAGTTATTTTTCTTTATATGCGGATTTTTTTTTTCCAGTTGTGTCAGTGTTAGTGGTAAGTTCCGTACGTTCGGTTTAAACCGAGATTGGTCCAATTAATCCCGGCCAATGATAGTTTATAAACGGATAACGATATAGCCCACAACGGCTCGATTACCGGCCTCATGGCCTATTAAGCCCGACTCCACTAAGTCGGCGTCGACTTCAGAAATAAACTGATGATTTCCATATTTTTCGAGAAAAAAGGAAATTTTCTCGATCCAAACTCGCGAAAAAAATAAAATCTCCAAGTTTTATCCGACAAAAGATCTTATAAATAAGAGAGATCCTCTAATGAAGATATGCTACATCAAGGCAAAATCACGATAATTTGGGGATCTCTAAGAATTATGATTTTGCCTTGATGTAACATATCTTCATTACCCTCCTCATTCCAAGGGCATCTTATAATTCATTCACTCACGAGAGATAAGAGATTGAGAGCTACGAGATTACCGGCTTTTAGTTTCTTAATTCCGAATTATTTTTTCGGTTAGTTCGTCCTCTCCGACGACCTAATCAACCTTGTACTTCGCCGAGTTTATACTTAATAAAATAAGATTTTGATCTCTTTTTATTATTTATTTAATTTAATTGAGAACCACGTTCAACAGTCATTATTTTTAAGAATTGTAATAATACCATTAAAAGGTGTTTTTGATTGCCAATAACTACAAATTAATTAAATAGTTCGAAAATCCAAATTTAAGATGCCTTTAATAGGCCTTCTAAACATGCGCAATCACATTACCGTACGTAAAAAAAAGAAATCGTATGTCCGAAAAGGCAACTACAATGTTTACTGAGTGCAAGATTTGATTATCAAGATTCGCAACTATATCATCTTGAAAAAATATATATATATATCTAAAGAGTTCCCTCTGATAGTCATTTAATGTGTATACTTTTGAACTAAAACTCATCCCTAAAACGGTAAAATTATTAATCTCCAAACCTATTAAAATATATTTACATACACTTTAGATATTATTAATAGAGAAATTCAATTACTGCACGTCGGAGAGTAGCCTTGGCCGCCAAGACTTGGCCACCGAATATATGCCGACTTCCCTTTGCTTTATATATAAAAATATTATATAGTTGAAAGGTAAAGCAAATGTTTCTGGTCACGTCTTTTATTAAAATGTTTTTTTAAAACTAGATTTTTCAATATAAAGCATCACCAAGAAAAAATACAAGCCTAACCAAGGCCTTCATTTTCAATAGATTTTTCAACTCTAGATTCTTTATTAAAATGTTATAGATTTGACAAATCAAATATAAGTAAATATTTAAAATAAGTGATAAATCATGTAAAATCCTCTAAAAAATATATAAAGTTTTGATAGGTAAAACATTTAAAAAAACATTAAATATTTTATCAGTCAATCAATTTTTGTTAATAAAGTATTTTTGAAAGTATTAAAACTGCAAATGATTTGCAAGTGTTCATTTCCTCTATGATTTTATATGAAGATTTTGGTAAAACATTAACCTCTAAAATATATTACAAAATTAAAATAATTTTATATGACTAATTTATTTTGTTAAATAATATCAAAAAATTATGTTTATATTAAAGTGTAAATTTTATACTGTTAAAACTAATATTTATCCTGAATTTATTTTCAATTAATTTTAAAATAATATTTTATTTAAAATATAATTTAATAAATACAATTAAAATATGAAATAATTATTAAAAATTATATTATAAATAGAAATATAGATATAATGCTTACAAATAAATATACTAAATAATTTTATATATAATCACTCACATCTTTGTCAATCACTTAAAATGTGTACATTAATCAAAGCATATTGCTTATGATGATTACTGCTGCTGCTCTACCATTAGTTATACCAATCAAACCCTAAGTAAATGCTTCTGATCACGTTCTTTATTGTGTTTTCTTTGAGATATTTGCATTCATGATCATTTTTTTAAACTTTACTTACGATTTTAACACTTTCATTTTTTTTGTCTTCTTTTGTGTCAAATGACGATTTTGCCCTTCTTTCTATTGGTCTGTGTACTATGTTAACGTTGAGGCGCGCAGTACTGTACAAAGGTAAAACTGAAAATTCAAAGTATATACAGTACATAAAATATTAGTTTTGCACAACTTTTCAAAAAGTGTTAGAATACTATGTAAAATCTTTAAAAGTGACTAAACATGAAAGAATCCATTTTTCTTTTCTGTTTTTGGTCACATTATTATTTAAGGAAATCATAAATCCGGAAGTTATACAAGAAAAAAAAATTTATAGAAAAATTTGATTTTGGGTTTTATCTTAATCAATATCTAATTATATATATATACATATATATATATACTAGATTAGGGTATGTATATATGTGGATTTATAATTTAATATTTTATAACCCATAAAAAAAAACTTAAAAAATAAATAAATCACCAATGAAAATAAATAATAAACAGATTAAAACGAAGTTTTTCATGAAATAAGAATTTGTAAATAGTTTTGGAAATGATTATTGGACTTTTGATTATTTTGGTATGTAATTGACATACTACCAAATTGTTTATATAGAGGTAAGAAATTATAATTTTTTTTTTAGGATTAGTAATTCATTATTTAATTTCCTTGATTTAAATGGAAAATAAGGATTTTTTTTTCCTTTTTTATGAACTTTGCCTTTTAGAATAATTTTAAATTTTAAATTTTTCCTTTTTAGTAACTTTACCCTTTTAGTTATCAAATTTTCAGAATTTTTGAGTTTTCTTTTTTTATTAATTGATTTTAAAATTTTCATTCTTAATTTTTGATTTTTCGTTTTTTTTATTAAGTTTGGCTTTTAGGATAAATTTATATTTTCTATTTACCTTTTAAAATTAAAAATCAGTTATAAATTTAATTAAAAAATTTACACATATTAAAATCTGATCGGTTGACTTGACACGTGTCGCGATCAAATAAGTTATTAATTTTAAAACATTCATTTTTATATAATAAAACATATATATATATTGTAAATGCTTCTTGTCAAGCTCTTTTTTACTGTGTTTGGTCACGATATTTTCTTAAGGAAAACATGAACTTGGAAGCTATACAAATAAGCTGAAGAAAACATTGTTAGAATTTTTTATTTTTTTTTTGAAATTTTTTTTATAAATTAGGAAAATAATTATAAAGACAATTTTTCAACTGATAATTTATCTATTCCACAAATATTTTCTGAAGATCCACACTAGGATTATAACGAACGACTTTACTTGTACCAAGCTGAATATTTTATGTAAGATTATCTCCATTAATATGCAGAAATCACATTTTCTCAAATCTTAGAACTCTTGGTATAGAAGTTTTAATTAACCATTTGGTCAACTACTGATCAAATGGAACTTTCACAACCATTGTTCGATCTAAGAATTTATTTTAACAAAAAAAAATCTAGGAAATTATATTTAGCAAAAATATATTTTCTTCCATAAAATAAAACTGCAGCTTTTTCTTACATAAATCGTGACTTTATACTAAATTTTGAAGTCGTGAAATTGTCGAACCTTTTTTGAGTCAATAATTAATTTAGAAAGACTACAACCCGTGATTCTTTTTCTTTATTTGTCAACAATCCATACGCGTGATTAGTCAAAGTAAATTGAAAAAAAAGAAAAATACATAAAACCCTTGTTACAAAAAAAAAAAAAAACATAAAACAGGACCATATGAATACCATTTTTTCACTGTGCCAACTTCGATTTCATAAACCCAAATTAGAAAATAAAAACAAAAAATTCCACGCTGTATTTCCATGTGTGCTGAGATAAAAGAATAGACTCGACATGCAAGATAAAAATCGTATAATATGCCGGAATAAAAATAATTACGGTGGATTCCTGAGACTGAGTTTACAATTTTTTTTCTGGGTTCGAAATTTCCTGAAAACAAACTTTCTTCTTTGTGGTTTTTTTTGTGGTTAAATGGGATATGGGGCTAATGTTTAGGACTCATTTGCAAATTCGGATGTACGATTAGCCCGTTGATGGTACATCTTTAAGGAATTAGTCTGGGCCTCTCTATAGATCTGAGATTTATCCCTGAGTCATAAAAAAAAATAAAAAAAATAACAACATTTAATTCGTATTATATATATATTGAAGGCCTTTTCCACGTCCCCTACAAGCATTCCCTATAAAACCAAGCAAAATAGCTTCCTCGTTAATTCCTAAACCATATAACATCTTCTTCAACCTTTGCTTCAATCTTCACCAAATAATTTTTTTGCAATCTTCAACAAACTTACCCGCAGAAAAAAAAAAAAGTGTCAACCAACAAAAACCAAGCATGGTGGTTGTGTCACAGCCAGTCCCTTTAGATAACCACATCTCCGTAATCCCAACATACAAACCGGTTCCGGTTCTCATTTCTCAATCAATCCCCGTCGTGGACCTAACCGACCCGGAAGCAAAGTCCCAAATCGTAAAAGCCTGTGAGGAGTTTGGATTCTTCAAGGTCGTAAACCACGGAGTCCGACCCGAGCTCATGGCCCGGTTAGAGCAGGAGGCTATAGGCTTCTTCGCCTTGCCTCAGTCTCTGAAAAACCAAGCCGGTCCGCCTGAACCGTACGGTTATGGTAATAAACGGATTGGACCAAACGGTGACGTGGGGTGGATTGAGTATATCCTCCTCAATGCTAACCCTCAGCTCTCTTCTCCCAAAACCTCCGCCGTTTTCCGTCAAACCCCTCAAATTTTCCGGTAAAGTTAACATTGTTTTACACAACTATCAAAGAACATATATTTGTTCAAAGACATTACATCACTGCTTTTCTTCATACATTTCAGAAAACAGAGCAGTCGCCTTTTATCTTCTTCTTTATGTTTTTTCCGACCAAATTTCTAACAGAATCAATCCATTGCATTTTCCCGCATGATTTACTCTGTTTTGCTCAATCTGACCGTTTGAGAGTGGAAAACCCAAAAAAAAAAAAAAAAACAGAGATGCGGTGGAGGAGTACATGAAAGAGGTGAAGGAAGTGTCGTGCAAGGTGTTGGAGCTGATGGCAGAAGGATTAGGGATCGAGCCGAGGGACAGTCTGAGTAAGATGGTGAGAGATGAAAAGAGTGACTCGTGTCTGAGACTGAACCATTATCCGACGGCGGAGGAAGAGGCGGAGAAGATGGTGAAAGTAGGGTTTGGGGAACACACAGACCCACAGATAATCTCACTGCTAAGGTCCAATAACACGGCGGGTCTTCAAATCTGTGTGAAAGATGGAAGTTGGGTCGCTGTCCCTCCTGATCACTCTTCTTTCTTCATTAATGTTGGAGATGCTCTTCAGGTCCCTTTTCATCTCTCTCTCTTTTTTTCTTTCTTTTCTATAAAAAGAAGATTATGAGGATTTTGTGTATTTTAGGATTTGATGTCTGGTCAAAATGCATAAACAAAGTATTTTCGTGTTTTTTCTTCTGATTTTTTTATTTTTTATTTAAATTAAGAACGTGTTTTTTCTAATGTAATTTAGGGATTTTTTAAATTTATTTTTTGCTAAATTGTGATATCAAAGGGAGTGATAGAGATCGATGCGGAGGGTAGACAAAAATTCTCACATGGGATTTCTTCTCGTCTCTACTCTCTTTTTCGGGATTTCTTCTCGTCTTTTATTTTTTAATTTTAAAAAATCGTTTTGGAGTTCTTTTTTCTTGTCTAATGATGGGCATGTATGCACTATATTCTTTTTATAAGTGCCATTTCATAAACAAACAAAACTACTATATACAATGTGTGTATTCTTTTCACCTAATTTTGACTCCTACAACATTTTCAAAGTCTAATTTCCACAAACGACTCATATATTATAAGTTATTAACAATATCCGGTGATTGCAGGTTATGACAAACGGGAGGTTCAAGAGTGTAAAACATAGAGTCTTAGCTGATACAAGAAAATCGAGAGTCTCGATGATATATTTTGGAGGACCGCCATTGAACGAAATAATCGCGCCATTGCCATGTCTTGTCCCTAAGCAAGAGGATTGGCTTTACAAAGAATTCACTTGGTCTCAATACAAATCTTCTGCTTACAAGTCTAAGCTTGGTGATTATAGGCTTGGTCTCTTTGAGAAACAACCTCTTCTCACTCATATGTCTAATGTATGAGACTAGTCATGATGAGCCTTATCAACCTTTGTATGATAAATAGTCTAATTACAAAAAGAAGGAAATGGATAGTCTTTTGGATTAGTTTTTATTTTTGGTATGTTTATTTTTCGTTATGCACAAAAGCATTAGGCTTTGCTTAGAGTTTGACCCAACCAAACCTACCGTTTGTATCATCTCGTCGTCTTCTTCTTTTCTTTTTGGCTAAATTTTTGCCTTATTTTGTTCCTATTTTGTTTGCCTTTCATGGAAATAACAACTAGTGTTTATTTTTCTCTTTATGATTCATTTAACGTTTGATTCTTTTTTTTTTGCTTTCCATTTCCCACTTCAATTTCTTTTTCTTTTATTTTTATTGGTGTTAAAATATAACAAATGAGTTGTTATACATAAATTTACATTTCAACAAAAAGAAAACAATAAAAGTGTTCCACTTTATGTATGTCCTCACTGTGTCCTCATGCTATATGAAATTATTATATTTCTCTTTGCTTTTCTATTTTTATGGACTTCTCGTCGTTAAACATATGGAACTGAGTTTTGACTTCTAACAAAAAAAATGGAATTGAGATTTGTGTTATTTATTATTATTTTTTTAAATAGCTTTATGATGACGCTAAAGCAAATAGCTTTATGAGGTGACAAACCAAGCTTGTATTACTCTTGTCAAAAAGTTGATTAATTTTTTTTTGGTTCACTAATGAGGTACTCCATTGCATCCATTGCTTGAGTTGACACACAAAATAGAGCATCCACCGTGTAATAAGTAATTAATAATTGATAATCTACTTTATAAAGAGTGAACGAGATCTCTCCAACTTCGACACTTGTCTTCTTTTTATTGGTTATTTTTATTTTTTAATTAATATTATTTCATTAATATTTACTTTTCTTATTTTTTCATAGAACATTAATATTTAGTATTATATGATGTATATCTACATAAATTAGTAAGATAAATAGTTACAACATTTATCGAAGAACAATAGATAATAAATTATAGAAAAAATAGTTTTCGTAATGGCGCCAATAGTCAAACTATTTTTTTTACAATAATATTTTCATGCCAACAAACAAATGTAAGTGAAAATAATAAATTATCGAAAAATAACTATAGATTAAGAAAGTTTCAAGCAATTAAAATAAAAATTAGAATTATAAAGAATCGAAAAGATAACAAGTTATCAAGAAAGAAGAGAAGAAGATAACAAATAAAAAACATAAAAGACGGAAACAAAGATAAATACAAGAATTATAAAGCGTAGAAAAGAGAAATGGAATAGTAAAAGGTATGTGAGAACAAAAACTCAAAATGGTAAATTGATAAAGTTAAAAAGTGTGAAGAACAAGTAATTATTCAGAAAAAACAAATGGAAGAGATTAGTAAGGTCATTTTAAAAGAAAAAATATATATAAAAAAGATACAAGATAATATTGAAGGTTCATCGATTCCTCGAGTAGTGTCGTCGAAGAAGAGGTATTGGTAATCGATATGCTATGGCGACAACCAGTCCAGGAAGAGGCCATGATCGCCCCCGCCGTAGATGCAACCTCCTCCATCTCTGTCTCCGAGGATGAGGATTCATCAACCTAACAAAGACGAGAGCTCCGGCTCTTCTAGCGATGATTCATTTTGAAATAGTAATGATCGCGGATTCAATCTCCTGAATTAAAAGGAGTATAAGGCTAAAGGGTTCAGACGAGGAAATGAGCAAGAGCGGATTCTTAATCGAACAACGACATGCCAGCTTGTTTCAATGGGGCATGCGGCGTCGGGAAAGGGGCATCACCAGGCGGGTCCGGTGAAGATGAGTTTAAGTTCGATGGCTAATCATGATCAGTCCCAGCAACAACAAGCGCAAGGAAAACATGTATTTACCGGTGGTGGAATGGATGCATCGTCGTTTATGCTAAGGAACCAATACCATATGGTTTATGTAACCAGAATGTTGGGGAATCCAGCTTTAGCAGCAGCAGCCGGAGGAGGTTACATGTATCCGATGTTGGAGAGTGCTCTAACCCATGGTAGGTTAAGCCATGCTTTGTTGCAGTCGAGCCAGATGGGTGGTATTGGTGAGCCAGGCGTTGGTGCTGGTCTATCAATTCAGGGATCTTACTTTAGAGGTCATAGCCTGTCTAATGCTTATCGTGATTCAGATACCAAGAAATGAGGGAATGGTAAAGATTCGGATGCTGGCGACTCGTTTCATGGTTACTCAAACTATTCATAGTACGCTCTCGCTGTAACCTCTTGGGTTTTATAGCAAAGCATGTGCACATATTGTGGTTTAAATGTTTTTGCATAAACATATGTTGCATGATTCATAGTAGGAGCGTATGTATTTGGTTTAATGGATATACATAATGGGTTACGACTTTGTGGTAGTAATCGGAATATCATCTGTCATGATGTCTCTTTAGATATGCATTTGTTATGAAAATTTTTAAAAACAAAGATACAAAAACCCTCTAAATAAAAATACATGCGGGGACTCCCCTAATTGTTATAAAAACAAAAATAAATGTTCGAAACTGTGACAACAAATGAATAACAGTAAAATTACGATTCACACATTAATTATTTAAAACACGCTAACATAATTAAAATTAGAAATCAAAACAATTAAAACAGGCTAACTCTATTTTTCTATTTAATTTTTTTTTTTTATAAAGATAGATTTTTTAAAATGCATTTTTATTAATTAATGATAATAAATTGTAAAATTTTCAAAAGTATTAACTGAAAATAATTGAATATATTAAATTACTGCTAGTTTAGAGTTATGAAAAACTATTTAATAACAAAAAATAATGCATTTATAATCAAGTACTGTAGTAAAAAATTAATATGTATGAAAACTCTAAAAAAATTCTATCTAGAAATAGAGGGAATATTATCTAACGTTCTTTATTTTAGTTTTCGGGCATTAACTTTTACCATTCATGTGTTACAAAGTTTATCTTGTCTTTAGCTTAATGTCTTATAACGTTCGAAGAGCTTAATGTCTTTTTGGTCAACAAAAATAAGAGCTTGATGTCTTACAACATTTGACTTTAACAAAAAAGTCTTACAACATTTGGAGCTGGTTTTTACTAAATAGTTCCATGTAGAGATTTTAGTCTATTTCCCTACGAGGTATAGAACTCCTGATTATTTATATATGAGGTATTGATCCATTTCAAAAACAATATTATCTATTTCATAATTTGAATTTCCTATATGATCTTTTGAAATTTGGTCAATTACATCAAAACCGTAAACGGTGTTAGTTTCTCCGTCAACGGTAATGACGTAACTGACAGGTGGAATGCCGATTTAATATGGTTTGAGATTTGGTTGATTAATTTTTTTTTAATTGATCAAACCAAACGACGTCGTTTTGTTCTGATCAAATATAAAAAAAAATTATTCCCAAAACTTTACCTTCTTCTCCTCTTGTCTTCGTGAAACCACAAATTAAATCTCACCAAGTTCAAGCTGAGCAGCGATATCCTCAAGCTACTTTATTGAGATATTATTGAGATATATTCTCTATATCTTATATATATATTTTCCTTACAGATAATCCCTGATTCTCTAAGTTTTCCTCTTTGTATTAGGTTTAGGAATCAGCCTCAAAGTTGTATATATACGATTGCCGTAACATCTAATAATACAAGTGGATTATTGAGCAATTCCTAGTTTATCATGGTATCAGAGACAAGATCCGATTTTTTGATCTTCTCGATTGCTTGCTCTTATTAATCTTCTCTTTCTCTTTCAAATCATCTCTTTGACCTAGAACGAAATCATCTTCTCTCGATTTCTTCCTCTTTTGATTTGCCCCTGTATCGGTGATCCTCTTCGTGAACGATGTCCAACACGGAACCAAAACACAAGACGATCTCACCATATGATCTCACATCTGGTGACAATCCAGGTGCGGTGATCTCTTCTCCGTTGTTAAACGGTACAAATTATGATGAATGGGCACTTAATTTGCGTATGGCTCTAAGCTCCCGCAAGAAATTTGGCTTCATCGATGGCACTCTTTCCAAACCCGCTGCTGATTCTCCCACACTTGGAGATTGGACCGCAAATAATCATCTCTTGGTCGGTTGGATCAAACAAACCATCGAACCCAAGATTCGGTCCTCCATCTCAACTCGTGAAGTAGCAAAAGAATTGTGGGACATCATCACAAAAAGATACTCCATTAAGAGTGGAGCCCGCTTACAGCAACTCCGCAATTCTTTGGCTACTTGTAAGCAAAACGGCACTTCTGTTGATGATTACTTCGGCCGTTTAACTAAGATTTGGGATGGCATTACTGAGTGTATGACTTCCAAACGCTGCACTTGTGGCCTTTGTACTTGTGATCTTAATTCTGCTCATGATCAGGAACGTGAGACTCTACGCATTCATGATTTTCTTTCGGGACTTGATGATGCTGTTCATGGCGTTATTCGCTCTCAAATCTGTGCCATTTCTCCTCTCCCAGATCTGGACAGTGTTTATCAAACTATTGTTCAGAACGAAACCATTCGTTCCAGCGTCATTCACGAATCTCCGGTGATGAGTTTCGCATCTCAACTCCCACCTTCTTCTTACTCTCGCCAATATGGTACCGTCCAGACACGTGATCTCCCTCGCCAACAAATTCTCACCTCTCCTGCTCCTTCATCGCGACCTATAAACCGGGATCCTTCGCGTCAATGTACTGCGTGTGGTCGTACGGGACATGAAGCTGCCTCGTGCTTCAAGGTGGTTGGTTATCCAGAGTGGTACGGTCGGGGTCGTGGCTCTACGGGACGTGGTCGTGGTCTTCTTCCTCGTGCTAATAGCACTCAGGTTATGAGTGCAAATTCGGCTTCCCTTCCGTCTACCTTGGCTCTCACCGATAACGATAGACAAGGCTTAAGTGGTGTTACGGACGACCAATGGCAGATTATACAGCGTATGGTGGGTGCTGCAAGTAAGACAGAACCACTAAGCGGTAAGATTAATAACGCTGTGTGGATCTTAGATACAGGTGCTACGCACCATATGACCGGACAAGTCGACTTATTGGAGGATGTTCACTCTATCTATCCTGTTTCGGTTAAACTACCAGCAGGATCTAATGTTCTTGCGTCCAAACAGGGCACAGTTCGCCTTACTTCACAACTAATTTTACACAATGTCTATCTTGTTGATGGCTTTGACACAAATCTGATTTCCTTTGGACAATTGGTCTCAGATAATTTCTTGGTGGGACAGATCACTGATAAACTCTTGATTTTACAGGACCGCACTACGAGGACGCTGATTGGAGCGGGTGAACGAGAGAGAGAGGGACTCTACCAGTTCTGCGGCGTTGAGACTCTAACATCGTTGCACACCAGTGTTCGGGACATCTCTGTTTTGTGGCATCATCGTTTGGGTCATCCCTCATCTCGTGTTGTTGGTTTGCTTCCTGAAGTTCGCAGTATTGGTAGTAGTAGTGAGCTTTCATTTAAAAACTGTGATGTTTGCTTCCGGGCTAAACAAACCCGTCAATGTTTTCCGGATAGTTTGAATACAGCTACTTCAGTTTTTGATTTAATTCATTGTGATTTATGGGGTCCTTACCGCACAACAGCATTTTGCGGATCTCGTTACTTTCTTACCATTGTCGATGACCACTCTCGAGCAGTTTGGATTTACCTTCTCCCTGACAAAACTACTGTTTCACGACACCTACGAGATTTTTTGACTTTAGTTCATACTCAATTCTCCAAGAAAGTGAAGACAATACGATCTGATAATGGAACAGAGTTCCTATGTCTCTCACGATTCTTTCAGGAACAAGGTATTATCCATGAAACATCGTGTGTGCATACGCCCCAACAAAACGGTCGGGTAGAACGTAAACATCGACACATCTTGAATGTTGCTCGTGCTTTACGGTTTCAAGCTCATCTACCTATCGAATACTGGGGTGAATGTGTTAAGACAGCAGTTTACCTTATGAATCGCACTCCCTCACAACTACTTCATGGTAAATCTCCGTTTGAGAAACTGTATGGTCGTGCTCCGTCTCTTAAGCATATCCGTGTTTTTGGATGCTTAGCCTATGCCCACAACTTGAATCATCGAGGGGATAAGTTTGCGCCTCGGAGCAGACGTTGTGTGTTTCTTGGATACCCTTCGGGCAAGAAAGGATGGATGCTATACGATTTGGACACAGAGAGCGTATTCTCTTCCCGGGATGTCGTCTTTTGCGAAACCACATACCCTTTTGCTTCGTTGTCTGATACCCTTCCACCTACTGCACTCGTTTCCCCTTCTCCCCCACTTGAGATCTCCTTTGATGATGAGGAATCGTTCTCTGGGGCTGACATTGGTGTCCCCGTTGCCGCGGATCCTCCTTCTATTGCCGTTGCTACTCCTACACTCGCCAACCCTGTAGTTGATCCTATGATTCCGTATGTCGTTGAGGATCTTGTTACTCTGAATCCTCTTCCTCCTCCAGCAGCGTCTGAGGATGTCGTTGAAGAGGTTTTAGGTCGTGGTCATCGCCCGAAACTACCTTCCACCCGCCTGCGGAATTTCGTGGTGAATGCCGTGACTCTCGACGGTCCTCTCTCTCTCTCTTCATCTTCACTCTCTCCTCAGCTGTCTTCAGGTTCGGTTTATCCTCTCTCTGATTTTATCTCCTTTGATAAATTTTCTATTTCCCATCGCAGCTTCCTTGTGTCGCTTACAGCTCATGTTGCGCCTCGTTCTTTCCGCGAAGCAATGCAAGATGAGGTTTGGAAGAATGCTGTGGGATCTGAATTCAAAGCTCTTGATCGCAATCACACTTGGGACCTTGAACATTTGCCGCCTAATAAGAAGGCTCTTGGTAGCAAATGGGTCTTTACAGTCAAATATCGATCAGATGGTACAATCGAGCGTCACAAAGCTCGCCTCGTTGTTTTGGGAAATAATCAAAAGGAAGGAGAAGACTATACTGACACATTTTCCCCTGTTGCTAAGATGACTACGGTTCGTGTATTTTTGGATTATGCAGCTAAAAAGAATTACGAGGTTCATCAAATGGATGTTCATAATGCATTTCTTCACGGAGATCTTCATGACGAGGTTTACATGAAACTACCACAGGGCCATCCTTCGCCTAATGATACACGTGTATGTCGTCTTCGAAAGTCTCTCTATGGGTTGAAGCAAGCCCCTCGCTGCTGGTTTGCTAAACTCGTGGATGCTCTTCTCAAGTACGGTTTCTCTCAAACCCGGTCTGATTACTCTCTCTTTGTGTACTCAAAGAACGGAGCCTCTCTTCGCCTACTCGTTTACGTCGATGACTTGATAATTTCAGGTAACTCGTCTGTGGTGATACGATCTTTTAAAGAATATCTTTCCACCTGCTTCTATATGAAAGATCTCGGTCTTCTCAAATATTTTTTGGGTATAGAAGTGGCTCGGAATCCGACCGGCTTTTACCTGTGTCAGCGCAAGTTCGCAACGGATATTTTAACGGAAACCGGTCTTCTTGGTTGCAAACCTGCTGGATCTCCTCTCGCCCAGAACCATCGACTTGGTCTTGCCCAAGGACAACTTCTCGAGGATCCAGAACGTTATCGTCGTCTTGTGGGTCGCCTTATCTATCTTCTTGCTACCCGACCTGATCTTACCTATGCGGTGCACATTTTATCTCAGTTTATGCACTCTCCACGGGAAGATCATTGGCTTGCGGCGATTCAGACGGTCCGTTATCTAAAGGGTACGCTTGGCCAAGGGATTCTTTTACGCGCAGATTCTCCTCTTCATTTGACCGGATGGTGTGATTCCGACTGGGCTGCTTGCCCTTTGACGAGACGTTCTCTTTCAGGTTGGATTGTTCAGCTTGGGTCGTCTCCCATCTCTTGGAAAACGAAAAAACAAGAAACGGTGTCTCTCTCATCTACTGAAGCGGAATATCGTGCTATGGGTGCGGTTACAAAGGAACTATTGTGGCTTAAAGCTCTTCTTCGGGAGATGGGTCACGATCATCACGAGCCGATGAACATTCGTTGTGACAGTCAACCAGCAATCCACATTAGTAATAATCCGGTCTTTCACGAACGTACCAAGCATGTTGAAACGGACTGTCATTTCATTCGTGATGAAATCGTCAAGGGAGTTCTTAAACCGTTTCATGTCTCTACTAAGGATCAATTGGCGGATATTCTTACTAAATCGCTGGGTCGACCGGAGTTTGACGTTTTTTTCTCCAAGTTGGGCATTCCTAACTTACATGCTCCAACTTGAGAGGGGGTATTGAGATATTATTGAGATATATTCTCTATATCTTATATATATATTTTCCTTACAGATAATCCCTGATTCTCTAAGTTTTCCTCTTTGTATTAGGTTTAGGAATCAGCCTCAAAGTTGTATATATACGATTGCCGTAACATCTAATAATACAAGTGGATTATTGAGCAATTCCTAGTTTATCATACTTCTTCACACTCATATCAATAAGATTCGACCCAGAATCACCATACCGAATCGTAAACCCAGCCACAAAACTCATGTCAATCACCGTCTTAACCCTAACGTCTTCGCTCCGGTCAGCTTCTGAACCTGTTTCGCGATCTGAGCAAGCTGCGGCGGCTCCACGGTTGTCGTCGATCACGAGACGCTTAATTTCCTCGAGCAATGATTCTCCAAAAATAGAAACAACATGTACCTTGACATGTGGATTCAAGGCTTCTTCTACTTCGTTGCGAGTTTTCATTTTTCAATGCCGTTATCCCCCTTCGCTGATATTTGTGTTCAAATTCCACAAAAAAAAACAAAACGAAAACCCAACAATAATCAGATTAACCCCACAATTCAAAACCGAACAGGAGTAAGGAATTTCGGAGTAGGATCTTCACGTACCCGAGAAGCTGACACTTGGCCTCGAAGGTTGGGAGAATCCATCTGGTTCCTGAAAGCCGACGATTTAGAAACAGATTTGTTTCGCGGAATATGGATGTTTGGAACGAGAGGAGGGGTGTTTTCGATGTCGGGTTTGGAGGATCTAGGGTTTGAGTTTGGTTTCAAGTGTGCAGATACGGACTTGGGAAGGAAAATCCATTTTGAGTCTGCCATGGCTCCCCAAAATGACACAGATCGTGAGAGAAAGAGGATGGGAGAGAGAGATAGAGAGCGAGAGACGATTTCACGATGTCGTCGATCACAAGACGCTTCTTCTCGACCTCGACGGTTGGGTTCGCGAAGAAATTGAGTACTTCTCGAGTTTCTCGACGTCTGCGCTCGTTAATTCGAGGGTATCGTTCCTCTTCGCGACGTCTGCGAGTGCCATCGAAGACGAGAGGAGAAGAAGAAGGTAAAGTTTTGGGAATAATTTTTTTATTATTTGATCAGACGTTCGTTTTGGTCTTATTAATTAAAAAAAAAAATTAATCGACCAAATCTTAAACCAGACTAAACTGGCGTTTCATCTGCCAATCACGTCACTATCGTTAACGGAGAAATTCACACCGTTTACGGTTTTGATGGAATTGACTGAATTTCATAAGATTATGTAGAAAATTCAAATTATTAAGTAGTTGATATTGTTTTTGGCATGAGTCAATACTTCGTGTATGAATAATCAAGAACTCCATATTTATAGGGAAATAGGCTAAAAACCCGTTCCATGTATCTAGTTCACAACTGTATGGTCTACTCATTTTGTTCGTAATATATGTACATTTATATGTGGATATGAAACTTGTGTTAAAGTCTTCTGGTCCAAACCATCAGATTTCTCTGGTAAAGATTTAATACTTATCCTTTACCTTTTCCTGGTTTTTTTATTTTCTTCCAAAATATGTATTTTTTTACTTCCCACTTTGTCTAAATACATATTTCACAAAAATATCATTAAAATTATTAAAATAAATAAATATACCTTATTTAATATAATAATAATAAAGTATAAATAATTTAAATACAAATATTATTATCTTTAAATAAAAACCAAAACATGAATTGTGTATGAAAAATTACATTGGAAACATAAAACATCACTCCTTTTGAAAAGAAAAGAAAAATCTAAAATAACACTTTTTGTAAAACGGAAGGAGTATTAAGTATAAATATAACCTCAGTTTGGTCAATTATACTTCCAAATTTAAAACTTTTTTTTTGTATTTCACATGATTATAGATCTAATCTGTAAATATTACATGTATTATATTTGATTAAAGGAATGCTATAATTTTTGTATATTTAATTGAGTAAAAGCTTTATGTAAAGCCTATTAAAATATATGAGTTTCCAACTCAAAATAATTGGTAATGAATGGATTAGCTCATATATTTTATATATTACTTAAAATCTCTTACAACTTCCAATGTGTGATAGTATTATCTAATACGTTCTTCAAAAGGATGGCTCTTTGACCATTGATCTCGGTATATTCAGACATAGATCGACGTGACCAATTTTGAGTCGAATCGATTATGGGTCGGATTGGACATCGTAGATCAAACTCTAATACTATATTAAAGTACACGCAGGGGCGGATGTACGTATGAAATTATCGGGCACGTGCCCCATGCTATTTTTTTTTAAATAACTTAATGTATTATTATAAATGTAAGTCAAAGTGCCACATACTAAATTTCAAAAAAAAAAAGCTGCCCTACGATAATTTTCTTTTAACTAAAATTAATTATTTTTATTGTAAGCCCAATTAGCCCGCATAAAAATAAGTACAAAAAAGTAAAAAAAAAGGCCCCTCTCATGATCTATAGTAAAACAAAATTTGGAATTAAAAATTATATTGATTAACCTAGCCACCAAGTTAAATCAAATCTTCTTCTTCTTTTTTCTCTTTCACGTAACCAGGCTAAACAAAACTTATTCTCAACAAGCAACAATAAGTTGATTTTTTTAATTGATTTAGTTTTCACAATAATGCATACATGATCAGGTCAATCAATCGTTCATGCTTTTTATAAGCAGGATGATGCGGTCAAAAATGAATACATGATCAGATTGAATGCTTCAATTGATTGTTGTAGATATTTGCTACGACAAGGATTAACTTTTCGTGGTCATGATGAAAACGCGGGATCAGCTAATAGGGGCAATTTTGTAGAGCTTCTGAAATATACTGCAGAGCAAAATGTAAGGTTGTGTTGGAGAATGCACCGAAAAATAATCAAATGGTGTCTCACAAAATTCAGAAAGATATAGTGCATTGCTTTGCTGAGGAAGTTACTGCATCTATTATTCAAGAGCTTGATCATGATGTGTTTTGCTTGTTGGTGGATGAATCTGCAGATGTTTCTGATAAAGAGCAAATGGCTGTGGTTTTTCGCTTTGTTGATAAAACTGGGATAATCAAAGAAAGATTCATTGGTCTTATTCATGTTCAAGAAACATCCTCTTCAACTCTGAAATGTAATGTTGATTCATTGTTTGCTAAGCATGGGTTGAGTATGAAAAAGTTAAGAGGGCAGGGCTACGATGGAGCAAGTAACATGAAGAGTGAGTTAAATGGTTTGAGATCTCTGATTTTGAGAAAAAATAGTTATGCCTATTATGTTCATTGCTTTGCTCATCAACTTCAGTTGGTTGTCGTGGCAGTTGCTAAAAAAAATTTTGAAGTTGCAGATTTTTTTTGATATGATTGCTGTCTTGTTAAATGTGGTTGTAGCTTCTTGCAAGAGAAAAGATATGCTTCGAGAAGACCACCGACAAAGAATCGAGGAATGAGTCAGTAAAGGTGAAATTAAGACAGGAAAGGGATTGAATCAGGAGCTTTCATTTCAAAGACCCGGTAATACTCGTTGGGGTTCTCACTATAAAACATTACTACGGTTTGTTGATTTATTTGCTTCCATCATTAAAGTGCTTGAGTATGTCGAAAGCGAAGGGACTGATAGTATCAAAAGACGCCAAGCTAATGGTTTTCTCAAATACTTTCACACCTTTGACTTTGTGTTATACTTACAGTTGATGTTGCTTCTTCTTGGCCTCACGAATAATTTATCAAAGGCTCTACAAAAAAAGATCAAGAAATTTTAAATGTTATGTCTTTAGTGAAATCCACCAAGCAGAAATTGTGCAAGATCAGGGATAATGGTTGGGATTCTCTGATTAGTAAAGTTTCATCCTTTTGTGAGAATCATAAAACAGAGTTTCTCATTATGGAGAAAGAATTTGTCGATCCAAAGAAGCCAAGAAAAAGAAGCGGCATAACAAATATGCATCATTATCAAGTAGAGTGCTTTTACACTGTATTGGACATGCAAATTCAAGAGTTCAATGACCGTTTTAATGAAGTAAACACTGACTTACTTGGTTGCACTATGTCTTTGAGCCCTATTGATTTATTCCATGAGTTTGATCACCCAAAACTTGTGAAATTATCTGAGTTTTATCCGGAAGATTTTTGTTCCATGGAGCGGATATCTCTTGAGCATCAACTTGGTATTTACATTGACAATATCCGAGAAGATGAAAGATTTGCGAAATTGGAAAATCTTGGAGATCTTGCACGTGTGATGATTGAGACAAAGAAACATCTTTCACATCCTCTAGTTTATCGGCTTTTGAAGCTTGCTTTGACTTTACCTGTAGCCACTGCTACAGTCGAGAGATGCTTCTCTGCGATGAAGATTGTGAAGACTACCTTACGCAACCGAATGAATGACCAATTTTTAAACGATTGTCTAGTTTGTCTTATTGAAAATGAGCATTTTGATAATGTGACAAATGAGATAGTGATAAAAAGGTTCCAAGATATGGAAGATCATAGAATAACTTTGTAGGTTTTTTTATTTTTTTTTATCACATAAGATTTTTTTTATGTTTCTTTGTATTGGTCATAATTTTTTTTTTATTAACACTATATTTTTTTGATAAATTATTTTATTAATTATAATAAAAAAATTTGTGCCCCATACTAAATAAATTATTGGAACCGCCCCTGAGTACACGTGCATATATTATTTATTATTCCATAGCCAAAGAAATGCCCACATTATTTTAAAACATTTACATAATGATGATGATTACATGAGTGTGAACTGTGAAAATATTAAGTTGAATTTGTCAAGACATTTTAACGATTTAGAAAGACGATTATTTATTTTTTTAAAGAAAAGAACAAGAGTTGTTTTAAATTGAAATAATTGGGGAAAGTTAAGTGGTGACCACAGAGAAAAAGGAGAGACAGGTGCTCGGGTTCTTACAGCTTTTAGAAGTGTACACAAAATGTAACAGAACTGTACAAATACTGTCGCAACGTCGTTGGTTATGACATTCATTTAGGCACCAATACCCTTTTTTTTTGTTAAACATCAATACCCAATTTATCAAAAAAAAAAAAAAAAAAAAAATTCATTTCACTTGTTTTTTTTTTGTAACTGAATTTCATTTCACTTGTTCCTTCATTATACCAAAATATATCTTAATTTATTTATACAAAGTAGTCACAAAAAGTACTCATATCATACATACTTAAATTATCATCAACGTTTAGAATTTTCGTAATTTATTTAAAATTTTAGTTTACTTTTAACTGAAGTTTGGATTGAACAAGTTTTGAAAATCGTTGAATAGATAATTTGTTGTATTCGCAATAAAATATTGCAGACAAATCTATAAGATAATTTTTGATTAATTTACATGGAGCAGTAAATATAGTATAAAAACAGTTTTGGTCGTTTATAAAAAATCAGTTTTGATCGTCTCTTGTCAGACTTTCAGATGATACATATAACATATAACATATTCCATATTTGTTTTCTGTTTTTTAAAACATTTTTTAAGTTAATACTAACCGCGATACTTATGTATGTAAATTAGTTTATTTATTTAAATGTAGGTAAACTAGTTAGTTACATAATATATTAATATTGTTACTATATTTTGTGTCCAATAACAGACTTCCTCATTTCAAAAAAACTTGTGGTTGTACAATGGTAAGATTGATGGGGTCGACTGTGCTAATATATCCAAGATAGGTAGCTATTGTACTCCCATTTGCCAACTATAGATGCTCACAAAACTGGATATTTTGATGTGTATCGGACAAAAACTATTATATAGTTAGGATTACTAGAATTTCTGTATGTTTTTAATAAATATGTCCATAAAACCCTTTTATTTTATTTGATTTGGATCTTCTAAAAAAATTGATTCAAATTTGCTATCCATAACAAACAAAATAAAGATTTTTTTCTTGTACATGTCATGGTTTGAAATTTAAAAACAATCAAAAATTATTCGAAAAACTGATATGTAACTAAGTGAAAATGTGTCAGTTTATATAAAACGCATAAACTGTCTATATTGACTACCGCATATTCTACATAGAAATTATATAATATCCTAATTCTTTCAAATTATTAAAATAAAACATGATTATTTATGGAGTTTAAAATATATTTTTGAATTAGGGTTTATGCTTTTAGGTCTAGAGGGTAATGTTTTGAATTTGTAGTTAAGTTATATAGGATTTATGGTAAATATAACAAAAACATATTTGCTGCATTCTATATAGAAAAACTAGACTAACACGAATTCTACATATATATATATATATATATATATATATATAATAAACTATTTATTTCAAAACTAAGAAAATATACTATTTTCGGGGTTTGAGTTTATTTATAGGTTTACGTTTATTTCTTTTGTTAGAGTTTAACTTTTTGGTTCAGGGTTTAGTATTATTGATTTAGAGTTTAGTTATGTAGGGTTTATGATAAATAGAACAATAATAGTATTCACACCAAGTCGATAATATATTGAGTGGGGGTTATTGGTTTACGAATTTTGGTAGATTTGAAAATTCAAGCAAAATTATGTGGTATTGGATCATTAATTTTACAATCCTTGTCAAAATCCTATGTTATTTGTTATATGATTTATAAATACTAGTTCAAATCACTTGTTATTCAATATTACAAATTTACTTAATTGTGGATTTGATTTTATAGTGGATTTTAATGGATTTGAAAATATTTCAAATTAAAAATAAGAATACTTAAATCCCGGAAAAACTAATTCATAAGTACTAATTAAAATCCACGTGTTAGATTTGTAATTCAAAAGTTTACAAAGATCTGTAAATTCTGTTAACCAAACTAATTAATAATGCATCCTTAATTAATCACCTTAACGAGACCTACATAGTGTATGAAGAATATTAGCCAATTCACTAATTATCTTGGCGTTAGAAGCATGTGAAATATCAAAAAAATTTGAACATACATTGGTCTAACCCAAATCGAAAATGATTAATTCGATCAAAAATTGATATTTATAACAGAGTTTTTGTTGAGATTAAAATGGCTATAAAAGTCATCATCCTAAAATGGCAAACGATTTAAATAATATTATAAAAAACAGAAATTAATCCTGTTAAAAAACAGAAATTAATTTAGTTTCTGTCGATTAATTTGGAGTTAAAAATATGTTGTTTTATTTTTGAGCATTAATAATCATTTAGATCGTACATTTTCTATCAATGTAAATGCATATGTACCATACTTTTCAATTTCAACTCCATATGCACACGTTTGAGTACCTCCGCCATTATACTCCTCAAAATGAATGGGAAGAAGGAGAAATAGTAATAATACCCTCCTACTAACAATAAAAATCCATTGACTGCATGATTTTTTTTGAAAATGCAAGAGCTATATCACATGAACTAGAACACAAAGATTTTTATCCAAGAATATGTATTATTAGAAAATCTGTTAAATACACTTACAAGTTTTACTTAATATGATTTAAAACAAACTCAAAACACATCTTGATTTGTCGTATTAGTCTCATATATTCTAAAATCTATACGTCCTCCAAAAACCTCTCAATATAATCTCTTAACCCTTAGCTTTAATCTTTTACAAAACTATCAATAACCCTTTGCTAAGAATTATATCTCTCAATTGTATTAAGCACATACGGTGTTTCAACACGGCTATTTATACCTAATAGACTCGTGGCTAACCCTAACCGTATTCCATCTTGGAGATAAATGCAAATCTCCAAGGTTATGTCATATTTCCTTTTTCTTCTTCTAAGAATAAGGAAATCTTCCAAACTTTGATATCCTCTCCAAGATGCTTTTCCAGTTCAGCTACCGCTTTTTGGTTCGTCGAGCTCAACTACTAATTCCAGTTCAGCTCACAACTTCTACTCCACGTCATCAATCACCTCATTCTACTCTCTTGTATAACTTTGTAAACTACTTTTCAGATGGTATAAAAGATGCATCAAGGAGCTGCATTTTCATTTTTATGACACAATACTTATGACTCTTAGTCACTGAACATATCATTTTAATATTTTATAGGAATTCATCGATGATGCATATAAATGCGTCGCGTAAATTTCATGAAAATGAATTCTCCTCTTCTTTTAAACAAAATTTCACCAAAATATTCCATGTGAAAATATTTTCATTAAATGGAAAAGATCAAGATGTGACTGCGTGCAGCTTTTCTTAGTGCATCTATGGGTCCAAAGCCAGCTCAGGTTGGGCCCTTTTGTCTTTAGATTTTGCATGTCTTCAATACATATAAAAAATAACTACTCAGAATTTTCTTATAATTTTACAGAAAAATGGGAAATCGGGACATTCCTTATATAATATGTACGAAAATGTTTATATATTTGAAGTGTGATTGTCACTGCACAGCTGATGTGACATGTGTACACCAAGCTTGTATGTATTGCTCGATAATGACCATTTAAATATAGTTATTTCGTGTTTTAATAATTAATAAAATCTGTTTTAACAAATTTTTTTCTTCTTATAACGGAATAGACCCTAAATTCCTAATTAGAAATCTACAATAACATTGAAACTTGGAAAAAGTTGATTTCTTTTAGCTACTAGAGAGATAACTACAATGGTAAAAAAAAATTAACTATAGTGAAAATATGTAATTGTGAGATTTGATCCTTGACTTATATTCCCGTAGACTTCTTTATCACTCAAACTTGGCATATATTTTGTTTTTACGGCAATTTTGCAATTAAACCACCAAATGAAATATGTTATTTTGAATAATAAAATGATTTTTTAGATTAGAAAAAGAAATAGTTTGTGGTGATGCTCAGTCCAATCTACTTTGGGTTAATCAATGTACTTCTGAAATATGGATATGAATCTTTAACATGTACTACACAATCTCGATCATGTTTGAAACTGCGCGAAAGGACTTGTTATAAATGTTTTGTTATTGTTGGATGCCAGGTCATCAAATTCATAGTTTTTGATTTTTTTTTTTTTTGTTGGTAATATACTGAATCATCAAAATATAAGTAGTAAACATATTTAGAAGAAAAAAATCGTATCTTGTTAATATGGTGAATGATAATTTGCAATTACTGGTCGAGATTAAGGATAGAGTTTCGCTTACTTAGACTCCACGTATACACTTTAAATAGCAAAAAAATATGACTTTCTACATATATAAAAATTAGTATGGATTTAGTTTATAACTATCCGATTATAATAATACTATATGAAACATATTTTGAGTATTTTAGCAAAAACAAAAACATATTTTGAGCTGTGACTACTTTAAAAATGGTCATAAAAAAATATATTAAAAACTGAATCTCTTTGATTTAAATAAATTATTTTATACGAAAACTTTAAAAGCCAAATATAAACTAGCATCCTAACCACTCCTCAATTTTCTTCGAAAGTAATGGAAAAGGGAAGAGTGAAGAAGCTTTTTGACATTTTTGACTAATGTTTTTCCGTTTTACCGAAACTTTTTGACATTCTTTGCACAAAAAGTTGTGAACTTTTGAGTGAAGACTTCTTCCAAAATCAATATTTTCCAAGTCATATCTTGATTCTGTAACCCATTATAAGTTCTAAGTTTATAATAAGTGATAAAAAATTACTTAAAATGAATCATCTTAATTCAAAAAGGCATTATTACCACTCCAACTCTTTTGATTTGATTAAGAAAAATCAATTACATTATTTTTCTTAAAGACATATTTAGTTTTTCGACCCGAATGATGAGAGCGAAAAGGACGATCCAACATTAATCAACGGGAAAAGGTCAAGATTAACCTCTACTAAATTAGATGTACCGAAAAAATCTATATTAAAATACGGTACAATTTCCTATATGTTGGATATAAAAATTCAAATTTCGTATCCAGATTATTGAATATAATCCAAATTCAGCATTGACCGCAAATCTGTTAGTCAAACCGTTAACAGTGATGACTCAGCAGTGTGAGTCAGCTGCGACGCCAGTTGTCATTTAAAAAAAAAATTCTATTTTTTTTCATTTTTTCAATTTTTTTTTAAGCATGATATTTTTTTCTATATATTTTTTGTCTAAAGTTTTAAAATTTCATTAATCTTAATTATCTAAAAATGATTCTATTTAAATATCAATTTTTATGCTGTAAATTTTCTTAAAATTATATGAGGTAAAAATATATAATTAATTATTATTTATGGAATTATATTTTACAAGAATATAAATTTCATATTTTTCGTAAGACATGTTTAGTTTTTCGGTCCGAATGATGAGAGCGAAAAGGACGACCCAACATTAGTATAGCCCATTACAAACACCCATTTACTAAGAAGCCACGTTTAATGGTGATTTTCGTTTTTGTGATTAGTTAATTTTATATCAAATTATTAAGAACGTGAATTACGTAAAACCAGAGGATCAACGATTGTAATTGTGATTAGAAAGATTTCTTAATAACAAAAAAAAACACAGAGGAAGAAGAAGAGAATCAATCAAGAACAATGGCGTATCGGAGAAGACAAGGGATCACGAGAGCTGCTACATTCAAGGATGATATCTACAATCAACCTCCTGATCACGATCACGGTGATCTCAAAGGTCACTCCAATGGCGGATCCTTTAGATCTTCTCAATCTTTCTCTTCTCATTCCTCCCTCGCCGCTCAAGCAATCCGCGCCTCCTCTGCTCTTAACGGCGATTCCAATTCCCAGGTCTTTCTCTCTCTCCTTCTCTCCATGAAACTACTCTCCCGCCACTAAAGCCTTCGATCTCGATCTCAGGTGCGAGGATTCACGGCTTACGAGGACGCGTCGAAGAACGAGAGCCGCGGATTCTGGGGAATTCTAGCTCAGAAAGCGAAATCAATCATCGAAGACGAAGAAGAGCAGCAGCAGCAAAACGTCGTCGTCGTCTCCGGTTCCTCGAATAACCCAACGATACGCAAAAGCATAGACAAAATCACGACGTCGCTGAATCAGATCGGAGACAGTTTCGAGAAAGCATTCGAGGAAGGCCGCACGATCGTAGCTTCTCAGATCAGGCGAAAAGGATCCGATCTAATCGACGCGTCGTCAGAGAACAACAACTATAACCAATCGTCTGGATCAAACAGTCCATGGCAACCGTTAACGCAGCCAAACCCACACGAATCTCAGCTCAAAGCTTCCCGTGACGTAGCCATGGCCACCGCAGCTAAAGCCAAGCTCCTCCTCCGCGAACTCAAAACGGTCAAAGCCGATTTAGCCTTCGCTAAAGAGCGGTGCGCGCAGCTTGAAGAAGAAAACAAACGGTTAAGAGATAACCGGGAAAAGGGAAACAACAACAACAATCCAGCCGATGATGACCTGATCAGGCTTCAGCTAGAGACATTGCTTGCAGAGAAAGCAAGATTAGCCCACGAAAACTCCATTTACGCCAGAGAAAACAGATTCTTGAGAGAAATCGTCGAGTATCATCAGCTGACGATGCAAGATGTTGTTTACATCGACGAAGGTATCGAAGAAGTCGCTGAGGTGAACCCTTCAATCACTAGAACGCTCTCAATGGCTTCGTATTCGGCTTCTGAATTGCCTTCGTCCATCTCGCCTTCTCCTTCGTCCCCTGCTTCGCCTTCTCGCCTTTCGGTCTCCACGGATATTTTTCCGGTTTCGGTTCAGCAGAGCTCGGCTAACGATGTTGTTAATGCGGAGAGTCCTAAACCGGTTCGACCACCTTCTTTGGGGTACACAGATGATGGTAAGAGACCATCGTCGCAGCTCTCTGTTTAGAACCCAAGACTACCATTTTTGAGTTGTGTCTCTTTCGGCTTTTGTTTTTTTTGGTTGTTAGTAGAATTGTGTTCTTTAATAACTTTATTTCATTTTGGTGTGTGATCTCTAGTTGCTTGTTGATTTCGTGAAACAGTTTTACCCCTCTACATTTACTTTGTTTACAAGTAACCACGTCTCAAACAAGTAATGAGACATCCGATAAAATTGGAATGATACTCTAGTAAATGTGTTTCGTATATTATTATTAATGATAAGCCATGGACTCAAATGGTACTCTGCAGCCCATTGATAACCAGAAGGTGAGGTGACAATCTCTCAAAGTTCTTTTTGGTGCTAGAGAATAAATTAGGAGAAAGAGGAAGGGAACAAAATGAAAGTAGCCGACCGTTGAGTAATGAATATGCCACTTGTATCTTGTGAGCTCTTGAAAGAGAAACCAATGAATTTCATGTGACTAAATTTAATTAAAGCTGGTTCTTAAAGAGTACAATGAGAGAGTAATAAAGCTTATTTTTTTTATATTTCAAATTGCTCCAAGACAAAGAAAGAGGTATAAGGTCATTTCAAACAAAGAATTGAAACAAAGATGAAATTAAATATTAATTATCATGCTTTAGCTTTATATTTTAAACAGTTTCCTTACAGAATTCAATAATCCAACAGTGATAAGCAGGACAAACGAACTTGCAACTGGTGAATCCGGAAGCCGCGGCTAACGCTTCAAACTCAGCTCTTGACCTCTCTTTCCCACCAGAACATTGGGTGAACATTAACATATCCATATCAAAGGCAATGTTCGCGTTGATGTCTCCATTCTCCGCGTCATCAGGAGTGACTAATTCTATGACAACAACTTTACCGTTCTTTGGTAGAGATTTCCAACAATTCTTAAGAATATTTACGCAGTCTTCGTCGGTCCAGTCATGAAGTATACGCTGTAAAACAAATTCCCAAAAGTAAGTAAAAAGTGTACTACATACATGCACTTCTAATCAAGTATGTGTAAAAATAAGAGAGTTGTTTAACTTACTTTTAAGATCATGGCATCTCCGCCTGGGACATCCACGAACATATCTCCCGCGACATGTTCTACCCCAAGGTAAGAAGGCGCTTGTGCCAAGGCACAAGGCAGATCAAAATTGATACCCTTAATGTTAGGATACTTCGAAGTGACAACATCAAGGGTGTTACCAACTCCACCTCCGACATCAACCAAAACATTCACACCTTTGAAGCCTTCGTAGACTTCAAGAGCCTTCTTCACGACGGCGATGGTGAATCCGGTCTGGTTAAAGAGCTTGCTGAATCTTTCATCTGTACCCATATAGTCGAAGAGTTTCATGCCACCATGTGCGCGGCCAAATGCATCTCCTCCATCTAGCACAACATCTTTCAATTGTGCCCTATAATTCGCGTACCAATAAGGTAAGATTTCATAAAATATACATTAGGATTCAGACATGGATGGATAGATTTAACAAGATGAATACCAGGTATTGAGGAAGACGCTGTCGAAATTGACAATGACTTGAGAAGCTAAGGATCCAATATCTTGAATGTTATCCTTCAAGAAAAACCTGCAAATGGGCTCGGCTTTGTAGACCCTCTGGCCCTTTCCAGCATGGACCGTACCACACTTAACCATGGAGTAGCTAGCGAGTAGGCGAAGCATACGATCCAACAAAACCGGCGCCCCAGGGTTGCGAGGTGTGGTTGGTAGTCTACTTGCTATCTCGGAAGGTGAGAGGAACTCAAAGGCGGCGTAGAGAGTGTCAAAGACACCGAGCTCAAGGGCAGCTTTGAGAACCATTGGAAAGGCGGCTGCATTGGCAAGTCTCACGGCCATCAAACCCAATTCATTATCATCATCAATAACAATTTGGGTTTTAGCGTTAGAGCTCAAGGTTTCTTCAAAAAGGATTCCCATTTTTTTTCCTTATCTCTTTCTTCTCCTTCACGGTACCGTACGTGATCACTCTGATCAGAAGCGAGGAGAGAGAGGCTGTGTATGTGTTTCTTGTTTGTAGTGTTGAGGATGGATTTATCCTTTTATAGCCTCCTCTCTTTCTTTTACTTTATTTTTAAATTTATTCTATAATAATTTCATAGAATTATATCGTTGGCTGGTTGAATATATAGTCTTAATGTGGAAAAGTAAGAGGCACTTTTGGCGGCTGAAACAGCAAGTAGACTATGGTAGACCCAGACAAGTGTATATTACGTAGGGTTCGCAGTTTTTTCCTTCTTTTTGTCGGAACGTTCGCAGTTTAATTTGGACCGAAGTGAGTGTAACATCACGATTGTCCTCTATGGCCTCCATCTTGAATCGTCCTTCCAGGAAGGTCACAAGTTTTGGACTGTCAAACTTCATTATTATATAAGAATCTTGGAGTCAAGCAGTATATAATTTTGGCTTAATTAGATCAATATAACCATCAGAAAACTGTAAATTTAAAGAGTAGCCATATAATGGACCAATTTAAGTGAATTACAAAGTTGTTACGTGTCCGACTAAAATTGCCTTTGTCTTGGCATGGTTATATTACGGTGGTAGGTGTGAGGCGATGAGTTGTTATGGACAGGGCCGTGCTTATAGTTGAATGAAAAAAGCATTTGCCTCAAGCCCCTTAAATAATATAATTTTTTTGGAGCCTCTATAATTCCTAAAAATCAATCTTAGTATAGTGGTTAATGCCATTTTTTGTTAGTCCTTCCCTGATGAGTTCGATTATCTCTATTGTTTAATAGGAGTGTTTGTTATCTTAATTAGTTTTAACTTTTAAACTAAAATTTCAACAGTTCAAGTTATTTTTTCCTAAGAGTTACTAACATCTCAATCCATGATTTCAATTTTTATTTTCTTTATGCCACGATTTTAATTCTGTTTTGAAATGAGTTAGATTCGATTGATAGATTATGAAAGTTTGGTAAAAGAGCTCATAGACAAAAAAATATTATGTAATAGATATTTAAAAAAAAAAAAAATTAAGGTTTTACCTCTCATTAAAAGTTTTTGAAAAACTTTTATCGTTTAAATTTAGATTATAATTCTAACTAAAAAAAATTATATAAAACTTTTTAAAAATTCGCCAAAAGCCCTTAAAAGTCTTAGCACGTCACTGGTTATGGATAGGAAGGTTGCATGTAGTTTCTGGTGATAAAAGATAACTCAAATCAATGACATAACAACAAAATAAACTCTACTTTTCATTTTCCTTTTGCTGCATATTTATTTATACATATGATAATTCCATTAATTGTAATTTTGTACTTATCTAAATTTTAACTCCTACCTTATCAATAAAATTAAATACATCCTTAATTAATTAATTATGAACATAAATCCACGATACAAACATATTACGAGCAAAACCATATATGGTTCCTTCTGAGTCTTGTTCTTGAGATTTTCGATCCGTTGTTTTAGCTGGTCGATTCTGAATAGGAAAGAGAATCCAATAGAAAAGGAGAGCCAACGAACGGAGGAGCGAATAAGGCTGAGACTTCATGATGGGTTTTTGGTGACGGATATGCTTCGCATGAATGCATAATCTCCCCCCACATTAAGGTTGACTCTTGATTTCCAGTAGATATCCATGACGAGGAAGAGAGGAAAAAAGATTATCGCGCCGATACTGAACAAATATAATTTACAATTTTCGTCATAATTTAAAAGATTGAAGGCATAATATCAAAAGACAATGAAGAGTTTTGAAGCTCTTGAAGAAAGATGAAGAATCAACCATTTAAGTCAGATTTTATTTTTTTTTTTAAAGGAAAAAAAAAACAGAGACACGTGGCATTCTCACAGAAAATCACATTTTATATAGTAGATTAAAATATAAATTTACGCATATAGCAGCATATTTTATATCCGGTTACTAACTTAATTTCAAAAAAATAATAATAAAAAATCACATTTTAAATCCCGTGAACAAGCAAAATTGGATTAGTTAACATTTAGGATAAAAAAATTGTTAATAGACTCTAAAATAATAGAATCGGATTTTAGAGTTTATTAACAATTTTATTCACAAACATGTTTCGCAGCCTCACGAAATTAGGAGAGTTGCTCACCTTCATCAAGTCCATAATTCCAGCCATTGGGTCTTTCTCTTTCTCAAAACTAGGCTTATTCTGAACAAAACTAAGAACATTTTACCATTAGCTTTAGTTTCACCAGACATAAAGCTTGATCATTGGTGCTACGGAATGGTTTTCTTGTGTTATTAGGTTTTTACCTTATCTTCTTTATGTTGTATGCAACCCAGTTTCCTCTTGAAGACTTGAACATTGTGATAACTATTCTCTTAGGCTTTACAAGCACGTTACATTTCTCAGGGACAATCTCTGTGTGCAACTTCGGGATGGCACATGGGTAATTCTTCTCTTTAACCTCATTGATTTTAATGTCTTGAACTCAGCTTGAACATTGTCCAGATCAACACCTTCCAAAGATATGTACATTTGTAAAACCAATAGTGTTGGAGATGGACCTAGCACCCCCAATTAATTAGGCCCATCTTAGGAAAGGCCCCTCTTCAGCTCGGTCGCCGGCCTAAAAGCACCGACCTGCAAGGCCCCTCTTCAGCTCGGTTGCCGACCTGAAAGCGACGCACCTCGGGCCCGGGCTGACACTTCGCCAAGGCAGGAATGTCAGAAGAGCAGAAGGCGCGTGGGAGCTGGTAGAGCAGTACCCTACCCGCGTAGGGATACGACTTCGACTCGATGTCCCACCAACCCTGCAGAGCTGACGAAGGAGGAAAGGACACGTGGAGAAGAGTTGGCGAAACAGTGCGCTGCCCTGCAACACGCCACGCCGAGCTCATCATGACCTCCCTCCTCGAAAGCCGGAACACGCCTCCTAGGCCACCTTACCCGCGAAAGAGGCCGAAGACGCCACGTGGCCCCGAGATCCCGGGGAGCAGGAAGACAACCCCGACTATATATACCCCTCAAAGTCATTAATGAGGGGGATTTTTGATTTGGGCCATTTTTGACCTACGACTAGCTACCCGACCTCTCTCTTTCTCTCTTTGTAAGAAGGCAACAGTTTAGAACGCCGAACTGGACGTCCTTCGGAACCAGTTCGTAATTCTAAATTGTTCATTTTTCTCACCATCAATAAAAGGAAACACGGCCCCCGGCCTACTCATCTTTCTCCCGGCCTGCTTTAATAGTGGTTAAACTGCTCTAATTAACGAAAATCTCACCTCTCGTTCCGTAATCAATCTCTTAAACATCTTTAGTGATCCCCGGGATCAACAATTGGCGCTAGAAGGAGGGGTAAGAGATTCTTCTATACGCAAGGAGCAGTTCAACCACCACCGCAACCGCAGCAACGATGGCAATTCCGCCCCCAAGAGTGTTGTCAGACCAGGAAACCCCGGCCCAAACAACGGCCCAGGCCCCGACAACGGCCCCGCCGACGACTCAAACGACGGCGACCATCCCGCCGTCAGCCCAAGCAGCTGCCAACCAGACGATTCCTCGAGAGCAGTTCTTCAGGGCCCCGCCCCCGGCTCCGGCACCCGCTCATCCCGACGGCTCCGCCGCCCACAACGCGTCCCGAGCGTCGGAAGATCAGCCCACGCTGTCCGCCGTAATGCAGACCCTGCTCGCCAGAATAGACGAGCTGACGCGAGCCACCGACCAACGGTTCGCCACGCTAGGGGCCTCCCGTGACCGGTCGGACAATACCGGGTCCCCCGACGTCCATCTCAGAGAGCCGGCCTCTCGGGAAGAAACCCCCCGCGTCCGGACAAGCCGACCTGGCGACTCACCGTCAGGATCCGAAGGTCCGGGCTGACGTTTCGCCCCGGCCGTAGGAAGCCACCCGGGCGACGAAGCCCACCATCTACGATCCAGCGCGGAGCGCTCAAGGGACGCCGAGTTCGAAGCTATGAAGGAGACTATCCGCGCGATGTCCTCCAAAATCCATCAGGCCACCAGCGCGGCCCCGGAAATAGATCGAGTCCTCAGAGAGACGCAAAACACGCCGTTCACCCGCCGGATCGCCTCCGTCCCGCTCCAGCACCTCGGGAAGCTCAAGCTCCATCCCTACGCGGGCACCACCGACCCGGCCCAGTATCTTACGGCATTCACCATCGCCATGGGCCGCGCCCACTTCTCACCAGATGAGCGCGAAGCCGCCCACTGCCAGCTCTTCGTAGAGAACCTCACCGGCCCGGCTCTCACGTGGTTCTCTCGGCTGAAGACGCACTCCATAGACAGGTTCAGAGACCTGTCGACCACCTTCCTCGAGCACTACTCCATCTATATCCGGCAGTCCGCATCCAGCGCGGACCTCTGGGCGATGAACCAAGGAGCAAAGGAGTCGCTCAGGTCCTTCATAGAGCGCTTCAAGGCCACGGCCTCCCAAAGCAACGTGACGGACGAGTCAGCGCTCCCCGCTCTACGAAAGGGACTGCGGGCCGATTCGGCCTTCAAGGACGATATGAAGCTCAACAGGCCGCGCTCGCTGGAAGACGCCTTGCACCGCGCTGGACTCTTCGTCGAGCTCGAGGAGGAGAAGGCGGCTGAGTCGAGAAACAGCGCCTCTCACAAGGCCCCGGTCGCGAAGGAGCGGCCCCAGGAAAGATATCAGGAGCCTCATCAACACTACGATGACGAGTACCAGCGCAGCAAGGGAAAGCAGGCCGCTGCATTCCTTGTCAACGGACCGCCCTCCGGCCTCCGTCTGCACGATCCCGTACTTCCCCCCAGCCCCGCGCCAGGGTTGCCTTGGAACAAGTACGTACGGGATCCCCACCAGCAGGATCGGCGTCCCGACGAGCCGAGCGATAGGGAGTCCCGACCAGACGAGCCGTACGACAGGTCGGCCTTCTGCGACTTCCACCGGCGAAAGGGGCACCCGACCTCTCACTGCCGCGCCCTCCAAGAGGTCCTGCTGAACCAATTTCAAAGGGGAGAAATCAGCGTACCAGAGCGGCTGCGTCCGCATGCCCGGGATGGCGATCGAGTGCAACTCCGCGACCACCGAGGTCGCGAGGATAACCGGGCTAGGCCTTACAACCGCGCCCAAAACGACGACCGACGGCGACGATCTCTTTCGCGAGACCGGGAAACGGGCAGATCGCCTCCCCCGGCCCGGACTCTGATAGGGATGATCATGGGAGGCCTCCTCTCGTGCAATGACTCAGTGCGGTCCATCAAGCGTCACGAGAGGAAGACCGACGCCTCCCTGAAGTGGCACTCCGGCCCGGAGATCGACGCTCAGGACACGAGCAAGAGGGGGATATGTTTCACCGAGGCCGACGCGGCCGGGGTCCACCAGCCCCACAACGACCCCCTCGTTGTACAAGTCCGCGTAGCCGACTGCGACGTTAACCGAGTCCTCGTCGATACGGGCAGCTCGGTCGATCTCATCTTCAAGGATACCCTGGCCATGATGAATCTAAACGGGGTCGAAATCAAGCCGCACTCCGTCCCGCTAACCGGCTTCGCCGGGGACACCGTCAACGGAATCGGCACCATCGAATTGCCGGTCTATGTAGGTCGGGTGACGAAAATCGTCAAGTTCGTGGTCTTCGATACCACCCCGATCTACAATATCATCCTTGGAACCCCTTGGCTGCACTCGATGAAGGCAGTCACGTCAACGTACCACCAGTGCCTCAAGTTCCCCAACCAGGCCGGCACGTATACTCTTAGGAGTAACCAGAGGGTCTCTCGCGCCTGCTTCGCCATCGAGTATAAGCTGCGCCGCGCCGCGCCGGCCTGCTTGGCCATCAACGCGCTTCAGCCCGGCGAGCCCGTCGCCCAGGATCTCCCAGGGCGGGACCTTGTCGCCCATGTCAACATCAATCCGCGCGACCCCGTCCGCTGCGTTGGCATCGGCATCGATCTCGACTAGGGCATCAAGCGAGAGCTGGTCGAGTTCCTAGGGCAGAACGTCTCCACCTTCGCCTGGTCAACCGGCGACATGCCCGGCGTTGACCCAAACACGTGCAGCCACGAGCTCAACGTGGATCCGACCTGCAGACCGGTCAAGCAAAAGCGGCGAAAGCTGGGTCCGGAGCGCGCCCAGGCAGTCAATGACGAGGTCGAAAGGCTCACCGCGGCCGGTTCGATCACCGAGGTCAAATACCCGGACTGGTTGGCCAACCCGGTGGTGGTCAAGAAGAAGAGCGGGAAATGGAGGGTCTGCGTGGATTTCACCGACCTCAATAAGGCATGCCCAAAGGACAGCTTTCCCCTCCCTCGAATCGACCAAGTCGTCGAAGCCACCGCGGGGAACGAGCTACTCTCCTTCATGGATGCTTTCTCGGGGTATAACCAGATCCCCATGCACCCCGATGATCAGGAGAAAACCGCGTTCATCACGGACCGAGGCATTTACTGCTACAAGGTAATGCCCTCCGGACTCAAGAACGCCGGCGCCACCTACCAACGGCTCGTCAACCGGATGTTCGCCGACCAAATAGGCCGCACTATGGAAGTATACATAGATGACATGCTGGTGAAGTCTCTGGTGGCGACCGACCACGTCACTCATCTCCGGTCCTGCTTCCGGACGTTGAACGAATACAACATGAAGCTGAACCCGGCCAAGTGTTCCTTCGGCGTCACATCGGGCGAATTCCTCGGGTACATCATCACCCGGCGCGGGATAGAGGCCGACCCCAAGCAGATCCGAGCCATCATCGAGCTCAAATCCCCGGAGAGCACGCGTCAAGTGCAACGACTCACCGGGAGAATCGCCGCGCTGAACCGATTCATCTCCCGCTCTACCGACAAGTGCCTCCCGTTCTACCAGCTGCTCCGGGCTAACAAGCGGTTCGAATGGGACGACAAATGCGAGGATGCCCTCCGACAGCTGAAGGAGTACATATCCACTCCTCCCGTCCTGTCCAAGCCAGAGGAAGGCGAAATCCTCTACCTCTATATCGCCATCTCCGCGTCAGCGGTCAGCGGAGTGCTGATACGGGAAGACCGGGGTGACCAAAGACCCATCTCCTACATCAGCAAATCCCTTGACGACGCGGAAAGCAGGTACCCGACTCTGGAGAAGCTCGCCCTGGCGGTGGTCGTCGCAGCTAGAAAGCTCCGGCCTTACTTTCAATCCCATGCGATTGCCGTCCTAAGCACCTACCCCCTCAGAACCATCCTCCACAGCCCGAGCCGATCGGGCCGGATAATGAAGTGGGCTGTTGAGCTGAGCGAGTATGAAATCGAGTACCGAGGTCGGACCGCGATCAAATCTCAGGTCCTGGCTGATTTCCTAGTTGAGTTGGCGCCCGAGCTGGCAGTCAGCGAAGTCCCCGAAGTGTGGGTTCTGCATGTCGACGGATCGGCTTCCAAGCACGGGTCCGGCGTTGGCATACGCCTCGAGTCCCCGACCAAGGAGATCCTCGAGCAGTCTTTCCGTCTGGCCTTCCCGGCATCAAACAACGAGGCAGAGTACGAAGCTCTGATTGCCGGCCTGCGCCTAGCAAAGGAGGTCGGCGCGAAGAAAATCCGAGCTTACTGCGACTCCCAGCTCGTCGCCAATCAATTCAGCGGAGAGTACGAGGCCAAGAACGATCGCATGGACGCTTACCTCAAGGTGACCCAAGGCTTGGCCGCAGACTTTTCCGAGTTCACCCTGACGAAGATTCCCCGAGGCGATAACACTTCCGCAGACGCCCTCGCCGCACTGGCCTCCACCTCGGCCCCAGCCCAACGACGGGTGATCCCGGTCGAGAGCATCGACTTCCCCAGCATCGAGCTGCCAAAAGGGGTTCACTTGATCAACCCCCAGGCCGCGGACCCCGACGAAGACGTCCTACCTCCCGAAGTTCTACCGCCACCCCCGGCCGAGCCCGAGCTACCGATCCCGCCAAAAGCGCTTCCTCTTGGTCATGACCGACTACTTCACCAAATGGGTCGAAGCCGAAGCTTACGCCAAGATCACGGCAGAGGACGTCCAAAAATTCGTCTGGAAGTTCATCATCTGCCGGCACGGGCTGCCCAACGAGATCGTAACCGACAACGGTGCCCAGTTCACGTCGGCCCTCTGCGAAGACTTCTGCGCGAAGTGGAAAATCAGGCTGAGTAAGTCCACCCGAGATATCCACAAGGAAATGGGCAGGCCGATGCCACCAACAAAACCATCCTCGACGGCCTCAAAAAAAGACTAAACGACAAGAAGGGGTCCTGGGCCGACGAGCTCGATGGAGTCCTCTGGTCCCATCGCACAACGCCGAAGATGTCGACAGGACGCACACCGTTCAGCCTCTCTCACGGAATGGAAGCAATGGCCCCCTCTGATACGAACCGGGAAAGGATCGGCTTGCTCTATGGTACAGTGATGATCGGATAGAGGGATAATCCTTGACTTCAAAGGATTCAACGAAGAAAGATGTTAAGGCGTGGGAATAAACCCGAAATTCCTTAAGCCCAATCTCACGATGAACACAAAGAAACGAGGCGGTGGAATCCGAAACTTGAGGATCCGTGGATAAGGATGTTAGAGCGTGAGTGTGAACTCGAAAACTCTCTAATCCCCTTATCACAAGAAGAATCGGACAAGATCGAACAAGTGAATGACTACGTCAAAGAGGGATGAGAACTCTTTGATAAATCGAAAAGAATTTCTAAGAATAACCTTCTAAGAAATCGAGAAAGGACTAGAAAGAAACTTGTAAGTTGATTGATAATAAGATGAATGAATTACAAAGAGAAGCAAAAGTATATATAGGAGAGGAAAAACACATTAATCACTCTCCTAAGGAAAGACAAACACCTTGCATGGGCTTGCATGTAAAAGAACATGCAAAGACATGCAAAAATACATGATTTATTTAAATAGAAAAGAAAAGAAAAAAAGAGTTTAAATTCGAAAATAAAGGAGGGAAAATTCGGTGAGAATTTCCCGCGGAATTCTTCGGTAAAGACGGACCAAAAGACGGTGTTAGCCCGTTGCCTCGTTAAAACCTTAGGACGGAAAAACCCCTTGGGTACAAACCGTCAAAAGGAAAAAGAGTACAACGGGTTTCACACAGCGGCCGAATTTACGAAGAATTCGAAGATAGGATGGTGAAAGCTGGTTGCGTGATTTGATCCTCCTTGATCCGGGTGTCGCCGAGTAAGCTCCGAACCGCATCGGCTAGCTTCCGCGCCTTTGATCGGGTGACTGCTCCTTCCGGAATGCTGAATGCCTCGTCTTGTTCCTCGATAGGAATCTCCGTGTCCGGAATCATATCATCCCCTCCCTCTTGAAAAGGATTTGCCCTCAAATCCGAATTATCTGCAAGAAAAGGGATAAGGTCAGCAACATTGAAGCTTGAACTAACAGCATACTTACCTTGAAGATCAAGTTTGTAGGAGTTGTCGTTGATCTTTTCTACGATGGTGAACGGTCCATCAACTCTCGGCTTGAGCTTGGAGTTTCTTTCTTCCGGGAACCGCTCCTTTCGTAAGTAGATCCAAACAAGGTCGCCGGATTCGAACGTCCTTTTCTTTCGGCCCTTGTTGGCGTGTTTGACATATTGCGCCGTCCTTCGTTCGATGTTCGCCTTTGCCTTCTCGTGCATCTGCAATACCAACTCGGCCCTTTTCTTCCCATCCATACTCATGTGTTCACTCAAAGGAAGAGGTGTTAGATCAAGTGGAGTAAGTGGGTTAAACCCGTAAACGAGTTCAAAAGGCGAGAACATGGTAGTAGAATGCTGTGAATGATTGTATGCAAACTCTAAATGCGGCAAACTATCCTCCCAAGTTCTAAGATTCTTTTTAACCACGGTGCGCAATAATGTGCCTAAGGTCCTATTGACCACTTCGGTTTGACCATCGGTTTCAGGATGACAAGTAGTTGAAAAACAAAGTTTCGTTCCTAACTTAGCCCATAAAGTTTTCCAAAAATAGCTAAGAAACTTTGTGTCCCTATCCGAAACAATGGTGCGAGGTATGCCATGCAAACGAATTACTTCCCTAAAGAATAATTCAGCTATGTTCGATGCATCATCGGTTTTATGGCATGGTATGAAATGTGACATTTTCGAAAATCTATCAACAACCACGAAGATAGAATCGTTACCTCGCCTTGACTTAGGTAAGCCAAGGACAAAATCCATGGAGATGTCGGTCCAAGGAGCATCGGGGATCGGCAAGGGTGTGTACAAACCTTGGTTTTGACGTTTGGACTTAGCGTATTTGCAAGTAGTGCATCGGTTGCATATGCGTTCAACGTCACGCTTCATATGCGGCCAATAGAAATGATCTTGCACTATGTGTAAAGTCTTGGCTATTCCGAAATGTCCCATAAGTCCACCTCCGTGAGCTTCCCTAACAAGTAAATCTCGCAAAGAGGAGTTAGGAATACAAAGACGATTCTCGTAGAACAAGAAACCATCACTTTGAAAGAACTTTCCAAATGCGAATTTAGAACAAGAAGAGAAAACTTCCTGAAAGTCGGGGTTGGTTGTATAAGCTTCTTTTATCATCTCAAAGCCGAGAACTTTCGCATCAAGGATAGAAATCAGTGTGTATCTCCGGGACAAGGCATCGGCGACCACGTTTTCTTTTCCTTGTTTGTATTGGATGACGTATGGAAACGTTTCAATAAACTCAACAGGATTGGTGCGGTAGGCCGGATCGTTTGGCAGTGTCGCGCCGGGTACGAAATCAATTTGGTGTTCGATTCCGCGAATCGGTGGCAAACCGATCGGACCGTCTTCCGGGAAAACGTCGGAAAAATCCTGCAAAAAAGAAGATATGCTGCTCGGGATTTCCGGCTCGGGTTTAGACATACTCGAAAGAGCATCCCTAAAGACTAATAAAACAAACGGTTGCCGAGAAATAAGAGCATGCTTAAGTTCACTCGGTTTGATAAGTAAAGATTCATTTACGAGTGTTTTATCATTGAGAGTAGGGAGTAAATCATACCTTTGAATTATTGTATCAGCAACAATAATTTCCTTACTTTTTTTAAAGTCACAAGGTTTCACCTTAATGTTTGCTTGCACGTGATGCTGTTTGTTTTGCAAACTCTCCATTGGTTCAAGAACAAAAATTTTCTTAAGCCACTCATGGTAAAGCCACGTTTTTGGTGCATGAAAAATCAGCTCTTCATCATGTATAACCTGTGCTTTCACCAGAATAACTTGAAACACAAGATCAAATACACAAAAGGCATACTTCCCTATTTCAGCAAACAGTTTATTATTTAGATCATCAAAGAGTTGATTATAGATTAAAATGTAGATCACGTCAAACATCTTAATGAATGATCTCAAGTCATATGAAACTTCTCTAAATTCATGATATGGAATGCATTGTGTTCTCCTAGAGAGTCTATCAAAATCCACAAGCACAGAATTTATTTTTGGTTCACACGTTTTATCAAAAAGAAATCCTCCATGCCTAAAGATCTTTTTATGCTCGAATTTCACAAAATAATGAATCACATCTTTAAAATCAATACTTGACAAATAAAGTTCTTGGATGTGTTCATATTCCAGCAATTTAGATTCAGAGACAAAAAGAAATACATACCTTTGAATCGTTGTATTAGGCACAACAATTTCCTTACCTTTTCGGATGCAACAAGGAATTGTCTCAACGGTTGCTCCTTGCAAGCATTTCTTGTAGGTCTTGCACATGATCTGTGCTGGGATTTGAAGTTGCTCGTGCTTCCTATAGTCTTCAAAGTCAGAATAGTCATTGTGCACAGATTTTAGTAGTCCCTCAGCTTCAGTTCCTTCTCCTTGTCCGAATTGGTCTCTTTTGAATCCGGGAAGTGATTTGTGAGGCAAGATAGAACCTGTATGTCCTAACAACAAAACAACACATTCATTAGTTTTAAAAGATGGAACTGGATGAGTGAACTTACCTCCAGTGGAAGAGAATCGGTCATTTAGATACTCCTTTGGCTCGGTAGGCTTTATTTTGACGATAAGGCCACCGGAGAGAATTTGTGAAGGAAGTATAAAATCCTCATGTCCGAATTGATTTCTGCCTCGACCAGAACATCCACAAGGTCCACTTGGTTGATGAAAATCAACTCCCTCAGTAGAGATTCGAAGTCTTAAACGTTCCCTCATTTGTTGTAAGTAATTTCGGTGCTCGGGAACAAAGGATCGATCGATTCTTTTGTCTTCTGAATTTGCGTCCCCAAAGTCAGTGCTTCCTTCCTTCCTTTGCCCTTGAGAAAGAAGATCATGCCTAGCTACAAGTAGCTCTCCATCAACCGCATGTTCTTCATACTCGTCAAAGATTGGCGCGGTTTCAAGCTCTTCTTCCTCGTCATAGTCGTCATAAATAGGTGCGGAGTCAAACTCCTTATCCGTGATGAGATATTCCTTGGCCAGCAACTCCTCAAGCTTCTCATTTGAACCTGCATCAATTCCCTTTGGCAAAGACAAGTGTATGATACTAGAATCAAAAATTTCAGAATTTATTTGGGATGGATCAACACTTATCTTAGTTACTTCTTGATTCGGCTCTTGAGTTTCGTTTGGATTGAATAAGAACTGAGGGGCTCGACCAGCACGTCGGGAATGGCCACTTGGTCGATGAATATGATATCCCTCAGTGGAAATTCTATGCTTTTGCTCATCCCTTAAGCGTTGCAAGTAGTTTTTGGATTTTGGACGAGAGGATCGATCGGTCGTTTTCTTGTCTCTCCTTTTAAGCAATCCAAATTTGCCATTACGTCCATAGCAATCATATGCTGCTTCTTCCTTTTGATGTCTCGCTTGCCTTCCCGGTGTCCGGACCTCAAGTTCGGCCATACTGTCTCTCATCTCGTGGAGTAGTTGTTTGATGCCATCGAATTTTTGGTTCATGCCATCGACTTTGTGATTCATGGCTGCCTCTCGTTCTCTCCTTGACCGTGAGGTAGCGGTTTCACTTTCCTCGGACATGTTGTTCCTTGCACAAAATCAACAAACTTTGTGAGTGTATGCAAAAATTCAGATTTTTTCAATATGACCACAAAAATCTGGAATTTTCGAAAACTCAAAAACGAAATTTTTTTTTTTTTTTGAATTTTAAAAATTATGACAATTAAACTAAGACACAGATCTACTTAGCTATATTTTTTTTTGATTTTTTTGATAAGGTTTTGAATTAATAAAAATCGAAACAAAACAGAAACAACAAAATTTTCAAACCCAGAAATTTAAAGAAGATGAACAGTTTGAAATGGATAGATCTCACCGATTTTGGAGCAAGTGTCTCTGATACCACTTGATACGAACCGGGAAAGGATCGGCTTGCTCTATGGTACAGTGATGATCGGATAGAGGGATAATCCTTGACTTCAAAGGATTCAACGAAGAAAGATGTTAAGGCGTGGGAATAAACCCGAAATTCCTTAAGCCCAATCTCACGATGAACACAAAGAAACGAGGCGGTGGAATCCGAAACTTGAGGATCCGTGGATAAGGATGTTAGAGCGTGAGTGTGAACTCGAAAACTCTCTAATCCCCTTATCACAAGAAGAATCGGACAAGATCGAACAAGTGAATGACTACGTCAAAGAGGGATGAGAACTCTTTGATAAATCGAAAAGAATTTCTAAGAATAACCTTCTAAGAAATCGAGAAAGGACTAGAAAGAAACTTGTAAGTTGATTGATAATAAGATGAATGAATTACAAAGAGAAGCAAGAGTATATATAGGAGAGGAAAAACACATTAATCACTCTCCTAGGGAAAGACAAACATCTTGCATGGGCTTGCATGTAAAAGAACATGCAAAGACATGCAAAAATACATGATTTATTTAAATAGAAAAGAAAAGAAAAAAAGAGTTTAAATCCGAAAATAAAGGAGGGAAAATTCGGTGAGAATTTCCCGCGGAATTCTTCGGTAAAGACGGACCAAAAGACGGTGTTAGCCCGTTGCCTCGTTAAAACCTTAGGACGGAAAAACCCCTTGGGTACAAACCGTCAAAAGGAAAAAGAGTACAACGGGTTTCACACAGCGGCCGAATTTACGAAGAATTCGAAGATAGGATGGTGAAAGCTGGTTGCGTGATTTGATCCTCCTTGATCCGGGTATCGCCGAGTAAGCTCCGAACCGCATCGGCTAGCTTCCGCGCCTTTGATCGGGTGACTGCTCCTTCCGGAATGCTGAATGCCTCGTCTTGTTCCTCGATAGGAATCTCCGTGTCCGGAATCATATCACCCTCCGAGGTCGGGCTCCCCACTCCTCGCCGCGCTATGCTCACCCAGCAGCCCGCCCTGAACGACACCGTCCTACTCAGCGAGCTGGATTTCCTTGAGGAACAACGGGACCATTCCCTCCTCCGAATCCAAAACTACCAGCAGCTCGCCTCCAAGTACTACAACATGAGGGTTCGAGGCAGGTTCTTTACCGAAGGCGACCTGGTCCTCCGCAAAATCTTCGAAAACACCGCCTAGCTAAACGCAGGCAAGCTCGGTGCACATTGGGAGGGCCCTTACCTTATCTCCAAGGTCGTTAAGCCCGGCGTCTACGAGGTAGTCACGATGACCGGCGACGCAATCCCGCGCTCATGGAATTCGATCAACCTCAAACGGTTCTACTACTAAGCCCCCGGGCTCCATTCCACTCTCCGCCTTTGTAAACAAACGAACTACGAGCGAGCTCAAGGGCAGCTTTGAGAACCATTGGAAAGGCGGCTGCATTGGCAAGTCTCACGGCCATCAAACCCAATTCATTATCATCATCAATAACAATTTGGGTTTTAGCAAGTTCAATCTAGCAAGTTCTCATCTTGCCAAGTCCCAGCCACGGAAGAGGAGCAATTCATTTCTCTCAACATCCCAGAAGTGCTTCCACGATTATGGCGTCAACAAGGATACACCCATCTCCACTTTGGAGTGGTGCGTATCGGGCTAACCCTACACGCCCGTAAAGGTCTGCCGGTTATCGCAAGAATCGCTCTAGTCGACTCTCGGCTAAAGTCATATCAACAGGCCTGCATCGGTACGGTTCAGACAACATTAAACGCCGGAACAGTATTCATAACGCTGTTTCCCAACTTCAACGTCTCTTTGCAAGATCCGAACCTACTCAAGACGCTCAAGGTCCAGCTTCAGCTGATCGGACTTCCTATGCAAGAGAAGAGTGTTATCGCAACACTACATCACCAAATTGTATATCGTGTTCAAGACCATGCTCTTGACCTCGTCCTACCCTCCTCTGACGAAGCGCTATATCTAGAAGTCACATCGGCTTCGCAAGCGCCAAGCACAACGCAAATTCCTCGACAGATATCTCGAGAGGAATTGATAAAGAAGATACCAGAGTCATGGGTAACAAGCTATGAGAAGCTACATCAAGCGACTCAAGCACCGGTCCAAACATCCGAAGCCAGATTCCATTCGCGAAGTGATGGAACAACGGAAATCATATTCGACAAACCGAGATCTTCATCATCTCGGAAACAACTGTTCACACAATTTGCAATCCAAATTGATGAACACGAATTCCACGGACCATACCGAGACCAAAATCCAAAGCCGGTCTCCTTCGGACAATACGGACAAGTCGTATATCCTTTCAAGGATGAAAACGGCCATCAATATTTTGATGTCTGTTCTTGCTCGGCTTGCACAGAAAATTATTATGAGTCCGATGACGAAATCCGCCAACGGCGCAGAAAGAAGAAGGATCCCCTGTACAAAAGATACCTAGACGGAGATCCTACAGTAGGTCCTCTCGGAGAAGGCAACGGAAGATACGACTTCGTAGTCGAATACTCTAATCAAAAAGAGTCATCCGTGCCGGAAATCATGATGATGGAAGACGACAACTTTCCTCCACCAAAGGACTTCATCACCGACAACATATCCCACTCTCCAAAAGTACTTTCAAGTGCAATCAGTCCTTCAGGACCAAGTCAATTAAGTCAAGGAGAAAAGGTGCTCAATTGGCAAACGGAAAATGCCATGGCACAAAACCGACTGCTTACTACGATCAATCACAAAATCGATCAGTTTGCAGAATATTCGAAGAGATTGAGTGGTCTTCAAAACTCGATCTCAGAAATCGAGAGTCGGTTAAATACCCTCCACAAAGAGATGATGTCTATGGCCAAACATATGATGGTCAACACCACTCAATTTCAAGGCAAAGAAGCTGAGATGATCAATCTCAGGTTTCAACTAAAAGACCTTCAAAAGTGCCTCGAAAGTATGGTCCAGAACCAGCAAAGACCATACCATCCACATCTCGGGAGCATGTCATCAACGATGCCCATATACCCAGGATCGTACTCTCAAGGGTTTCTCTCAGGAGAACAATATGGGACGACAAGAAATCCAGTTCCTGGTTTCCTATCGTCTGATGAAGCGTTCACATCAAGATATGCTGTAACTCCTCCTGTCGGCGAGTTCAGACCACGACCCGTACGAGAAAGGGCAAGAAGGCAAAAGGAATCCGAATTCCGTGTCAATCCAACAACGACTCATAGATCTGCCTCCTCACACTCTAGTCAAGAGTCTCCTGATCGCGATAGAAGAAAAGGAAAGGAGATAGGCATAATCGAGTCTACAGAATCTACGGAGTTTACGATGTCTAGTCTGCTAAATCAACTAGCGGAACAAGACGAAAGAGCAAAAAAGCCAGAGCCCGCTCAATCGCAAATACCACCGGCAAAAACGCCTCATCCAACACCGGTGATTATTAACCTCTCAGATTCAAGCTCAAGCTCATCTTACAAGACTGACTCTGAAGATGAATCACTACCAAAGCAGTTTGCTATTGGAGAACCATCAAAGACAGAGCCAGACATAGACGAAGTGTTCTCTGACGACGAGATGAATGGAACACCCATTCAAGAACAAGAAAGGCCAACGAAGCAGTTCGCCTCAAAAGTCGTGACGTTTACGTTTGACGATATTCCCTTCGAAAGATGGAATGATCGTTTAGACGAATTCCACGCATGGATGAATTCTGAGGTTATCACCTCAACCTCGCACCTCGTCATACAACAATTCACTGCACGGTTCTCAGGTGCACTCAAAGAATGGTGGAATTCGCTTGGCGAATACAGACAGCAGCAAGTCTATCAGACCACCATACCATTACTACTCGGAGAAATTCATCGGGAATTCATAGGCACCCCGAAACACCTCAAAGATCAATTACAAGAGGATTTCTTCGCAGCAAAATGTTGTTCGCTTAAGAAGAGAGATCTTGCGAAACATTTCGAGCAACAAACACGGAGATACTATGCGCTAAACGGTCTCAATAACCCGAGCCTGAAGCAAGTCTACTTATCATCTATTGATGATTATCTGAGCCAACAAACAAAACTCAATATCAAAGAGCAAGGCCAGACGGTAGAAGAAATCTCCATCGGACAAATCCAACAATACGTCTTCAGGACGTTGGACAAACTATGCAAGCAAAAGGAATTCTGGACTGAGTTCATGGATAACTCAAAGCATTTATCCAAAGTCTGTGCAAGACCAGATTTGTCGATTAAATGTTCAAAGTCCAAGAAAGGCTGCATGTGTAAAGGAAAAGGCGAGGATCGCCGTCCCAAAAAATCAAATAAGTTCCGATTCAAGAAATTCGGACGCAGACGATTCTTCAGAAGGAAACAATCCTTCAAAAAGGAGACAAAGTGCTTTCTATGCAACAAAGAAGGGCACTTCGCCAAAAACTGTCCTAACAGTTCAAAGAAGAAACGACAATATCTCATCAGCTCAATATCAAAGCTGGCAAAAGATATTGATCTTGACAATCATGATCTCGAATCAGTGTTGTCTTATGACAGCGACGAACAAGATGCCATTTGTGGCTACTCAGATTCTGACACCTCAGAATCCGACGATGAGGAAGAATGCTGTTTCAAGATTGCTCAAACGCCTCAACAAGAAGAGATACAATCTCCTCACCTACCGGTGACTATCTTTGATCCTGCAAAGAAAGAGGAACCAATCCATGCTATCGCTTTCACAGACACGGGAGCTCATACAACGATAATGAATCCCAAGGTACTTTCCTCTACCATGTGGCGCCCGTACCAGCAAGAGTTCAGGGTAGCAAATTCAGGATCGTTATCAATCAAGCTCAAATCGAAGCCAATCACTATAGAGCTATTTCCGGGTTGTCAATTAACTACGGAAGTCCTAGGGTCCTCCGCTCCTGGAAAGGACATTATTCTAGGATGGGACTCGTATTACGAGCTGAAGAAGAGCTTCGACATCTCAATCGAACCAAGAGGTATAAGATGGAAATCTTATTTCAAAGCGTTCTACGATACCTAGAATGTTCGCGATTGAAGAGCTTCAGTCCCATGATTTCAACAAAATAAAAGAAGAAATCACTGCGAGTTCATGCGCAAACTCTCATACGGAGTTCCTACGTATATGCAAAAACCCACTGTGGTTAAACGAGGAATTCTTCGTGTCACTGCCATTCAAGGAGAATATCCACACGACACCTACAAAGGCAGGTCACGCAGGAATGCCCCCAGTGTTGCTCAAACAAGCAAACAAAGAATGTGACCAGCTAGTCAGCCAAAAGGTGGTCTCACCAACAAATTCTCCGTGGGCATGCAAGGCATTTTATGTCAATAATAGAGCTGAACAAGCACGAGGAAAACTAAGGCTAGTCATTGACTATAAGCCGCTGAACCAGTACCTCCAAGATGTCAAGTTCCCATTGCCAAACAAAAGGGCGCTATTTCAACATCTACAAGGTGCGACTCTGTTCTCAAAGTTCGACCTAAAATCCGGTTTCTGGCAAATCGGTATTGCACCAGAAGAAAGATACAAGACAGCTTTCTGTCTGCCCAACCGACATCTACAATGGAATGTCCTACCGTTCGGCCTCAAGACGGCGCCATCGCTGTTTCAACAGGCTATGCTAAAGATATTCAAGCCCCTGCTTCATACAGCACTAATCTACATAGACGATATCCTTCTATTCTCGTCAAGTCACGAAGATCATGTTCGAACTCTACAACAGTTCCAGAACATCGTGAAGGATCATGGAATAATGCTATCGGCCCGAAAAATGATCATAGCCCAGCCCAACATCGATTTCCTTGGAATGGATATTGCTAATGGGCAATTCACCCCTCAGGCCCATCTAGCCACGACGCTTCTGGAGTTTCCAGACAGCGACCTCTCGAAGAGACAAGTCCAACAGTTCCTTGGGGTAATTAATTACCTCAGTGACTTTATTCCGCAATTGTCGCAGCTGACGCGTCCACTACAAAAGATGCTGTCCAAGAATCCTCCTTTATGGACTACCAGACAAACGGATGCAGTCAAAAGACTAAAGTTGGAGATAATAAAGCTGCCACCTTTAAAGATTCCATGCGAAGGCACGCGTGTTCTACAAACAGACGCAAGTGATAAGTATTGGGGTTCAATACTGTTCGAAGAGATTGACGGGAAACGTCAAATCTGTGGATATAAAAGCGGACGCTTTAAAGATTCCGAACTCCACTATCACTCCACGTTCAAAGAGATCTTAGCTGTAAAGAAGGCCATCGAGAAATTTGAGTTCCATTTGATTGGACACAAATTTCGCATCGAGATGGACATGTCATCCTTCCCGAAGATGTTACAATTCAAGCAAAAGATGGTCCCACATCAACAGTTGCTAAGATGGAGCGAATGGTTCTCAAAATACGACTTCGTATCCTTCTATTTAAAGGGCACAAAGAACATCCTTGCCGACATGCTAAGCCGGAGCCCGCTGAAGGAGATACAGATGATGGCAAGCTCATCGGCAACCGAAAAAGAATACTATGACTTCGGTGCCAACATGCCAGAAGATGCTCACCAGCTTGTCAACATGAAGATCATCCACGAGCATCTCAAAGAAAGGATCTTCCGGTACCAGTCAATCATCCTATCAAAGTACGGTGTCCGATGTCAACACATCGCGCCACTTGGCATACATCCAGATCACCCGTACGCCCATCTCTACAGAATAGAGAGCACTAATATGCCAGAGGAAGTCCTCTGTTTCCTTTGGTATATATGTTCTGTATACACCATTGGCGTCACCTTCGACATCCACTGGCTCTACCAGTTCGTCAACTCGCGACAAGGTCAAAAGGACTGCCTCTCAACGTTTCTAACTTGGTTCGCGCCACTAAGCGCCTGGAGTGGTAAACTTAGACGGTCAGCAAAGACGGTGAACATATCGTACAAAAGGCTATAAGGACAAGGGTGTCTCAACCCTTTCTTTAATCCTCATACGATATACTTCTTCCACCGCCCCATACAAGTCAATATCAAAAGCAACAAGATGCATGCGTTGCCGACGCTGATCCACCACGACGACTACAACAAAGGCATGCGACCAGACTTCAACGTCTATGAGACCAAAGGGTTCGAGGAATTCCAGAACCATGCGTTTCGCCTCAATAGTGCTACGCAGAAGTTCCCTATTCCCTTCAACCTAAATTGGAGCTACTATCCAATTGATTACCAGATGAGTCTAGACGAAGACCTACAGTACTTCGAAAGCAAGCCAGCCCATAAGCTAATCCAGCAGAAGACGACACCAGATCCAGAACCAACGACGGTTCTGCCAGAATACTTCCAAGATGCACAGTCCCCAGACGATTCGATGAATATAGACGAGATCGGGAAGAAGTTCGGTTTAAACAAAGACGAGCCTCTAGAAGATTTCGCCGAACCAGAAATCGAGTTCAAGTGTCCAGATGACTATTACGGCTGCTGCGAGGAACACATCACCGAGTTCGAGATAGATCATTAAGATTCGTCTTAATAATCTAATTATGTATAATTATGTGTGTAAGCGATATATAATCACAATAAATAATGTATAATAAAGTGTGATGTAAGCGATGATGTAATCGCAATTAGGTGTGATGTAAGCGATGATGTCATCGCAATAAATAAAGTAGATAGGTGTGATGTAAGCAATGATGTCATTGCTGAGGTAAGCGCTTATGTCAGCGCTCTAAACCTCCTATAAATATGTGTGTACCCCCTTGTGAAATATCATCTCATTTTCCCCTTAAAAACCTCTCTCTAGCTTTCTCTCTCTATGAATCACTAAAACTCTCTCTAGTTTTCAGACTTCTCTACGAGATGTCATAAGCTCTGTAGCTTTCTCTCTCTCATGGGTTGGGTGATCACTCTCTATTGATTCTGTTTATCTCGTGCGTTCGATGAGCGAATCGTTTAACCGTGATGACTGTCAATACGACGGTCGTGACGGCCAATACGGTGGTTGTGGGGGGCGATAGGATTCCTAACAGTGGTTGAGCCCGAGGCCAGGTAGTGCCGTTTATGCTCCCTTTACCTGGAACCTATCAGATCCCATAACTATCAACACGGCTATCACGATCTTCAACACGACTAGTTCATACGGTTACTCGTTACTCAGAGTTCGTCTCTTGTCTTATGACTCGAGTCTCTCGTGTAATCAGATATTGGTATCAGAGCCTAACAACCTATGTTTGAGGGAAAGAAGCTTTGTTTATGACGGATTGTTTTGAATGTTCTGAAAACTAATTCTCAAAAATGTCAATTTCAAATCCTTTAGCTATAGATTCTCAGTTTGCAATTTCTACTTTACAAAAACCAAAAAACCAAAAAAATAGTTCCGATATAAATTCTCTTTACGAAATAGAATATGTTCCAGGCGATCGTCTGCCTGAAACAACACTTCCACTGGTGAATCCATACGAGTTCTTTGCCAGAAAACCCAGTGTTTTCTCGATAAAGAACGTCCGTGAGCTCATACAACCTTCGGCAAGCCGAAGAGTCCGGGAATACGTTCAATCCAGCAAGTTCTCATCTTGCCAAGTCCAAGCCACGGAAGAGGAGCAATTCATTTCTCTCAACATCCCAGAAGTGCTTCCACGATTATGGCGTCAACAAGGATACACCCATCTCCACTTTGGAGTGGTGCGTATCGGGCTAACCCTACACGCCCGTAAAGGTCTGCCGGTTATCGCAAGAATCGCTCTAGTCGACTCTCGGCTAAAGTCATATCAACAGGCCTGCATCGGTACGGTTCAGACAACATTAAACGCCGGAACAGTATTCATAACGCTGTTTCCCAACTTCAACGTCTCTTTGCAAGATCCGAACCTACTCAAGACGCTCAAGGTCCAGCTTCAGCTGATCGGACTTCCTATGCAAGAGAAGAGTGTTATCGCAACACTACATCACCAAATTGTATATCGTGTTCAAGACCATGCTCTTGACCTCGTCCTACCCTCCTCTGACGAAGCGCTATATCTAGAAGTCACATCGGCTTCGCAAGCGCCAAGCACAACGCAAATTCCTCGACAGATATCTCGAGAGGAATTGATAAAGAAGATACCAGAGTCATGGGTAACAAGCTATGAGAAGCTACATCAAGCGACTCAAGCACCGGTCCAAACATCCGAAGCCAGATTCCATTCGCGAAGTGATGGAACAACGGAAATCATATTCGACAAACCGAGATCTTCATCATCTCGGAAACAACTGTTCACACAATTTGCAATCCAAATTGATGAACACGAATTCCACGGACCATACCGAGACCAAAATCCAAAGCCGGTCTCCTTCGGACAATACGGACAAGTCGTATATCCTTTCAAGGATGAAAACGGCCATCAATATTTTGATGTCTGTTCTTGCTCGGCTTGCACAGAAAATTATTATGAGTCCGATGACGAAATCCGCCAACGGCGCAGAAAGAAGAAGGATCCCCTGTACAAAAGATACCTAGACGGAGATCCTACAGTAGGTCCTCTCGGAGAAGGCAACGGAAGATACGACTTCGTAGTCGAATACTCTAATCAAAAAGAGTCATCCGTGCCGGAAATCATGATGATGGAAGACGACAACTTTCCTCCACCAAAGGACTTCATCACCGACAACATATCCCACTCTCCAAAAGTACTTTCAAGTGCAATCAGTCCTTCAGGACCAAGTCAATTAAGTCAAGGAGAAAAGGTGCTCAATTGGCAAACGGAAAATGCCATGGCACAAAACCGACTGCTTACTACGATCAATCACAAAATCGATCAGTTTGCAGAATATTCGAAGAGATTGAGTGGTCTTCAAAACTCGATCTCAGAAATCGAGAGTCGGTTAAATACCCTCCACAAAGAGATGATGTCTATGGCCAAACATATGATGGTCAACACCACTCAATTTCAAGGCAAAGAAGCTGAGATGATCAATCTCAGGTTTCAACTAAAAGACCTTCAAAAGTGCCTCGAAAGTATGGTCCAGAACCAGCAAAGACCATACCATCCACATCTCGGGAGCATGTCATCAACGATGCCCATATACCCAGGATCGTACTCTCAAGGGTTTCTCTCAGGAGAACAATATGGGACGACAAGAAATCCAGTTCCTGGTTTCCTATCGTCTGATGAAGCGTTCACATCAAGATATGCTGTAACTCCTCCTGTCGGCGAGTTCAGACCACGACCCGTACGAGAAAGGGCAAGAAGGCAAAAGGAATCCGAATTCCGTGTCAATCCAACAACGACTCATAGATCTGCCTCCTCACACTCTAGTCAAGAGTCTCCTGATCGCGATAGAAGAAAAGGAAAGGAGATAGGTGTTGATCCGTAAATCACACAAAAAGGGGTAAAACAGTACTTTTAATCGGAATCTCGTTTATTGATCTAAGTCGGCGGTTACAACAGAGTTTAAGTAAGAAGGCAAAGACAAAAGGATTCGAGATCGGTAACGAGCTCTCTTCTATTCTCTGTCTTTTCGGAAGTTGTGTCCCCTTTGAAGAATGAAGCTCCTCCTTTATTTATAATGTTCTGAGGCGGTTCTCTATGTGAATATTCCCTTTTCCTTGCTCGATTAGGGAATGGAAATATTCCGGATTCCCCTCCGAGATAAGGATATAATCCTTATTCTTCGGCGGTCTATTCGCAAGGAATATTTCCATTTCCGAGATCGGCGGGAAAGAGGAAATATTCCGGTTTCATCTGTTGTAACGGACTGGGCTTGTGATGGGCCTAGATCGGTAGCCGAGGTGGGCTTTCAGCGAGATCCCGAGCTCGGCCCAATGTTTTCGGGCTGGCTTATCCTCGATCCGAACCATCGTAAACCGGTCTTGACTGAACCGATCTCGGTTCGAACCGAGTTAAACCAGGGGGTGCTAATCCCCCCTCTAACAATTGGTCCCCCCCTCAGTTCGGCGAGGGAGTTTATGAGTTCGGCGAATTTTTAGGGAGTATTCTTTAGCTCGGTTAAAACTGAGATCGGTATGATCTAAGCAGATTCTGTTTCGAGTTCGGCTTAATGATACGAACTGTTCGAGTTCGGCGAACTGCTTAAGTTCGGCTTGATGATACGAACTGTTCGAGTTCGGCGAACTGCTTAAGTTCGGCTTGATGATACGAACTGTTCGAGTTCGGCGAACTGATTAAGTTCGGCTTGAAAGGACGGATCCTCTTTAGATTGGGGTTTCTCGCGGTTGAATTGTTTTATCGAACTTTCGAATTCGGTGAGTTTTCGGTGTCGCCCCTGAACGTTCGAGTTCGGTATTTTTTCTTGAGAAGAGGGCGTCGTTTCGTCTTCTCTTGTCGCAGAATTCAAAAAGGCGCGTGTCGATTCGTCTTCTCTCGCAGTAGAATTCGAAGAGTCGCGTGTCGATTTATCCTCTCTGGTTGCGCGTTTCGAGGAACTGTCATCATTGCCTTTTTCTCTATAAATACCGTTCGGTTCTCCTTCATTTCTCACTTCTGCTTTGCTTCCGAAAAGAAAAAGGTACTTTCTCTCTCTAAACGCTCTCCCTTCTCTCTAGAATTTATTTTTCTTTCCGTTCGCCGATCATTCCTCCGCCGTGGTTTCTCCGATCTGCTTGAAGATTTTCAAACTTTCCGGGCGATCTTCAACTGTTCTTCGTTAGTTTTCAAGCTGTTCTTCACCGATTCCTTCCTTCGATCGAAATGATCTCTGAAGGTGATTCGATATCTGTTGGTGACCGATCTCCGAATCAAGACTTCCCGGACCTTAGACGTTTTATGGATGATTCTGTTTCGAGCTCGGATATGCAAGATCTACTCAGACGTAACTCGCGTCGTGGTGAAGCAAGCAGTTCCAGGGTTACGATCGAGGTTCCTCAACTTGCTGGTGAGGATGAACTTGAAGAAGTCGTTGAGCCAGATGAACAGATTCGGGCAGATCGGGAATTTGCAGTTCGGCTCGCGGAGGGCGGTGATGTTGCCTGTCCGGACGATCACGTTGTATCGCCAGCGGCTCGTCAGGATGATGTTTCCAGGTCGGCTACCGGACGGGTGGTTGAAAAGCCCGCGAATATTGGGCCGTCTCGTTCCAAGGCCGAGACGGTCCAAGTTACTTTGGAAAGATGCAATGCTCCGGATGGCATCCTTGTCAAGATCCCGAAGAAGACCGACCGCCCGTGGGACGCTCCTGACGGTTATCTTTGTGTTTACGAGGAGTATTTCAGGAGCTGCGGTCTTAAGTTTCCCATCCCGGAACTCTTCTATAAGTATTGCAAGAGGCGGCATATTGCGATCTCTCAGTTGATGCCGGCCACGGTAATAAATCTTATGGGCCTTCTCACTCTCGGTGAAGAGTGCGATATCCCTATTACGGCGAAGATTTTTGAAAGGTTATTCCGGGTGAGTCTGTCGAAGGCGAAGCCTTGGTTTTTATCAGCTAGTGCGAAGCCGGAGTGTGACCTCGTCACCGGGAATAAACCGAGCAAGGTTAACAACTGGGATGCTCGGTACTTCTATGTGAAGATCGACGAGTCCTCTGTCGAGCATCCAAACGGGAGTTACCGAACTCAGTGGAGGACGCCTATTGGTAGATATTCGTTCCTGATTCCCTTTAGTGCTTTATTTTGCCTAAGTTATATTTCTTCGTTTCCTTTTCAGATCGTCACATTCCGGGCTTCCTTATCACTACGCCGGGATTCACCTTTATCCACGTGAAGAGATTAAGTGCGGCAGGTAAAGCTCGGTGGCCGGAAGCTTACCAGGAAAAGCTTGACTTGAAGGCGAAGAGAGTTCTCAGAGGTATAACTGTCATTTTGTAGATCGTCGATACCGAGACTCGTTTTCCGGTGTTTATACCGCTTTTTTCTTTTTGCAGCAAAGTCATCACGTCGTCGGAGAAAAATGAAGTTCGAAGATATCCCTAATCTTTCAGCCGAGATGGACGATGACGAGATGGACGTGGGTGTTCCTCTGCCTGATGACCAAATGAATCCCGGGGCTACGGCTGTTGACGAACAGGCTGGCCAAGAGGAGGTTCCTGCTGGGGATCGGACTCCTTCGGCGACCGAACGGGCAGACCCGGAAGTTCCAACAGAAGAGATTGGCCAAGGAGACATTCCTGCTGGGGAGCACACTTCTCATCCGGCCGAGAAGAAGAAAAAAAGGAAGACAAAAAGGGGGTCTCGGCGGGCTGCTGGTTCGACCGCTGGAATCGGTACCGGGTACGCCGAAGGTGGCGAAGGCGACGAGGGGATTACCGAACCCCAACAAGCTGATGGAGATACAATTGTCCTATCGGACAGTTCTCCAGCGTCGAAGAAGCGTCGGACGTCAGATCCCGAGGTCGATTCTTGGGATTACGTCGAATCGTATCGGCGCTTAAGTTTCGGCCCGGACTTCCTTCCGCCGGTCGACAGCCTTCGCCAATCTGAGGCCTACAAGAAACTGGCCCAGACTACTGCCGAGGTAAAACTCTCTTCTTCTTTTTTTTGTTATCCTCTTTCTTTCGATTGCTTATTTTTGAAGTTCGTTATCTCTGCAGATGGTTGCTCAGACGAACGAGATCGTCGGGTCTTACGACCGCGAGCTCGGAGAATCGCGCCGTAAAGCTTTCGAGGCGAGGGTTCAAGCGGCGGAGCTTCGCAAGGAGCTGCATATATCCGAGGACCGAGTGGAGGCGGGCGATCGTGCGGTAGCCGAGCTGACTCGCGAGATTGCCGCACTTAAGAGATCCAATGCCGAGCTGGGGTTGGAAAGAGATGCTCTCTCGATAAAACTTTTCGCGGAGACTTCGCGATTGAGGGCTGGTCGTACCCAGCAGATTTCCAGGAGAAAGGCGGTCACCGAAAAGTGCCAAGTCCGGCTTCAGAAGGTAAAGGACCATTTGTCGGCGGTTGAACAGGCGAAGAAACCGTTCCTCGTCATCAATCAAGTTCAGGGAGTACTTGATTTCTGTGAGGGCCTCAAGAAGAAGCACGGTATTGTTGTCCCTTCGTCTCGTATCGATCGGCTCGAGAAGCTTAAGGCCGAAAAGGTGGAGGAATATGCCGCGATCGATCTCTGCGAACTGGATGAGGCAGACTTGGTTGTCACGCCTTTCAGTGATCCGTTGCATCCAGAGGTTTCGACGTCGATGGGCAATGAGGTTCCACTGGGCCTCGACGAGTTTGGGTCCAATCGGGCTTCCATGTCGGCTGATCGTGCTGATGCGATGCGGAAGCAAAATGTCTGAATCGTCTCTTTTTTGTAATATGACTAGTTTTTCCTTTGCCCGAATGGGCTTATAACCTGACCTCTTGGACCGGAGGGTTTTTAAAGTTCGGTATCCGTTTTGCCCGAGGGGCTTTTTATGAATTCTGATTTTTATCGATCTTCTTTTTATTTCGAGTGTTATGCTTTGTTATTTCTCAAGTTATTCTTATGCCGAGTTCTGATATATTTGAAGTCGTACATAATACGAACCTCTCGATTTTATCGTACACAGTGGTGCCGTAAACTGTACGGTCTTAGCCGGGTGAAGAGGATAAATTCGACTGAACCTGTTCGAGGCCGGCAATCCCTATCGTAGATCGGCTTACTGCTTTTGCGATTGTTGAGAAATCGGCTTACTTGTTTTTGCGACTGTTGAGGAATCGGCTTACTAGTTTTGCGACTGTTGAGAAGTCGGCTTAGATTTGCGAGGAAGGACGTTCGGCTTGACCCTAGAGTTTAGTTTAAGAGTACGTGAACAGCCCATCTTAATATGCTCTAGGTTTCTCACATTGAATCCGAGTGTGCGAGACGGACTTGGCTTATTTAGCTCGGATAATCTGAGAGTTTGGTGCGAGACTGGTCTCGGCTTCGAATGTGGAAAGTGTATTATCCATTGCACCATGAGGATGCGTGCGAGCTAAGCTCGGCTTTATCAGATCGTCTGGCCAGGACGTTGATATGTAACCGTTGGTGGTTGAAAAATGCGAACTGTTGAAGTTCGGCAAACTGAAAGTTTGATTTAGAAAATCCGAACTGTTGGAGTTCGGCAAACTAAAAGTTTGATTTAGAAAATACGAACTGTTGGAGTTCGGCAAACTGAAAGTTTGACTTTGAAAATACGAACTGTTGGAGTTCGGCAAACAAAAAGTTTGATTTAGAAAATACGAACTGTTGGAGTTCGGCAAACTAAAAGTCTGACTTTGAAAATACGAACTGTTTGAGTTCGGCAAACATAAAGTTTGGCTTTTAGAAAATACGAACTGTTGGAGTTCGGCAAACACAAAGTTTGGCTTAAAAAATACGAACTGTTCGAGTTCGGCAAACATAAAGTTTGGCTTTGAAGGTACGAACTGTTGGAGTTCGGTAGAATGCCTTGGTAAGATTTATTAATGTTATAGCTGCGCCTTGTGAGGGCTGCCTACGTACCTTCGAAAGAAGGATCAAGCCATTCGTAGTTCATATTACATATTAGAATCGAGCGTATGTGTAGTAGCTCGGTGATCTTTTTTTTTTTTTTTTTTTTTTTTTTTTTTTTTTTTTTTAGCGCTTGAGGGTTGGCCTAGATGTAGTACCGCTTGAGGTTCATGGAATTCCGCGAACGGGGAATGGGGGTTCGTGGAATTCGCTTAAATCTGCTTTTGATGTCCTCGTCGAGCTCGGCTCCGATTTCTACGCATCTCTCCGGATTGAAATCGTCGATATTGACTTGGACGATCGTTTCGCGTCGCGGTAAATCGGGATCGTTTGGATTTTTCTTTTTATTGATCATGCAGGTGCGGGGAGTGGTCCTCAATTTGCATTCGTTGATGAAACACGTTCGGGACATCACTTGGTCGCCTTTAAGGGTGAAGATTCCGGAAGGTGTTGGGAACTTGACGCATTGGTGATACGTTGACACGACTGCTTGCATTGAGAATATCCACGGCGTGCCAAGTATCACGTTGTAGATCGCTGGTTTGTTTAACACCAAGAACTTGACCATTCGGCATATTCCCCCGGTATACATAGGAATTTTAACCGTTCCTGCTGTCATGGTTTGCTCGCTCGAGAATCCGGTGAGTGGTTCGATGTTCGGTCTGATTTGGTTGTCGGGAAAATCCATATTTTTCAGCGTATCCTTGAAAATCACGTTAACCGAGCTCCCAGTGTCGATCAAAATTCGCCCGACTACGACATCACCGATGAGTGTCTCGACGACTAACGGGTCGTTATGCGGCATATGAAGTCCTTCCGTGTCGGCCTCAGAGAAGGTGATCGGCGTTCCGCAGGGTGTAGTCTGATGTGACTGTTTTGCGGCCACTGCTTCCTTACTGTATGTCTTCAGAGCTCGGACGGAGTAGTTGCATGTTTCCAACGCGCCCATGATCATGTTGATACGTTTCCGAACCTGCGGAGGTTGCTGAGCTTCCACGTTGTCCTCTCGATCCCGTTTTGTCTGTTCGTCGTCGGTTTTATTTTTAGGCTGCTCGGTAGCCTTGTTTGGTCTGGAGTTACGTCTCCTACCGTTATCGTTACGGTGCGGTCTGTTCGAGGGTTGGAAGGCTCCTTCGACTGGAACTTCCCCCTTTTTGTACTTCATCATCAGGAACTCCTGTAGATGTCGGCACTCTTCGGTCGAATGATTTCCATACCGGTTATGGAAATTGCAGTACGGTGCGGATTCAGTGGTGTCGGGCTCTTTTGGCTCATCCGACCGAACCCAAGTGTTTGACCAGGATTGCTGAGTTTGGACCGTATTGACGGGTTGTTTCGGGGGAACGCACAGTTTATTATCCTTAGTGGCGGGCTGTTTCGTGATTGCGTATCGCCTATCTTTCTCGGATCTTTCCTCCTCCTCTACGATGAAGATATGCGCCCTGTGCAAGATGTCCTCCAATGTCTTTGGATTATTGCGTTTGATCTCCCTGTGAAAGTCCGATTCGTACCAGGTGGCTTTGTAAAGAGCCTCGATTGCGGCTTCGTCGTCGATCGTGCAATGGGATACAACCGCTTTGAAACGTTCCATGAAGTTGCGTAGGGGCTCGTCCTGCTTCTGCTCGAGGGCCCAGAGTTCGGCGTTCTTTGTTTTCTGCTTGATAAACATGGTGAAGCGTTTGAGGAATTTGGTGGTGAGCTCGTTATAGCTGTTTACCGAGCTTGGCTCGAGCGTTGAAAACCAATCGAGCGCGGCTCCGGATAAGTTCTCCACGAATAGTTGGCACATGGCTGCGTCCTTCTCGGTTTCCGAGCCGAAACGAAATCGGTTCATTGTGATGGCAAACGAGGTCAAGAAGTGTTTAGGATCGGTAAACCCGTCGTATGATGTGATCTTGACTCTTTCCAATCGTCGGACTGGAGTGTTGACGACTTTGTCGGTAAACGGCGTCCTCTGTGACTCTTGAATTACTCGGTCGATCTCCGGCGCCGAACTCGTAGCTTGATGGACTGTGGTCCGCATATCTTGTAGTTGGGCCTGGACCTTGGCGAATTCCAAATTCAGGGCGGTTCGGTCCGTGATGTTGATTTCCGAACCGGTCGCGGAGGATCTTCTTGTCGGCGGATCGATCGTGCCTGGGGGTCGAGCGTCGGTTAAGTCGGACAAGAGATTTCGGCGTAACGTGCTTTCGTTGGCGGGGGTGACCGGATTCGGATCGAGGATACCGATCTGATTTCGGCGCTCAAAATGGGATGCTATGAGGGACGCGATCCGCTCTTCGTTCTTTTTGTTAATTTCGGCGAACTGCGCCGCCATAGCTTCCATGAAGACGGTCGGATCCGTGAATATCGAAGCGGCCAGAGGCTGGGGAAGAGTCCGAGGTGGATTGACCTGATTGTTTTCTCCAACAGGCACGGTCGGAGGGGGTCTTCCTCCGGTTGTCTGTAGTTCGGTATCGATAGGATTGAGCTCGTCGATCCGTGGATTTTGATCGTCGGTTTCTGAGCCGTTGACGAGGGCTGCGGTGGTATCGACTGGAAGAACCATTGCCGAACTTCAATCAAACGATATCCGAAAGTACTGCTCTATACTCCCCACAGACGGCGCCAATTGTTGATCCGTAAATCACACAAAAAGGGGTAAAACAGTACTTTTAATCGGAATCTCGTTTATTGATCTAAGTCGGCGGTTACAACAGAGTTTAAGTAAGAAGGCAAAGACAAAAGGATTCGAGATCGGTAACGAGCTCTCTTCTATTCTCTGTCTTTTCGGAAGTTGTGTCCCCTTTGAAGAATGAAGCTCCTCCTTTATTTATAATGTTCTGAGGCGGTTCTCTATGTGAATATTCCCTTTTCCTTGCTCGATTAGGGAATGGAAATATTCCGGATTCCCCTCCGAGATAAGGATATAATCCTTATTCTTCGGCGGTCTATTCGCAAGGAATATTTCCATTTCCGAGATCGGCGGGAAAGAGGAAATATTCCGGTTTCATCTGTTGTAACGAACTGGGCTTGTGATGGGCCTAGATCGGTAGCCGAGGTGGGCTTTCAGCGAGATCCCGAGCTCGGCCCAATGTTTTCGGGCTGGCTTATCCTCGATCCGAACCATCGTAAACCGGTCTTGACTGAACCGATCTCGGTTCGAACCGAGTTAAACCAGGGGGTGCTAATCCCCCCTCTAACAATAGGCATAATCGAGTCTACAGAATCTACGGAGTTTACGATGTCTAGTCTGCTAAATCAACTAGCGGAACAAGACGAAAGAGCAAAAGAGCCAGAGCCCGCTCAATCGCAAATACCACCGGCAAAAACGTCTCATCCAACACCGGTGATTATTAACCTCTCAGATTCAAGCTCAAGCTCATCTTACAAGACTGACTCTGAAGATGAATCACTACCAAAGCAGTTTGCTATTGGAGAACCATCAAAGACAGAGCCAGACATAGACGAAGTGTTCTCTGACGACGAGATGAATGGAACACCCATTCAAGAACAAGAAAGGCCAACGAAGCAGTTCGCCTCAAAAGTCGTGACGTTTACGTTTGACGATATTCCCTTCGAAAGATGGAATGATCGTTTAGACGAATTCCACGCATGGATGAATTCTGAGGTTATCACCTCAACCTCGCACCTCGTCATACAACAATTCACTGCACGGTTCTCAGGTGCACTCAAAGAATGGTGGAATTCGCTTGGCGAATACAGACAGCAGCAAGTCTATCAGACCACCATACCATTACTACTCGGAGAAATTCATCGGGAATTCATAGGCACCCCGAAACACCTCAAAGATCAATTACAAGAGGATTTCTTCGCAGCAAAATGTTGTTCGCTTAAGAAGAGAGATCTTGCGAAACATTTCGAGCAACAAACACGGAGATACTATGCGCTAAACGGTCTCAATAACCCGAGCCTGAAGCAAGTCTACTTATCATCTATTGATGATTATCTGAGCCAACAAACAAAACTCAATATCAAAGAGCAAGGCCAGACGGTAGAAGAAATCTCCATCGGACAAATCCAACAATACGTCTTCAGGACGTTGGACAAACTATGCAAGCAAAAGGAATTCTGGACTGAGTTCATGGATAACTCAAAGCATTTATCCAAAGTCTGTGCAAGACCAGATTTGTCGATTAAATGTTCAAAGTCCAAGAAAGGCTGCATATGTAAAGGAAAAGGCGAGGATCGCCGTTCCAAAAAATCAAATAAGTTCCGATTCAAGAAATTCGGACGCAGACGATTCTTCAGAAGGAAACAATCCTTCAAAAAGGAGACAAAGTGCTTTCTATGCAACAAAGAAGGGCACTTCGCCAAAAACTGTCCTAACAGTTCAAAGAAGAAACGACAATATCTCATCAGCTCAATATCAAAGCTGGCAAAAGATATTGATCTTGACAATCATGATCTCGAATCAGTGTTGTCTTATGACAGCGACGAACAAGATGCCATTTGTGGCTACTCAGATTCTGACACCTCAGAATCCGACGATGAGGAAGAATGCTGTTTCAAGATTGCTCAAACGCCTCAACAAGAAGAGATACAATCTCCTCACCTACCGGTGACTATCTTTGATCCTGCAAAGAAAGAGGAACCAGTCCATGCTATCGCTTTCATAGACACGGGAGCTCATACAACGATAATGAATCCCAAGGTACTTTCCTCTACCATGTGGCACCCGTACCAGCAAGAGTTCAGGGTAGCAAATTCATGATCGTTATCAATCAAGCTCAAATCGAAGCCAATCACTATAGAGCTATTTCCGGGTTGTCAATTAACTACGGAAGTCCTAGGGTCCTCCGCTCCTGGAAAGGACATTATTCTAGGATGGGACTCGTATTACGAGCTGAAGAAGAGCTTCGACATCTCAATCGAACCAAGAGGTATAAGATGGAAATCTTATTTCAAAGCGTTCACAACGATACCTAGAATGTTCGCGATTGAAGAGCTTCAGTCCCATGATTTCAACAAAATAAAAGAAGAAATCACTGCGAGTTCATGCGCAAACTCTCATACGGAGTTCCTACGTATATGCAAAAACCCACTGTGGTTAAACGAGGAATTCTTCGTGTCACTGCCATTCAAGGAGAATATCCACACGACACCTACAAAGGCAAGTCACGCAGGAATGCCCCCAGTGTTGCTCAAACAAGCAAACAAAGAATGTGACCAGCTAGTCAGCCAAAAGGTGGTCTCACCAACAAATTCTCCGTGGGCATGCAAGGCATTTTATGTCAATAATAGAGCTGAACAAGCACGAGGAAAACTAAGGCTAGTCATTGACTATAAGCCGCTGAACCAGTACCTCCAAGATGTCAAGTTCCCATTGCCAAACAAAAGGGCGCTATTTCAACATCTACAAGGTGCGACTCTGTTCTCAAAGTTCGACCTAAAATCCGGTTTCTGGCAAATCGGTATTGCACCAGAAGAAAGATACAAGACAGCTTTCTGTCTGCCCAACCGACATCTACAATGGAATGTCCTACCGTTCGGCCTCAAGACGGCGCCATCGCTGTTTCAACAGGCTATGCTAAAGATATTCAAGCCCCTGCTTCATACAGCACTAATCTACATAGACGATATCCTTCTATTCTCGTCAAGTCACGAAGATCATGTTCGAACTCTACAACAGTTCCAGAACATCGTGAAGGATCATGGAATAATGCTATCGGCCCGAAAAATGATCATAGCCCAGCCCAACATCGATTTCCTTGGAATGGATATTGCTAATGGGCAATTCACCCCTCAGGCCCATCTAGCCACGACGCTTCTGGAGTTTCCAGACAGCGACCTCTCGAAGAGACAAGTCCAACAGTTCCTTGGGGTAATTAATTACCTCAGTGACTTTATTCCGCAATTGTCGCAGCTGACGCGTCCACTACAAAAGATGCTGTCCAAGAATCCTCCTTTATGGACTACCAGACAAACGGATGCAGTCAAAAGACTAAAGTTGGAGATAATAAAGCTGCCACCTTTAAAGATTCCATGCGAAGGCACGCGTGTTCTACAAACAGACGCAAGTGATAAGTATTGGGGTTCAATACTGTTCGAAGAGATTGACGGGAAACGTCAAATCTGTGGATATAAAAGCGGACGCTTTAAAGATTCCGAACTCCACTATCACTCCACGTTCAAAGAGATCTTAGCTGTAAAGAAGGCCATCGAGAAATTTGAGTTCCATTTGATTGGACACAAATTTCGCATCGAGATGGACATGTCATCCTTCCCGAAGATGTTACAATTCAAGCAAAAGATGGTCCCACATCAACAGTTGCTAAGATGGAGCGAATGGTTCTCAAAATACGACTTCGTATCCTTCTATTTAAAGGGCACAAAGAACATCCTTGCCGACATGCTAAGCCGGAGCCCGCTGAAGGAGATACAGATGATGGCAAGCTCATCGGCAACCGAAAAAGAATACTATGACTTCGGTGCCAACATGCCAGAAGATGCTCACCAGCTTGTCAACATGAAGATAATCCACGAGCATCTCAAAGAAAGGATCTTCCGGTACCAGTCAATCATCCTATCAAAGTACGGTGTCCGATGTCAACACATCGCGCCACTTGGCATACATCCAGATCACCCGTACGCCCATCTCTACAGAATAGAGAGCACTAATATGCCAGAGGAAGTCCTCTGTTTCCTTTGGTATATATGTTCTGTATACACCATTGGCGTCACCTTCGACATCCACTGGCTCTACCAGTTCGTCAACTCGCGACAAGGTCAAAAGGACTGCCTCTCAACGTTTCTAACTTGGTTCGCGCCACTAAGCGCCTGGAGTGGTAAACTTAGACGGTCAGCAAAGACGGTGAACATATCGTACAAAAGGCTAAAAGGACAAGGGTGTCTCAACCCTTTCTTTAATCCTCATACGATATACTTCTTCCACCGCCCCATACAAGTCAATATCAAAAGCAACAAGATGCATGCGTTGCCGACGCTGATCCACCACGACGACTACAACAAAGGCATGCGACCAGACTTCAACGTCTATGAGACCAAAGGGTTCGAGGAATTCCAGAACCATGCGTTTCGCCTCAATAGTGCTACGCAGAAGTTCCCTATTCCCTTCAACCTAAATTGGAGCTACTATCCAATTGATTACCAGATGAGTCTAGACGAAGACCTACAGTACTTCGAAAGCAAGCCAGCCCATAAGCTAATCCAGCAGAAGACGACACCAGATCCAGAACCAACGACGGTTCTGCCAGAATACTTCCAAGATGCACAGTCCCCAGACGATTCGATGAATATAGACGAGATCGGGAAGAAGTTCGGTTTAAACAAAGACGAGCCTCTAGAAGATTTCGCCGAACCAGAAATCGAGTTCAAGTGTCCAGATGACTATTACGGCTGCTGCGAGGAACACATCACCGAGTTCGAGATAGATCATTAAGATTCGTCTTAATAATCTAATTATGTATAATTATGTGTGTAAGCGATATATAATCGCAATAAATAATGTATAATAAAGTGTGATGTAAGCGATGATGTAATCGCAATTAGGTGTGATGTAAGCGATGATGTCATCGCAATAAATAAAGTAGATAGGTGTGATGTAAGCAATGATGTCATTGCTGAGGTAAGCGCTTATGTCAGCGCTCTAAACCTCCTATAAATATGTGTGTACCCCCTTGTGAAATATCATCTCATTTTCCCCTTAAAAACCTCTCTCTAGCTTTCTCTCTCTATGAATCACTAAAACTCTCTCTAGTTTTCAGACTTCTCTACGAGATGTCATAAGCTCTGTAGCTTTCTCTCTCTCATGGGTTGGGTGATCACTCTCTATTGATTCTGTTTATCTCGTGCGTTCGATGAGCGAATCGTTTAACCGTGATGACTGTCAATACGACGGTCGTGACGGCCAATACGGTGGTTGTGGGGGGCGATAGGATTCCTAACAGTGGTTGAGCCCGATGCCAGGTAGTGCCGTTTATGCTCCCTTTACCTAGAATCTTCAAAAAGGATTCCCATTTTTTTTCCTTATCTCTTTCTTCTCCTTCACGGTACCGTACGTGATCACTCTGATCAGAAGCGAGGAGAGAGAGGCTGTGTATGTGTTTCTTGTTTGTAGTGTTGAGGATGGATTTATCCTTTTATAGCCTCCTCTCTTTCTTTTACTTTATTTTTAAATTTATTCTATAATAATTTCATAGAATTATATCGTTGGCTGGTTGAATATATAGTCTTAATGTGGAAAAGTAAGAGGCACTTTTGGCGGCTGAAACAGCAAGTAGACTATGGTAGACCCAGACAAGTGTATATTACGTAGGGTTCGCAGTTTTTTCCTTCTTTTTGTCGGAACGTTCGCAGTTTAATTTGGACCGAAGTGAGTGTAACATCACGATTGTCCTCTATGGCCTCCATCTTGAATCGTCCTTCCAGGAAGGTCACAAGTTTTGGACTGTCAAACTTCATTATTATATAAGAATCTTGGAGTCAAGCAGTATATAATTTTGGCTTAATTAGATCAATATAACCATCAGAAAACTGTAAATTTAAAGAGTAGCCATATAATGGACCAATTTAAGTGAATTACAAAGTTGTTACGTGTCCGACTAAAATTGCCTTTGTCTTGGCATGGTTATATTACGGTGGTAGGTGTGAGGCGATGAGTTGTTATGGACAGGGCCGTGCTTATAGTTGAATGAAAAAAGCATTTGCCTCAAGCCCCTTAAATAATATAATTTTTTTGGAGCCCCTATAATTCCTAAAAATCAATCTTAGTATAGTGGTTAATGCCATTTTTTGTTAGTCCTTCCCTGATGAGTTCGATTATCTCTATTGTTTAATAGGAGTGTTTGTTATCTTAATTAGTTTTAACTTTTAAACTAAAATTTCAACAGTTCAAGTTATTTTTTCCTAAGAGTTACTAACATCTCAATCCATGATTTCAATTTTTATTTTCTTTATGCCACGATTTTAATTCTGTTTTGAAATGAGTTAGATTCGATTGATAGATTATGAAAGTTTGGTAAAAGAGCTCATAGACAAAAAAATATTATGTAATAGATATTTAAAAAAAAAAAAAATTAAGGTTTTACCTCTCATTAAAAGTTTTTGAAAAACTTTTATCGTTTAAATTTAGATTATAATTCTAACTAAAAAAAATTATATAAAACTTTTTAAAAATTCGCCAAAAGCCCTTAAAAGTCTTAGCACGTCACTGGTTATGGATAGGAAGGTTGCATGTAGTTTCTGGTGATAAAAGATAACTCAAATCAATGACATAACAACAAAATAAACTCTACTTTTCATTTTCCTTTTGCTGCATATTTATTTATACATATGATAATTCCATTAATTGTAATTTTGTACTTATCTAAATTTTAACTCCTACCTTATCAATAAAATTAAATACATCCTTAATTAATTAATTATGAACATAAATCCACGATACAAACATATTACGAGCAAAACCATATATGGTTCCTTCTGAGTCTTGTTCTTGAGATTTTCGATCCGTTGTTTTAGCTGGTCGATTCTGAATAGGAAAGAGAATCCAATAGAAAAGGAGAGCCAACGAACGGAGGAGCGAATAAGGCTGAGACTTCATGATGGGTTTTTGGTGACGGATATGCTTCGCATGAATGCATAATCTCCCCCCACATTAAGGTTGACTCTTGATTTCCAGTAGATATCCATGACGAGGAAGAGAGGAAAAAAGATTATCGCGCCGATACTGAACAAATATAATTTACAATTTTCGTCATAATTTAAAAGATTGAAGGCATAATATCAAAAGACAATGAAGAGTTTTGAAGCTCTTGAAGAAAGATGAAGAATCAACCATTTAAGTCAGATTTTATTTTTTTTTTTTAAAGGAAAAAAAAAACAGAGACACGTGGCATTCTCACAGAAAATCACATTTTATATAGTAGATTAAAATATAAATTTACGCATATAGCAGCATATTTTATATCCGGTTACTAACTTAATTTCAAAAAAATAATAATAAAAAATCACATTTTAAATCCCGTGAACAAGCAAAATTGGATTAGTTAACATTTAGGATAAAAAAATTGTTAATAGACTCTAAAATAATAGAATCGGATTTTAGAGTTTATTAACAATTTTATTCACAAACATGTTTCGCAGCCTCACGAAATTAGGAGAGTTGCTCACCTTCATCAAGTCCATAATTCCAGCCATTGGGTCTTTCTCTTTCTCAAAACTAGGCTTATTCTGAACAAAACTAAGAACATTTTACCATTAGCTTTAGTTTCACCAGACATAAAGCTTGATCATTGGTGCTACGGAATGGTTTTCTTGTGTTATTAGGTTTTTACCTTATCTTCTTTATGTTGTATGCAACCCAGTTTCCTCTTGAAGACTTGAACATTGTGATAACTATTCTCTTAGGCTTTACAAGCACGTTACATTTCTCAGGGACAATCTCTGTGTGCAACTTCGGGATGGCACATGGGTAATTCTTCTCTTTAACCTCATTGATTTTAATGTCTTGAACTCAGCTTGAACATTGTCCAGATCAACACCTTCCAAAGATATGTACATTTGTAAAACCAATAGTGTTGGAGGTGGGCCTAGCACCCCCAATTAGTTAGGCCCATCTTAGGAAAGGCCCCTCTTCAGCTCGGTCGCCGGCCTAAAAGCACCGACCTGCAAGGCCCCTCTTCAGCTCGGTCGCCGACCTGAAAGCGACGCACCTCGGGCCCGGGCTGACACTTCGCCAAGGCAGGAATGTCAGAAGAGCAGAAGGCGCGTGGGAGCTGGTAGAGCAGTACCCTACCCGCGTAGGGATACGGCTTCGACTCGACGTCCCACCAACCCTGCAGAGCTGACGAAGGAGGAAAGGACACGTGGAGAAGAGTTGGCGAAACAGTGCGCTGCCCTGCAACACGCCACGCCGAGTTCATCATGACCTCCCTCCTCGAAAGCCGGAACACGCCTCCTAGGCCACCTTACCCGCGAAAGAGGCCGAAGACGCCACGTGGCCCCGAGATCCCGGGGGGCAGGAAGCCAACCCCGACTATATATACCCCTCAAAGTCATTAATGAGGGGGACTTTTGATTTGGGCCATTTTTGACCTACGACTAGCTACCCGACCTCTCTCTTTCTCTCTTTGTAAGAAGGCAACAGTTTAGAACGCCGAACTGGACGTCCTTCGGAACCAGTTCGTAATTCTAAATTGTTCATTTTTCTCACCATCAATAAAAGGAAACACGGCCCCCGGTCTACTCATCTTTCTCCCGGCCTGCTTTAATAGTGGTTAAACTGCTCTAATTAACGAAAATCTCACCTCTCGTTCCGTAATCAATCTCTTAAACATCTTTAATGATCCCCGGAATCAACAAATAGCAAGAAAAAAACCTCATTACATAACCAGAGAAAAGCGATTGCGACATAATCTCAAATCCAAAAATCCTCACTGTGGGACTAAAATTGAGTCTTGATTTAGGAAAATTTCTGATTGGTTTACCTTGACTTTTTCATTGTCTTGATCCCAGCTGCATGTTCCAAGAGTTACACAGTTAATTGTCGGAGAAACCACTTTAACCTAAATTGATGTATTATATTATTAAACTTAATTGGAATTTTGTAAAAATCGTATCCAAACAAAATTGGGGTTTTTGGGTTGGATTAGGTTGGGTTCTCCAAATTGATCACTTCGAGAGAAAACAATTTAGTTTTACTTTTTTTCTGAAAACCCAAAAAAAAAAACCAAAACTTCTATAAAAATATCTATTCATATTAATGAAAATTTTGTAGGTATTGAGTGTTCACGTATGGATTGTATGCATCAGTCTAAAACCATCTTTGATATCACTGGAGAAATTGAATGATTCTTAGGCAATAGAATTTCAAAAGGTTCGAGAATAAATCGACATTTCCAAAATCATGAAGTCAAGATTAGAATCATTTCCATAAAAGAGAGAAAACAACCAATTCATTCACACAATATGGAAAAGTTACAATTCATACACATATGAATTACAAAATATTCCCAATTCATACACAAACCACTTTAACCTCTATATTAATGAAAATGAATTTTCCGACAGATTTCCGACGGATTTTAGCTGTCGGTTACAGTTTGTCGGAAATGTGACTTCTGTCGGAAATTCGTCGGAATTTTCCGACGGATTCTGGGCGTCGGAATACCGTCGGAAATTCCGACGGAAAACCGACAGCCTCATTTCTAACGGCATTTCCGAGGGATCTTTGATAGGAAATGCCATCGGAAATCCGTCGGGTATTTCCGACGGAATTCCGACAGATATATTTCCGACAGAATTTCCGACGAATAATTGATCGGGATGTTTGTGTCGGAAGTCCGTCGGATGTTCGTCGGAAATAGGTTCCGACGGATTTCCGACGGTAAATGTTTCCGACGGATAATTGATCGGAAGTTTGTGTTGGAAGTCCGTCGGATATTCGTCAGAAATAGGTTCCGACGGATTTACGACGGTAACTGTTTCCAACGGATTTCCGACGGAATTCCGACGGATAAAGAAGAAATTATATTTTGAATTGTATATAATTAATTTTTTTTTTTTTGAAATTTATAAATTAGAAATATAAATTTGATAAATAATAAATATTAAAATTCATTAAACAAAATTAAAAATTCATTACACATTAAAAAAATTGTTCAAAAAAAAAACCATAAAATAAAATATTTAAACGGTTGGAGCGGTTGGAGAGTCCCCGGAGTCATCGTCGGGATTATTATCCCGAAACATATGCGGGAAACATTTCTGCATCATCTTCTCCAACGAGGAGAGCTTCTTATTGGTAGACTTTTGCTCCGTCCGTAGCTCTTCGACCAGCTGGTCACGGTATATCACCGTTTGGGTGAGCTTCTCGATTTCTACCCAGTACTCCGAAGGATAACGAGGAAGCGAGGAAGAAGATTCATGGGTCGGAAGGGTGCATAACCCAGCGAATCGACCTTTCACTTGCCGGGTTTGCTGCTAATAATTATAACTGTTAATAATTAAATAACGAAAATAAAAAGAAAACGAAATGAAATTAAAACTTACCTCAAGTACAATCTGGTTTATCTCTTCCCGGGATAACGAGTTCGAGGACGTCGATCCGTCGATAGTGAGCTGCGATATTGAAACTTCACGGTCCAGCTTCGTCTTGTTGCTCATCTCGACAACATCCCGCATTCCAAAGTCCTGTATCTGACCGGTTTTCTTGTTGGTGTGTCTGTGCTCGATGACTTTAAGATAATCCGGTTCGAAACAAGATTCTTTCGCCTGGAAAATTTTGTTAAGTTAAATAAATATAAAAACAAAATTAGTAATAAAAAATTGAAATTAAAGTTACCATTTCCATCGCTTCTCGTTCGATGGTCTTTGCCCCCCCGTTGTGGATGTAGACCCCTTTCCCGCCTCGTTGGCTATTTCGGTTCTTCGACTGTTGGTCGGAGGTCTTTTTCGTCGCAGGCCTACTCCAGTACTCGCAGAAGCCCTTCCAGACGTCGTCGTCAAGGTCCTTCGGCTTGTCTTTGTTGTACTTCCACTTCTGCTTCCACTCGTACATGTGCTTCGAGTAAGAGTTTGCGGCATACTTGTCGAATGTGGCAATAACTTTGCGCGTATAATGAGAGTCCCATGTGAACTCTTGTTACAATTAAAAAAAAATATATGTTACATTTCAAAAAGAAAAATCGACAAAATGAAGTAAAAAATAAATAATAAATCAATAAATAACTTACCGCGAAAGTCCGGTGCCACACGTCTTTCTCCTCGGCAGGCATGTCCGAATACTTCTCGTACGATTTGTCCAACATGTTGTGGAGCATCCGTAATATCGCCTTGGTGATCTCAGTCGACAGCTTAAACCTGAAAACATTATGAAAAGATATAAATATGTTAAGTTTAAAAATCTAAATAAATTGAAATAATATACAAAAATTATCTTACCAAGTCCCGTCCTCAAATTTCGGGTCGAGTCGGATGCAATGGCCCCGGTTCGGCTGCAGGACTAGCTCCTCGATTAGAATGTTGCTCCGAGCAGCGGATTGCTGGGAATCCGGGATATGAGTTCCCGAGAACGGCGTCCTTGGTTGCCGCCTCCCAACTGAAGTACGTCCTCGTGATCCCTGCGGAAAACCGTAAATTCGTTAGTAAATTAACAAAAATTTCAAAAGTTACCAAATTTTTTGAAATTTCCCAAATAAATTTTCCAAAAAATTCAAAATTTTCAAAAAAATCAAAAATTTGGAAAAATATTTTAAAAACGGTTTTAATATATAAAAATATTTTAAAAATGTTTTATTACCAAAATAATATTTTAAAAACGAATATTATATATACAAATATTGGAAAAACGTTTTTATTTCTATAAAATATTTTTAAAACGAATTTAATATATACAAATATTTTAAAAACATTTTTATTACTAAACAAATATTTTAAAAACGAATTTAATATATACAAATATTTTTAAAACGTTTTTATTACGAAAACAATATTTTAAAAACGAATTTAATATATACAAATATTTAAAAAAAAAAATTTATTACTAAAACAATATTTTAAAAACGAATTTAATATATACAAATATTTTAAAAACGTTTTTATTACTAAAATAATATTTTAAAAACGATTTTAATATATACAAATATTTTTAAAAAATCAAACAAGATCTAAAAACGTTTTAAAAATATTTTTAGAAAATCAAATAAGATCTAAAAACGATTTTAATATATACAAACGTTTTTAAAAAATCAAAAATTTGTTTTCTAAATCTAACAATTCTAAATCAACAATCTAATCACATAAACCCTAACACTAATATTATTCTACATAACAAATTCTATTCTAACCACCTAACAATACACATAAATGGAATTCTAATAACCTAACTAATATATTCCCTAAAATCTAACAAGATATAAAAAAAATTAAAGGAATTGATGAAACTTTCATGGTTTTGAGATGAGACTTGAGGAATTGAAGAGAGAAGAAGAAGAAATGAGAAATTGTAAGGAAGAAGAAGAGAGAAGAGATTCTCGGTGAGGAAGAAGAAGAGAGAAGAGGGAGAAGAAGAGTCGGAAGACAGAGAGAGACAAGAGAGAAATGAGGAAATAAACTTACGCTTTCGTTGATATATATCGATGTCCGTCGGAAATCCGTCGGATTCCGAAAAATAATTTCATTTACGCGGTTGATATACCAGCGATCTCGAAAATATCAAAGACCGTCGGAAATTTCCGACGGATTTGAAAAGATAAGGTATATTCCTTGCATGTTTGTCGATTGGCCAGTCAACAGGCATGTGTCATATTTGCCAGATCCGTCGGAAATTTCCGACAGATTTCTGACGGAATTAGGGTATATTTGGGGTTTAGGGTTTATGTTTTTTATATGATTTAGGGACATGTAATTTACATGTTTCATTCAATATTCATGAATTCATGAAGTTCATCAATATTAAAGGCTTTGCATGAGTTTATAAATTATACAACATCAAAACATATCATTTCACATAAATCAACTATATCTTATACTATAACTTATACAAACACTTCCAACACATTTTATAAATTCTATATAACACATTTTTTTTGAAATATGACAAGGTCAACCTATTGTATATACATCATACAAGTTTTTGTAAACAATTTCCATAAAAAAACGTATACCCTATACCCTAAGCAACATTTTTGAATATATCCGTCGGAAATTTCTGACGGATTTCTGACGGATTCAGTTAAATATGTACTTATATATATATATATATATTTTATTTCCGCTTTTGTTACACTTAATCAAATGTCTAAGTTTATAAAACTTTCACATAACTGATATATTACACATTACAATTCTAGTTCAAATATAAGTACATATTTTACAATGCAAAATTTTTAATTAAAACTACTCTGAATCCGATGATGAGTAATCTGATTCTCCTGAATCGGAAGTTTCTCCAAATTCGTCAAATTCTTCTTTTGAATCCTCAAATACCCGATCGTCTGCCTGTATGGTGAAATCAACGACAAGGTCGACCTCAAGGGAATGCTCGATTGAACCCAAACCTACGGAGCTTTGTTGGAGGGGTTCATGATCAGACATCCCATGAACTCTACCTCTCGGTTTATCGATGTGACTGTAACCCACGGGTCTTGCTTGTTTGTCACCCGAGGATAGGGAATGTAGCATACCTACACCATGTAAAAATTTAACCACGGAAATGCAACAATACTAAATTAAAAATTAACGTACGTAAAAGAAAAACAAACCTGGTCTGCTTGTGATGCAAGTACAAATGGCTCGTATTTCTGGAGTTTTCTTATGTTATGTAATGATGTAACACCAAATTGGTCGTGTCGCACACCGCTTCCTACTAATGGGTCGTTCCAGTGGCATAAAAATGCAACGCATCTTAGACCGAGCATTCCCGGGTACTGAACATCGAAAATCTCATGTACGACACCATAGTATACAAGATCACATGACTGATACGACACCATAGTATACAAGATCACCTGACTGAGTTGATACACCGTAATCTGAAGTTGTCGCACTCCTATCATCCCAAAGAATCTTAAAAGCGTACCCCCGTGTGCTATACATCACATGTGACTGCACGGTTGCTAGTGAAAATCACACAATTTCTTCTAACCACGTGGGAAATGTTTGTCCGTTAGCCTTCTCTGTCGTGGCCTGCACAATTAAAATTAAAAAACGTCAAATAAATCATTCATTACATATGATGATAGTTAAAAACAAGGCAATTAAAATACTTACATAATCTCTTAACCAACGTCCGAACTCTTCCTGTTTGAGCTCGATTAGCTCGTCCTCTGTTTTGTCCGGAAATACAAAACGTTGATAATCCATATACATCATGTGAGATTGAAGCAATTATCACGTTAGTACATATATATATATATATATATATATATAATCAAGAATCCAATAAGTAATTAATAAATTGGTTCAATATAATACCTCTCATATTCATCAACTCCGTCGCAGTTTGTGAGAATATATATATGCAAATGCTCTCGCTCCTGTGATGAAAGTCTCCTCTTCTTGTATTTTCCACTAAGTCGTCCAATCTCTAAAAATATATGAGGAACATCGACCGGATAGAAAGGTAGTACGCCTCCGTCATCATGTCGAGCTGCTCTACGACTCTTTGTTTTGACTTGTGATGGAAAGTAGAACTCGGCAAAATGTGAGGTTTCTTAATTGATGCTCTGTGCGACTAAAGAACCCTCCACTCTGCTCAAATTTTTCACCTTCTTCTTTAGATGAAACATATACCGTTCGAAAGGATACATCCAACGGTACTGAACCGGGCCCCTAAGCTCTGCTTCTCGAGGGAGATGAATTGTTAGATGTTCCATAACATCAAAGAAGGAAGGCGGAAATATCTTCTCCAAATTGCAAAGGATTACAGGTATATTAGCCCCAAGAATGCAGATACCGTCTGATGTAAGAGAGCGAGAACATATATCTCGGAAAAGGCACTAATCCCTGCAAAATATGGATAACAAATGAATAATTAAATAATAAAGTATATATTGTATAAAGTAGTAAAAAAATAACTTTATGATTGTACCTGCAATTGTTTCGTGGACATTACGTGGTAGAAGACATGCAAGGGCAAATGGAAGGAGACGATGCATCACCACATGACAATCATGACTCTTCATCCCAGTAAACTTCCCTTCTCCATGATCAACGCAGTTCCGAAGGTTAGATGCGTATCCGTCTGGGAATCTAACACTTTCGGCAATCCAGTCAAAAAACTCGGCCTTTGAAGGTTCATACAAACGAAAAGCCCGGACCGGAGGCTTCCCGTTCTCTGTCACATGTAGTGCTCTACGAGAACAAATGTCTGGCAAGTTCAATCTAGACTTCAGATTGTCCTTCGTCTTCCCTTGGACATTGAGAACGGTTTTCATAATGTTGTCGAAAAAATTCTTCTCAATGTGCATGACATCCAGATTATGCTTCAAAAGATGGTTTTTCCAATAAGTCAAATCCCAGAAAATGCTCCTCTTGTGCCAATTATGAACGTTGCCACAACCAACAACAGGATGATGCCCGTTACCACCACAATCAACGGTCCTCCCTGCACCAAAATCTCTGAACTGAGTCAACAAATACTCACCATCTAACTCATGAGGTGGACCATCAAATACTTTCCGGTTCTTCCTAAACAATGTGGTGCTCCGACGATAAGGATAACACTACAAGAAAACTGTCAATTTCCAACGAAAATTTACGACCGTTTTAAATCGATGTAACTTTACATCGACATTACGACGACATTACGACGAAATATGTGTTCGATGTAAAATCGTCGTAAATATATGTCGTCGTAATTTCGATGTAAAATTACGACAATTTTACGACGACAATATAAATCGTCGTAATATCGATGTAACTTTACATCGATATTACGACGAATATGGCTTCTGCATATTACGTTGATATTGCGACGTAATATCGTCGTAATGTCGTCTTGGGTTAAGGAGCAGACCGTTGTATTCCCACTTCTGATGATCTGGCCAACAAAGAACTTTGGGGGTCTAGTTTTCTACATTCATAAAGACCAACCACCATAAGCGAAAGATACATAGAATTGGACATCCTTATATTACGATTTACATAGATGTCCAATTCTATGAATCATTCACCTATGGTAGTAATGAAGACTGTCTTTACATGAAAACAAGATCCCACAGGATTCTTTGTTGGCAAGATCATCAAGAAGTGGGAACACAATGATCAGCATAAAAACCCAAGGAAACGTGGATATGTATATATTTAGTGTGTATTTTTTTTTTGAGTTACCATTGAAGGTGTGGAAGGTATTTATAGAAATTTTCTAGAAATTACCAACGGATTTGCAACGAAAATTTACAACGGTTTTACATCGAATAGCATTACAACGATTTTACATCGAATATACGACGAAATTACGTCGAAAATATTTGATGTAAATAATTAGATGACCTATAAGAAACCGTGTTTTACCAAATTCTCAGAGCCGACGTGAAATCGTCGTGATACCGATGTCACTATTTACGTCATAACATCGTCGTAAAAATTACAACGATTTTACGACGAATCCGTCATAACATCGTCGTAAAAATTACAACGATTTTACGACGAATCCGTCATAATTTCGTTGTAATACTTAAAATTTAGTGTTAGAGTTTGATTTACATGTTTGATTTTTTTTATCTTATATCTTGTTTTACGTAAGTTCTAATCATAGTATAAACAAGTTAAAGTTTTTACAAAATCATTTACATGATTTAAGTCATCCATGTTACGAATATATACTTATAAGAACGAACGCTATACATTATTATGTAAGATAAGGAAATAGACGACGATATAGATTCAATCGTCGTTATTGAATCTGTTGTTAAATATTAGAAGTATTAGATGCACAAATATACTTCGTTCTTACTTCCATGATATGTGTATTGTTATTTAGGGTTTAGGGTATAGATTTAATATATTACAACGAAATTACGACGGATTCGTCGTAAATTTGTTGTAAAAATTACAACGATTTTACGACGAATCCGTCATAATTTCGTTGTAATACTTAAAATTTAGGGTTAGGGTTTGATTTACATGTTTAGTTTTTTTTTTATCTTATATCTTGTTTTACGTAAGTTCTAATCATAATATAAACAAGTTTAAGTTTTTACAAAATTATTTACATTATTTAAGTCATGCATGTTACGAATGTATACTTATAAGAACGAATGCTATACATTATTATGTAAGATAAGGAAATCGGTGACGATATAGATTCAATCGTCGTTATTGAATCTGTTGTTAAATATTAGAAGTATTAGATGCACAAATATACTTCGTTCTTACTTCCATGATATGTGTATTGTGATTTACGGTTTAGGGTATAGATTTAATCTTTTACAACGAATTTACGACGGATTCGTCGTAAATTCGTTGTAAAAATTACAACGATTTTACGACTAATCCGTCGTAATTCCGTTGGAAATCGACACCGTCCGCTGTTTCGGATTCTTTTTCCGAACCAGCGCCGCCTCCAGAAACAGGTGCTCGACCGCCGTTGTTGTATGCGGGATTGACTGTCGAAGATATTTTGCAGTCGCCGAGACATGATTCTTTAGATCGGTTAGATCCGCGACGGCTCCCGAATAGTTTATATTAAGAATTTTATTTTGTATTTTAAATTTTATTTTAAATTTTGAATAGATTTATAAAATTTTAATTTATAAATATAATTTTATTAATTATTTTTTAATTTTAATTGAAAAAGAAATAATATATTATATATATATATATATATGTATTACATCGAGTTTACATCGACTCAACTTTACATCGATTTTACATCGTTCAATAATTTACGACGAATTTACATCGAATATTTTACATCGATTTACCAACGCATTTACAGCTACCTATTACGACGAATTTACGACGAATTGTCAAAATAAAAATTGTATAATTCGATGTAATGTTTCATCCTATTACGACGAATTGATGACGGATTGTCGGAAAACAAATTGTATAATTCGATGTAAAATCGATGTAATGTTTTGATGTAAAATCGATGTAATGTATTCGTCGTAAAATCGATGTAAATTTACATCGATTTTATGACGAATAATATACGACGATTTTACGACGATTTTTAGTCCTCCTTAATGTTACGACCAATTTACGACGATTTCCGATTAACGACGATCATATTACGACGAATTGTTATTCGTCGCTAATCCGTCGTAAACCATTTTTTACAACCAATTTACGACGATTCTGTTATTTGTAAAATGGGAGTTTTCTTGTAGTGTAATCGCTAGGTAGGAATCGCCTATGACAATCAAACCAAGACGTTTTCCGTCCGTGCTTCAAATGGAACGCATCAGTGTTATCTTGACAGTACGGGCACGATAACCTTCCGTGCGTTGTCCATCCTGATAACATGGCATATGCTGGAAAATCGCTAATGGTCCACATAAATACCGACCGCATGATGAAATTTTGGTGACAAGAAACATCAAACGCTTCAATACCTTGGTCCCATAACATTCGCAGCTCAAAAATCAATGGTTGCAAAAACACATCAAGTGATCTCTTCGGATGCTCTGGTCCAGGAACGAGAATGCTAAGGAACAAGAACTCCCTTCGCATGCACAAAGTTGGCGGCAAATCGTAAGGTGTTACAATTACTGGCCACGAAGAATATTGTCTTCCGTGCTTCCCAAAAAGGTTGAAACCATCGGTACATAATCCAATGTATATGTTCCTCGCCTCAAACGCAAAGCTGGGATACATTGATTGAAAATGTTTCCATGCTCCTGCGTCTGACGGATGGGCGATTTGTCCATCTGTTGTATGCTCTGCATGCCATCTCATTGCTTCCGCTGTGCGCTCTGACTGATATAACCTCTTCAATCTCTCTGTTAACGGTAAATACCACAGCCGTTTATATGGCACTGGCACTCTTCCACCTGTTTCCTTATACCGAGGTTTGCGACAAAAACGGCATGTCAAACGGTCTGCGTCCTCTCTCCAGTAGAGCATACAGTTGTCTATGCATACATCTATCATCTGATACGGCAATCCTAGACCTTGAACAAGTTTCTGTATCTCATAGTATGATGCCGGTGCAAGATTATCTTCTGGCAAAATATCTTTCACAAAATCAGTGATTGCATCCACGCACTCCTCACTCAAATTGAAATCCGTCTTTATACCCATCATCCTTGTTGCAGTTGATAAAGGGGAATGTTCATCTATACACTCATCATATAACAGATGTTTAGCAGCGTCTAACATATCAAAGAATCTCCGAGCTTCTAAGTTAGGTTCTTCTCCTCTATCTCCATACTCAGCAACCGATGGTATACTTTCACGAAATGCATCGTTCACCATCTGACCATGACCTACAGTACTTTGTATTTCCATTGCGGGTTCTTCTAAGCTAGCGTTATCCCCAATATAATGTTCACTAGTACTAGCATAATTATCCACCATTGTATCATTTTCTCCATGATAATACCAAATCTTGTAACCCGGCATAAACCCATGACAATACAAGTGTGACCATATTTCATCTATCACGATAAATCTACGATTCCCACAATTGGTACAAGGGTAATAGATTTTACCGGTTTTTTTTGCTTTTTTCTGCATACCCGCAAATGCCATGAATTCCTGCAGACATTCTTTGAATTCCTCCGTAACTAGGCCCGTGTCCGGAATTTGATGAGTCTTATCCATCCATGATCGAAAATAATTATAAAGATTTGAAAAAGACATTTTCGTAAGGAAGTAGATAAGAGAGATTTTTTTTTTGTGATTATAAATGATGGGTGGATACGTTTTTATAAGGAAAATTTTGTGCATTTTCCGACGGATTTCCGACGGATTTAAAGTAGATATTATCGATGTCGGCAACCATGTCGGTAACTATGTCGGCAAAGTCACCATCTGTCGGACATCCGTTGGAAATCCGTCGGAAATTTCCGACGGATGACCGTCGTCGGATATCCGTCGGCAATATGTCGTCGGCAACATCAACATTTCTCGAAAAGTCGTCGGAAATTTGTCGGAAAGTTTCCGACGGATTATGGTCGTCGGAAATTTCCGACGGATTTCCGACGGATACACTTTTCCGACGGATTTCCAATGGATGATTTCCGACGAATGACTAATTTGTCGGAAATCTGTTGATAAACCGTCGGAAATTTCCGACGGAATTATCGCCGTCGGAAATACCCCTGTAGTGTACTAACATAATTTGGTTAAAACATATATTAACAAAACTAGTTCACAAACATACATTGATGTTGAATTTTTTATTATTGGTGATTTATTATCCTAACTATTTTCGATGTTAAAAAACAGGTCCGATCAATGGCATAAACAGGGTAAGCGGTCGCATATGACCCAAATTTTTAAAAACAATATATCTGAGTATTATTTTTATTTTTATAATCCAAAAATTCAAACGATTCCTCAGTCATATTGCGTTTTTATCGTTAAGGGTTTTTACAAATTGCTAATTTGGTGATTAAGCTTTCCTCATTTTAGTTTTAATTAGAGTTCTCTAATGTTACTCAAACAAATTTTAGGTTTTCCAATCCCTCATAATGATATTTTCAATGGATTTCTTATCGTTTTCATGTTTTAGATTATTAGATGACCATGTTTCAGACATTAATTATTGCAATTTTGGTAATTTTATATGAATATGATGTTAGCCAATAATAAATATTATAATTCATTTTTTCTTGTTTCTTTATTTGTAAAAGAATGACATCTTTAGGGATCACAACGCAACAATGTGGACCTAAGAAAAGAAAAGGAAAAAGACACAAAAAGAGTCGATAAGATCACAAACAAATTATATTTTCATGTATATGAAGAAACAATTTGAAACTCTTGTAACTTTTGAAATAGTAGATATTCAAAGAAATGAGAATGAAAAGATACATGTGGATTCAGAAAATGATGTGGATCATGAGGATGTGGTCCATGTGGATGAGCTTGGCAACAAAGAGCATGATAAGTTTGTCAATGAGAAGCTAGAGAAGTAGGCAGAATAAAGAACTTCCCACAAATGTTTCTGATCAAAGAAATTGGAAATACATTGATATGAGATTAAGAGATTTATTAGTTGAAAATGGTCATACAACATGATTATCAACTAATTTTTGAAACTTTTTTTTTTCTTTGGCGATATTATACTTTGTTTTTTTGGTTTTTGATTCTAATCGACGAAAAAAACAAATGATATTATTTATTCATAAACATTTTTAATATGGAGTAGGGCTTCTGATGGGCATTGGTTGGCCCGGGACACAAGTACAATAGTCAAATATGCATGCAACACGAGTCTTTGGTGGACACCCAGAAGGATTACAATCAATGGCTGTAGAGCATAGAGCACCAATAGGAGCACCAGGACGACATACACACCAGTGGTCTTTACATATGACATGTGAATCTCCTCTGCACCTCTGAGGATTGCAATCCCCATCTTTGTCACATTGAGGGTATAGAGCTTCACTCTTCATTATCATACCTGTATGGATGTACATGTAAATCATAATTAGATTAAAATTAAACCAAATCAAATGGAACTAAACCAAATCAAATGGAACTAAACCAAATGTTGTCCCATTTATTTTATGAAAATACTAGAATGTGATCCGCGCTACGCGCGGGCGTGTTAACTTTTTTCTTTATATATTTTGTTTTTGATATAGTTTAATACTTTATCTTTGTTTGTTACATATATTATTTTCAATATTGTTTTTTCTTATAAAAATAGAAGGTGTTTGTACATTTTTTATTTTTTACGTTTGTTGTCAATTTATGCAATTAATTTTTTTTTAAAGTTTGTTATTTTGCGTTTTTATAGTAGAAAACATTAGGAATCTCTAATAATGTATTTTTATTTTAATTTATATCAATTAGAGTGTATTAATTATATGTTAATTGCTGTCGCAAAGTTCATCTTTGAAGTAGTTACATTAAAGCGTAATGAAATCACCAAAGAGATAAAAATACACTAAAGAAGTTGTTTTGTTTTAGAGTTATTGCGGAAGGAGGTTTAGAGTTCGGTTCTGAAGCATATGTGGCGGATGTTGTGCTTTGGGATGGAGCTAGTTGCACCGAATTTTAGGTTCGTGGCTCTTGTCTTCCTCGAGTAATATTGTGTTTTTTCGTTTTATATTTTTTTGTTTTATTTTTAGTATTATTTCCAATATTTTTGATGTACGATTCTAATCATCATTATTGTGTAAAATATGTTTCTAATTCTTAAGCCTTTTTGTTTCTAATTTTTAAGTAATAAGTCTTCAAGTGTAGATAAATATGATAATATAACATACATATTCAAGTCTTGATTTATTATGATTTTTTACATATTTTTTATTTGTATCTTGTGTCCAGGCCCGGCTCTAGGCAAGTGCTGAAGGTGCAAATGCATAGTGACCACCTGATTTTTGCAAAATTTTGTCATGTTTGAAGGTTTTATTTGTAAATATTTAAGGGTTCTTTATAAAAAAAAATTGTTTATATACCTAAAATAAGAATTTTTTTTTACAATATGCACAGGGTCCACTTTATTAGTGAGCCGGTCCTGCTTGTGTCATGTAGTAGCTGAGTAATTTTGTTGCATATTCATAGAGAAGATTTCTATGATTTCATTCTGATTGTTGTTTTGGTGTATATTTTTTTTCCTCGATGTTTATTTAATAATTTTATTAGATTCTAAGTTTTGTTTTATGTGGTATTTAATTTGTATTTGTATTTAGTTATAATTTTGTTTTGTCTATCAAAATGTGAGAGTTGAAATAAATTATCATATTTTGATATTTAAGCTTATTTTGAGAATGTTTTTAATAAATTAAATATTAAAAATGTGGTAGGTATCAATAGATTTTATTTTGTGTTGAAACTAATTAACAGTATGTTTTTTTATATGTATAAATAAAATTTATTCATTAATGATCTTAGTTATGTAATTAAAACCAATTGTTAAAAAAATAATAATTAAAATGATGTTAGAAACTGACCAATTAAAATATGGATGCTGAGGTGACAGCATGAAAAAAGAGAAAATATAACTTTATATATATATAGATAATACAACATAAGAGTCAATGCACTAAAAGTCTAAAACAACCATCTAAGCCGTTTTTGTTGTTAACATTGATACTAATAGTATCATACTAAAACTGGAGCATATTTTCATCTATCTATTTCATTAAAGGGGAAAAGTTGAAAAAGTAAATCATTTTTGTTATTCTTCTCCTAATTTCTTTAAATCTTAATCTTGCAAAATATGTATTAGATTTTTATGATTTTACCGAACTGGTGAATTTTTTAAAAATTTGCAAATTCACCAATTTGTTATGGTTTTAATGTTAAGATGTATATCATATACAATAGTCATAAATTTCATGAATTTTTTCTGGTCATTGTTATTATTAAATGATGTATATATGAATAAAGCAATACCCAAAGATTGAATTGGAAAAAAATATTTCAAAGAAAAAAACTACCTTGGATCAATAGGATATTGCAATTGAAAGACAATTTAGATTGAAGAAACACGCATCTAACTTATAAATCCATATATATATTAAGAAATTTCTTTAACAGCCAAAACATGTGTTTTCAATCGACCAAAAGAAATGACAAAATTTTGGAAGACTTACATGAAGAAATGAGGAGAATAACGAGGAAAATAATTGTTACTTTTTCATTTTAGTTTTTCTTCTTCAACTTCTTTTTTCTTTTTTGGGATGATTGCATGCTTGTTTATATAATTTTTTTTTTCGGTCTCCTTTGTATTTGTATGTAAAGGAGTATAACTTTAATCTGATTTTTTCTATTCTACATTTGTACGGTAATTATGGAAACGGATATTGGTCAAATCAATATATTTGGTATCTTAATTAATGGGAAAGTGGGTAATTTAATTATTGGTCAAATCATTATATTTGGTAACTTACTTAACGAGAAAAAGTGGATAGTTTAATAATTTAAGATTTTTAATGCTCTTTACAAAGACGCAATCATGACCTTCACTCTCAATTTTTTTTTTAAAGTTTTATTATTAATTAATATATCAATTTACGAAAATACTATCATGTTTATATCCTGTTCCTAACTTAATTTAAAAAATAAAAATAAAATCACGTTTTAAAATCATGTGCGAGAATTAATGAGATGTTAAGGGACATTCTTATCTGGACATTCGACAACACAACAGACGACTATCCTGAATCATCAAACTTGATGGTTATCTCAAAAAAAATCTCAGAAGACACCAAGTTCAGCAGAGTTCTACAAGCTTTGAAATCGAGAGATTACAATGTTCTCTTCGTACAGCCTGAGAAGGTCTCATCAGAATTGCTGCTTCCTTTTGTCAGATCAGTATGGCTTTGGAAAAGCCTACTTGATGGAGAAAAACCATTCTACCATAGCGGAAGCTCACAGTGTGTTGGCAATACTTCCGGAGAAGGTGTTGCCAATAAGTGCAAGCTGAAGAAACGTCAGAAGTGCAAGCTGAAGAAACGTCAGAAGAGGTTTCTTTGAAGTAGCGCAAGGACAAAACCACTACGATAGTAGCTGTTGCAAAACCCAAGGGAGAAAAAAACTTGCTACAATAATGTTCTCACTTTTAAATTATCCTTTGTTTTCTGTCTTTAATTCTCTCAAGTCTTTGGTTTTGTGTATTAAAAACATTGACATTTCTTCTTGTTCTGATAAACTCTGTGTTGGGTTTAAATGCAAAAAAAAAAAAAAAATCAGACCGGGGCCCAAACTATGTTAAAGTTACTCATACGGAGGAGACCACTCCCAATGGGAATCGAACCCATGACCGGTAGGAAAGGCACATACCCACTCCTACTTATACCACTAGACCAACTCAACTCAACTCTTTTGTGTAACTTCGGGATGGCGAGTTTCAAAAAAAAAAAAACTTCGGGATGGCACATCGGTAATTCTTCCCTTGAACCTCATGGATTTTAATGTCCAAAGACACAAGAATATATGTACATCTGAAAAAACCAATAGCAAGAAGAAAATCTCATTACATAACCATAGAAAAGCAGTTGCGACATAATCTCGAATCCGAAAATCCTCATTGTAGGACTAAATTGAGTCTAAATTTCTGATTGATTTAACTTGACTTTTTCATTGTCTTTATCCCAGCTGAATGTTCTAAGAGTTACATAGTTAACTGCGAGAGAAACCGCTTTAACCTGAGAAAATAAAAAGAAAAAAGACACAAGAAGAGTCGATAAGATCACAAATCAATTATATTTTCATGTATATTAAGAAAAATATCTGAAAATCCTGTAACATTTGAAATAGTAGATATTCAGAGAAACGAGAATGAAGAGATATATATGGATTCAGAAAATGATGTGGATCATGAGGATGTGATGAGCTTGACAACAAAGAGCATGACGAGCTTGTCAATGAGAAGCTAGATAAGTAGCTAGAATAAAGAACTTCCTACAAATGTTTATGATCTTAGAAATTGGGGAAACATTGATATGAAATTAAGAGATTTATTAGTTGAAAAATGATTATCAACTAAATTTTGATAAAATAGATTTTTACCGGTTTCTAACATTTGTTTTTGTGTCTTTTATCGAGTCAAAATATATTTTTAGAGTCTTTTAATACTTTACCGAGTCTTTTCAGGTTTAAGGTCACTTTGGAAGAAAATGAGCAATTTTGGAAGAAAATGAGCCATTTTGGATGCAAATGAACATATGAAGATGTAGAATCGTGCAGAGGTGTCAGACGTTTGACATTCGTTGAAGACTTTTCCACCGATGAATCGAGCTCAAATTTGGAGACAATTTAAACCATTGGATTATCTTTCATTTGGAAGTGGTTTGAGGCCATTCCAACTATGAGATCAGAAGTTATGATGGATTTGGTAAAGACAATACAGTCTGGTGAGCAGAAGAGCAGAAGAAGCATGTGCAGGAAATTTCCATGGAACAACAGATCGGACGATCCACTAATGGATTGATCGATCCATGCATCGCAGAGGCGCATAAATTTCCAGGACAAAACAGATTGATCGATCTGTCTTCTAGATTGATCGGTCTATTCCCTTGAGGAAATTAAAAAGGCAGTTTTAAACTTCTTATTTTGCTTTGGAATCAACCTAATTCGACTTAATTAATCTGATCCCAAACCTATATATACTTATTTTTAAACCACTTTTGAGGTATTTAGTTTTTAATTATCAATATTGAAAATATATATTTCCATTAGCATCAAACTATATCAAATTAAAATATAGTTTGATGAGACCATTAACATCAAACTATATTATACGATTTATATCTCAATAATCATTAGTACGTGTGTGTGAACTATAATATACGCTTTATATCTCAATAATCATAATAATAATATGAAGGCTAGATTTCATATTATAATTTGAATTTGAAGGCTAAGAAATTTTGTATAAAATGAAATATAACTAAGAAATTTTGCAAAAAAAAAAAAAATTAATTTGAGCAAGTAAACATGAAACTTGTAAGAATAATATTTGTCAAAATAAAAAAAGAAATCTCAAAAGATAAAATTTAAATTTTAGAAAATGAAATAACTTAGAAATTAATATTGATTTAAGAGTATATATAAAATATCATAATGAAATTTATATGATTATGCAATGGTTTAATGTGAATAGCACTAACATAATTATTCTAGTAAGTTAAACATCTACTATATAATAATTGGCCATCTCTCTCCATTTGAGCCCCATACCAACACTGGAGAGAGTGCCAGCTGTCCTAATCATTATAAACAAAACACGCTGAAAGCCGTTTTGATCTTTTTCAACCTTTCATCTCCTCTGTTTCACATACGGTCATTGAAGGTTTCCATCCCAAATCTTCATGTAATCACCATAACTCTTCAAAACATCTAAAGCTTAAAACTTCAAATAAAATAAGGCGATGATGCGTTTCTTCATTGCTTCATCTCCTTCGCTAGAGTTTTCTCATCATCATCGTCTCCACCAATTCAACAACTTTGCCTTTGATGCTCTATTTGCCTCTTGAATCTCTATCCCACCCTTGAGACCCTGTCGGAATTATCGATTGGAGGGTTATTCCGACACAGTGAATCGAGCCACCTCCACACATGTGTCCACCTAGCTAATCAAAATATGCTGAAAAACACATCATGTTTGCTCATGCTCTTCTTCGTTAAGGGTTCATGCCGGCTCAATTCCTCCGTCTCCATCCCGCGACGAAGATTTTCCTCCAGCCATCTCTTTTTTCTTTTCACGATGCATGTACTTTTTTGCAAACCCTATCCTCGATTTAATTTCTCCTTTTTCTTGGATTTGTTTATGGATTTTTGAGTTTCTGCTCGATCTTCTCGCGTTTCTGCTCTGTGAAATTGTCAGCTTCAAACTGCTCATTCTGAATTCATTCGACCCATGTCATGGTTTTAGACTTTTAGTCTCATCTATTTATCAACCAATTCTCATCTATTCACCTTGTTTCAAATGTGTTGTATTTAGATTTGGGTCAAAATGTTGTCGCTTCTTACGACGGGGCTCAATCTATCTCATCATCTCTCTTTCAGAATCCACCGCCACCATCTCATGCTCTTATATTGTTTCAAGGATCCGCGTGCTCCTTCTATCGCCAGAAAGGTACCTACTCTTGCTTTGCTCCAATTTGTATTGGAATTCTCCAAATTTTTCTGAAATTAAACTGTTTATGAGTGTTACGCCTGTTATGCAAAACAAAAACTTTAACTTACCTGCAGCATCGATGGGGCATACAGAAGCTCCACCTAGATGAGCTTAGGTGAGTTTCCTCTTAAAATTTATGATGGATGTTATACAATCAATATAGTATATTTATACAATCAATATAGTATATTTGTGGCGCTAGAAGGAGGGGCGAAGAGATTCTTCTATACGCAAGGAGCAGTTCAACCACCACCGCAACCGCAGCAACGATGGCAATTCCGCCCCCAAGAGTGTTGTCAGACCAGGAAACCCCGGCCCAAACAACGGCTCAGGCCCCGACAACGGCCCCACCGACGACTCAAACGACGGCGACCATCCCGCTGTCAGCCCAAGCACCTGCCAACCAGACGATTCCTCGAGAGCAGTTCTTCAGGGCCCCGCCCCCGGCTTCGGCACCCGTTCATCCCGACGGCTCCGCCGCCCACAAAGCGTCCCGAGCGTCGGAAGATCAGCCCACGCTGTCCGCCGTGATGCAGACCCTGCTCGCCAGGATAGACGAGGTAACGCGAGCCACCGACCAACGGTTCGCCACGCTAGGGGCCTCCCGTGACCGGTCGGACAATACCGGGTCCCCCGATGTCCATCTCAGGGAGCCGGCCTCTCGGGAAGAAACCCCCCGCATCCGGACAAGCCGAGCTGGCGACTCACCGTCAGGATCCGAAGGGCCGAGCGGACGTTTCGCCCCGGCCGTAGGAAGCCACCCGGGCGACGAAGCCCACCACCTCCGATCCAGCGCGGAGCGCTCAAGGGACGCCAAGTTCGAAGCTATGAAGAAGACTATCCGCGCGATGTCCTCCAAAATCCATCAGGCCACCAGCGCGGCCCCGGAAATCGATCGCGTCCTCAGAGAGACGCAAAACACGCCGTTCACCCCCCGGATCGCCTCTGTCCCGCTCCAGCACCTCGGGAAGCTCAAACTCCAGCCCTACGCGGGCACCACCGACCCGGCCCAGTATCTTACGGCGTTCACCATCGCCATGGGCCGCGCCCACTTCTCACCAGATGAGCGCGAAGCCGCCCACTGCCAGCTCTTCGTAGAGAACCTCACCGGCCCGGCTCTCACGTGGTTCTCTCGGCTGAAGACGCACTCCATAGACACCTTCAGAGACCTGTCGACCACCTTCCTCGAGCACTACTCCATCTATATTCGGCAGTCCGCATCCAGCGCGGACCTCTGGGCGATGAACCAAGGAGCAAAGGAGTCGCTCAGGTCCTTCATAGAGCGCTTCAAGGCCACGGCCTCCCAAAGCAACGTGACGGACGAGTCGGCGCTCCCCGTTCTAAGAAAGGGACTGCGGGACGATTCGGCCTTCAAGGACGATATGAAGCTCAACAGGCCGCGCTCGCTGGAAGACGCCTTGCACCGCGCTGGACTCTTCGTCGAGCTCGAGGAGGAGAAGGCGACTGAGTCGAGAAACAGCGCCTCTCACAAAGCCCCGGTCCCGAAGGAGCGGCCCCAGGAAAGATATCAGGAGCCTCGTCAACACTACGATGACGAGTACCAGCGCAGCAAGGGAAAGCAGGCCGCTGCATTCCTTGTCAACGGACCGCCCTCCGGCCTCCGTCTGCACGATCCCATACTTCCCCCCAGCCCCGCGCCAGGGTTGCCTTGGAACAAGTACGTACGGGATCCCCACCAGCAGGATCGGCGTCCCGACGAGCCGAGCGATAGGGAGTCCCGACCAGACGAGCCGTACGACAAGTCGGCCTTCTGCGACTTCCACCGGCGAAAGGGGCACCCGACCTCTCACTGCCGCGCCCTCCAAGAGGTCCTGCTGAACCAATTCAAACGGGGAGAAATCAGCGTCCCAGATCGGCTGCGTCCGCATGCCCGGGACGGCGATCGAGTGCAACCCCGCGACAACCGAGGTCGCGAGGATAACCGGGCTAGGCCATACAACCGCGCCCAAAACGACGACCGGCGGCGACGATGTCCTTCGCGAGACCGGGAAACGGGCAGATCGCCTCCCCCGGCCCGGACTCTGATAGGGATGATCATGGGAGGCCTCCTCTCGTGCAACGACTCAGTGCGGTCCATCAAGCGTCATGAGAGGAAGACCGGCGCCTCTCTGAAGTGGCACTCCGGGCCGGAGATCGACGCTCAGGACACGAGCAAGAGGGGGATATGTTCTGAGCACCTACCCCCTCAGAACCATCCTCCACAGCCCGAGCCGATCGGGCCGGATAATGAAGTGGGCTGTTGAGCTGAGCGAGTATGAAATCGAGTACCGAGGTCGGACCGCGATCAAATCTCAGGTCCTGGCTGATTTCCTAGTTGAGTTGGCACCCGAGCTGGCAGTCAGCGAAGTGCCCGAAGTGTGGACTCTGCATGTCGACGGATCGGCTTCCAAGCACGGGTCCGGCGTTGCCATACGCCTCGAGTCCCCAACCAAGGAGATCCTTGAGCAGTCTTTCCGTCCGGCCTTCCCGGCGTCAAAAAACGAGGCAGAGTACGAAGCTCTGATCGCCGGCCTGCGCCTAGCAAAGGAGGTCGGCGCGAAGAAAATCCGAGCTTACTGCGACTCCCAGCTCGTCGCCAATCAATTCAGCATAGAGTACGAGGCCAAGAACGATCGCATGGACGCTTACCTCAAGTTGACCCAAGGCTTGGCCGCAGACTTTTCCGAGTTCACCCTGACGAAGATTCCCCGAGGCGATAACACTTCCGCAGATGCCCTCGCCGCACTAGCCTCCACCTCGGCCCCAGCCCAACGACGGGTGATCCCGGTCGAGAGCATCGACTTCCCTAGCATCGAGCTGCCAAAAGGGGCCTACTTGATCAACCCCCAGGCCGCGGACCGTGACGAAGAAGCGCCACCTCCCGAAGTTCTACCGCCACCCCCGGCCGAGCCCGAACTGCCGGACTGGCGAGTCGACCTACTGCTATACATCGCAGACGGCATTCATCCCCCAGACCGGTGGGCCGCCCGACGGCTAAGAAAGAAGTGTGCCCGATACACGATGCTGGACGGCAATCTGTTCCGGTGGAGCACCTCGAGAACCCTGCTCGGCTGCCTCCACGGGCAGGAAACCATTGACGTGATGAAGGAAATGCACGAGGGCGCCGACGGAAACCACTCCAGCGGCCGGGCTCTCGCCCTGAGACTACGGAACCAAGGACACTACTGGCCAACGATGCTGCAGGACAGCGAAAGATTCGCAGCCCGGTGTGAGAAGTGCCAGCGTCACGGCCCGCGCATTCATTGTCCTACCGAGCTCCTCACCACTGCGGTCGCGCCCTACCCCTTCATGCGATGGGCCATGGACATAGTCGGGCCCCTTCCCCGATCCCGCCAAAAGCGCTTCCTCTTGGTCATGACCGACTACTTCACCAAATGGGTCGAAGCCGAAGCTTACGCCAAGATCACGGCAGAGGACGTCCGAAAATTTGTCTGGAAGTTCATCATCTGCCGGCACGGGCTGCCCTACGAAATCGTGACCGACAACGGTGCCCAGTTCACGTCGGCCCTCTTCGAAGACTTCTGCGCGAAGTGGAAAATCAGGCTGAGTAAGTCCACCCCGAGATATCCACAAGGGAACGGACAAGCCGAAGCCACCAACAAAACCATCCTCGACGGCCTCAAAAAGCGACTAGACGACAAGAAGGGCTCCTGGGCCGACGATCTGGATGGAGTCCTCTGGAGTTCTTCGAGAGAGCCGCCTCGGGGGACTCCCCCCAGTCCGCGGCGCCGGGACGCGCCGGACCGGCACCTCGGGTATCGGCGGCGGCGGCGCCACAAAGGAGTCCGCGTAGAGCGGATTGGCAAACCGAGCTCGACCTACATTGGTGGCACCCATCAGCTCGGTAAAAAAAAAAAAAAAAAAAAAAAAAAAAAAAAAAAAAAACCGACCTCCGGCCATCGCAGCTTCAATTCTCCCCGAGGTGAATGACTTCCACTCTCTTCTACGCACTGACCTGAGCACGGCAACGATACCCGCGTAGTCCAGCAGCTTGAACCTAGAAGAGTGAGGACCTGAAAGCAAAGCAAACAGCATCAGTCAGACAAAACCGAAGAGGAGAAGTCAGCTCGACCTGCAAATCCCTACCCGGGGAAAAGTTCCAATCCCGGGTGTATCTCGCCGACGGGTCGAGCCCAACCACGTCAGTAGCCCGTATGTAGAAGTAGCTGCGAGACCAGTCCTCGACCTTCGACAGCTTGCTCGCCTTAGACCCCGAGCTGGGTGCCTCCAGGACGTTCGCCGCGGGCTTGAAAGCGGCATAGAAGGTCCCAGGAATCCCAGGGTTTGCCTTCTGCTGGGTGAGTGCCTCGAACATAGGCACCGTCACCTCCACGTCGCATTCGTGCCCCAAGGTCAGCAGCACGATCATCCCCTGGACCGTGGACGGGCAGACCTGTGAGAAGGCCAAGCCCCGCGCCCGGCAATACTGGACGAACAGCTCGGGGAGAGGAAGGCGCAAGCCGCACTTCTGGAAGAACGACTCATACAGGCAGACGAAGCCCGGCCGAGGAGTCCACGGGCGCTCCTCCGCCCTGGGTAGCCTGAGCTCGACGCCAGCAGGAAAGTCGCACAAATCCCTCAGGAGAGTCACCGATTCCGCTGTGCTCCAGGTCGGTGACCCTCCCTCCTCGTAAGGAACCAGGGGAGACCTCACCCTGGCCACTCGAACTCCGCCTCCACGGCCGCCCTGACGACCACCGCGGTCGCCCAGATGCCCGGTTCTACCCCCAGCTTGGCCAACGCCGCGACCGCCAGAGGAAGATCTAACCACCGTCTTCTTCTGGAGATGGGTCCCCGGGAGCAGCGGGGCGGCCCCTGAAGTCGAAGGAGCAGACTGTTCCCCACTGTCTGCGCCTCGACACGGTGAGGAGGCACGTCCGGAACCATCGGAGGAAGAACTCGGAGAATCGCTACCGCCACCACGGGACGCCGATTCTCCGCTCGACTCAGCCCTAATACCGTCTAACATCGGCGCCATTGCACGGAGAGGAGGAAATCGAAAAATACAGAAAGAAAGCAAGAAGGGAAAGGAGGAAATCGGAGAGAAGAGGTTACCTTAGGGTTATGCGCATAAGGTTTTAACAGGAGGAAGAAAGGGGGGTTAAATAGAAGAAGGGAGACAGTGAAGCGACGCCTGGACACGTGTCGAAAGAAGCACGGCCGCCCAGAAACCTAATGATGACACCTCTTCGCTATCCCCACGCCAAAAAAGCAAAGGACGCCTCGATAAACGCGAAGCGTCTTTCGCACGCCGCGCGTGGGCAGGTCACGCAAAAAACGAGGCGCCTTTTTATCCTCCCGCGTGGTGAGTACGCGCCAACCATCTGCGGATCTTCGGAAGGGACGACACGTACGAGCACGGAGAGACCGTCCTAAGATGTGCCGAACTAACTTCAGATCAACTTCGGCATGCTCGCTTCGCCTCGCGATACCGAACTGGGGGAGGGCCTATTGTTGGAGGTGGGCCTAGCACCCCCAATTAGTTGGGCCCATCTTAGGAAATGCCCCTCTTCAGCTCGGTCGCCGGCCTGAAAGCGCCGACTTGAAAGGCCCCTCTTCAGCTCGGCCGCCGACCTGAAAGCGACGCCGACCTGAAAGGACCCTCGTCAGCTCGGTCCCCGGTCTGACACTTCACCAAGGCAGGGATGTCAGACGAGCAGAAGGCAAGTAAGAGTTGGTCGAACAGTGTATTGTCTGAGCAGGCGTATGGGCTGACCTCGACATCTCACCAACCTCGCAGACTTGACCGAGGAGAGGAAGGCACGTGGAGGAGAGTTGGTTAAACAGTGCACTGCTCTGCAACACGCCACGCCGAGCTCATCATGACCTCTCTCCCCGAAAGCCGGAACACGCCTCCTAGGCCACCTTACCCGCGAAAGAGGTCGAAGACGCCACGTGGCCCCGAGATCCCGGGGAGCAGGAAGCCAACCCCGACTATATATACCCCTCAATGTCATTAATGACAGGGACTTTTGATTTGGGCCATTTTTGACCTACAACTAGCTACCCGACCTCTCTCTTTCTCTCTTTGTAACAAGGCAACATTTTAGAACGCCGAACTGGACGTCCTTCAGAACCAGTTCGTAGTTCTAAAGTGTTCATTTCTCTCACCATCAATAAAAAGAAACACGGCCCCCGGCCTACTCAGCTTTCTCCCGGCCTGCTTTAATAGTGGTTAAATTGCTCTAATTAACGAAAATCTCACCTCTCATCTCCTAATCACTCTTTAAACGTACTTAGTGATCCCCGGGATCAACAGAGTTAAACTATCCTATTGTAATTTTATTGATAGATCTTGAAAAGAATACAAATTTGAGGGGAAGACCACTGAGAGTGTTGTCAAAAATTTTAAACGGTCATGAAATTGTTTTAGTTTTGTGGATTATATTGTGTGTTTTCTTTCTTTTTGGTATAGCGATAGTTGAGTTTTTTTTTCTTCAGGATTTGGGAACATTCTCTCAAGAGATACTGTATTTGTCCTTCATGTTTTTCTACATGGTTGCATCTTCGGTTGTTCGGTAAATGAAATCAAAGAAGACTCATGTTTAAGAAACTACAAGGTAAGAATGCCCAGGTTTAAGGAACCACAAGGTATTCGCTTTTTCTCACAGCAAATCAGAATTTTCATATGTTTGCATGGTGATTTTCTGCTCACTTTTACTGACTCTTTCCCTTGTTTATGTGGTGAAGTAGACACTATTTTTGAATAGCATAATGCTTGTTAAATAGTTTCACTTGCTACACTTCTTATTAGACAAAATTGCACATAACTGAAAGTCATTTTTTATTTTGGTTTTAGAAACCTGAAAGTCTTATGCTCTTTGAGCCCAACTTCCTTTCTAATATGGTTATTGAAAAAATATATATAAAAAGCTTGAGTTTGGTGGAAATGGCAAAAGTCGTGAAAACTATGTAACTGTGTTGAATAGATTTATGCAAGTATGTGGATCGTGTGGCTCAAGTGAAGCTTCAAGCAATTTGATGCAGAAGAGAGATGATGGAAATTCGTTAAGCATGTGATGCTCTTGAATCTTTTTGTTTTATGCGGGATACTAGGATTTGTCAAGTTTTGCTGATCTTCGTTTTACATTGTACTCTTTCTCTGCTATTGCGTTGTACAAATTGCCAAATTATCAACATGAGGGTTCATTACTCCCATGTAAAAGACGCTATTACCATGTAGACTTTGGTAACATCGACGTGCCGGTGTTTTTTAAGTAATGGGATCCTTGAGATGTACCTAGGAAGTAAAAACACGACACTCTCTCCTATATTTAAGGTGAAAGATCTAAAAGTGTTGACTGAAATGACTCCCCAATTTTTAGCTGTCTTTGACAAAGCAACTGAACCAAATAAGTAGTTACATATATCTCTACTGTTCAAAATATGTTAGTCCAGTTTTTAATCATGAGTCTATCAAGATGGGGCTCGAGTACTAGATCAAGTGAGAGTAATATATTACATGGAACAAGAAATTGTTTGTTTAGAAATCAAGTTAGGCAAGTTTTAAACTTTAAGTTTTATACCATATCACTAACATAAATACAGAGCCATGTATCAACATATCGTATATTCTTATATATTGTCTGTATTCATGATAATGTTTAAAGATTATGATATAAGCTATAGAAATAACCAGTTTTATTATACATGAATATGTTGTTTTACCTTCTTTTTCAAAAAGGGTTAAAGTGTTGTTTTACTTTTAACATGGTTTAATGCAAATGTAGATTTACGCACATATTCTCAAGTCAATGACTCACTAGAAAAATCCGGTTAGCAAAGACATTGATTCTCATCAAAATGAACAGTGAAAGAGAGATGCATTTTCACTACAAATCTATTATACATTTACAATACAAGTGCTATGATATTGGAGTTTTTTCAGGCCAAGAAATGATAACCAATCCAAGTATTCATAGTTTAAGAATCTAATCTACCAGATAAGAAAAAAACATGGTTTTCTACGTCTATTTAAAAATAACATAGAAATAAGGAAGAATGAACTATCTACCTTATAAAGAGAGAATAAGTGCTCTCCAGCTTTGACACTTGTCCCTTTCTCATTGGTCAAATTTTTTTATTTTTCAATAAATTCAAAATTAAAAAAACCATAATAATTTTAAAAACCTTCCAACTTCTATTTAATTTACAAATATATAAAAACTTTTTCAACTTACTAACAATACTTTTTTGTTAAAAAACTTATTTACAATAATTACGTATTTAACACAATCCTTGCCAAATTCATTGTATTTTAAAGTAAAAACAAATAACTAAAACAAGTCTAAATTCATGCTATTCATATATCTAAAATATATCTACGAAAAACGAGAAGACAAAATTAACTTAAAACATTTAATATATATAAAGAAAACAAATATAAATAGCCACTCAATGGTTGATATTCTATTCATATAACAAATTATATCTAAATTCAAAGTTATGTTAAATTGTTCTTTTAAATAAGTGCTGATTCTTTTAATTATTTTATTTATAGATTTTATCTTATGGCTGCACAAAAAGGAAATTTGACTACTTTTTGGCATGCAAACAGTCTAACATATAAAATATTTTTTTATGATAAAAAAACACGACTAAGAAGAAAGAGCACCGATAAGACATTTAACATTCATTCATCAGCATGTAAGCTAAATTATCTACGAATGATGATAAATCACAAAAGAAATTATATGAGCTATGAAGTTATTCGAACCGTTAGAAGTGTTACACATAAATTTTTCAAAGAAGTTGTTATGCCATAAGACTCTTTGATGGTGATAAATTATATGAATCAATGGCCGCACCAGAACATGGTGGTAATACATAGTAAATGATTTCGAAGTTTGGGGGAGACGGATGCAAACCCTAGAAAAGAAGGCAAATAGATTACAAGAAGATGAAAGTCAAACTGTTTTATTTGTAAATACACATGGGCTCATCACAATATTATAAACTCGTTGTTTTATTTTATATTTATTTTAGTTTAATAATAAAGAAAATTGGAGAACACAAATTAATTATACAGTAATAAAACAAATTCATCAAATGGCATCTATCTCGAATTAGGTTGTATTCGTTAAACTAAATTTTTTTTAATCATATTTTACTAAACACAAATTAGAAAATATATATAACATATAAACAAGGCTCTTCCAACGATGATTCGTTTTGGAATAGTAATGATCGCGGATTCATATTATATAACATATAAACAAGACACTAGCGCACCGTCAACGTCGCCGTAACGGAACCCACCACCGACCCAAATGACCAGCATCACCGTCATTTCATTCGTCACCGGTAGCTTTACAAGTTTTATATAAAGCTCATTTTCGAAATTCATATTATTGATTGTTCTAGAAGATTAGGATTACTATAAGTCCACGGTAGGTTTTGAAGTGTGCGAGAGGTGCAAATGCACACATCTCATATTAAATTAATAGAAAATTTAGTGTAAATACATGTTGCTTCCTGAATTACAAGGGGCAAGATTTAAGATTTCAGACGAGGAAGGGAGCAAGAGAAATGTTTAAGGAGCCGAAGAAGAGGATTCTTAATTTAACGACGACATGCCAGCTTGCTTCAATGGGGGCATGCATCCTCGGGAAATGGGCATTACCAAGCGGGTCCGGTGAAGATGAGTTTAGGTTCGATGGCTAATCAGGGTCAGCCCCAGCAACATCAAGCGCAAGGGCAACATGTATTTACCGGTGGTGGAATGGCTGCATCGCCGTTCATGCTAGGGAACCAATATCATCCCGTTTATGTAACCGGAATGTTGGAGAATTCAGCTTTAACAGCAGCAGTCGGAGGAGGTTACATGTATCCGATGTTGGCAAGTGGTCTAACCCATGGTGGGTTGAGCCATGATTTGTTGCAGTCGAGCCAGATGGGTGGTATTGGTGAGCCAGGCGTTGATGATGGTCTATCAGTTCTGGGTATGGTAAAGATTCAGATGCTTGCGACTCGTTTCATGGCTACTCAAACTATTCATGGTCCGCTCTCGCTGCAACCTCTTCTGTTTTATTGCAACACATGTGCTCATATTGTGGTTTAAATATTTTTGGATAAACATATGTTGCATGATTTATAGTAGGAGCGTATGTATTTGTTTTAATGGATATATATAATGGGTTACGACTTCGTATTAGTAATCGAAATATCAGCTATTCAGCTGCCATGATGTTTCTCTAGATATGCATTTGTTACGAATATTTTTTTTTTTTTTAAAGTACCAAAAATCTTTTACCTAAAAATACCCGCGCGTTAGTGCGGGGACTCACCTAGTTTATTTATAAATTTTTTGAGAAACTCTATATTAATGACACCTCATCAATGACATATTTGTAAATCACACATGTAACTAAGTTGTTTTTTTAAGTCCTCGATTAATATATGAGGGATATATATCCGGTTCCTAACTTAATTTGAAAAAATAAAATAAAAGAAACACATTTTAAATCCCATGAACAAGCAAAATTGGATTAGTTAGCATTTAAGATGAAAAATTGTTAATATATACTCTAAAATAATAGAATCGGATTTAAAGATACGCAATCATGATTGAATTCTCTTTTTTATTTGGAACGAAATTTTTGGATTGAATTCTCTTATTCTCTTGATCATTTCCTTTGAGCTTCTCTCACCTTGGTTCAAATTTGATCAATTTTAAAATAGTTTCTTCTTCAATTGCGATGTTTGATATCATGATATCACAGAGAAGACGATACTCTTTTATTCTTCAAAAGACAATTAGCTCGATTTCGAAAAGAAAAAGCTTCTTTTGGGAGTATTAAACAAGTTTCAAATACTTTAGTAACAACAAATATTCGAATTTCGAAACAGCAAAGAAAAATACGACTAAACTCAAAAATGGTGTTTCCGTTTTGGCAACTTCTTTTACAGAAACGATCCCTATAAGATAAAACCACACATGAGTCCGCCAAAAAACATGACTAGTGAATTACAGAAGCTTCACAGTCCTTTTAATGGATCTGCTGTTTTGCCTGACCTAGCATCTGTCCAAGCTTTGGCTATTGTCTTCTTCATTTCTTCATCTCCTCCATCATACATGTTCTGCAGTTTACAACAAAATAAAGAAAACCATAAGCAACCGATGAGAGAATATTCACAAACATGTTTCTCAGCCTAACGAAATTAGGAGAGTTGCTCACCTTCATCAAGTCCATAATTCCAGCCATTGGGTCTTTCTCTTTCTCAAAGCTAGGCTTAATCTGAACAAACAAAGAACGTTTTAGTACCATTAGCTTTAGTTTCACCAGCAATATGGTGTTGTTGAGTTTTTACCTTATCTTCTTTATGGTGTATGTCAACCCAGTTTCCTCTGGAAGACTTGAACATTGTGATAACTATTCTCTTAGGCTTTACAAGCACTCTACACTTCTCGGGGACAATCTCTTTGTGCAACTTCGGGATGGCACACCGGTAATTCTTCCCTTGAACCTCATGGATTTTAATGTCCAAAGACATTGGCTTGAACTCAGCATGAACCTTGTCCTGATCAACACCTTCCACAGATATGTACATCTGCAAAAAACCAACAGCAATAAGAAAACCTCGTTACATAACCAGAGAAAAGCCCCACTGTGTGACTAAATTGAGTTTTTATTTAGGAAAATTTGTGGTTGGTTGACCTTGACTTTTTCATTGTCTTGATCCCAGCTGAATGTTCCGAGAGTTACATAGTTCGCTGCCGCAGAAACCGGTTTAACCGATGAAGGAACCGACGCAGGAACTGCCACTTCGACCTCTGGCTTTGCACCAGAACCGCTTGCAGACTCTCTCAGCTACAGAAAAAGGCGATTTAAACAATCAGAAATCAAAGTGGAGCGTTTCTAACTCAATCCAAGAGATAGGTTTATGATTGCTTCACCGATATTTCACTGTGAACCATTTTTTTTTCCTTTCTTAATCAGAAATCAAAGTATCGACACAAACCACTATAGGCTTTCTTACTCAATCCAAGACACAGATTTATAGAATTTCACCAACAGAACTCAAAACCTGTTTCACTGTGATCCTCTTTTTTTCTTTCTTAAAATCAAACCTAAATACAAGTTCCAGAAACTGAGACAGACACACACACAGAGAGAATGAAACGGAACACAAATCAAATCCAAGTTCTGTTCCATTTTCAGGTCTATCGAGAGATAAGAGGAAATACTATTCTCTCAGAAAGATAACCTAACCATCGAAAGAAACTATTAACGGCGCAAACAAAAAAAAGAGGGTAAAAAGGATTTGGTACCTTCTCCAAATTGCAAATCTCGGAATTGATGAAACTGAGAACACGAGGCCTCTTGGCGATGTTCTGGAGTTGCCTGAGTTCTTCCAAATCAAGCACAGCTTCTTCCGCCATGGATGTAATCTAGAGCAGTCTTTTCAAGCAAACGAAACGTAGAAACTGAGCAGAAGGCTTGTGGAAACTGGAAAGTACTAGAAGGCTTCATTTTTCTTTTTTAATTTATAAGCTTATCGGGCTCTATTGCTAAGCCCATTCAAACCCATTTTATTATGTAGCATAACTAGTTCATATTTCTACATCTAATCTATTAAAATTAAGAAATTCACTATACTAGTAAAATAATGTTTTAATTTCATAAATAAAGTAGCACAAAAACTTATAAAATTAACACAAGTTTTAGATTTAGAAAAATGTTGGAAATATTTAGTAAAGGTTCCTTGGATGGAATTTACTGCAAATGTTTACCTCTTTGACTCTCCCTTTTTTGCTTAGGATTCTCTAAACCATTTAGAATCTTAGGTTCTTAGAAAGTGGGACTTTTTGGCTGGATTTTTTCCCGTGAGATAATCTTTTGAGAGATATAACAATATTTTGGTGAATCTTGGAATAAATCTTTCTAGTTTTGTAAGGTTTTTTGTGTTTTCATAACTTTCTCATTAACGCCGCTTGAGAGTTTAAGAACCCTAAACATAAACTCAGCTAGAATTCCTCCTGGTGAGCTTCGTTTGGACTTCATGACAAACATTGATAAGGCGTTCATGGCTTTATCTCTTGCAGAGGAGGAAAATGTACATTTTACTCTACCGAGTCTCCCACAATACTGCTCGAATGAGAAGAATGCTATGAGTATCATGGGTCGAACCCTAAATCCAGAGTGTCAGAATATGGTTGATCTTATTATGGATATGCCAAGGAAGTGGCAGGTTAATGATCGGGTGAGAGGTGTGGCGCTTTCAAAAGACAAGTTCCAGTTCATATTCAAGTATGAACACGACCTGGAAGAAGTGATGAGGAATAGAGTGTGGACGTTCAATGAATGGACTATCTTCATTGATCGCTGGGTGAAAAATCCAACGGAGGACTACCTGCAGTTTCTACCGATTTGGGTACAGATCCGCAATATACCGGTGAATTACTATACAGAGGCATCCATCTTTGCTTTAGGAGACATCATTGGGGATGTTAAAGAGGTGGATTTCGATCCTGAGAAATCTCAGAACAAAGATTACGTGCGAGATTTATGATGGGTATAATTGTATTTTTACGTAATAAAAATTTAATTTTCAAATTTTTTAAAACATGGATTAGTTTTCAAAATATATAATGTTTTTGGTATATTAAATCAAATTTCCTCCGTATTAATTTTTATGTCTTTTTATGTCTTTCCTCTGTATTAATTTTTTATGTCTTAATTTTTTGGTATATTAAACATGTATTAGTTTCTCAGTTCACAAAAACTTTTTATGTCTTTCATCCGTATTAATTTTTTTTTTCACACTCTATTAGCGCTAATAATGTATACACTTCACATTTTTTTCTCTCTAAAACTATAGGGTTGAATATGGTACACTATCCCTAATATACAACTTTTTCGATATACATCCTAAAATTTTCGCCTCTTTTCTACACACAAAAAAAAAAAGTATTTACTAAACATCATGAACTTTGTATTCTCTTATAATTACAACATAGTGATTAGAAATTGTGATTGAGTTTAATAAACTAGTAATCGCGTTTAAAAAACCACGATTAAGATAATCCAACCCTTTTAACCCCTAACCCGACTCCCTAACCCAAACTTATTGAAAAAACAAAATCATTTTTGGGGACATAATTAGGGTTCTAAAGACGAGAGAAAAAAGAGATTTTATCAATATTTCTCCTAGCAAAATCTCAAGGTTCGTTTATATGAGAAAACAAAATAAATCCAAGAATCGAATTGTGTCATGCTATATGGATTAAAAAAAATATTTATTCCAAAACACAATTAAATTTGAAAACACAATTAAAAGAAAATATTAATTCGATTTAGTTTTTTCATTACGTTTGGGTTAGGGAGTCGGGTCAGGTTAGGGGTTAACGGGTCGGATTATCTTAATCCTAGTTTTTAAACATGATTACCGGTTTATTAAACTCAACCACAGTTTTTAGTCATTATGTTGTAATTATAAGAGAATACAAAGTTCATGATGTTTAGTAAAGAATAAATTTGTTTGGGGTGTGTAATTATAAGAGATTTTTCAGTTTGTGTAAGGAGTTATTAATTATGAGAGCTTTGAAATTTCTAATTTGGGTAATAAAATATAGAAATATAAACCACATACTTGAAATTGATCTTGAAATAAAAACATGTCCAAAACTTGCACGAATAAATAGTGATAGTAAAAAAGTATACAAATACGATCCGCGCATAATCATTAATATTTAAAATTTTGTTATATTTTTATGATATAAATAAAATGTCTGTATTTCATATTTTGACTAAGGTCGTCAATATTATTAAGACGGGTCTGAGAGTAAGGAATTTGGATTTTGCTTAAACTTCCCAAGAGTCAAAAGCTATGCATAGACTTAACTGTTTCACTTCTATTCAGAGATGTTGCTGCTGTGAAGTCCGGTTTAAAACAGAGTGCTGATGGTTTTAACTATTTGGAAAGCCACTTCAAAAGTCTCACTCAGTTGGGTTTGTCTCTTAGTGTTAGTAAGATTTACTAAATGTTTTCCTAATCTTATTACTTATTGACTGAAAAATTTTGAATAATTATACACATGTATGGTTCTGCTGGAGATTATTCTTATGCATTATAGCTGTGTTATTTTCTTTATGATGCAGATGTCACAGCAAGACCATTTTATGAACCGGTTCTTGTCACCGAGTTTTTAAGCAAGTTCATGCCTCACTGTGACTTAAACATACCACTTAATGACTCAGATGGAGTCAAGGTATTAATCTCATGTTTATTCAACCACTTAAATAGTAATCTTATATAAGAGTTTGAAATTGACTGATATGATTCTCATCTTGTAAATTATATGTTGGTTTCAGTTGAAGGAAGTTTTGATGAACATAAAGGTTGAATTGGGACATTTTGGTTACGCTAGAAGTTCCAAGATCACTGGGATTTCCATCCTTCCCATCGAGCAGCTAAGGTGAAGTTGGTCATTTCAATCTACCTTAGGAAAGTGCAGTTGTCTTACCTTTTCTCTATTCGTTTCAGTTTCACTTTGGAGGACAACAAGGAGACAACAATTATTGACTATTTTGCTGAAAAATACAATTATACAGTGGAATACACTAAGCCTGCCTACTTGCCAATGGAAGTATGATTTCTACTCTTTTACCTTCATAGTTTTCTTACATTATATTAATTTCTGATTATTCTTGATTTTGCAGCTCTGTCGAATTGCTAAAGGCCAACGATATACGAAAAGTTTCAATCAGAGCCAAGTGGTTGAAATGCTAAAAGCTAATTGCAGACGACCCTAAGACAGAGAGAAGGCCATCAAAGGGGTATATTCTGTTACTCTTTCAGAAAAAGTCTTTAATTTTGCTTCTCTATTTTGACCAACATCACATTTACCTTCTCTATTATCAGATGGTCGAGGAAATTAACAAGAGCAAGCTTCTGAGTGAGTTTGGGGTGTCAGTGACTGACCAACTAGCCGTGGTTCTTCCTCCTCCCTCGGTGATTTTCTCGACTTCATTTTGTCATCACTTTGCTTTGTTGCTATACATTTTCTTTTCAATGTTAGATGTTGTTTCTGTCTGCAGTTGAGATACAAAGGAAGTGATCTTGTGACTCCACAGCTAGGAAAGTGGAGCATGCATAACAAGGTAAAACTGTTTTCTTTTTTTCCTCTCTGTAGTCTGTAGATGATTCAGAAGTATGCTTTTATATATATATATATATATATTTTTTTTTTTTGATAATATACTTTAATGCTTTGCATTTGGATATTGAAGAAAAATAGCTGGTTATGAAGATTTGTGCTGTGTGATATCAAATTTTTCGGTGTCTTATGTCTTGTTGGCTTGTAATTTTCTGTGCCATAGAGAATGGTCAATGGAGCAATAGTGAATCATTGGACCTGCCTAAACTTGTCGAGATGGGTTGGAGAAAATTATTCCCGGATATATTGGGACCAATTGATTCAGACGTGCATCAACAAAGGGATGCGATTTAATCGAGACTCTGTTATTCAGGTCATCTCTTGCTCGCCTGAACCTGAAAGAAATTAAAATGCACTGCGGAATATTCACAAAAGGGCAACTGGTCTCCAACTGTTGATCGTAATATTGCCAGATGTGACTGGACCCTCCTATGGTATGTTAGTGCAAATGGTTAGTATTAGGTGATGTAAATAATTTCTGACAATGTGGTTTCATGGAGTCCTTCTCTGTTTGCAGAAACGATTAAAAGGATTTGTGAGACCGAATTAGGGATTGTCTCCCAGTGTTGTCAACGACTAAAAGCTTTTAAACTGGACCAGCGGTATATGGACTATGTTGCGTTGAAGATTAATATCAAGGTTTGTCATCTATGTTTGTTTTATTGTTTTATCCTTCAAATTGATGCTGTAAAGTATGGGTTAATTATTTGTATTACAGGCTGGGGGACGGAATACAGTTCTTGATGATGCTATTAACTACAGGTTGTTGCTTCTATGGACTGGCCTCAGATAACCAATTACCGAGCATTGGTTTCTGCTCAGGCTTCTAACCAAGAAATCATACAGGACCTTAAAAACCTGATAAGGTAAGAACATAATATATCTACATTCTTTTCTCATTGATATTTCATTATCACAAAAAAAATGATCATTGCTTTTCTGAATATTTACAAAGATTCATGGAGGCTAATGCTGAATATCCTGATACGATCATATTCTTTCGGTAAGGCGTCGTGGTGGGTTTTTACTTATTAAAATATTTGCTTGAATATGACGATGAGTCCAATTAATTAAATTATATATTTATCTTGCTTTATTTTAAAATATTACTAGCAATGATTTATATCATTGATATTCATGGTGTTTTGTTTATAATCCGGGACAGTACCTAAAACATGCTACATGTTTTTGTTTTTAAAAAAAAAAATTTTTTAATAATTTAAGGAAACATTGGCAACTACTAGTTGCCAACTAGTCTCGAAATGATTAAAAATTTAAAAAATTGAAAGACAGATTTTATACGAAAGGAATTTTTTTTTATGTTTTTGCACTGTGGTTATTTAAAATATATTTTTGTAGTTTTTTTTTGAAAGAAATATATATATATATATATATATATATTATTTTTAAAGAAATATATATATTTTACTAATTTACAAAAATATATTTTACCAATATATTTTTGTAGTTTCTTACGTTCATTAGTAAAACTCCATTTTTTCTGTAAATCCGTCAAAACTCTACAACATATCTAATATTCAAATTTTTTTAATGGAAATAATAATTGTTTTACTTTATGCAGCGACGGAGTTAGACATAACTACATTGTAGCAATATTGGTTTTGAAAAAGAAAAAAAGAAGAAGCAATATTTGTTCTGTGTGATTACATAACATCGTCCAAGTTAATTGAAATATTTGTAAAATTAATAGTATAACGTTAGACGATGTCCTAAGTAATTAAGTATATATATATATATATATGTACATAAATTTATAAATTTGGAGGCCGTATTTGTTTCAAATTAAATTGATGTTCGAATACTCCTCAATTCTAATGCTTAAACATCATTCAAATTTTTAGCAAAAAAAAACATCATTTAAAACTGTAATCAAGTGAGTGATAACTTTAGATATTTGCAAATCTAATCATTCATATAATTCGCAAAAAAAAACAAAAACAATATAATCATTCAAAAGCAGTTCTGCGCTTTATATAATATATGAATAATATATAATCGTTAAATTTAATTGAGCTCTTTACAGAATTTGTTATTGGGAATTTCCAAATGAAAACTCAATGTGGTGAAGTTAAAACGCGATGGTATATATACGAACACAGAAAGGTATAGGGAAATCGATGAAGAAATTCATATTTTAATTTAAAAAAAATTGTTGGCAAGAAAAAGAAAAAAAACACAGTTGAGACCGGAGAAAAAAAGAAGAATAAAAAATTTATAAAAAGAGAGAAAGCTCCTTTGAAAAGGAACGGCCAACGACTATTGTCAAAATGCTGACGACTTAAAACATGGCCATGGAATAAAGTTGGGCCGTCCATATCTATTTATATGCTTCCTAATAAAATAAGTTTTAGCTCATTTTTAACTTCTTCATTGTCTTTTTTTTTATTTATTTTTTTATAATTCAGGATAAATCTCAGATCTATGGAGAGGTCCAGACTTCTTCATTGTCTCCCGTTAGAAAAACGAAGCATTCTTTCTTTTACCGTCCAATAATAAAATAGGTATAATTGATGAATATCCCAAACACATGTACACATATTAATGTTACGTGTCTCATGTGTTGTATGAGTAGTGTCATATCGGTCTACAAGTACATAATTTATATAAATGTATATCATATACAGCATATGCATACATATATATCCTATATATAATGCATGCATGTGTGTGTAAGAAAATAAAATATTTATTTTACCCAAAAAAATAATATATATATATATACTAAAATATTGTATGTTGACGGTGAGATGAAAAAAGAAAGTATCGCATAGTCTGGATTTCACGTCCAAAAGATAAAAGATAAAAGATAAAAGATAAAAGATAAAAGAGCCACCTTCAGTATATAACCAACCAATAGAATATATATATATAACTATATGATATCATCATATAATTAACTATATTATAAAGTACTATTTGTAGTGTGGACAAAATATGGTAATATATATTTGTACGTAGTTTAGTAATAAGTTTTAGATTTATTGCTTCACTTTTTTTTATACTGATCAACTAGATTTACTGGTTCACATAACAGCAATAATATATGAGTTTTTATTTATCATATATTAAATTATTTTCTCTAATTTTTTTAAGTATTAATAATAAAATTTATATCTAGTCGCTACAGTCTCAGCTGTTTGATTTAATATACAAAATCTATGCGTGAAATCGTTTGAATTTTAGAAAAACTCAACGCCTAAATTTTGTATATTAAATCAAAATCTACAAAAAATATAAGTGATTTTTTGGTCAAAATATATTAGCGCTGTTTTGAGTGTTTACCATCTTCTGTATTTTATTTTAAATTTTTCCTCAAGATTAAGTGATTTATAAGTAAACTGTATCTTCTTTTTCTTCTTACCACAAATTTGTATCTTCTAGAAAACAATAAAATTGATTGTCATGATACATTTTTGTTACGTCTATGAAGAAACCCATTAAACATTTTGATGTTGACAGAGAACTAATTAACAAGTATACTAATAAAAACAATACAGTTTTATAATATGAATGGTCAGTTTCTTTTTATACATTGGATTCGCTTAGCAGTACTCGGAACAAATTTTCTGGTTGTTTGTTTTATTTTCCTTCAAAGAATCATCTGAGACACTTTTGAAAACAAAATTCTTCTCGTTGAAAAAATGAACCGCATGAATTAGTGGACTCTCTCTATTTACACGTAGAAGCTCTCTCAATTTTGTTTCTAGTACGGTCTTCTAATTATCATATGAATGGCCAGCAAATAAACGCATGTCCAATACATCAACCTTTCCTTTCCCTTCTTTATAGCCTGTTTAAATAGAATAACATATATAAGTAATAATTAAGACCACGGATTTGCAATTAGGTAGTGTTAGAAAAAAACCAAATGGTGAGGATAATCATAAATATCACATGATTCACATCACTAGTAAGTACTAATCATATCGTTCCAAAAAAATCGACACTTTATCGTTATTAATTAAAAAATATGTTTGTTAAAAAAAAAGCCGAACTTTTCAAGTATTAATTAAACGTCACAATTATCTTCTTTTTCTTAACAACACGTCACTATGTTTTCAATAAATGTTTCTCAATCTAAGCTTTTTCTAGGGGATTTGATGTGATATTTGAAGACCAAATAAAAGAAATATATAACTAGGGATCTAATAGAAACAGAGTAAGAGTAGAAACAGAGTAAGTCAAGTCAAGTGTCGATACATACCGTGGAGGCAGAGGAAGTCAGGGAAATAATAGAATTAGTTGAAGAAGTAGATGATTGTGATGATGTTGTTGATGATGATGATGATAATAAACCTACATTGTAAGCCATGGTCTCATCAGGCTGATACAATCCATAGTTTCTCTCAGAGGTTGGTCCTGGTTTAAGGTCTTCATTAAAGAGAGCAAAGAGATAAACATCAAGCCTCATGTTTGGTCTCAATGGCGTTCCTTCACTTTGAAGTTGTCTCCTTAGAAGGTTCTTGTTATAAATCGCCGCGTTGGCCACGGTGGCTCCAACCTCATCTCCGTCACCTTTAGACGGCCAACCGGTCTCCGAGATCCCAACCTCGATATCTTTAAAGCCAAGCCTCGCCATGGCGAAGATCACGGCGTCTACTTGAGCGTAGAGCATGTTGTCGTAGTGGTACTTGGTGTAGGGGTCAACCATTCCAGGGTTAGGGTTGAACAGGACGTAGTCTAATGGGATCTTTGATGGGGAATCCTTGTAAGCGAAGTAAGGGTAAGCGTTGATCCAAAACGGGGATTTCGTGGAATGCAAGAAACTTAGAAGCTGCGTCATTACGCTGGCGACTTGCGGCCTGAAACATCCGGCGGAGGGAGGGTAAGATTCTTGAAGGACTGATAGTGAATTCGGTGTCGACACTTGAATGTACTTGTCTAATCCGGTTTGGACCAAAGCGCCATGAATGCTCATCATTGCCGGCACAAGATATCTACAAAAATAGCAATAATAAGGTGAATACGTTTTCTCTCTTAACCGGAGGATCTTGAAACAAATTACATATTATAGTAGTTAAGGTGAAGGTGTGTCCAAGTTATTATCTATCTCAGTAGGACGATAACCACTGGACTATCATGATTCGGTTAATATAGTGTATTTTTAATGCGCCTTAAGATTTGTAAAGGATAATATTTTTGAGGAATGTTGTTATGTAAGTAACAAACCCTATGAGGCTTGAGTCGTCGTCGGTATATAGTTCATTGCCGACAGCAATACCGCCGATCTTGGTGGCCGGAAAGTAGGGTTTGATACGAGTAGTGACCCATTGGAGTGCTTGTTGAGGGTCAACTAAGCTGGGAAGCATTTGGTTTTCGACGGTGACGAAGAGCTCGATGTTGGAATTGGCGAATGAGGTTAAGATTTGAGGGTTTGTGTCGTAGATTCTTGTCTTGTTGATATGGAGTGAGCTCAAGAGTTGTAGAACTTTGTCTGGTGGAGGAAGATTGTCGCCGACTTGACCGTAGTTTATGCCAAGGGAGGAGACCCTTTGAAACAACAGTCCATGTTCTGTGAAAAAATGGAATAAAAATTAATAATGACAAATTGAGATAATGGGTTTTCTTGGTTAGAAAGAAAGAAGCAACTATATAAAAAAAAGATACCTATGAAGGTTAAGGAAAATAGAAGAAGAACAATAGAGTTGGTCATGGCAATTCTGCTAAACATTATAGACATGGAGGAGAGAGAGAGAGAGAGAGAGAGAGAGAGAGAGAGAGAGAGAGAGAGATAAAGACTTAGAGAGAATGTTTGTAAGAGAATCAATGCAATGAAATGTGGGGATAGATATAGAGGAGAAGAATTGAGATGGACCAAGTAGGGGAAGAATAATAATTATTTTATAATTTAGAGATAAGAATACTTTACTTTGCCTGCCTAATTTTATAATTTTGTGAGACATAGGGTCTTCTCAAATAAAAAGTGATTCATTTTGTAATAATCGACACATTATTTTAAGTTTTATTAGTTATTTTAGTAATTGGGGTAGGTTTGGCAATAGGGTTGTGATATGGAAGTCTATTGTAAAAATAGATAGTGTTTGTCAAAAACATTCTTTGTGAGGCAACATGGGTTTCATAAAAAAATATTGGACCCAAGCAACAACAAAAATGACATCTTAGATTGTCTCTTTCCAACACATTGCCAACTATGTCAGTCCAAAAATACAAATAAAATTGAAAAAGTGGCCTAAAGAAGACACTTTCTTCAGACAAAGGCAAAGGTGGGCAAAATTGAATTGCCCACTATAATGGGTTTTTAATCTTAACAACATGTCTTCGGCAATTTGGCAAGAGAAATTGGAGGATCCCAAATTTGTGAGCTGGGTGAAAAAAAAATGGAAATAAAATAGTAGAAATCACACCATCATAATGATAAGAAGGATAGTGCTCTTATCTTGGTTTATACTTTATTTTTTGCATCTTGTGAAATAAAAGTTCTTTCGAGATTTTTATTATATTGTTACAATTGTATTTCGGATGAAGTTAGAGGATGATACTAGAGGTGATACGTGTCTAAATCATTAAATTAATGAGTTTAAATATTTAGAGAATATAAAGAGTCCATTTATTTATGTATTGAGATGGCAAAACCGAATCATTTTCTTTATCCCTTATCATATTATCGAATCAACATTGGAGAAATTGCATTTGGAATAGAGATACTTCAAGATACAAGGGAACTAGAGAAAATTGCTTTCAGCGTGAAAGACGAAAAATGATTCGTTTAGCGAAAGAAAAAAATATAGAATTTGACAACGGTGGTTGTGGAGACGTAAAGAACAACTTCGTCGGGTTCTATGGAGTTCTAGATGGATAAACCAACGATATGGCATAAAAATCGTTTGTTTAGGAGAAGGGAGAGATGTGTAGTTCGGCGGTGGAAACAATAGAGACGAATATAAAAAAAAATAAACATTTGTTTGTGTGATGTGTTAGGATGTTTTTTTATTATGGTGTTGTAAACAAAAAGTAAGAGATGAAGAAAAGTGGAAACTAGAAAGGAGAGCAACGAATGTGAGAAAATTAGAGAATCATGTTCGATTTATGTGATTTTCTTCTTCATTTTACAAAATAAAATATCAATATCTATGAGGTGATATGATCTTTTCAAAATCAACTTAGTATTAGAAATTAATTTACAACATAAACTAAATTTTGATATAATTTTATACAAAGTATTTATGATAGAAAAAGATACTTAATAAATAGTATATTTACATACACTATGTAGGAAATGTTTTATAATTATGAAATTCATATAGGAATAGATTGTTTTCCATAACAACAACAACAAAAATGCCCGTATGCGCGGATATTAATCTAGTTAAACATAATATTTGATACATTCTATCTAGGTTAGGCCGAATTTTTAATTAACATATTTATACTCTAAAAAAAACATATGCATTGTTGAAACGGGTATGAGCACGTCTCCTACAAATCAATTTGTATCGGGGAGGTTCGGGGATTTTCTGTTAAGATAGAGCCGGTTGTGTTCCGGTCGGCAAATGAGGGGGAGGAGGTGATTTATAGCTGTGCCCGGAGGGCTGCCTACGTACCCCGGATTGGGGATCAAGCCATTCGTAGTTCGTTGCTGAGGCGGGTAGGAGAGAACTGGAGAGCTGAGAGCTAGTCAGGTCGACTGTCAGGTCGGGTCGTCGGTCGACGGTCGACCGTCAGGTCGGGTCGTCGGTCGTCGGTCGACTGTTAGGTCGTTGGTCACTGGTCGACCGTCAGGTCGGGTCGTCGGTCGACTGTCAGGTCGGGTCGCCAGGTCGGGTCGTCGGTCGACCGTCAGGTCGGGTCGCCGGTCGCCGGTCGACCGTTAGGTCGGGTCGTCTGTCGACTGTCAGGTCGGGTCGTCGGTCGACTGTCAGGTCGGGTCGTCGGTCGACTGTCAGGTCGGGTCGTCGGGAGAGCTGGGAGCTCATCAGAGCTGCGGAGAGCTGGAAGAGCTAGGGAGAGCTGCACCGAGCTGCGGAGAGCTGGGAGAGCTGCGGAGAGCTGCACCGAGCTGGGAGAGCTGCCGAGAGCTGCCGAGAGCTCCTTTTAGAGAGGGAAAGTTATTTAGAGAGAGAGGATCCGAGTTTTCTTCCTGTGTCTCTTGATAATGAATACCAAAGGGGGTATTTATAGTGGAAGTTGAGCAGACAGCTCTCCGGTTTTTAGGGACGACGTGATGGTTCGTGAACAGTACCCGTCACGTCGCGAACAGTACCCGTCACGTCGTGAACAGTGCCGAGCAGGTCGTGAACAGTAACCGGCAGGTCGTGAACAGTACCGGCACGTCATGAACAGTGCGGAGCAGGTCGGGAACAGTAACCGGCAGGTCGTGAACAGTAACCGGCAGGTCGTGAACAGTGCGGAGCAGGTCGTGAACAGTAACCGGCAGGTCGTGAACAGTGCGGAGCAGGTCGGGAACAGTAACCGGCAGGTCGTGAACAGTACCAGCACGTCATGAACAGTGCGGAGCAGGTCGGGAACGGTAACCTTATCTGCATAGTGGATGTTGGGCCTTTGGTGTTGGGCCTTTTGCTTTGGAATGGGCTAAAAAAGGGGTGTGCTCATCACCACACCCACAATAGCCCTCCCCCAAGTTCGGCGAATGAGTGTCGAAGTCGGCGGACGAAACAAGTCTTAGCTCGGTATATGTTAACCTGCAAGTAAGGGTGAACTTGATTAGAGTTAAAAATTTTATGTGCAAGTGCGAGACTAGGCTCGGCACTTGTTGATCGTGTTGTTTGCGAGATGAGCTCGGCTTTGCTGACTCTTAAGCTTAAGTACGAGGCTGGGCTCGGCACTTATCTTGTCGAGTGTTTGCGAGATGAGCTCGGCTTTGCTGACTCTTAAGCTTAAGTACGAGGCTGGGCTCGGTACTTATCTTGTCGAGTGTTTGCGAGATGAGCTCGGTTTTGCTGACTCTTAAGCTTAAGTACGAGGCTAGGCTCGGTACTTATCTTGTCGAGTGTTTGCGAGATGAGCTCGGCTTTGCTGACTCTTAAGCTTAAGTACGAGGCTAGGCTCGGTACTTATCTTGTCGAGTGTTTGCGAGATGAGCTCGGCTCAAGGAGAATGAAAAAATTAAAAAATAAAAATAAGCTTGGCACTTATCTGTATGGAGTTGTTCGGAGATGAGGGCGATGTTCCCGACATTTGCCGAGCTACTCTTTGCGTGTAGAAAAATCCTCAAACCCCTCCCTCTAGCGCCAATTGTTGATCCCACGGATCACTAAGTGTGTTTAAAGAATGATTAGGAGACGGGAGGTGAGATTTTCGTTAATAGAGCAATTTAACCACGATTAAGACAGGTCGGGAGAAATATGAGCAGGCCGGGGGCCGTTGATATGCTCAATTTAATACCCTAAAGTACTAAAGCAGTTGTAATAGTATAGCTAGGGGTCGAACCACAGAAGACTCACAGAAACGCACAATAGATTCTATAGTGTCGAATTACGCTAAGCCAAACAGTTGTAATTAAAAGCAGTGCAGAAATTAAAGGGGTTGTAAATCAATTGAGAAATATAGGCTCAGGGTTTTTCTCAGGAAATCAGTGAATGCAGACTAACTAACTAACAGGATTCAGATTTAGCGCAGTTCTTGAACTCAAATCACTAAAATATAGCTAACCAACTCTCGTTGCGAAAACTATCTAAATCTAAATCCCAAGAATTCCAAATCTCTTTGCGAATCCTAAATTCTAAATCAGCTTTAATATCAGGTTTGATATGTTCACAAATCAATTAAACCAAATCTCTTTGCGAATAATCAATTTGCTCACCTAGGTTCTATCAGGTAATTAATCGCACTCTCGTGCCTAATCAATTATCCTAAGATCTAAGTTCCAGATTCGTCAACCTAGAATTAGCTATGAACACAACCTAAGGTGAAGAACTAATTCAGATGGTGAATCCTAAACAGATAATTAACCTAGCATTCAAAGAAATCCTTTATGAGAAAACCCTAAACCTAAAGTGGATCTACTCAGACATGGCAATTGAATCAAAAGACATGTTTGAATAAATCATCAATAGAATAGGAAGAAGGGTTTAGAGATCTGATCTCGGACGAAGGGAGATTCAGACTTGTCTCTCTAAAACCAAAGTAAAATCAAACTATAAAATAAAGCATAAAAAGGCATAGCCTAAACAGGTGGCTGAAAACTCCTATTTATAACCTAAAACACGATCTGGGGTCTTCTTGTAATTATTAAAGACTTCTGGGCACTTTTGCAATTCCTCAAGTCTTGGAAAACTCGAGGGTCGTGTCTTGCTGCGCTGAGTGTCGATCGATACCAAGGGGTATCGATCGATGCTCGACGTGAATTCAGGTTCTCAGCGACACGATCTTTAGCTCTGCTACAAACTGCTCCAGAAAGCTCCAATACTTCCAATAATCCTCCAAACGTGCTATGACCTGTAAAAGACTCTAAAAAGACTCCAAAATACTATAAAGACTCTATAAAAAGGACTTATATCATGGCTTAAATAGGGTAAAAACCATGATATATCAGCCGTGTTTCGTGTTATTGATGAAAGAAAAGTAAACGCTTTTGAATTACGAACTGGTTCCGAAGGACGTCCAGTTCGGCGTTCTAAAGCGTTATCTCGTTACAAAGACAGAGAGGTCGGGTAACTTATGGTAGGTGAGAGAGTCAAAATCAGAGTCCAGTCCTTCCGCGGTCGGGGGTCCCAGTCCAGATATCTCCAAGTGAATGCGTGAAGGGGTATATATAGCAAGAACCGCGCAGACAGCTCTCCGCAATTCGGGGATGTCGTGATGTTGACAAGACACGTCCGTGAACAGTGCAAGTGAACAGTGTAAGGCACGTCGTGAACAGTGTCCGTGAACAGTGCCCAGTGAACAGTGCAAGGCATGTCGTGAACAGTGTCCAGTGAACAGTGCAAGGCATGTCGTGAACAGTGTCCAGTGAACAGTGCAAGGCATGTCGTGAACAGTGCGAGGTATGTCGTGAACAGTGCCCAGTGAACAGTGCAAGGCATGTCGTGATCAGTGCGAGGTATGTCGTGAACAACGCATCTTCGCGTGGCGTCAACGTCAGCTCGGGGTGCGAGCTCGGGATGGGAGCTCGGGGTGTGAGCTCGGGATAGAAGCTCGGGGTGCGAGCTCGGGATGGGAGCTCGGGGGGCGAGCTCGGGATGGAAGCTCGGGGAGCGGGCTCAGGATGGAAGCTCGGGGTGCGGGCTCGGGATGGAAGCTTGGGGTGGAAGCTCGGGATAAAAGCTCGGGGTGCGAGCTCGGGATAAAAGCTCGGGATGCAAGCTCGGTGCCGTCCTTGGTCGAACGCCGACTTCTGGCTGATTTCGACCAGGCGGACCTTATTTGCTGAGATGAGCCTAGCTAATTGGGGTTGCTAAACCCACCTCCAACATGCATATCTAAAATCGATATTTTTTAGTTCGTTTTAGTTTTTTTTTTTTTTCAAGCACATGATTCGCCTTTCCCAGTGATAATTATTTATCCCTAACACATATATCCAATTTTTTTAAACCGTTAATTTATAAATTTACAGCCTAGCTAATTAATTGGTCCAATCTAATAATTTAGTTGTCTGAAATAATGCAATCTATTTTTCAGTTTGATATTGAAACACTGAAAACAACGATAACTTCAACTATGCATCAGATCAGGTGATGATTGTAATCCAACTTCATCTTGTTCAGATAATTACAAGTTGAATATAACATTTCACGAGTTTTTTTAGAAGTTTGGGCTGTTGATTTTCTTATGGAACGGCTTACTATATATGATTTTGATTAATTTCTGGAATTTTAAATATTTATTAAATGAATTAGAGATCTAAAAAAATGTACTATAAAGTAGCTTTATGGAATGATGCAACAAAGTTACCCAAATTTTATCTTTACGTAACCATCCCAAGAATCTAGTAACTTTTGGAAGATGAATTCCACTAACCTTACTTGTTTATTTGTTCACCTTGCATACATACAAAAAAATATACGTTAATTTTCTTTATATACAACATATGAATATGCATGTATACTTGTTTTGGAATAAGACAAAAAAGCTGATGCAAGTGGTGCGCTTTATGACATCTTAGATTCCACCGATCTGGTTTTACCAACAATTGATTTATGTTTCTAATAAAATAAGTGTTCTAAAAAAAAAGTAACATAGGTTGTTAAATCTTGTGGTATCAAATATCTATACATGAATTTAGCAATTTGTTAGGTAGTTTTGAATCACGATGCTTATACTTTATTTTCTTTTTCTATGTACAAACAAAAGGTTTAGTTGATATGGCTGTTATAATTAACCATTATCAATTGTTATATCCGAGGAGAGTTACAAACGGCTAATCCAATTCATAATTTATAAGGCATGACTAATTGAAAGATTATTGTGTATTGTGTGACCTATCCACTCTTTATTTATTTGAACAAAATATATAAATCTAGATTCTTATCATATATATATATATATATATATTTTTTTTTTTTGGTTATTTTTGCCTTCTGTGTTCTTTCGGTTTCTTATTGACATGGAACAAAAATCCCATGTAACAAATTTTGAACATAGTATATAACTATTCTTGTCTCTTACATTGATTTATATCTCTAAATTAAGAAGGAAAATAATCAATTCTCGTACAAAATTGATACACATAGGGTTTTCTTAACTTTGACCCCCCAAAAAAAGTTTTCCTACCATTATCTTCCTTACTTTATCCAATAGTTTGGTGAGAAAGAAAAGATGGAAATTACTGTTTTGTTGTAGAAAAAAAAGAGAACATTGCTATTTATGAGAGATAGATGTGATGGATGACGAATGAATTAGTGAGGTTGGTGGTTATGACTAATGACAATTATAAAATCAACCTAACGGAAAATTCATGGTAAAGAGAGAGAGAGGGAGGCAAAAAAAAGGATTTGTCCTTTCAAAAGAAAGCAAATTAATATATAGAGGGCACATGCTTGATTACGCCACAAAATAATTGATAACTATGTCACTAACAATCCACTAATTCAACCTTTCGAGTTAAGTAATATGGTTAGGAATCAATCTCTGGCGCCCCTTTTCCATTTATCTGATCTTTCATATGAAAAATGTTACATTTCGTCTCTCATAAACCGAAATGTAAAAAAGGTTTATGTTATTTAATTTAATTGAGACAGCCAAAACATGCGTGCATATATACGCAAGTGTTTAAACATGATAATATACATCTATATTACTATCTAATATGCATATTGGCCATTATACATACACGATGTATAGTAGAAAAAAACATATGTATACCTTGTTACATCGAAGTATCAGACTACAATAAAGTAGAATATAGAGAGAGGATAAATAACTCTAGTGGATAAGGACTCTTTAGGGACTCCTAAATTGATGGACCGTGGCCACCTCGGCCACCACAACTCCTGTTACCTCGGCTGCCTACCATGTCTATTGCATTTCTTGAACTTGTTTTGTATGCTTGATTGATCTTCCTCCTCAGGGTTTTACAGAGGAGTCACCCATCTCAAAACCTGTATAAACTTCCGAGTTTAAGGCAGTAAACTGGTTGCTAACAAAAAACTTTTTTGTTTGCACAGTTTCATCCAAAGAACTTGAGTGAGGAGGAGTTGAGAAAGTTACCAAAACATGACGAAAACCAAATGATGATGTAGTTCATGTGGTGATGGGAGAAATACTGCTCAAATCAGTAGTGATTGAAGCAGTCTCTGTTTATATAAGGGATATGGGCTAATCCACTCATTGCCAATTGGTTTTGAGTTGGAAATCCATGTGATGCAGCGCATCCTTTCTTCTTTGGCACGTTTTCCTTTTCCTTTTGTTTTGAATTTTCCTTTTCTAAGTTGTTTCCTTTTTCTACCGTTTTCTATTTTTTTTAGGAGTTGGTTTTCTTTTGCTTCCCTATTTAAAGACCTCTAAGACTTGTAAAGAGGCACGTTGAATTGAATTAAAAAGATTTGTTTCTTTTATAGAGCTTTGCAAAGAAAAGTTTCTTTACAAGCCTCGACCCTCTGTTTTTCGTGAAGAAACAGAGTTTTCTTCTTGCTTCTTCTCGCTTCCCGGGAACGTGAGGAACAAGATCCCCTTTTCGTGCTTCCGCTCCATCACTTTTGGTATCAGAGCTTCGTCGTTCCTGTCGTTAATCATGCCTCCAAAACAGCAGAACAAAGACAAAGACATTCACCAAGATGATTGGGATGAATTACGAAGAACACTCCATGAGATGCAGGTGAATCTGCATACATCCATTCAGCAATCTCATACATCGCTACAGCAATCTCTGCGGGATGCTATTACAACTATCGGTCAACAGCACCACCGCCGTGAACCTAACGCTCATGAAGATGATGATTTTGTTAACGAAAATCCATTCGCTCCACTTCAAGCTCGTGATAATCGTCTTCGTCAGGGAGATCGTGACCAATTTTTTAATGATAGACAAGATCGAAGATGGGAAGCAGGATTTAAATCCGATTTACCAGAATTCACGGGAAGTATTCGTGGTGAGGAATTGATCGACTGGATCGTTACGGTTGAAGAAATACTGGAATTTAAACAAGTCCCTGCAGATCGTCAAGTAGCTCTTGTGGCCACAAAATTCAGAGGACAAGCAGCATCATGGTGGTTACAATTGAAGTCGACTCGCGCTCGGGAGAGAAAATCGAAGATCGAAACTTGGGATAAGATGAAGAAACACTTGCGAAAGACGTTTCTTCCTTATAACTTTGATCGTACTATGTTCACACGGCTCCAAAACCTTCGCCAAGGAACACGTACGGTAGATGAATATGCCGAGGAATTTTACTTGTTGATGACGCGCAATGAGATACATGACAGTGAAATTCAGCTCGTCGCTCGTTTTATCGGTGGATTACGACCTCACCTCCAGAACGCGTTAGAGCAATTTGACCCAAACACGGTCTCTGAAGCTCATCGACGTGCGGCTACGTTTGAAAGGCAATTTCGTTCTTCCTCTGGTAACTGGAATGCTTCTTCTCGATTACGCAGCGCAACTTCGCAAGATCAGACCACCAACACTAATCCAGAGGCAACGAATGTCTCTCGCTTATCAGCCCCTAATCGAGCATCGTCGTCTACCGACGATCCTAATCTTCGTCGTTCTTCTCGTCCTAATGCCCTACGCTGTTTTGCCTGTGGGGAGCCAGGACATATTCAAACGGCGTGTCCAAAACAGATTAAACGTGGTCTGTTGGTTGAAGAAGGTGAACCAGAATTTGATTCTTATGATGATGACGCTCAACTCGTGGATTTACCAGATAATATGGAGCTCAGGGGTGATCATGGTCCTCTCTTGGTAACTAGACACATCTGTCTGGCGCCTCAAACGATGGAAGAACCTTGGCTCCGTACACATATTTTTCAGTCGACCTGCACCGTCAAAGGAAAAGTGTGTACATTCATTATTGATTCTGGAAGCAGTCATAATATTGTCTCTGATTATGCAGTGCGGAAACTAGGACTCGAGAAAGAAGCCCACCCAACACCTTATAAGCTAACCTGGTTGAAAACAGGCACAGAGATTCGCGTCACACACCGGACACTTGTTTCTTTCTCCATTGGATCGGTTTACAAAGATAAATTATATTGTGATATTGCTCCAATGGACGTAGGCCATCTTATCTTTGGAAGGCCTTGGCAATATGACCGCGAGACTACGCATGACGGTAAACGAAACACATATCGTTTTGTGTTTGATAACCGAACGATTACTCTACTTCCTACGGACCCAACTATGCCGCCTCCACTTCCTACAACTTCTTCCAACGCCATACCACAAGTGTCCTTATTTTGTTCACGAGTAACGTTTGAAGAAGAACTTCGTGACACCGGATTTGCCTTTGCTGTCCTTACTGTTCCAGTCGTGCCTTCAACAACAACTACTCTCACTACACCATTTGATTCTCTTCTACATGAGTTTAGTGATATTTTTCCAGAAGAATTACCGAATGTGCTACCGCCACTAAGGGATATTCAACACCATATCGATTTACTACCCGGCGCGACTTTACCCAATCGACCTCACTATCGCATGAGCCCAAAAGAACACGATGAACTTCGACGACAAGTAGAAAGTCTTCTCGCCAAAGGTCATGTACGGGAAAGCCTTAGTCCTTGTGCTGTGCCTGCACTTTTGATTCCAAAAAAAGACAGATCGTGGCGAATGTGCGTTGATAGTCGGGCTATTAATAAAATCACAGTTCGTTATCGTTTTCCAATTCCTAGGTTGGATGATCTTTTGGACCAGATTGGCTCAGCGACAGTCTTCTCTAAAATCGATTTGAAAAGTGGTTATCACCAAATTCGCATTCGCCCTGGCGATGAGTGGAAGACAGCTTTCAAGACGCGAGAAGGATTGTTTGAATGGTTAGTTATGCCATTTGGCCTTTCTAATGCTCCAAGTACGTTCATGAGAGTTATGAATCAGGCTCTAAGACCGTTTATTGGCAAGTTCGTGGTGGTATATTTCGACGATATACTCGTCTTTAGTTCGTCAATAGCAGACCATCTGTCTCACCTTCGCGATGTCCTTGAGGTTCTACGCAAGGAAAGTTTGTTTGGGGCTCGACAAAAGTGTCAATTTGGAACATATCAAGTCTTGTTTTTGGGATACATCGTCTCTAGCAATGGCTTAGCCGTGGATCAGTCCAAGATCGCAGCCATACAGTCATGGCCGACTCCCAAAACGACCACCGATGTTCGAAGCTTCCATGGACTAGCCTCATTCTACCGTCGATTTGTTTCACACTTTAGTAGTATTATGGCACCTATCACCGATTGTATGCGCGACGGGAAGTTTTCATGGACCAATGAGGCTGCTAAAGCTTTCGAGGTGATTAAGACAAAGCTTACCACAGCCCCGGTATTAGTCTTACCCGATTTTTCACTCACCTTTGAGTTACATTGCGATGCTTCGAAGCTTGGAATAGGAGCTGTATTGAGTCAACAAAATCGACCTGTCGCATATTTCAGTGAAAAACTCTCCGGGGCTCGAAGTCGCTATAGTACCTATGACGTAGAATTTTATTCGATTGTACAATCCATCAAGCACTGGAAACATTACTTGTGCCATCGCGACTTTGTATTATTTACAGATCACGACGCCTTGCGACATCTTGACAGCCAAGCTAAAGTTTCAGCTCGACATGCATCTTGGATTGCCTTTCTACAACAATTTACATTCACAATCAATCACCAGGCCGGTAAACTAAACCGCGTAGCAGATGCATTAAGTAGACGTCATTCCCTTCTCACTGTGATGCACAATTCAGTGTTAGGTTTTGCTTCGTTTAGCGACTTATATGCGACAGATCCTTACTTTGGACGAATCTGGGTGGAAGTGCAATCTGGTTTTCATCGTGAATTCACACTTACAGATGGGTTTTTATTCAAAGGTACTCAATTATGCATTCCTGCCTGCAGTCTTCGTTTACGTATCATCGAGCAACTTCATTCCGAAAGTCATGTTGGTCGGGATCGAACTCTCCACCTTGTGTCTTCCAACTATTTTTGGCCGTCTCTTCGCCGCGACGTGGAACGATATGTTGAACGATGTCGTGCATGCCAACAAGCCAAAGGAAAGGCCACTAATGCAGGTTTATATATGCCTTTACCAATTCCAACACAATCGTGGACTAACATTAGCATGGATTTTATCTTGGGCCTGCCGCGGACACAACGTGGGCATGATTCTATTTTTGTGGTTGTCGATAGATTTTCTAAGATGGCTCATTTTATTCCTTGTAAAAGGACGACAGATGCGGTTCAAGTAGCATTGTTATTCTTTAGAGAGGTTTATCGACTTCATGGATTGCCATCATCAATTGTTTCTGATCGCGATACTCGCTTCTTGAGTCATTTTTGGCGATCTTTATGGAAGATTCTCAACACAAACTTGGCCATGAGTACCGCTTACCATCCTCAAACCGACGGTCAAACGGAGGTAACTAATCGTGCATTGGGTAACATGTTGCGTAGCCTTGTGGGTGATAATATCAAGTCGTGGGACGCAAAACTTGCTCATGCAGAATTTGCCCACAATCATGCTCATAATCGAAGCTTGGGTTTTTGTCCTTTCAAGGTGATTTATGGAATTCTACCTCGGGGTCCTTTGGACTTAACAGCAGCACCAGACCTAACTCGTCTACACGGCCAAGCAATTGATTTTGTAGAGGCACTGCAAAGTGTTCATCAACAGGCTCAGACGCATTTGGAGAAATCGGCAGAATCGTACAAGCAAGCTGCGGATAAACATCGACGTGAAGTTATTTTCGAACCAGGTGATCTTGTGTGGGTCGTTTTAACGAAAGACAGATTCCCTGCTCATGAATACAATAAACTCAAGTCACGGAAGATTGTTCCTATTGAATTCATCCAACGCATCAACGCAAACGCTTACAAATTACGTCTACCGGATCATATTCGTACACATGATGTCTTCAATGTCAAGCATCTTTATCCATATCGAGGCGAAAATGAAGAACCAGATTCGGGGTCGAATCTTCAGCTACCCGGGGAGACCTGATGCAACGCATCCTTTCTTCTTTGGCACGTTTTCCTTTTCCTTTTGTTTTGAATTTTCCTTTTCTAAGTTGTTTCCTTTTTCGACCGTTTTCTATTTCTTTTAGGAGTTGGTTTTCTTTTGCTTCCCTATTTAAAGACCTCTAAGACTTGTAAAGAGGCACATTGAATTGAATTAAGAAGATTTGTTTCTTTTATAGAGCTTTGCAAAGAAAAGTTTCTTTACAAGCCTCGACCCTCTGTTTTTCGTGAAGAAACAGAGTTTTCTTCTTGCTTCTTCTCGCTTCCCGGGAACGTGAGGAACAAGATCCCCTTTTCGTGCTTCCGCTCCATCACCATGTAACTTAACATTGTATTAGAACCCGATCCATACTGTCTAACCCGATTCATTATCGATCCGACCCAAAATTGGTCCATCGATCCATGCCCGAACATACTGAGATTGATAGGCAAAAAGCCATCATCTCGATGGGGCGTATTAGGGAATATTATCCCAGATCGGAAGTTGGAAGGGATCCTAAGTAATATGTAAGGGACATGGGCCAATACACTAATTGCCAATTGGTTTTGAGTTGGAAGCCCATGTAACTTAACACATTTGGGATAATATTGGCCTTGAAAGACGCACAATAGAGGTGTGAAAAGCATATTCAGTGGTGTAAGGGTTGGATGGTTCCATCTCACCCAATGATGTGATTGAAGTGTTCAGTGGGAAAAGAGGAGGTTGCATTTGTGGCTTGTACAAAGGTTGGGATCATAGTAACAGCTAGTGGAACATCTCCAGTTGGATCTTAAAGGTTATCGGAATTGACCACTCATTCCATGATATTTTTGGCTAAGCATTTATATGCACCAAAGAATACCATAGATCGCATTAAATCTATTTATGCCGTGACAAAAAAAAGATTTTACCAAAATAATGGATCAAGAGAGTATTGAGGCCAAATGGTCCTCAAGTTTTTGGGATACTTTATTCGGTTACTGTATCTCAAGCAGTTGTGAATGGAGCTTGTTCCTTGCCTAGAGGAAGACATTCACTGGTTGTTCTACTCAAAGCTCGCCTCCCTAATCCTCCTATCATTCGTTATGGTTCTAAGGACAAGTTTCTATGGAAGGTTAGTTATTTTAATTTACCCCTGCAACTCAGTTCTCATCAGCTCGTACTTGGCGCTCTTTACACCCAATAATGAACCTTATCTCTCGGGAAACCGACAATTTGGTTTAAGTTCAACATCTCTAAGCATGCATTTGTGAAACAGATCTACTACTCCCTATGTTTTTTATTGATAGGTTTTCTAGCTTTTTTGTTTTTTGAAGATAGATTTTTTAAGTTTTTAATGCATTTGTTACTAATTAGTGATAACAAATTTAAGTTTTCAAAAAACATTTATTGAAAATAATTGATTTTTTTGAATAACTATTGGTTTAGAATCATAGAAAATTGTTTAATATAAAAAAAATTATACATTTATGATTGGACATTATTTTTTTTTTTAATATGTGTAAGAACTCTAAAAAAATCTTTCAATAAGAAACAGAGGAAGTAGTATTTAACGAAGTGTATTGGAGTGTAACAATTAATGAAATGTAAACAATGGCCAATGTTTATTGTAACAGAAAAACGATCAATTCCCCCATGAAGTATTCGACTGCTGATTATTCATACACGAAGTATCAAACAATGCTAAAATCATCATCAACTACCTATAATTTTGAGTTTCCTACATGAAATGTTGAAAATTAGTCAATTTCACCAAAACCGTAAACGGTGTTTGATTTCCGTTAACGGAGTCTGACGTGGCTGACACGTGCCTTAATGGTTTGGTCTGGTTTGCGATTAAACCAAAATATTTTTTTTAATTGCTGAGATCAAATTGACGTAGTTTTGGTCTCAATGTCGTGAAATTATTTATGCACCAGCCGAGATTCGAACCCATGTTTGTACCTGTGGCAAGATAATATTCTACAAATTTGATATGCTCAAATTAATACCCTAAAAGTACTAAAGCAGTAGTTGTAGTAAAGTAGGGGTCGAACACAAGGACTCACGGAAACACACAATAGATTATATAGATGAGAATTAAGCTAAGTGATTAATGATATTGAAAGCAGAAACGTAAATTAAAACGGTTGTAAATTCGATTGGAGAAAGATAGGTTCAAGGTATTTCTCAGGAAATCAATGAATACAGATAAACTAATTAACAAGATTCAGATTTAGCGCGGTTCTAGAACTCAAATCACTAAGGTATAATTAACCAATCTCGTTGCGAAAACTATCTAAGTCTAAATCCTAGAATTCCAAATCTCTTTGCGAATCCTAAAGTCTAAACCAGCTTTTAGTTCAAGTTTGATTTGTTCACAAAACAACTAAACCAAATCTCTTTACGAATAGTTATTTTGCTCACCCTAGGTTCTATCAGGTAATTAATCGCACTCTCGTGCCTAATCAATTATCCTAAGATCTAAGTTCTAGGTGATCAATCTAGAATTAGCTTTGAAAACAACCTATGGCGAAGAACTAATTCAGATAGTGAATCCTAATAACTAATCAACCTAGCATTCAGAGAAAACCCTTATGAGAACCATGAACCTAACAAGAGATCTACTTATACATGGAAATTGAAGCAATAAACATGTTTGCATAAATCATCAAATAAAATATAAAGAGTAACAAGAGGGTTCGAAATCTTCTCTCGGACGAACAGAGTTTCAAACTTGTCTCCCTTCAAAAGCTCTCTCACATAGCCATGAAAGTGGCTGTAAAATCCTATTAAATAACCTAAATCACGTTTTGGGCTTCTTGTAAATAATAAAGTCTTCTGGGCCATTTTGCAATTCTTCAACTCTTCATAAGTTGCGACTCGTGTCTTACTGTAGTGAGTATCGACCGATACTAACGTAGTATCGATCGACACTGAGACTTCAAATCGGGTACTCAGCTACAAGAACGTCTGCTTTGCTCCAAAATACTCCAGAAAGCTCCAATATCTCCAAATATGCTCCAAATGTGCTAAAACCTGTATTAGACTCTAAAATACTACAAAATAGTAGAAAGACTCTATAAACGGACTTATATCATGGCTTAAACGGGGTAAAAACCATGATATATCAACTCCCCCAGACTTAACCTTTGCTTGCCCTCAAGCAAATAGAAGACAAAACCAGATAAAGAGGTTTGAAAGCATAGAGACTCACCTGTTCTTGAAACATTGCAATGACCCTTTTCCTTAGTGCTCCACATATCACCTAACCAGCTTTTTGATCTAACCACCATGTACTTCTCCGTAGACATTCGCAACTTCCTAGACTACACACATTATTTCACCGCATCGTTCAATCAAGCTTTCCTCGCCAGTTTCATCGTTGTGCTTAATACCAAGAACCTTCTAGATTCTTTCCCATACAATATCATGACAAGGAACCACCCTTTTTCACACTTCCTGGTATTATTTCTCTCCCCCAGACTTATTTCTCATTATGTTTCGTGCATATACAAATTAAGGTTCGAAACGCGAGTATTGATGGTGTTTGCCATCGAATTCCCGGTTCTTCCCTCAAAAGTAATCAAAGGTGTAGGCGAATAATGGTATCACAAAAAATTTTCCTAACCCCGCTTCCACCTTTGTGTGATCATCTCCTCTGAAGTAGAATAATGGCATTGCTGGAAATTTTCCTAACCCTCTACTCAGAAGAAAATCATTTCATCTTTTAATGCATCTTATTAATTAACTTGTAACAGGGAGAGAAATATCATTATTTTAAACACGTGGGTTCCTTTGTCAGATACGAATGAGGAATCAAGCTCTATGGACATCAGTCACATCGATAAAGTGCAAAAATTTGGCCCAGGCTTTAAAGAACTTTGCTGGAAACATGAGTGTCTTCTAGTTAACTGGTCAGCCTTTGGATTTTTCATTAGTCGATCTAGAACTGATTTTGTAACAATGGTCACTTAGAAGCAAGGTCAGATCAATAGATTCAAGAAAAAGATCACAGTCTCCAACAAAGTTTTTGACTCAATAAAACAGATTTTGACTCAAAACGACTGACTCTAAGAAAAACAAAAAACAATGTCAGCGACTACCTCCCCCAGACTTGAACAACACTGTCCCCAGTGTTATCTAGCCTAGACTCGGTGAAAGAAAGCAAAAAAACAGAGTATGATTGTGAAAAACAAGAAGTTACCATGCTGGAACATCGAGTATCGACCGACACACGGTCTGGTATCGAGCGATACCAGGCTTAAGTCGACATAATGAACATTTCTCATTCGCGTAGGGTGTCGACCGATACCAATAGGATATCGATCAATACTCCGGGCGATTTCGTGTTTGCTCCTTGTTCATCCTGACACAAACACAAAACGAAAAATAAAAAGAAAAAGACTCGAAAACAAACTCACCAGTGGGTTGCCTCCCACCAAGCGCTCGTTTAATGTCATTAGGTTGACTGTACGGACGATCAGTCCGGATAAAAATGAGAGCTTGCAGCAAAACAGGCTCCAAAACTTGGCATCTCCAACTTCAGAGTTCTGCTCAACATGTTCTCCACAACCTCTTGTCCTTTCTCTTTCAGCTGTGGAGTAAGAAGAACTATAGCCTTAGAAAATGGTCTTGAGGTCCCTTTGCATTTCACCTTATATTCGATCGAATCTCCATCGCACTTCTGAGGGATTAAGGTTACATGTGTAGCACTCTCGACTCCTTTGCTCGTTCCCTTCTTCTTTGCCTTAGATGTTTTGACGTCTTACTTGGTGATGACAGAAGGACTATCTAGAACATCTATGTTACTAGGCTCGTCAGGAGTCTACTCCAAAAGATCAACTACCAATGTCTCTCCTGTAACAATGGTGATGCAAGAGATTTGTGTGGGAGTTCCTCTGGTAGGAATGGCTTTGTAGTACACCTCCTTGTCAATGTACGAGAACGAGATTCTCTTGCTCGGTGTATCTATAATGGCATAAACCGTAGCCATGAATGGTCTTCCAAGGATCAACTGCGTACGAGATTGTGCACTCATCTCCACAACCTGAAAATCAGTAGGAACCTGGCAATCTCCTACGTTAACCAGCAAATCAGGGATTGTACCATATGGAAGTGAGGTGGAACTGATCGTGAATGTGATAGATGACTTGGGCGGTCGAATATCAGCTCTCAATATCTCTGCAATTGCCCTTGACATGACATTGACGCTAGCCCCCGAGTCAACGAGAGACACTTTGAATTCAACTCCAGAGATAGAGCATGAAATGGAGAATATTCATGGGTCTTCCCTCTTGGTCAACTGCCTTAGCGGTAGTGACTTGATTCTTGCCTTGATAAAGAGTACTTTGATTTCTTCCAGAGTTTCTCTGCAGTCTCGGAAGTGACTCAGCAGATGGCGGTACTCTAGAGCTTCTTCAAAAGTCAGTGTGTGGGGAATTTTTCGTACCATCTTCTCAAACCCGAGCAGCTGCTTTGGAGAAATGGGGTCTCTGAAGTGTCTGGGTGGTATGGGGTATGGCGATTTGGGTTTGTAAACCCTGACAGAACTCAGCTCGGTTTAAATTCATCAACTGGAGTGGTATCGACCGACACAGGGGTGGTGTCGATCGATACTTTCACTCTGGAATCGTCCCTGGTAGAACTTTGGACGTATGTCGATCGATACTAGGGAGTATCGGTCGACACGGGGTGGTGTCCGAAATATCATCGTCATTCTTGGCATGAGGGACAAAAATCTATGCAGTTGAGCTCTTCTGCACTCATGGGTCTACCTCTCTTCCACTCCTCGAGGGTATAGCAGTGACGTATTCGTTCTGTGAATGAACCATCAGTTCCTTGACAGTTGCTGCAGTCTGAGCTATCTGAGTTTCCAGCATCTTCTGCTGAATATTAATAGCATCGATCCTACCACTCAGATCGTTGTATAGGACATCAATCTTCCCATTGAATTCCACAGTTAGTTTCTGATGTCCCTGAAGAAGCTGTTCAAACATAGATTCAATCTTGCTCTCAGAAGATCTGGGTGGTCTGAGTGGGCATTGATACCTTTGATCTTGAAATCCAACTCCATCAATGTAGTTAACATATTCCACATCATCCTTTTCAGCAAGATGAACAGCCTTCTGCTGCTTGCCCGTCAACAAATTATGCATTGAATCTAACTTAGCATTCATCTTAGCAATCTGACTGCAATCCAAGTTAACAGCTTGCTTCTTGCGCTCCATGTCTGCATTCTTGGTACTATTGCTAAAAAACAAGTTCTCAATAAGCACATAGGCATCGTCGGGATACATGGTGTTGAAATTCCCATTACTTGCAGCATCTAAGGACATATGATACCTCCAATCGACTCCTCTGTAGAAAGTACCCAGCAGCTGAACCTGAGTGAAACCATGGTGCAGGCAATCTCTCTGATATGACATGAAACGAATCCAAGCAGCCTTGAGTGCCTCAGTCGGTCCTTGAGAAAACTGGGAGATCTTGTTCCTCAGATCCTCGGATCGTGCATCATCATAGAAGTTGTTCAGGAAAGCAGTCCTAGTCTCTTCCCAAGTAGTCAGTGATCCAGGAAGTAACTGTTTCAGCCAGTAAGTTGCATCTCCCCCAAGAGAGTATGGGAAGAGCTTGCAGAAGAGGTAATCATAGGACACTCAATTGCACTTGATGCTAGTAACCAAGTCCTCAAACCTCTCAATATGGTCCATGGGATGTTCATTAGAAAGACCATGAAAAGGATGCTGGCCCAAAAGAGTGTAGTATGAAGGTTTCAGCTCAAAGTCATTCCTCTAAAATGGTGGAGGGCGACTCGCTGATCGATTGGCATAAAACTGATCAGGCCTGTTGTACTCACCAATCGTCCTACCGCGATTAATCACAGCGTTCCCTGTATTCACAGCAATTGCAGGGACAATGATATTTCCAGCTTCATCAAGTCGTTGCCCTTTCTCATTACACAATTGACCCTCTTGGTCTCTAAAAGCTCCAACAGCATCCTGAATCAAAATCATTCTATTGTTCATCTCTGCTGGCTTCTTTGCTTTCATGTTTGCACGTTCCAAATTTGCTAGCTGCTCGTTGGAAAGATCAACTAGTTGAGTGCTCTTGTTCCTCCGGGTTTCGCGAGTGGCGTACACCTGAAACACACTAGGCAAGGCACGTAAGTAACAAAAAACACGTTGAGTATCGACCGACACTGGGTGGTGTCGATCGATATCAACAAAAAGAAAACGACGAGTATCGACCGACACTGGATAGTATCGATCGATACCGACGAACTTAGTCGAAATTCTCAGACTAAAATCTAATGGCGAATTGAGTCCCCGACAACGGCGCCAAATTTGATATGCTCAAATTAATACCCTAAACGTACTAAAGCAATAATTGTAGTAAAGTAGGGGTCGAACACAAGGACTCACGGAAACACACAATAGATTATATATATGACAATTAAGCTAAGTGATCAATGATATTGAAAGCAGAAACATAAATTAAAATGGTTGTAAATTCGATTGGAGAAATATAGGTTCAGAGTATTTCTCAGGAAATCAATGAGTGCAGATAAACTAATTAACATGATTCAGATTTAGCGCGGTTCTTGAACTCAAATCACTAAGGTATAATTAACCAACTCTCGTTGTGAAAACTATCTAAGTCTAAATCCTATAATTCCAAATCTCTTTGCGAATCCTAAAGTCTAAACCAGCTTTTAGTTCAAGTTTGATTTGTTCACAAAACAATTAAACCAAATCTCTTTGCGAATAGTTATTTTGCTCACCCTAGGTTCTATAAGGTAATTAATCGTACTCTCGTGCCTAATCAATTATCCTAAGATCTAAGTTCTAGGTGATCAATCTAGAATTAGCTTTGAAAACAACCTATGGCAAAGAACTAATTCAGATAGTGAATCCTAATAACTAGTCAACCTAGCATTCAGAGAAAACCCTTATGAGAACCCTGAACCTAACAATAGATCTACTCATACATGGAAATTGAAGCAATAAACATGTTTGAATAAATCATCAAATAAAATAGAAAGAGTAACAAGAGGGTTCGAAATCTTCTCTCGGACGAACAGAGTTTCAGACTTGTCTCCCTTCAAAAGCTCTCTCACATAGCCATGAAAGTGGCTGTAAAATCCTATTAAATAACCTAAATCACATTTTGGGGCTTCTTGTAAATAATAAAGTCTTCTGGGCCATTTTGAAATTCTTCAACTCTTCATAAGTTGCGACTCGTGTCTTGCTGTAGTGAGTATCGATCGATACCAATGTAGTATCGATTGACACTGAGACTTCAAATCGGGTACTCAGCTACACGAACGTCTGCTTTGCTCCAAAATACTCCATAAAGCTCCAATATCTCCAAATATGCTCCAAATGTGCTAAAACCTGTAAAAGACTCTAAAATACTACAAAATAGTAGAAAGACTCTATAAAACGGACTTATATCATGGTTTAAACGGGGTAAAAATCATGATATATCACTTACTCCAAATATGCTCCAAATATGCTAAAACCTGTAAAAGACTCTAAAATACTACAAAATAGTAGAAAGACTCTATAAAACGGACTTATATCATGGTTTAAACGGGGTAAAAATCATGATATATCACTTACCCCATATATTTGTATCTATCTTTATTGATTTAGTTTAGATTCTCTATATAAATACATTGTGCATCATCTCTTTTAAAAAAGAAAGAAAGATATATATACATTGTGCATCATCATTATTAAAAAAAAACTATTCATAATAAAATTTCGTTAAAATAGATTTTTGTTTGTTCATTTAAACTTTATATATAGAACTTGTATGTTTTTCATATAATCGTCAATTATGGTTTTTATTGAATTGCTAATTCGTAATTTAATTTAATTGCTAATTCCTTAAAAAAAAACTATTCATAATATCAAATATATATATATATATATATATATATATAGTTATGATTTCGTATATATAACCAAAAATTATGTGTTTGAGGAATTTTGATGAGAGGAATTTTGATTTCGTATATATATATATAGTTATGTGTTTGAACAATGAAGCATCAGTGGTCTAGTGGTAGAATATTATCTTGCCACAGATATAGCCATAGGTTCGATTCCCAGCAGGTGCATAAGTTAATTTACGATGTCGTTTTTGGTCTCAGCAATTAAAAAAAAAATTTGGTTTAATCGCAAATCAGACCAAACCATTAAGCCATGTGTCAGATTCCGTTAACGGAAATCAAACAGTAAAATTAACCAATTTTTAAAATTTAATATAGAAAATTCAAAATTATACGTAGTTGATGATGGTTTTAGCATTGTTATGGGGGAATTAGTCGTTTCCCTTATTGTAACTAGTAAGAAATTACTAAGAATTTTTACGGAGATAACGGAATAAATATTGCCGTTCTTTTTCCAAAATCTGTGTGATATAAAGTCATGCATGTCAGCATATGTGATCTGATTGGTAAAAGAGATTTTGAAAAACGAAATCTTGAAAAAAGTAAAGAAAATAGCTTAATGTTTAAAACAAGAAAAGTTACAATATGTAAGTAGAGAGAAAACAAGAACATCATAAATATCGACACATTAAAACATTATATCTAGAACAGTGTTTTTACAAAAAAAAGTATAGTAAGGAGTATATATCACTAAAATATGAAATAGAAATAGTAAGCACAAAGGAAAAGAAAGCATATGCGTGTGTATCTTCCATTGCTTTAGTTCCAGCAATGAATCTACAAAATGTAAAGAGAGAAGAACAATCTGGTCAATCCATCAAATCTTTTGCATGTTCGAATGAAGTTTGCATGTTGATAAAGATCACAACCATTACAACTTAAAGGGTATACTTGTGATCATATCTAACTATATTCAACTACGTATACACTTTTATTCCCCCAATAGAATATTGTTATTATAAAAGGAAAAATCGAGAGACACAACTGTTGCAGAGGACAATAGTTTTTGCATACTCGAAGAAAATATGTATATCCATTATTTATGTAGAAGCTAACACAATCATGTAGGAGTATACTAGTATATGTAATTGCCGTGAAAGAGATTAAAGTTCATTTAAATTGTTTTTTGGAAACCTCAAATGAATTATACGAATATATAAAATAAATATAGCTAAATATTATTTGTTTTTGGTGCGAAAGACTTATATCAGCAGGTAAATCTAATGTAGAATCTATACATAATTTGAACATTCGATTAAACGTAAATAAATGCTACATCTGGGGTTTACATATGTGTATATTGTGTAAATTAACTTAGTGATGAAGATCACAATTGGGAACATACTTTAATGAAAGTACAAAACAATAGCAAAAAAGGAGATAACAAAGATAAGGAAATTTCGTAAATATAAAAATTGAAATGTCTAAATACAATAGATGAAAGGATTAGTTGGGGAGGATAGCATGTGCATGTGTGTGTAGTGTTTTCGTAAAGTCATGTTTCTTTTTCATTTGGCTCTTTTTAATCTTATTTGCTAATTTAACAACTTGGAATTCAGACAAGAAGGTGGAATAATTTGGTTATAATTTGGTGTAATATCACACTGACAACGTCTTAATTTAATGTTTCATTTATTAGCTGTAAATTTCGGAGTTAAAATCTTTATAAATAGCTATTGGTTTTTTTCCATAAATTCATCGATAATTCAATTTTTTATAGCATTTTCCATATTATAAAATAGAATGTGTATTTGTACTTTTGTATTGTGATCGAGGCTATGAAATGATAAGATAAGCTAATGAGAGGAATGAAAAGCAAGAATGCTTATTGGTTTGATTAGAAGCTCGATAAGATTGGATTTCATATGAGGAAAATAAAAAGTTTCTTCCACATTCGGCGCTTTTTAACTATTTTATGTTTCTTTTAGGCTGTTATCCATTTCGAAAACAGTACTGGTCCAAGTTGATCACACTATATTATAAGAAATCAAGATTATTTATCTAGAGTCATGATCTACGTACTCCTCCTACCTTTATTATACACCAATGTGTGCATACACTTATAATAATGAACTAGAATGCCATTGGTCGTGGTGAGTATATGCAAAATTGGAAGAAGAGGAACACATTAGTATTCTAGAAATCGCCTCTTGTTTTCCTAGAAAGCCAATGAAGAAGAAGGACAATTAGTTCATATTGACTCATAAATAGAATTTTAAATGTAACATTTTACCATCTCAATATATATCATTATCGAATCAAAGGAATTACAATGGCTTTGACATCGATCAAAAATCAAAATCATTACTTCTCAATCACAACTTAGAAATATAGCCGTAATGCACAAAAGAACCGGTTTTACGCCATCACTTTTTATTTGTTTATTTAAATGTTAAATTTTTAATTAAATATTGTTAAATTTATATGACAATGACATGTAGGTTAGCGGTTTGTGTGAGTGTTGTCATTGTGTCACCCACTCCGGATTCAAACTTGTATAGTATATGTTGTTGGAAACAAAAATGTTAAATTTCTATTATTACTTAATTCTTGTTTACCAATTCTTTGCTCGATCATCTTTAAGTGATATATTAAACTTTGATTGTGCTGAACCATTCAAAAACTATCGTTACTTTACCAATCTAGTGAAACATAGTTACATGGATCTTGCATCAAGGATATGTGTCTAGAAGATCAATTTGTATGAAAGCATTCTCTTTGGATTTAGCTTTGGAGTTCTTCATCAAAATTATAGGAAATTGAGTTAGATTTCCAATGGTAGTGGTTTCAACTTATTCGAAGTTGTATTGAATGAGTTACAGCCGATTTAGTGGACATGTATTCATATAGTAATTAGCGTTTGACTATTTAATCCCGATTTTGCGTAGTCAACGACGAGTTAGGGAATTGTTTTGCAACCATAATAGTTGAGGATTATTCATGCCGATTGCAAATAGTTGAAGAATAAAATGAGCAATTTCCCATCGAAAAGACGTAATACTTTGGAAAATTTAAAATACACCTTTTCAATTGACAATACAGAGTACGAGACTATATATTACTCCCTCCGTTTCAAAAAGAATGTCATTCTAGCATTTTTTTTTTGTTACATAAAGAGTGTCACTTTGTATTTTCAATGCAAATTTTTTATTAAAAATCCAGTTTTAACCCTAGTGTTTTAATGTATTAATTAAAAAGAGAATTTTTTTTTAGTGTATTAATAAAGGGTAAAATAATTTTTTTATTAGTTTTCTTAATTTGTGTGAAAATTGTCAGAATAACATTTTTTTGAAACAGAAAGAGTAAAAATTTGTGTGTCTCTATTTAAGTAACTGCCGCAAATCTTTCGTGTAGAATCTGTAGATGTTCCTATAAAGTTAATCTCTATAATTGTTTTTTAAAATTATTGTTGAATAAATGGAAAGTATTTATTTCTTACTAAAAAACTATTTATTTTTTTAATTTTTTTAATTATTATAATATAATTAAATAATAATTAATTATTTAAAATAAACATATTTGAGATATTGCAATATTTTTCATTATAATTATTTTATTTTATTTTTATTATATTTATATTTGAAAAATATTTAACTAATTTTATATAGAGTTAGATACAAAAAATTGTATTTAAAGAGTTTGTGAACTGATCACAATAATCATAGTCATTAAGTTGTGCATATTAGAATTATGTTTTCAAGATTATAAGTTTTTGCGGGTTAGTCTAAATAATATTTTAGTTTATTGTAAAACGGGTTAAGTAGACAGATTAGTCCGAGTTGACAGTTCTATATAGCCATGGGCATTCGGGTATTCGGTTCGGTTCCGGGTAGGAACCGTTCGGTTCCGAGTATTTTGGGTAGAGAGATTTAGGATCCCTATAGGTACCGAAATGATTTTGGTTTGGTTCCGGTTTGGTACCATTCAGTTCCGGATCGGTTTGGTTCTGAGATTTAAAAACCGGAAAATACCCAAACTTTTTCGGATCTTAATCGGTTTCAGATATGCCTAAAATATACCCGAAAATCCAAAAATATACCCGAAAACCAGAAAAAATTTAAGGAAAATATACCTGAAATACCAAAAGTATACCTAAAACCCCGAAATTATATCCGAAAACCCAAAAATATACCCGAAAATCCAAAAAAAACTAAAGAAAATATACCCAAAAACCTGATATATTTAATATTTTTGGGTATATAATTATATTTCGGATAATTCGGGTATCCGAAATGTTTTTGGTTCGACTCCAGTATTACTTGATTCCCACAAGTATCAATGAGTACGATCCAATGGGTATTTTGGCAATTTCAAATCAGTTCTTGTTCGGGTATTTCGGTTCCGGTTTTATACCCAGGCCTAGTTCTTTTTTTTTGTCAACTATTTTATTTATATATAAAACACAAGATTATACAAAAATAATAACATACAAACCTTAAACAAACAAGAAAATAATAGAAAAATATGACAATACTTTTCTAAGAAAATTCTTACTCGTTTTTATATATAATCATTTACGAGATATATTATAAAATTTAGATAATTTATTTTTTTTTAAATTTTAAAATAATTTTAAAGAAAAAATTATCTTGTGCTATATAGCTAAAATCCTATTAAAGAATAATTTTAGAATAAACAAGTAAAAAGAATGGCCAAAAAAAATGTCAGAATGGTTGGAAAGCGGGTAATTCGAGGCAACGGGCTTAATACTGGGCCTGAACAATATTATTGGGAACAAATGGGTCTTATTACATTTTTGGTAATAGAGTCTCTACACCAAATAAAAAAATGGAGTAATACTGTGACCCCATTATTTATTTAATTATTCATTTTTGTAATTTAGTAGATGGATATTTTGTTTTTATTTTCTAACTTTGTGTTGAACGAGTGAAACTTTTTTTTTTTGTTGGCGTGAGTGGTGAAAACTGAGCTAGATACAACATATGACGATTTCTAACATATGTTTATTCTATTTTTAAAAAGGTTACAGATGGAAATTTGATTTTGATATGGAATACGATTTTACGAAAGTGAATTTGCAAAATGCAATAGAATTAGGATTTAACCCGCGCTAATTATAGCGCGGATAATATTTTTATAAGAAATTGTTTTAAAATTTAAAAAAAATTATTTTTTATATGAATTTTACAATATGACTAACTAATGATTATAGATAAAACTGTCAATTCATAATAATTTATCTATTTAATCCGTTTTGCAGATGACTAAAATATTATTCGGGCTAACCCATAAAAACATATAATCTTGAAAACATAACTCTAATATGTACCGTTTAATGACTCTGGTTTTTGTGGTTAGTTTACTAATTCTTTAAAAAAATATTTTTTGTCTAACTTTTTATAAAATTTGTAAAATGTTTTTCAATTTTTTTTATATATGTTCAAAAAAAATATAATAAATTATAGTGAAAAATATAGCAAAATTTTGAATATATTTTTTTCTTTGAATATATATGGATTGATTATTATTTTAAAATATATAGTATTTAAAATAATTAAAAAACTAAATAGTAAATAATATCTTTAATGGTAAATAAATACTTTTTATATTTTCATTGATAATTTTAAAAGATAATTATATCATTTCCTATTTTAATTATATTTTCTTATTTGTAATGGCATTTCATCTAATAACTTACAAAATAAATTTTATTTAAAAAAATGTCGTCTTAAATAATATTATAAAGATATGTAAAAGAAGTGAATTTGCATCTATTACAATAATTCTATGAAATGAACTACATAATCTATGAATTATATGATATTTTTTTATTTGAATAATATGATCATCTTGCTATACTGCGGAGATATTTCTTTTGGAAGAATCTTTTTATACATATGCAAGTATATATATATATATATATATATATATAGGAATTACAATTTCTTTGAAAAAAAAAATAATAATTAAGATGCAACCAATCAATATGATGATTGTGACTATTGTCTATTGCTTGGTAGGTATAGGCCGTTGATAGTTTTTTCGGTGAGTTCCTCACCACCATAGGATTCTCTCAATTATTTATGTTGGACAAAACACATATATTCAGAAAACATTTTATATCCTTGATCAGTCAATCATATAGAATTTACAAATAATCAAATAAATCCCAAAAAAAACAATCAGAAAATGGTCACGAAAAGATATGCATAAAGATCGTTCCATGTGCCAATAGTATCCAGTATCGGAATTTCCTTGAATAAATGCATGTATATGTCGGATTCTTGAATATTTATTTAAATAATGTTGTCTCTTTAAAGTAGTAGTCAGGTCCGACAAAAATGGTAGTCCGAGACCAAAAAAAAAAATGTGTTCTTTTGTAAAATATATAAAATAAAAGTTTTAAGGCATAATTCCAATTTAATTTAAAAACTATTGAAAAAAATAAAAATAAAAGGGAAAACAACGTATTTCCCCCTCAGAAGTATGATATAGGTGTAGATTCACCCGAAATTTGGACCTCGACATAAATCTCCCCAATTCGAAAGTTTAAGACGTATTTTCCCCTAATTAGAAACATTGAAATCTATTTACACACAGGATATAACTTCGAAGCAAAAAACCACCAAGACCATGATTTAAGTCGGTTTACTATGTACCGAATGATATTTAACAACTTAAAATCGAAACTAAACCAGATTATGACCCAATTTAAGAAAATAAACCATATATGACCCGGATTGAAACCAATCGAATTTCCACCCAATAACTAAAGGGTTGACGATCTATTTCCCTCTGAGAACTTCCATATAATAACGCATCTACACAAAGTTTAACCGTAGTTCTATTTCTCTATCAGTTGAAAGTTCGAATCCTATTTCCCCACGAAATCAAAGTTTCAAATCTATTTCCCCACGAATGTCGGTTTTATCGGTTTGATGTCGGTTACTGATCACAAACCAAACATAACTGTTCAAACCATATCCTAAACCGAACTAAAATTGATTTCAACTAAACCTAACCCAAAAAACCAAGCCGTAAACGACCCAAAAGCCAAAAGTCTCCTTCACCGGATTTTTTTTTTTTGGAATTTTTGAAATTTTTTACTGGTTTTATTTTCTCAAAAATTGAAAACTTTATTCTCACAAACTGATGGAATCACATGTACACTGGTTTGGAAGTAAAAATTTGATGTATTCATAGTTCGAGTTCATATGATAAATTCAAAGAAAATTAGAGAAATTCATATGGTGATTAAATTCGTGAACAAAAAGACCCAAATTCTTCTTCTTCTTCACCCGGCCAATTTTTCTCTCGCCTCTTCACCCGGTTTCTTCTTCTTCTTCACCCGGCTTCTTCTTCTTCACCTGGCTTCTTCTTCTTCACCCAACCCGATCGAGTTTCAGTCACGCCGATGGAATCAACGACGGCGTGGAGTTAAGGCCATCTCCAGTTGTCGACGGCATAATGCTGCCAGTTTTTCTCAACGATTTGAGTCGTAACGGAGACTCCGGAAGCGAAAGTAGGGGGAGAGGGAGCTCGTGGAGGTGACCCTGGAGCTCGTTGGCGACGACTCCATTGTCGTCCTCAGAATGTCGGAGGCGGCGTCTGCTGATTTTTCGGCCGAGATCGGTGGACGTAGCGGCCGAGATCGGTGGATCGAGGATCCGGCAGAAACTGGGGAGGCTATTGAGGTCGGATTCGGCGAGAACGACGACTTCTTGTATCGCCGGCGAGAGAGATATCGAACGACAGGCGGTGGAGACGCCGATCATGACTGTGAAGGATAAACGGAAGGGATTACAGTTCAGATGTCGAAAAAAGCTGAGAAGAGATTTCTTAGATTTGGGGATTTCAATTTCTGGATCGAAATTTTAGGGTTCTAATTTTTGGTTTTGAGTATTAAAACTTTTAGTTTCGGGTGGGGATTACGTAATCGGGTTTACGGATTTAATTGGATTAATCTTGGTTTTTTTGTTTAATTGGATTGTAATTGGTATTTAGTTGGTTAACCTTTGATTGGTATATAGTAAACCGAGTTAAACCGTGGTTCGTGGGTAAATAGATTTGGAACTTTGATTTTGTGGGCAAATAAGTTTGGAACTTTGATTTCGCGGGGAAATAAATAGGATTCGAACTTTTAAATGATGGAGAAATAGAACTACGGTTAAACTTTGTGTAGATCTGTTATTATATAGAAGTTTTCGGACGGGGGAGGGGAATAGATTGTCAACCCATAACTAAACCAACATAATTCAGTTTTGTTCCCAGATCGAATTGCTTCAATAATCTCTTGAGATTCGTTGCTGGGTCATCTTCTTTCGAAGGATTCTGGGGTTTATTTGACGAGAACAAAAGCAAAGTTGATTTAGATGTGTATAGCTTCGGGATTGTGATCAAAGGCTGTTGCGAATCCAGGGAAATTGGGAAAAGCTTTGAGCTTCATGTTGAATGTACAATGAAACTTGCACGCTTAAGACAGAGAAACAACATAACACCGAGAATTTATAGCCGATTTCAACCTCACGGATTTCTCCGTCAGCACCAACATTGACGGAACTCGAGTTTCCTTCAGAGTCATGTTTGAAGAGCTCTCGAGAGGGTGATCTCAGAGTAGCTGTGTGTGGGGGTCGGTGGGTGAATTTGCAGATGGATTTCAATAACTAAGAGTAATCAAAAGAAACCAAAACCAATTGCAATCCAAAGAGAGGATATCAAAGTTTTTGTTTCATTACTGTTCACAATAACCATGAATCTTGAGTTTTCAAATCAAACCCAGATCTCATAAAAAATTCATACGAAAGTGAAAAACTACATGAAACAGAATAAAGCAAAACACGTCGGATTGTGGATTAATCAAAGATGCTAAATTGAGGATTAAAAAACTTGAAATTAAGAGGCAAAAATCGATTTTTGTTTTTTCACATGTTTTTCTGAGTGAACTATTGCTTGTAGAGATATCTCTAATGGTGAGATTCACATCTCTCTTCACATGAATTCTGGGAAGACGCGATAGATTCTCCATTGGATTTTTTTCTTTCTTTTTCGGGGAAAATTACAAATTTTAAAGTTGGATCGGGCCGTAGGTTAGTTTTTTTTTTTGAGTTTGGTTAAAGTTGGTTAAAATTATTATTGGGTTTAATTTCGGTTTAGATGGTTTTAATTGGATTTGTATAACATAAACCGAAATAAACCATGGTAGTGTGTAAATAGGTATTGATATTTCCAATTAGGGGGAAATACATTTTCAACTTTCTTGTCCAAACTTCGGATGGATCTATACCTATATCATAATTCTGAGGAAGAAATACGTCGTTTTTCCAAAATAAAATAACTTGATATAAAAAAGGACAAATATAAAAAAAAATTTGTGGTTTTATAAAAAAAATGAAAACATCAATTTTGTGGCATATCAAAAACTAATAAAGAGGATGATCCAAAATCATAACTTAACTTACCTAGCCTCTGGACTGGGCTTCGTAGTAGTAGTAGATATAAACATAAGATCTTTCTAATGAGAAGTTGTAATGATGAAATTTAATTTATTGTACCAACTTAGTCTTTATAGCCGTATGTGCAGTCCATGTGGCTAACTGAATTATCTCTTCTTTTTGTTGTGTTTTGGTGCTCACCATGTGCTAATATTTGGCCATCAATCTAACGTATGTTTATATATATATATATATATTTATAAAAGAGTGCTTAAACCTACAAATTTATTCAATTCAATTCGGAAAAGGATATAATCATATGGGATTTAAATACTTTTTTCGTGGTCTTATATTATATAAAAAAATTGAAATTAAAAGTGAAAAAAAAAATCTAAGCATAATTACTTTTATTAGCAGACTTAGTCCAATAAAATGTTCAACATGTCATATATATCATCTTATGAGAATTAGGGTTCTAAGAAACAATCGTTACAAATAAAGAAGACACGTATAAAGCAAAATGGCGGGGATCTAGACCAATAGAACGGGATCAGAGAACAACAAAAGAACTCTCAAATTTGTCATTGTTTAGCAGAGTTAAAACTCTTCCATTGCAATTTCAATCATCACTGATCACTCCTATACGTTTTTAGTGACAAGAAAATTTGCAATTCTATAAATTTCGAGAGATTAGTTTGTGTTTCGGCTTTAGAATTCTCCGGTTTACAAAACAAACAAAACCTCTCAAATTAGAACTATCCAATTTTTTCGTAGTTACAACATTCTATGATATGAAAGCTTAATATTTTTCTATTGGAATTCCTTATCAAACGTGAGATAAAACCTAAAGTAATATTTAAATGATATTTAAAACCTAAAGTAATATTTAAATGATATGTAATCATCGAACTTAACATAATATTAGACCATGAGATGACCCAAATAAGATGGTCTAAATAGTATATATTGATGATTCCAAAGTGATATTTAACTATGTCAAAAAAAGGTGATATTTAAGTCAATATGGACGGAGAAAACTATTATTTTAGAAAGAACGTGTTAGAACTGAGACATATAATAATATGATGTATAAGGTAATTTATTCATTGTTAAATTTTTTTTTTTAAATGACTGTTAATTAATTTTGAGTTTGAAATTTTGAAACTTAACAAAATAATTCGGTGAATAATATCAGGTCAATAATGTTCAAAAAAACAAAATTTGATATCAGGTCAAACCACAAAGATCACGTAAAGATTTGACTTATCTTGAACAGAAACAAAACTGAAAATTTGTTTCTTTGTTGAAGAATCAAACGAACCAAAAAAATTACAGCCGTAAAAACGTTTGTCTTGGCAAAGCAATAACAAAGTGATAAACCTCCAAAAATCTTTCTAATTTCGATGATAATCTCAAAATGAGACCTTATCTTTACTCCTTTTTTTCGAAGAAAATATATTTTATATAACTTAAGAAGAAATAAAACCATAATACAATAAAATAGTTTTGTATATTTAGGCATCTTTAAGTTTTCTAACACTTTTCTAAACTATAGTAATTTTAAGTACATTTTTAACTATTCATAACAATATTTATTATTGTATAGATGACATATACGTTTGTGTATGATACACGGAAAAGTAACAGTCATTTCATCACAAAACTGCAATTTTTTTTACATTTTAAAAAAAATGTTACAAAACTTATGAATTTGTTTTTTTTTTAAACTAAAATATGTCAATATCTCATACACAATAATGGAATTAACCAAATAGGAGCATAAATACAACATCTTTGACCTCATCTTTACGTACATATACCCCAAAAAAAAGCAAAGTACTTTCAAAAGAACTACTTTTTGAAACTTGTCACAAGACGGGAAAAAGTTTATCAGTATAATTGAAAAATATATTTTATAAATCAGAATATAGAAAAATTACATTTTACCGCGCAATCTAGGGTAGGGCTAATGTGGAAAATTAGTTTCCGCTGCAATTTATATATGCTTTATATATAGAGATAAATAGTCAAATCCGAGACTATATAAACAGTGCTTGTTTTACAATTCTCTCGCGTGTTCACATCTATCTTTCATTTTGTCACTAATTTTTTTCTTTTCTAATTATCACCTCCTATCCCACAAGACATTTTATGAGGTAGATACCGTAGATTATTCTGAAGATTCATATGATTAAATAACAAAATGGAACGAATTTGGATCACATATGATATGACCTCAAATACCAAATCATGCAGAGAGAGCCCGGCAAGAAACTAAACATTTTTACCAAAAAAAGAAACAAAACATATAACCCTTTTTCCCAAAAATCAAGAAAGAAAACATAAATAAATTTGAAAGACGTACGTGTTGAGAGACCATGTATGAAACATATCATGTGCTAAATGGGCCTTTTGGGCCCAAAAATATATCCGTGGCGATATAAAAAAGCATGTCCTCAACATGTTTCAAGATCATATTCCAAACTGCCATGTGTGACAAAGTATTGAACAGAATGTCCGAATCCATTTTCAAACACCGAATACAGCTTTGATCAAGTTGTGGTAGCTTACGGCAAAGCTTTCAATTATTGGCTATAGCTTTAGGAACTAATCTGGATTAGTATCTCACTCGGAGTAGTCCTGTAACTGTTCACTACAAATTTGTGGATGTCTTGTTTAAGATCAAAAGATATTGACGAGTATAGTAACAAAATATACACCTTAGAGTCATAGATGATCCTATTCCTATATGCATTTCTTGAGCAAGCTATGCATAATGCATTATATATCATACATACGCATCGATGTAGATGAGTTGGATTTCTATTAAAAGTTTTCTCACTAATATCCTTTGTCTACCTAAATAAAAAGAGGTTTAAATTGCTCAATTTATTTACACACAAAAAGGAAAAATCTAGGACATTGCACTGAACAGCCTTGATTCAGGAACTCTGTGTTCTTGTGTACAGCCTTAATAACAATCAAATTAATATGATATTAGACAATAAAAAATAATAAAAAATTGTGTTTACGTCCGCGGATCACACACTAGTTTATAATAACAAAAACCGATAAATTAAATAAACTTTTTGTAAGTTTTACCTTGAACAAATAGAAGCTGAAATTTTGTTTGGTGACATATAGGTTGTTCTAACTTTTCAATTGTTCTTCGATGAGATCATAATCTAAGTGATAAAGATTTAATTTTCATACTTAGGGGTTCTTGCAAAGAATATTGAATTAACAAACATTATTTTATATTTGAGAAAATTGGTTTACACATGGTAATTTTGTTTTCATTGTAGTTATCTTTCTAAATCCACTTTATTTATTTTTTTATTCCATTAGAGCATAACTTTGATAAAGAAGATTATTAAGTATGTAAAATCAATAAAAATTCAGAAAAATAAATAACAAATAGAAAAACACAAAACAAAGAATTACTCCATTGATCTATGACAATCCCAAGCCGAGTATAAAATTGTAATTTCTTATTTATTTTCCGCACTATCTATTCCATGCGATCTTGTGGAATGATTTTACACACATGTGGAAAAAATTTAGATGCTAACATAGAATATATTTATTAATTTATTAAAATCCTATGTAGAAAGCCTTGACATAAAAAAATGTAGAAAGCATTATAATCAAGTAATTTCAACTTTTATTAGTAATAAATATTTTTTTTATGGATAATAAATCATGTTTTGTGCAAACTTGTGGTAACATTATTCTATCATAATAAACAAATTGCTCTCTAAACGTGTGTGTATACAATATACACATGTAAAGAGATTTTACTATTATATTTATTCTTAATTATTTATATAATTGAGACCAATATTTTAAATTAAGAATTTTTCCTAATTTAATATCATATTGGTTTTTTGTTGTCAATGAAAATTTTATACATAATTTCCTTATCTTTTATAAAAAATAATATTAGAAATTGAAAACTTTCTTAATTTTGGGTGTTGATGTGGACCAATAAAATTGAATATCATGTTGTTTTTTTGTTAATAGAAATTTTATACATAATTTATTTATGTTTTATATTTTTTATTAACAATAATATTAAAATTTGGAAACTTTTTTAATTTTGAATGTTGATGTGGATCAATAAAATCGATTGTTTAAAATATTATGTGGACACCGTTAAATGCATATAGTATCAACTTTTATTAGTAATATATTTAATGATGATGATGATGAAAGATTTTCTTGAAAAAGTCCAAAAGAAATCGGAACCCACTGTTTTAGTCCAAATGTTTGGCATTGGGGCTGTTCGTTTGGCCGCAATGTTTGGCATTGAGGTTGCGGCTGCGGCCAGCGGCCAAAAGCTGTTCGTTTACTAGACGCAGCCTCCTGCGACCAAACGCTGCGTCCAGTCGCTGCGATCTGCGATTAAAATTTTTGGACGCTGGATTTATCCAGCGTTGCGTTGCGACTAAACCTGCGACTAGAGTGGTATAACACTAAAAAGCCCATATTATTACTGTGAATTACGAAAATGCCATTTACCCTAAATCACATCTCCTTCTCGATCTCTTCTCTTCTTCGGCGGATCTCTTCTCTTACAGGTCAGGAGCACGAGCTCCACTCCTCTTCATGCTTCTTCTTACGGGTCAGGATCTCTCTCTCTCTCTCTCTCCATGGTATTGCCGATATTGGTCGTCTGCTTTCGTATTTGTGTGAGTCGAGTCGAGCGAGTTTACTTGATTGAAAGTTTCTGGGTTTTGATTTGAGTTGCCGATTGAATTTGAAGTTTTGTTCTTTTTGGTAAGTTTACCCTTTGAGCTCTGCGATGATGAAGCTTACTACACATGGGTCAATGCATTTGCCATCTCTAGTCTTATTCTATGAGGGATCGAAACAATTCTACAACAAAAATGATAATGGGTCAATGCTCTATAATCAGATCCCTTTCACGAGATAATGGGTCAATGCTCTATAATTACTTCCCAACCTTGAGTTCTCTTCACCAGCAGAACTTCTTTCTCTGCATCATATTCTCAACCTTTAAAACACAGATATCGGAGTTTAGACGAGCAATGAACACTTGTCCGTGAGCATTTGTTTGTTTTGTGGTAATGGCTACTAACTAAGGTCAGGTTTTGTTGTGGAGAAATTGGGAAAAACGAGAAACTTTGGAGTTGGATTTAACAATGAAGATGAAAGTAGTTGCAGAGAGATAAGAGGTCGAGTGGCCATTGATAACTGTTATAGAAAGAAACAAATACTACTAATTTAAAGATAATTTATTACTCACCTCTGTATATGATGGTTTTAGTGAGAAAACTAGTTGCTTCTCTTTTGTTTCAGATGCTATTAATTTTGTGATATTGTGAATTAAGCTTTGGATTTGAGTTTATTGCACAGTGTTTTGGCTTCTTGTGTTTGGCATTTGGGCTTCACGATCTCAGGCTTCTTCTCACTTCTTCTCAATCTTGTTTTTTTGTCTTTTGCAGGTTGTTTTTAAAATTGCTCTACAAGATTTTGAGGAAGGATCAGAGATTAACAAGAAATATGGTCTTTCGACTTTTTGTGATTGATCTAATTCTGTGATTACTTATCGTTACCCTAATCTAATATCAACAGATGACAGATGACGAAAATGACATATGGGGATGTGATTGATCTAATTCTGAAATCGTATCAATAATAATTACTTCTCTTATTAATTTGTTTTGCTATAACTTGAGTCTTACTACTTCTCTTATTAATCTGATCATAACCAATGTGAAATCAATATAATAATAGAAATTGGTTTAGTCCTTTTGGCTAATATTTCTTGTTTAATTTTGTTATATATAGGAATGACTTGGTGCTAAAAAATATAGAGAGAAGCCGACTCCTAAAATGGATTTGTTTGAAGGAGAATTTGGTGGTATTACTTTGACGGGAGCAGAAGGATGGAGTGCTCAACAAGGAGAAGCTAGTTTAAATTCTAGAGTGAATAGAAATAATTTATGGTAGAGGACGTCGATTACCTTATTAGATATTATAGTTTATGACTTTTTTTTTAAGTTTATTTAAGACTTGGTGTATTATTTTTGTTTTGTTATACTTTATGATCTGATGTGTATTACTTTTTTTATGTTAGTTAATTGATTTAGTTTAATATGATTGTTTTAATTTAGTTTATGATTTTTTATCATAAAAATTATAATGTTCTAATTATATTTAATTATAAAATTATTAATATGATTGTTAACTAATAAAAAATTAATATGGATGTACAAAATTTAAACTACATTGTTTATCAAAAATATAAATGTATAAAATTCATAAAAAATAATTTGAATTAAGTGAAAAACTATGGCTAATATATTTAAAAAAAAAAAAACTATCGCTAGTGTCAGACAAACGAACAGATCTGCGTCTAGACGCGCAGCTGTTGATCCCGTGGACCACTAAGTGTGTTTAAAGAATGATTAGGAGATGGGAGGTGAGATTTTCGTTAATAGAGCAATTTAACCACATTTAAGACAGGTCGGGAGAAATATGAGTAGGCCGGGGCCGTGTTTCGCTTTATTGATGAGAGAGAAGTAAACGCTTTAGAATTACGAACTGGTTCCGAAGGACGTCCAGTTCGGCGTTCTAAAGTGTTGTCTTGCTACAAAGAGAGAGGTCGGGTAGCTTATAGTCTGTTCTAGAGTCAAAATCCCCCCCCATTTCATTAATGACATATGAGGGGTATATATAGTCGGGGTCTGCTTCCTGCTCCCCGGGATCTCGGGCCACGTGTCGCCTGCGGCCTCTTTTGCGGGTAAGGTGGCCTAAGAGGCGTGTCCCGGCTTTCGAGGAGAGAGGTCATGATGAGCTCGGCGTGGCGTGTTGCAGAGCAGTGCACTGTTTTACCAACTCTGCTCCACCTGCTCCTTCCTGCCCTTGTCAGCTCTGTAGAGTTGGTGGGACGTCGGGCCGAAGGCACATCCCTACGCGGGTAGGGTACTGCCTTACCAACTCCCACTCGCCTATTCTTCTGACACTCCCTGTTCTGGCGGGGCATCAGCGCGGGCCCGGGGTACGTTGCTTTCAGGTCGGCTACCGAGCTGAAGAGCGGTCTTGCAGGTCGGTGACATTAAGTCCGGCTACCGTGCTGAAGAGCGGCCTTTCCTAAGATGGGCCTAACTAATTGGGGGTGCTAGGCCCACCTCCAACAATAGGCCCTCCCCCAGTTCGGTATCGCGAGGCGAAGTGAGGGTGCCGAAGTTGATCTAATGTTAGTTCGGCGCATCTTAGGACGGTCCTTCCGGGCTCAACTGTGTTTACCTTTTCCGAAAAACCCGTAGGAGGTTGGCGCGTGCTCACCACGTGGGACGACAAAGGACGCTTCGTTTTTCGCGTGGACTGCCCACGCGCGGCGTGTGGAAGACGCTTCGCGTTTATCGAGGCGTCCTTTGCTTTTTGGCGTGGGGAAACGAAGAGACGTCATCATTAGGTTTTTTGGGCAGCCGTGCTTCTTTTGACACGTGTCCAGGCGTCGCTTCACTGTCCCCCTTCCTCTATTTAATCCTTCTTCCTCCTACTGTTAAAACCTTCTGCGCATACTCCTAAGGTAACCTCCTTTCTCCGATTTCCTTCTTCTCTTCCTACTTTCTTCCTGTCTTTTCGATCTCCTCCTCTCCGTGCAATGGCTCCGATGTTAGACGGTATCAGAGTTGAGTCGAGCGAAGAATCGGCGTCCCGTGGTGGCGGTAACGATTCTCCGAGTTCCTCCGCTGGTGACTCCGAACATGCCTCTTCTCCGCGACAAGGGGCAGCCAGTGGGGAACAGTTGGCCCCCTCGACTTCGGGGGCCGCCCCGTTGCTCCCGGGGACCCGTCTCCGGCCGAAGACGGTGGTTAGATCCTCTGGCGGTCGCGGTGTTGGCCAAGCTGAGGGTGGAACCGGGCGTCTGGGCGATCGTGGTGGCCGTCAGGGCGGCCGTGGAGGCGGAGCTCGAGTGGCCAGGGTGAGGTCCCCCTGGTCCTCTACGAGCAGGGAGGGTCACCGACCTGGAGCACAGCGGAGTCGGTGACCCTCCTGGGGAATCTGTGTGGTTTTTCCGCCGGCGTTGAGCTCAGGGTACCCAGGGCGGAGGAGCGCCCGTGGACTCCTCGGCCGGGCTTTGTCTGCTTGTACGAGTCGTTCTTCCAGAAGTGCGGCCTGCGCCTTCCTCTCCCCGAGCTGTTCGTCCAGTATTGCCGGGCGCGGGGCTTGGCCTTCTCGCAGGTCTGCCCGTCCACGGTCCAGGGGATGATCGTGCTGTTGACCCTAGGGCACGAATGCGACGTGGAGGTGACGTTGCCTATGTTCGAGGCGTTCACCCAGCAGAAGGCAAACCCCGGGATTCCTGGGACCTTCTATGCTGCTTTCAAGCCCGCGGCGAACGTTCTGGAGGCACCCAGCTCGGGGTCTAGGGCGAGCAAGCTGTCGAAGGTCGAGGACTGGTCTCGCAGCTACTTCTACGTCCGGGCTACCGCCGTGGCTGGGCTCGATCCGTTGGCGAGATACACCCGGGATTGGAATTTTTCCCCGGGTAGGGATTTGCAGGTCGAGCTGACTTCTCCTCTTTGGTTGTCTGACTGATGATTTTTTTTGTCTTGTTCTTCAGGCCCTCACTCCTCCAGATTCAAGCTACCGGACTACGCAGGTCTACTTGCCGTGCTCAGGACAGTGCGTCAGAGAGAGTGGAAGTCCTTCACCGCTGCGAGAATCGAAGCTGCAATGACCGGAGGTGGGTTTTTTTTTTTTTTTTTTTTTTTTTTTTTTTTTTTTTTTTTTTTTTTTTTTTTGCCGAATTAACGGTTCTTCCTTCGCAGGGAGAGCGAGGTTTGCCAATCCGCAGTACGCGGACTCGTTTGTTGCACCGCCGCCGCCGATACCCGAGGTGCCCGGAGGTGCCGGTCAGCCGAGACCGGGCACCACGGGTTGCGGGGGATTCCTCCGCGGCGACTCCCTCGAAGAGGAGGGAAGACCGGGCTGCCGCCGGCGAGACCGGCAAAAAGAAGAGGAGGACGGGAGAGTTCTCTTCCGGAGGTCGGGAGGTCACCCGGCCTACACTGACCGGGCCGGAGCCCGAGGTGCCTTTGGCCGTTGGGCCAGCAGGGGGGGTTGATGAGACCCGGGCCCAAGGGGGCGATGGGGTCGGCGAGACGATCGTCGGCGCGGAGGATCCTGCTGCTGTGCAGGAGGCCGAGGATCGCAGCGCCGAAGTGGGCGGCGCCTCGGGAGGTTCCGACGGTGGGCCTCGGGACTACAGCTTCTCCTTTACCCACGAGGATGGAAGCAACCAGGTAATCGTTGATCCGGACGAGTGCGCCGAGCTGGCGCAGGCCATGATGTTCGGGCAGAGGTACCCGCACTTCGTTCCGCTGGAGATGGCGGAGTCCGACACCTTCCGTCAGGTGGCGCGATCCGCAGCTCGGGTAAGCTCCTGCTCTGGTCTAACTGTTTTTAGCTAGATGATATGCTCAATTTAATACCCTAAAAAGTACTAAAGCAGTTGCTGCAGTAAATCAGGGGTCGAACACAAGAACTCAAGAATCACTCAATAGATTCTATAGATCAGAAACAAGCTAAACCAGATGATGTAATTGAAAAACAGAGTTGCAAGTAAAACGTTTGTAAATTCAATTGGAGGAATGTAGGCTTAGGGTATTTCTCAGGAAATCAATGAATGCAGCTAAGTTAGCTAACAGGATCCAGATTAAGCACTGTTCTAGAACTCAAATCACTAAAATATAATTAACCAACTCTCGTTGCGAAAACTATCTAAATCTAAATCTAAATCCTAGAAATTCCAAATCTCTTTGCGAATCCTAAAGTCTAAATCAGCTTTAAAATCAGGTTTGATATGTTCACAAATCAATTAAACCAAATCTCTTTGCGAATAATCAATTTGCTCACCTAAGGTTCTATCAGGTATTTAATCGCACTCTCGTGCCTAATTAATTATCCTAAGATCTAAGTTCCAGATTCGTCAACCTAGAATTAGCTTTGAGAACAACCTAAGGCGAAGAACTAATTTAGATAGTGAATCCTAACAGATAATCAACCTAGCATTCAAAGAAATCCCTATGAGAAAACCCTAAACCTAACAGGTGATCTACTCAGACATGGATATTAAATTAATAAACATGTTGAATAAATACTCTTATATTAAATCAGAAAGAGAAACAAGGTTTTGAGATCTGATCTCGGACGAAGGGAAACCAGACTTGTCTCTCCACAAAAATCTCTCTTAAACCTAAACAATAATAAAGCATAGCCTAAACAATGGCTGTAAAATCCTATTTATAACCTAAATCACGATTTGGGGCCTTCTTGTAATTATCAAAGTCTTCTGGGTGCTTTTGCAATTCTCCAAGACTTCATAATTAGTCGCGGCCCATGAAATCTCGATGAGTGTCGATCGATACCAGGGGGTATCGATCGATGCTCGGTGCTCAGATCGGGCTCTTAGTCATCAGACTTCAGTCTCGCTCCAGAATGCTCCAGAAAAGCTCCAATAATTCCAATTAAGCTCCAGACGTGCTATAACCTGTGAAAGACTTTAAAAGACTCCAAAACACAAGAAAAGACTCTATAAAAGGACTTATATCATGGCCTAAATAGGGTAAAAACCATGATATATCAACTCCCCCAGACTTAGCCTTTTGCTTGCCCTCAAGCAAATAGAAGACTAAACCAGAAAAAGAGGTTTGAAAACGTAGAGACTCACCTGTTCCTGAACCATCGAAAAGACCCTTTTCCCAAGTACCCAAATGTCACTTGATCAGCTTTCGATCTAACCACCATGTACTTCTCCGTAGACATTTGCAGCTTTTCCAGACTCCACACAAAATCCCACAGCATTATTCAAGTAAAGCCCTCATCGCCAGTTTCATCTCTGCAGCTAATTTTTAAGAACCTTCTAGACTCTTTACCAGACAATATCTTGACAAAGGAACCACCCTTTTCACACTTCTTTTGTATCAATTTCTCTCCCCCAGACTTATTTCTTATTATGTTCTATTTATTATTTTTTTATTTTCAGCTTAGCATATACATATCAAGGTAGGAGACGCGAGTATTGATGGTGTTTGCCACCAAATCCCCGGTTCTTCCCTCTCTATGTATCAAAGGATGTAGGCGAATAATGGCATCATAGGAAAATCCTAGCCTCGCTTCCAATCCTTTGTGTGATCATCCCTTCTTAAGTAGAATAATGGGATCGCTGGAAATTTTCCTAACCCTCTACTCAGAAGAAAATCATTTCAATCTTTTATGCTCTTAATCTATCAACTTATTTCAGGGGAGAGAGATACCATAATTCTAAACACACGGGTTCCTTTATCAGATATGAATGATGAATCAAGCTCTATGAACACTAACCACATTGATGAAGTGCAAAAATTTGGCTCAGGCTTCAGAAGAACTCTGCTGGAGACATGGATGTTTTCTAGTCAACTGGTCAGCCTTTGGATTTTTCATTAGTCGATTCAAAGCTGATCCTGTAACACTGTGCACTCAAAAACAAAATCAAATCAATAGGTTCAAGCACAGGATCATAATCTCCAACAAATTTTGACTCAATAAAACAGTTTTGACTCTATAAAACGACTGACTCTAAGAAAAACAGAAACAATGTCAGCAGACACCTCCCCCAGACTTGAACAACACTGTCCCCAGTGTTATCTAGCCTAGAGTTGGTGAACAAAAACAAATGAACTGAGTGGATTTTTGGAGATGAAGAACCGTACCTGTACAGGGTATCGATCGATACTAGGCAGTATCGATCGATACCAGCCGTATTTCGACACAAAGATTTAAAAATCAGTGGTGTCGAGTTGCTTAACCAGGGAAAACGTTCCATTGTGTTAGAAGGTAGCACTGTTAGGAACACTCAAAAACAGGTTAAAAGCAACATGGTAGATCAAAGATGAATCCAAGGTAGTCAAATGCAAAAACAGACAGTGACATAAGTTCAACAGAAGAAAACAAAGAGAAAGAAAGAAAGAAAACAAACGTGAAGATCAGATAAGACTAATCCTGCGTCTCCTCGGAATCGCTCTCATCATCAGCAGCAGGTGCGGTGTGTGAAGGTCCAGGCTGGGACGATGGATCAGTGTCAGTCGTGCAGCGGCAACGAACAGCAGCCCAGATGCTCCTCAAGCTGGAGATCATAAATCTCTGGAAGGCAGCTGGCTCCATCGGAACATCTGTGTCTGCAGGCCACTGTGGCTCAGGAATAGGTGTGTATGGGGCAGCCTGTGTACGTCCTCTCTGACGTGAAGTGGATGGGATACCAGCAGGTGGACGAACCTGTCGTCGAGTCGCAGAGAGCGAAGTCAGGAGCTCTGCAGGAGGCTCGAAACGAAGCAGAGTGGGATCCTCAGATAGGTCTGTCAAATCCCTAGCAGGTAGCTGTACCAGAAAGCTCCCATCGGATCGGTTAAGAATCCACTTCCTCCCGGGCTTCAACCACTTAAGGTTCCGCATGTGAGCTTCGTCCAAGTATCGACGCGAAGTGACAATCGAGCAGCTGGTAGTGCTGATGCCGAGGTGCTCGAAGACAGGTGTTAGAAGACTACCAATAGTCTCCTTCTTCGTGCTCGTGCCTGTGAATGGCTTGATCTTCAGAGAGACCAAATGATGTGCAAAGACAGCTCCAAGGTTAACATCTTCCAGCTCAGGCCACTCAAAATCCTGCTCAGGGATGATGTCTCTGACAGCCAGAAACAAAAGCAGAAGCTCAGATACTCTCATCTTGTTAGGCTCCATCTTGCACAGAAGAGTAGTGCTCAGGATCCTAACGAAGCATCGCAGGACTGGATGTCGAATGTCCATCTGAGTGGACGTCTTAGAGTCATAGACACCGTTCCCAAACCATGCCCAGAATCCGCGCATGTCAGGATGAGAAGCTGGAAGAGCAGACCTCCTGCGGTCCCGTCGAAACCCGTACATATCACAGAGATCAGGGAGTGAAATCCTGTGCCTGACTCCGCGAGCCATGAAAGATAGGGTGCCATCTTGTGCGTCTCGCAGGGCCTCGTCTGAATAGCTGACACGAGCCGTCGCCATGAACTGACGAACCAAGTCTGGGTAAAGGTCACGCTGCTGTGTAGCCATGTGACCGAAACCAATTCGCTCGAGTAGACGAGCCAAATCTGAGTCAAGACCCAGCTGATGTAGAGAGACTCCGTCGATAAACCTAGTAGGCTCGATGGTGACACCCAACCACGCGTTGTAGAACAGCGTGTCGAAATCGTCCCATTCCTCAGAAATGGGTCTAAAGGCGGTGTCGTCACTCAAGGCATGCGCCTTCTCCTGTCCATCCCAATCTCGCTGACAAGGGATCCTGGCCTTCTCGTTCAGCTTAGGCCAAGGACTTCTGCGTGGGACTGCAGGATTATCCGTAGTAGGCGGGTTAGAGCTCGATGCGCCTGTAGTCCTGGCTCTCTTGGACTGAGATGCCATCTGCAAACAAAGACAGAAGGACACAGTATAAATCCAACACCTCTCAGCAATCACAGAAAATTCTTATCGTCAAACTCGCATGGTGTCGATCGATACCAGGGGGTATCGATCGACACTCTATCCAATTCCCAGTTCATCCAATTTCCAGACTTCAAATTCCCCAAAAGTCCAAATAAAAGGTAAATGAATGTAAGGCGGGGTTCGAAACTAGTCTAGAGCATCTCAGCAAATGACATATGTCAAGAAAAACAAGTGCTAAAGAGTGAATCAAACAAACCTTAAACCCATCAAAAATCGGACATAAAAGATGGAATTTCGCATGCATACCTTTGCGGATTGATGAAACAAACGCTAGAAGGAGATAGAGGATGAAAATCCAATGATTCTAGGCACTTGAATCATCAAAATCGGTGAAGAATTTGAAAAGTTGCGATTTGAGAGGGAGAGAGAGAGCGGCGTCGATCGATAGAGGAGAAAGGGAAGAGAGAAGAACCCGTAGGGTTTTAAGGAAACTTACTTGGCCATGGGGTATCGATCGATTTGGTATTTGGTCGACACGGGATGGTGTCGATCGACACATGTGTGGAATGAAGTTCCTCTTAGGGCACTGAGTATCGATCGATACTATGCAGTATCGATCGACACTCATCGCGGAAATCTGCTTCACGTTTTGACACAAGACACGAAACTAAAAATAAACAAAGATAGAAAGGTTTATGTACATACTTACCAGTGGGTTGCCTCCCACCAAGCGCTTGTTTTACGTCGCGAGCTTGACTGTACTGGCGATCAGTCAGGAGAAAGGTGAGAACTTGCGTCGAAACAAGCTCCACGATTCGATATCGCCAACGTCAGAGTTCTGCTCAGCATGTGTTCCACGAACTCCGGTCCTTTTTCTTTCAGCTCTGAGGTGAGAAGTACTCTTGCTTTGGAAAATGGCTTTGAATTACCCGTGCTTTTCACCTTATAATGGATCGAGTCACCATCGCATCTCTGAGGTTTCAAAATCACAGAAGGAGTACTCTTCACTTCTTCGCACTTTTCCTGGTCCTTTGTCATAACCATTTCAGCATCTTTCTTGATTGGGGTAGAAGGACCATCTAGAATATCCGTGACAGTTGGTGCGTCAGGAGGTTCTCCCAAAAGATCATTCATCAGCGTATCTCCTGTGACAATGGTGGTGCAAGAGATATGTGTAGGAGTTCTCCTAACAGGTATGGCATCGTAGTACACCTCCTTGTCAATATATGAGAACGAGATCTTCTTGCTTGGCGTATCCATGATCGCACCAACCGTGGCCATGAACGGTCTTCCCAAGATCAATTGCGTAGTAGAATTTGCACTCATCTCAATAACTTGAAAATCGGTAGGGACCATGCAACTTCCTACTGTGACAAGCAAATCGGCGATTGCACCATATGGAGTAGAGGTAGACGAATTCGCGAATGTGATAGACGTCTTGGGAGATCGAATATCAGCTCCCAATCGCTCTGCAATTGCCTTAGACATAACATTAACGCTAGCTCCTGAGTCAACGAGAGACTCTTCGAATTTAGCTCCAGAGATAGAGCATGGAACTGAGAAAATTCCTGGGTCTGCCCGTTTAGTCAGCTGCGCCAGAGGAGGTGGTCGAGGATACGGTAATTTAGGATTGTAGCTCCTTTGCTCAATCAGATCAGGCGTCTGCATACTCTCCGGCTCAATCTGCGAGGGGTATCGATCGATACCAGGTCGGGTGTCGATCGATACTCTGGGTTCTGACACGTTTCGAGAAACGATTTGGATTGGGATCGATCGATACTTGGTGGTGTCGGTCGATATCTTGACGATTTCAGAATCCTCCTCGTCGTTCTTGGTAGAATTTGCTACAAGCCTGGCAGTCTGGGCTAACTGTGTATCCAAAATCGTCTGACGAACACTGAGAGCTTCGATTTTGCTATTCAGATCAGAGTACAAGGTATCCAATCTCCCATTGAAGGTCGCTGTCATCTGCTGCTGTCCGTGAAGGAGCTGTTCAAGCATGGATTCTATCCTGTGTTCAGAAGATCTGGGTGGTGCGGATGTGTATCTATGCCTTTGATCTGGAGGTCCATCTCTACCCACGTAGTTGACATGTTCCACTGCATTCTCTTCAGCAAAATAAACATTCTTCTTCTGCTTGCTCATCAACAGATTGTGCACCGAATCCAGTTTCGCATGCACTTCAGCAATCTGCGCACCCTCCATGTTTTCAGCTTGCTTCGTTCGCTCAAGATCTGCATTCTTGGCGCTATGGCTAGATGCAAAGTTTTCGATCAGCTGGTAAGCATCGTCAGGATATCTGGTAAAGAAGTTTCCATTGCTAGCAGAATCCAATGCCATCTGGTACCGACAATCAATTCCTCTGAAAAAGAATTTCAGCAACTGAACCATGTCGAAACCATGATGCGGACAGTCCTTCTGATAAGATCTAAATCGCTCCCAAGCAACCTTAAGTCCTTCAGTTCTTCCCTGAGAGAATTTAGAGATCTTGTTCCTGATTTCCTCGGATCTCGCATCATCGAAGAAGTTGCTCAAGAAAGCACTCTTGATCTCTTCCCAGGTAGTCAGTGATCCAGGAGGTAGCTGCCTCAGCCAGTAAGTAGCTTCCCCACCAAGAGAGTATGGGAAGAGCTTGCAGAAGAGATAATCGTAGGACACTCCATTGCTCTTGATGCTAGTGACCAAGTCCTCGAATTTCTCTACATGATCCATTGGATGCTCATGAGGCAAACCATGGAAGAGATGCTGTCCTACTAGAGTGTAGTAAGCAGGCTTCAGCTCAAAGTCATTCCGCTCATACGCAGGGGGACGAATCGCAGAGCGATTGGCGAAAAATTGCTCTGGCCTGTTGTGTTCACCAATCGTTCTACCACGATTAACCACAGCATCCCTTGCGTCCCTAGCGGCATTCTCAGCGACAACAGGAGCAGGTGGAATGACAATCCCCTCTCCATCCAGACGTTGTCCTTGCTCATTGCACAACCGACCCTGTTGGTCCCTGTAAGCTCCAGCAGCATCACGAACCAACCCGACTTGATTGTTGTTCATCTTAGCTGACTTCTTTGCTTTCCTGTTTGTGCGTTCCACTTGTGCTAGCTGTTCCAGTGATAGATCAACTAGCGGAGTGCTCTTTTTGCTTCTGGTTTCAAGATTATGCATGCACCTGAAATCACAAGTAAAGAGCGTAAGTAACTGAAATTTACGACGGGTATCGACCGATACTCAAGGGTATCGATCGATACTCGGGCGATTTAGACGAATTTCCTAGCTAAAATCTAACGGCGAATTGAGTCCCCGGCAACGGCGCCAAAATTGATATGCTCAATTTAATACCCTAAAAAGTACTAAAGCAGTTGCTGCAGTAAATCAGGGGTCGAACACAAGAACTCAAGAATCACTCAATAGATTCTATAGATCAGAAACAAGCTAAACCAGATGATGTAATTGAAAAACAGAGTTGCAAGTAAAACGTTTGTAAATTCAATTGGAGGAATGTAGGCTTAGGGTATTTCTCAGGAAATCAATGAATGCAGCTAAGTTAGCTAACAGGATCCAGATTAAGCACTGTTCTAGAACTCAAATCACTAAAATATAATTAACCAACTCTCGTTGCGAAAACTATCTAAATCTAAATCCTAGAAATTCCAAATCTCTTTGCGAATCCTAAAGTCTAAATCAGCTTTAAAATCAGGTTTGATATGTTCACAAATCAATTAAACCAAATCTCTTTGCGAATAATCAATTTGCTCACCTAAGGTTCTATCAGGTATTTAATCGCACTCTCGTGCCTAATTAATTATCCTAAGATCTAAGTTCCAGATTCGTCAACCTAGAATTAGCTTTGAGAACAACCTAAGGCGAAGAACTAATTTAGATAGTGAATCCTAACAGATAATCAACCTAGCATTCAAAGAAATCCCTATGAGAAAACCCTAAACCTAACAGGTGATCTACTCAGACATGGATATTAAATTAATAAACATGTTGAATAAATACTCTTATATTAAATCAGAAAGAGAAACAAGGTTTTGAGATCTGATCTCGGACGAAGGGAAACCAGACTTGTCTCTCCACAAAAATCTCTCTTAAACCTAAACAATAATAAAGCATAGCCTAAACAATGGCTGTAAAATCCTATTTATAACCTAAATCACGATTTGGGGCCTTCTTGTAATTATCAAAGTCTTCTGGGTGCTTTTGCAATTCTCCAAGACTTCATAATTAGTCGCGGCCCATGAAATCTCGATGAGTGTCGATCGATACCAGGGGGTATCGATCGATGCTCGGTGCTCAGATCGGGCTCTTAGTCATCAGACTTCAGTCTCGCTCCAGAATGCTCCAGAAAAGCTCCAATAATTCCAATTAAGCTCCAGACGTGCTATAACCTGTGAAAGACTCTAAAAGACTCCAAAACACAAGAAAAGACTCTATAAAAGGACTTATATCATGGCCTAAATAGGGTAAAAACCATGATATATCACTAGACTCGTTGCGCGTCTTTGTTAACAATTTGTTTAATGCAGACGATGGCCCTTAGTGCCTTTCTGGCGGAGGCCTACGAGAAGAGGCTCGCCGAGCAGGCCGCCTCGATTAACTTCCTCCGGGAGTGCCGGGAGTCCAGCTCGGCTATCCAGTCTACCCGTCTCCACGGGTTCGAGAAGGAGCTGAGAGATGAGAAGGCCCGATCTGCGGCGCTGGAAGAGGAGGCGGTGCGGTTAAGAGCCCGGGAGGTCGAGGTGGCCAGTCTGCAGTCTGCACTAGAGGCCGAGAGGGACCGTGCTGCAGCTGGGTGGGATCGGGCGTCGGGGCTCGAGGAGGAGAACGGGCTCCTGAAGGGGGAGCGGGAGACACTCCGCTCCAGGGTGAAGGGGCTGGAATCCGCCATAGGCCGGGCCAAGGTGGCCGTGGCTGCGGAGAGTGATCGGGTGTCAGCCCGGTGGGAAGCGCGGAACCGGAAGTGGTCCGCGAAGATGGAGAAGATCCGCGCCCACCTGGACGGGCGCCGCCGGGCCTTAGAGCCTCACCTTCTGTACAGCCAGGTGACTGGCGTAAAGGCCTGCCTCAAGAGGATGGAAGCAGAGGACGGGGTGTCGGTACCGTTCTACCGGTATCAGAAGCTGGACGAGGACGAGGCGGCATTCGGTGCCGTACTGGACGGGATGGACTTTCCGGATTTGACCCCGGAGGATCTGGAAATCCCTCTGGACCGTGCTCACGGCGTTCTGCTTGAGCACATTATACCTGCCGCTCCTTCTAGCACCCCCGTGGTGGATCTGACCTTGGAGGCTCCGCTGGCTGCTGAGGACGCTCTTGCGGTCGCTGAGACCGTCCAAGCAGATCCCTCGATCCCGTCTGCTGACGAGGGAGTCCCCGAAGCTGCTGGGATTGTGCAAGCGGATCCCTCGGTCCTGTCCGCCGCTGAGGCCGACACGGATGCGCCGTCCGGTGAGACCGGAACCGACGTGCCACCCGGTGGAGTCGTGGTTGAAGAAGGGTCTGGGCAGCCCTTCCTTGGTGAGTACGGGACCAACGCGAGGATGGTGGCCCCGGCTGATTTAGATGGTACCCGTGCTGACGGGAGGGAAAACCGACCGGCCGATGCGGCCTTGTAAAAATTTTTTTCCTTTTTGTTTTCTTTTTGTAGACTGGGCCGTAGGCCGTTTCTTTTTGTAAGGACTGGGCCGTAGGCCGTTTATGCAAAGAGCAGGCCGTTGGCCCCTCTCTTTTTGTAAGTGCCGTTTCGAGGCTTTTGTAACGACTAGGCCGTGGGCCATTTTTATAACAGACGAGGCCGTTGGCCCTTTTGTGATAATCGAGGCCGTTGGCCCTTTCTTTTTTTTTTTTTTTTGTGTAAATGCCATTTCGAGGCTTTTTTGATCGGTAGAGTAGGTCGTAAACCGTACTCTGTCAAGTAAGCAGGTCGTGGACCGTGCTCTTGTATTGGGTGCGAGGTAATCTCGGCTTAAGGCACTTATTGCTTGTGTACCTTGTTTTTTTGGTGCGGGTAGCGAGCCCGGCTTAGAGACACTTAATGCTTGTGTGTCTAGTAGAGGTGCGAGCCCTGGGGCCCGGCTTTGGCACTTATAACTTGTGTGCCGGGGAGAGCGAGCACCAGAGCTCGGTCCCCTTTTTTTTTTTTTTGTAGTGCGAGCGTTTGGAGCTCGGCTTATTTTTTTTTTGTAGTGCGAGCGTTTGGAGCTCGGTTTTTTTTTTTTTTTTTTTTTTTTTTGTAGTGCGAGCGTTTGGAGCTCGGCTTTTTTTTTTTTTTTTGTAGTGCGAGCGTTTGGAGCTCGCCCCTTTTTTTTTTTTTTTTGTAGTGCGAGGGTTTGGGGCTCGGTTTTTTTTTTTTTTTTTTTTTTTTTTTTTTTTTTTTTTTTTTTTTTTTTTTTTTTTTTTTTTGTAGTGCGAGCGTTTGGAGCTCGGGAGCGTTTGAGCGTTTGGAGCTCGGCTCCTGTGCGCAGGTCGGGACCGTTTTCCTTTGTCTAAAAGGTTTTATTAGATTAATAGCTGAGCCCTGGTTAGGGGTTGCCTACGTACCCTTTAGTAGAAGGGATCAAGCCAATCGTAGTTCGTTTGTTTACAAAAGCGGAGAGCGGATTGGAGCCCGGGGGCTTAATAGTAGAACCGTTTGAGGTTGATCGAGTTCCATGAGCGCGGGATGGCGTCGCCGTTCATCGTGACTAGCTCGTAGACGCCTGGTTTTACGACCTTGGAGATGAGGTAGGGGCCCTCCCAATTGGCACCCAGCTTGCCTGCGTTTGGTTCGGCGGTGTTTTCGAAGACCTTGCGGAGGACCAGGTCGCCCTCGGCGAAGAACCGGCCTCGAACCTTCTTGTTGTAATATTTGGAGGCGAGCTGCTGGTAGTTCTGGATTCGGAGTAGGGAATGGTCCCGTTGCTCTTCAAGGAAATCCAGCTCGCTGAGTAGGACGGCGTTGTTCAGTGCGGGTTGCTGGGTGAGCATAGCGCGGCGAGGAGTGGGGAGCCCGACTTCGGATGGGGCCATTGCTTCCATGCCGTGGGAGAGGTTGAACGGTGTTCGGCCAGTCGATGTCTTTGGTGTTGTGCGGTGGGACCAGAGGACTCCATCGAGCTCGTCGGCCCAGGACCCTTTCTTGTCGTCTAGTCGCTTTTTGAGGCCGTCGAGGATGGTCTTGTTGGTGGCCTCGGCTTGTCCGTTCCCCTGGGGGTACCTCGGGGTGGACTTACTTAGTCTGATTTTCCACTTCGCGCAGAAATCTTCGAAGAGGGCCGATGTGAACTGGGGGCCGTTGTCGGTGACGATCTCGTACGGGAGCCCGTGCCGGCAGATGATGAACTTCCAGACGAACTTTCGGACGTCCTCTGCCTTGATCTTGGCGTATGATTCGGCCTCGACCCACTTGGTGAAGTAATCGGTCATGACCAAGAGGAAGCGCTTTTGGCGAGATCGGGGAAGGGGCCCGACTATGTCCATGGCCCATCGCATGAAGGGGTAGGGTGCCACCGCAGTGGTGAGGAGCTCGGTTGGACTATGAATGAGGGGACCGTGGCGCTGGCACTTCTCGCACCGGGCTGCGAATTTGTCGCAGTCTTGGAGCATTGTCGGCCAGTAGTGGCCTTGGTTTCGTATTCTCAGGGCGAGAGCTCGGCCACCGGAATGGTTGCCGTCGGCGCCCTCGTGCATTTCCTTCATCACGTCGATGGTTTCCTGCCCGTGGAGGCAGGCGAGCAGGGTTCCCGAGGCGCTCCATCGGAACAGATTGCCGTCCAGCATTGTATATTGGGCACACTTCTTTCTTAGCCGCCGGGCGGCCCATCGGTCTGGGGGGCGAATGCCGTCTGCGATGTATAGCAGCAGATCGATTCGCCAGTCCGGCAGTTCGGGCTCGGCCGGGGGCGGTGGTAGGTTCTCGGGAGGTTGGGCGTCTTCGTCAGGATCCGCGACCTGGGGACCGATCAGATAGGCTCCCTTTGGCAGCTCGATGCTGGGGAGGTCGATACTTTCCACCGGGATCACCCGTCGTTGCTCTGGGGCCGAGGTGGAGGCTAGTGCTGCGAGGGCGTCTGCGGAAGTGTTATCGCCTCGGGGGATTTTTGTCAGGGTGAACTCGGAGAAGTCTGCGGCCATGCCTTGAGTCACTTTGAGGTAGGCGTCCATGCGATCATTCTTGGCCTCGTACTCCCCGCTGAATTGATTGGCGACGAGCTGGGAGTCGCAGTAAGCCCGGATTTTCTTTGCGCCGACCTCTTTGGCCAGGCGCAGGCCGGCAATCAAAGCTTCGTACTCGGCCTCGTTGTTCGATGCCGGGAAGGCTAGGCGGAAGGACTGTTCGAGGATCTCCTTGGTCGGGGATTCGAGGCGTATGCCGACGCCGGACCCGTGCTTGGAGGCCGATCCGTCGACGTGCAGAGTCCACACTTCGGACACCTCGCTGACTGCCAGCTCGGGTGCTAACTCAACTAGGAAGTCGGCCAGCGCTTGAGATTTGATCGCGGTCCGACCCCGGTACTCGATGTCGTATTCGCTCAGCTCGACAGCCCACTTCATTATCCGGCCGGACCGGCTCGGGCTGTGGAGGATGGTTCTGAGGGGGTACGTACTTAGGACGGCTATCGTATGGGATTGGAAGTAAGGCCGGAGCTTCCTAGCTGCGACGACCACTGCCAGGGCGAGCTTCTCCAGAGTCGGGTACCTGCTCTCCGCGTCGTCTAAGGACTTGCTGATGTAGGAGATGGGTTTTTGGTCACCCCGGTCTTCCCGCACTAGTATGCCGCTGACCGCTGACGTGGAGATGGCGACGTAGAGGTAGAGGAGTTCGCCTTCTTCTGGCTTGGACAGGACGGGGGGAGTGGATATGTACTCCTTCAGCTGTCGGAGGGCGTCCTCGCATTTGTCGTCCCACTCAAACCGCTTGTTAGCCCGGAGTAGTTGGTAGAACGGGAGACACTTGTCGGTAGAGCGGGAGATGAATCGATTTAGTGCGGCGATTCTCCCGGTGAGTCGTTGTACTTGACGCGTGCTCTCCGGGGACTTGAGCTCAATGATAGCTCGGATCTGCTTGGGGTCGGCCTCGATCCCGCGCTGGGTGATGATGTACCCGAGGAATTCGCCCGATGTGACGCCGAAGGAACACTTGGCCGGGTTCAGCTTCATGTTGTATTCGTTCAGCGTGCGGAAGCAGGACCGGAGGTGTGTGACGTGGTCGGTTGCCACCAGAGACTTTACCAGCATGTCATCTATGTATACCTCCATAGTGCGGCCGATTTGGTCGGCGAACATCCGGTTGACGAGCCGTTGGTAGGTGGCCCCGGCGTTTTTTAGTCCGAAGGGCATTACTTTGTAGCAGTAAATGCCTCGGTCCGTGATGAACGCGGTCTTCTCCTGATCATCAGGGTGCATGGGGATTTGGTTATACCCCGAGAAGGCATCCATGAAGGAGAGGAGCTCGTTTCCCGCGGTGGCTTCAACGACCTGGTCGATTCGGGGGAGGGGGAAGCTGTCCTTAGGGCATGCCTTATTGAGGTCGGTGAAATCCACGCAGACCCTCCATTTTCCGTTCTTCTTCTTGACTACCACTGGGTTGGCTAACCAGTCCGGGTATTTCACCTCGGTGATCGAGCCGGCCGCGGTGAGCCTCTCTACCTCATCATTGACCGCTTGGGCGCGCTCCGGGCCAAGCTTCCGCCGCTTCTGCTTGACCGGCCTGCAGGTTGGATCCACGTTGAGCTCGTGGCTGCACGTGTTCGGGTCAATGCCGGGCAGGTCGCCAGTTGACCAGGCGAAGGTGGAGACGTTCTGCCTTAGGAACTCGACCAGCTTCTGCTTGATGCTTTCGTCGAGGTCGGTGCCGATGCCGACGCAGCGGGCGGGGTTGCGTGGGTCGATGTTGACCTGGGTGACAAGGTCCCGCCCGGGAAGATCCTGGGCGCCGAGCTCGCCGGGCTGAAGCGCATTGATGGCCAGGCAGGCCGGCGCGGCGCGGCGCAGCTTGTGCTCGATGGCGAAGCAGGCGCGGGAGACCCTCTGGTTACTCCTAAGAGTGTATGTGCCGGCCTGGTTGGGGAACTTGAGGCACTGATGGTACGTCGACGTGACCGCCTTCATCGAGTGCAGCCAGGGGGTTCCGAGGATGATGTTGTAGATCGGGGTGGTGTCGAAGACCACGAACTTGACGATTTTCGTGACCCGACCTACGTAGACCGGTAATTCGATGGTGCCGATTCCGTTGACGGTGTCCCCGGCGAAGCCGGTTAGCGGGATGGAGTGCGGCTTGATCTCGACCCCGTTCAGGTTCATCCTGGCGAGGGTATCCTTGAAGATGAGGTCGACCGAGCTGCCCGTATCGACGAGGACTCGGTTAACGTCGCAGTCGGCTACGCGGACTTGTACGACGAGGGGGTCGTTGTGGGGCTGGTGGACCCCGGCCGCATCGGCCTCAGTGAAACATACCCCCCTGTTGCTCGTGTCCTGGGCGTCGATCTCCAGCCCGGAGTGCCACTTCAGGGATGCGTCGGTCCTCCTCTCGTGACGCTTGATGGACCGCACTGAGTCGTTGCACGAGAGGAGACCTCCCATGATCATCCCAATCAGAGTGCGGGCCGGGGGAGGCGATCTACCTGTTTCCCGGTCTCGCGAGGGAGATCGTCGCCGCCGGTCGTCGTTCTGGGCGCGGTGGTAGGGCCTAGTCCGGTTATCCGCGCGACCTTGGTTGTCGCGGGGTTGATCGTGATCGCCGTCCCGAGCATGCGGTCGCAGCCGCTCTGGGACGCTGATTTCTCCCCGCTGAAATTGCTTCAGCAGGACCTCTTGAAGGGCGCGGCAGTGAGAGGTCGGATGCCCCTTTCGCCGGTGAAAGTCGCAGAAGGCCGTCCTGTCGTATGGCTCATCTGGTCGGAACTCCCTATCGCTCGGCTCGTCGGGACGCCGATCCTGCTGGCGGGGATCCCGTACGTATTTGTTCCAAGGCAACCCTGGGGCGGGGGTGGGGGGAAGTACGGGATCGTGTAGGCGGAGGCCGGAGGGCGGTCCGTTGACAAGGAATGCAGCGGCCTGCTTTCCCTTGCTGCGATGGTACTCGTCGTCGTAATGTTGGCGGGGCTCCTGATACCTTTCCTGGGGCCGCTCCTTTGGGGCCGGGGCCTTGTGAGAGGCACTGTTTCTTGATTCAGCCGCCTTCTCTTCTTCGAGCTCAACGAAGAGTCCAGCGCGGTGCAAGGCGTCTTCCAGAGAGCGCGGCCTGTTGAGCTTCATATCGTCCTTGAAGGCCGAATCGGCCCGCAGTCCTTTTCTCAGAGCGGGGAGCGCTGACTCGTCAGTCACGTTGCTCTGGGAGGCCGTGGCCTTGAAGCGCTCGATGAAGGACCTGAGCGACTCCTTTGCTCCCTGATTCATTGCCCAGAGGTCCGCGCTGGATGCGGACTGGCGGATGTAGATGGAGTAATGCTCGAGGAAGGTGGTCGACAGGTCCCTGAAGCTGTCGATGGAGTGCGTCTTTAGCCGAGAGAACCACGTGAGGGCCGGGCCGGTGAGGTTTTCCACGAAAAGCTGGCAGTGAGCGGCTTCGCGCTCGTCTGGTGAGAAGTGGGCGCGACCCATGGCGATGGTGAACGCCGTGAGATACTGGGCCGGGTCAGTGGTGCCCGCGTAGGGCTGTAGCTTGAGCTTTCCGAGGTGCTGGAGTGGGACGGAGGCGATCCGGCGGGTGAACGGCGTGTTCTGCGTCTCTCTGAGGACGCGATCGATTTCTGGGGCCGCGCTGGTGGCTTGGTGGATTTTGGAGGACATCGCACGGATGGTCTCCTTCATAGCCTCGAACTCCGCGTCTCTTGAGCGCTCCGCGCTGGATCGGAGATGGTGGGCTTCGTCGCCCGGGTGGCTTCCTATGGCCGGGACGAAACGTCCGTCCGGCCTTTCAGATCCAGACGGCGAGTCGCTCGGTCGGCTTGTCCGGAAGCGGGGGGTTTCTTCCCGAGAGACCGGTTCTCTGGGATGGACGTCGGGGGACCCGACATTGTCCGACCGGTCACGGGAGGCCCCTAACGTGGCGAACCGCTGGTCGGTGGCTCGCGTTAGCTCATCGATCCGGGCGAGCAGGGTCTGCATCATGACGGACGGCGTGGGCTGGTCTTCCGGTGCTCGTGGCGCGTTGTGGGCGGCGGAGCCGTCGGAATGGGCGGGTGCTGACGCCGGGGGCGGGGCCCTGGAGAATTGCTCTCGAGGAATCGCCTGATCGGCAGCTGCTTGGGCTGACGACGGAATGGTCGCCGTCGTTCGAGTCGTTGGCGGGGCCGTTGTCGGGGCCTGGGCCGTTGTTTGGGCCGGAGTGTCCTGGTCTGACAACACTCTTGGGGTCGGGATTGCCATCGTTGCTTTGGTCGTGTCGGTGGTTGAACTGCTCCTTGCGTGTAGAAGAATCTCCTCCCTCCTTCTAGCGCCAATTGTTGATCCCGTGGACCACTAAGTGTGTTTAAAGAATGATTAGGAGATGGGAGGTGAGATTTTCGTTAATAGAGCAATTTAACCACATTTAAGACAGGTCGGGAGAAATATGAGTAGGCCGGGGCCGTGTTTCGCTTTATTGATGAGAGAGAAGTAAACGCTTTAGAATTACGAACTGGTTCCGAAGGACGTCCAGTTCGGCGTTCTAAAGTGTTGTCTTGCTACAAAGAGAGAGGTCGGGTAGCTTATAGTCTGTTCTAGAGTCAAAATCCCCCCCCATTTCATTAATGACATATGAGGGGTATATATAGTCGGGGTCTGCTTCCTGCTCCCCGGGATCTCGGGCCACGTGTCGCCTGCGGCCTCTTTTGCGGGTAAGGTGGCCTAGGAGGCGTGTCCCGGCTTTCGAGGAGAGAGGTCATGATGAGCTCGGCGTGGCGTGTTGCAGAGCAGTGCACTGTTTTACCAACTCTGCTCCACCTGCTCCTTCCTGCCCTTGTCAGCTCTGTAGAGTTGGTGGGACGTCGGGCCGAAGGCACATCCCTACGCGGGTAGGGTACTGCCTTACCAACTCCCACTCGCCTATTCTTCTGACACTCCCTGTTCTGGCGGGGCATCAGCGCGGGCCCGGGGTACGTTGCTTTCAGGTCGGCTACCGAGCTGAAGAGCGGTCTTGCAGGTCGGTGACATTAAGTCCGGCTACCGTGCTGAAGAGCGGCCTTTCCTAAGATGGGCCTAACTAATTGGGGGTGCTAGGCCCACCTCCAACAGCAGCTATCAAAAGAACAGACCTGCGGCCAGACGTGCGGCTGCCAAACGAAAAACAGCCGCTGCGTCTGGTCGCAGCGTCTGGCCGCAGGCCACAGACGCCAGCGGCTGCAAAACGAACAGACCCATAATCTCTTAAACCTAAGGCTACTGTGAGTAGAACACTTTGAATGCTCCTTTTCTCAGCACTTGTCTCTCCTCGCACACAAATCTTTTCTTTTCGTGAATTCCAAACTAATTCGATCGAAGAAGAAGAATCAATTGAAGATAAGCTTGCCTCATCTAATTGGAGAAGAAGAAGGATCAATTGAAGAGGCAAATGATGAAATTAGGAGTTGAAATGGTGGGCACAAACAGGACCGGCCCCGAAGGCATCCAAATGATACATTCTATTCGTATGGGGCCACCAAATTTTTTCATTTTTTTGGTGGCAAATTTTTGGCCCAATGGTTTTTTTGGCCCATCTAAAGGATCAATTGAAGAGGCAAATTTTTTTTTTTTTTTCATTTTTGGCCCAAACAAAAAAGGCCACCAAAATGTCCGGGCCAGGCCTGGGCACAAAACCTGCACTGAAGAAAAATGAGATAAGTTATTGAAACACATGTCCAACTAATAAAAAGGAAATACAGAAAGTAATTTGGAAAATTATTAGATTTTCCTTTATTTTTTTAGAAAATAGGTAATTTTTTTTTAGCAATAATATTAAGTCTTCTTTATATATAAAGTTAACTTCACTCTCTCCTCACCCTCCACTTAAGCAACAAATATTAAAAAAAAAACACACACACATAAAATAAAAAATCCAAAAAAAAACTCAAACATAAAACAAAAATTCCAAAATATACAAAATAGGCTCATTAAGATATTAATTATACAAAAAAAGAAATTGACATAGAGTGACAATTTGGATTATATATAACTAGATAAGTACTCGCATATATGCGAGTTTGTAATTTAATATTTTATAACCTGTGAAAAAACATTAAAGACGATAAAATGGAAAACAAAATTAGAACACCCATGAAAATATCTTATACATATATTTAGAAACAAATTTTACGATGAAATAAATATATACATTGAAAGAAAAAATTGGTGAATAGATTCAATAAATAGCTTTGGATACGATTATTGGACTTTTAATTTTTTTTGGGGTAATTGATATACTACCAAATTGTGGTTTATTTAGAGGTGAGAAATTACAAAAAAAAATTTATGATTAATTTCCTTAATCTAAATAGAAAAACTAAGTAATGTTTTTTCCTTTCTATATTAATTTTGCTTTTTAAGATAAATTTAATTCTTTAACCTTTTTAATTTTATTTTTAGTAACTTTATCTTTTAAAATTATGAATAAGAATTTTTAAGTTTTTTTATTAATCGATTTTATGACACATGTAGCGATCATGTGTATTAGCAACTTTGAAACATTCAGTTTTATACGATAAAAAATTTACTATCTCTAAACTGAAATATGTTTTTTGGCTTTTATTCATTTTTAAAAACTTTAGAAATGTGTAGATTATTATATAGAGTTTAGTCGTGGTTATGTTTCATTTTGTCATAATAGAAAAGATTATAAACTTTTAAGTTTGGTCGTAAATTACTAATTTTCTTTTAAAGTTTAGAGTATATTTATAATTTTCCTTTTTTTTAATTTTGGTCGTTGTTGTAAATTATAAACTTGTAAGTTTTTTTTTGTCAATTTCCTTTATTATAAGTTTTCCTTACTTATTTTTCTTTTTTTCTTTTTTAAAGATTGTCTATTTTTTTAGTATAATCTTTTTTAATATTTACTTTAATTCATTTTTACTTTTTTTTAGATTGTCTTTTTTAGTTTAATCTTTTTAAATTTTACTGTAATTTATTTTTACATTTTTAATTAAATTGACACATGTCAATATCTAAATTAACTGTGACAAATGTCACGATCTTGTGAGTGACAATTATCCTAATAATTTTCATTTTTTAAGTTTGGTCGTAGTTGTAGATTATAAAATTTTAAGTTTCCTTTTGTATAAATTTTCCTTACTAATTTTTTTTTCTTTTTTAAAAATTGTCTTTTTTTAGTTTAACGTTTTTTAATATTTACTTTAATTTATTTATTTTTTAAAAGTAAATTGACACATATCAATATATAAATTAACCGTGATAAATGTCACGATCTCGTGAGTGAGAATTATACTATGTGTCACGCTCACATTGAGAGATCCACCTTTATATAATAAGATATATATATATATATATATATCTTAGTAACTTTACATTTTAGAATTATGAATGTGAAATTGAGAAGCTATCAATTTGGTTATCTAGAAGTGAGTAATACAAATTCTTTTTCTTCTTAGGATTGTATTCCATTTTAAGTTTGTGAATTTTTTAAGAACTACTAATTTTTCTTTCCTTTTTAAAAACTTTATATTTTTAGGATTGTAATCTATCGTTTAATTTTATTATTCTAAAATGAAATATGTTTTTTATATAAAATTTGGCTTTTCTTCCTTTTTTTATGATTGTAATCTATTGTTTAATTTCTTTATTCTAAACTAAAATTTAGTTTTTTTAACTTTGGTTTTTATTTATAAAATGAAATATAGTTTTTAAAAAATATACGGACTCGTCGAGATTCCCTCGGAAATCCGTCGGAATATTCTGAGGGATTTCCGACGGCTAGAAATCCGTCGGACTATTCCGAGGGATTTCCGAGGGAAATGAATCCCTCGGAATGCCCTTATTATGCCCTCGGTATTCCGTCGGAAACGCCGTCGGAAATTCGGGTGTTTTCTTGTAGTGCATTTAAGAGATTCTCGCCGGACAATGCGGTGATTAAAACACATGCCGACGAGAATCTCTTTACCGTGTGTTTATGTGTATGTGTTTTTTTATCAATTGGTCTCTATTGAACAATTTCTGAAAGCAAGAGTCTAAATGTTGTGGCAGGATCAAAGATTGGATTTCATGGCTTAATGATTGGATACAATCAAGACCATGGATCAGGACATCAATGAGGTTTGCCTATTCAAATATATTCTTAGTACTCAGTCTTTTACATACTGCTACATTCCAGAAATTGGATAGACAAAAACCACTCGTGGATGAAATAGATACAAAGGGTAACTTTTTTCCTTGATCGGGTTTCTCTTTAACGAGATAATGTTTTCATTTTCCTGATCTGGTATTAATCATTCAGATTAACAAGGCAGCTACTGATTTGAAAAGCACCAATGTGAGGCTCAATGATACAGTGAGTCAGTGACACAAGTGATAACACACACGCTTCCTCTAAGATCGAGATCTAAATAAATCTCATTCCACAAGAAGCTCAGTGTTTTTTTACCCGACTCCAGCTAACATCTAGCCACCAATTCTGCATAGACATCATCTCCAAATCTTGACCTCGCAAATGAACCAGAGAGTGACCCTCACTTGTGCTCCAGCACATTCACAAAAGGTACAAATGATCATTTCCTATTTCCAAAAATATTAGCCTCAGTTGAGACTTTCACACAATGCCTATGTTTCTTAATTCTTTCCATTGCTGCAGTATTAATTAATCCAGAAAATAAGTTCTACTGCACGGAATATTGTGTTGTGGTTGTTGCAGTTCTTAAATCGGTAAAATTTAGAAATATTATGATATTCATCACCAAAAATTGTATTCTAACCCGAATGTTGGTGGTCTACAACCTGTCTCTTTCTATCAATAATGTGCCTTCTTATCCTTCTTGCATTTTGTGATCGTTCTCATTAAATTAGGAATGTCTATGAAATGGTGGTAAATTGAGCTACCGCCAGGGCTATTATTAGATGAGTTACCAAAGGTTATAGGATCTCTAATCTCATAGTATTGTACAAGGAACGATTTTGCCCCTGAACTTCTTTTGGCCTTTTTTCTTCAGGTTCTGCTGTTTGAAACCTCGTTTGTTAATGGAAGTTCACCAGACCAAGGTTTGCTTATCTCTAGACTTATTTATGCTTTTATGAACTTGAAGCATTTCCTTGATTTGATGTGAGTTTCTTTGTATCAGAATCAATGATAGGCTATATAGTTGCTTCAAGAGGTTTACCCATATAATGTCTTCTTCAAATTTTCACATGTGTATCCTTGTATGTACCATGATTACTGTTCTTACCTCTATGTCTCTACAGAATGGTACTCAAAGCTTCTCCTTCAATTACTTTTCATATCGAGATAGTTTCTTAGTTGCGTGTAAAGCATTGTCCATTTATTGTGTATTGAGTTCTAAACTAGAATATGTCTTCTTCTTCCTATATATTAGGAACCAGTAATCATTTGTAGCTTCAATATCCCAAGTTTTTCTTGGGTATAAGCATCCCAGAGCAGTGAACCGGTTAGCTCAAGATGCCAATGCTTGGAGCTGAGATACTCAATCCTATTCATCACCCTCGCTGTCCCCTTTTCTTTCATCCGCATCTTGTGTCTATATATCTACCGGAATTAAGAGGTAAGATCGAGTCTTTGTGTTATTTGTTTGTCCTTCAAACCACAATCCTGAGAGGATCCACATAAAGGATCCAATAGAATTAGATTACGATATTTTTAGTTAATAAAACCATGGCTGAATTTGATTGTGATTCTTCTTTAAATATGAAAAATTGGTTTACGAAAAACATTATTGATTCCAAAAAAAAATATTAAGAAATTGTCGTGTAGATAAAAGTCCGTGCGTAGTACGGGTACTCACCTAGTCTATATAAAAAAAAGGAAACTTAAAATAATAATAAAAGAAAAATAGAAAATGTAAATTGATCATAAAAGCTAAAGTTAATAAAAAAGAGGAAAAATCAAAAAATTAGAATGGAAAATTTTAAAATCGATTAATAATCAATTAATTAAAAAACATAAAAATTTGGAAAGATTAATAATTGATCCATAATCCTAAATGGTAAAGTTACTTAATAATAAAAAAATATTAAAAAAAAAAGAAAACATAAAAAAGGAAAACATAAAATTTGAAAAAATTAATAATCAATTTATAATCTTAAAAGCTAAAGTTACTTAAAAAAAGAAAAAAAATACAAAATCTACATTTATACTAAAAGGAAAAGTTAATAAAAAAGGAAAAAAAAATCTTAGTTTTTCTATTTAGATTAAGGAAATAAAACAATGTATTACTAATCCTAAAAGAAAAAAAAAACTATAATTTATCAGCTCTACATAAATAATTTGGTAGTATATGTCAATTACATACCAAAAATTAAAATTAAAATTCCAATAATCGTTTCCAAAGGTATTTACTGTATTTGCTCCACCAAAATTTTTTTCATAGTATACATTTAATTCATCGGAAACTTTGATTCTAAATTTTTATGTTATTTATTTTTACGGGTGATTTAATTTTGTTTTTTATTTTTAGTTTTTTCAGAGGTTATAAAATATCTTATAATATAAAATAAAATGTTTCAAAGTTAGTAATATGCATGATCGCGACACGTGTTACGTTAATCGATTAGACTTCGATATGTGGTTAATAAATTTTCAATTATATTTTAACACGTAAAATTAATAATAAAAATAAAATTTATAATCGATTCCTAATCTTAAAAGGTAAAATGAAAAAAAATAGTAGTAATATTTAGATTAATGAAATTAAACAAACACTATAAATAAAAATCAAAGTTTTTTTAAATAGGAAAAACCATATTTCAGGTTATAATAAGAAAATTAAAAGCCAACAAAAAAAAAGGAAAAACCATATTTCATTTTAGAATAAGGAAATCTCCTTATTATATAAAACTGAATGTTTCAAAGGTGTTAATTCACCTTATCGCGGCACGTATCAAGTCAAAGTTGGAAAATTTTAAAATCGATTAATAAAAAAAACTTATAAATTCTGAAAATTTAATAACCGATTCATAATCTTAAAAGATAAAGTTACTACAAAATTAAATTTTTTAAAATTAATAGAAAAATAAAAAAAATAAGAAAAAAACATTCTTTAGTTTTTCTATTTAGGCTAAGGCTAAGGAAATTAATCATAGAATGAAAAGAATTTTAATTTCTTACTTCTATATAAACCATAATTTGGTAGTATGTCAATTTTACACCAAAAAATAAAAATTCCAATAATCGTATCCAAAACTTTTTATTGCAGCTTTTCACCAAATTTTTCTTTCAAGGTATATATTTATTTTATCTTAAACTTTGTTTCTAAATTTATGTATTATATATTTTCACGGGTGATCTAATTTTGTTTTATATTTTTCGTGTTTAATTTTTGTTTCACGGGTTATAAAATATTAATTTACAAACCCGCATATATGCGGGTACTTATCTGGTATATATATATAATTTAGCAAGTGATCTTTTAGAATTATGAATGTGAAATTGAGAAGTTATGAATTTGGTTATCTAGAGGTGAGGAATGAAAATTCCTTTTCTTTTTAGGATTATATTCGATTTTAAGTTTGTGGTTTTTTAAAAAATTTACTAATTGTTCTTTCCTTTTTAAAAACTTTAGCTTTTTAGGATTGTAATCTATTGTTTAATTTCCTTGTTCTAAACTGAAATATGTTTTTTAAAAATAAAATTTGGCTTTTATTCCTTTCCTTTTTAGGATTGTAATCTGTTGTTTAATTTATTTATTCTAAACTAAAATATGGGTTTTTTTTAACTTTGGCTTTTATTTATAATTTTTGTTTATTTGTTCTTAATCTAAATATAATTACTTTTTCCATTTACTTTTTAGGATTAGGAATTGATTTTAAATCGTATATTAATAATTTTCTTTTTAAGTTTATAGTATATTTATAATTTTCCCTTTTTAAGTTTGATCGTAGTTGTAGATTATAAACCTTTAAGTTTCTTTATGTCACTTTCCTTTATTTTAAGTTTTCCTTACTTGTACTCTTTTTTTTTGTAAGATTGCTTTTTTTAGTTTACACTTTTTTTATATTTACTTTAATTCATTTTTATTTTTTAAATTAAATTGACACATGTCAAGATCTAAATTAACAACCATGACAAATGTCACAATCTCGTAATTGAAAATTATCCTACGTGTCACACTCACGTCGAGGGATCTAGCATTATATAATAAGATAATAAAATTATTACTGAATAATTATTTTATAATATATTTGGATTTTGAGAATGAAAAAAATAAATATTTTGTTTTTGTAACTTTTCAAAATTTATGATGGGTATTATTGTATTTTTACGTAATAAAAAGTTAATTTTCAAATTTTTTAAAACATGGATTAGTTTTTAAAATATATAATTTTTTTTGTATATTAAATCAAATTTCCTCCGTATTAATTTTTTATGTCTTAATTTTTTGGTATATTAAACATGTATTAGTTTCTCAGTCTACAAAAACTTTTTATGTCTTTCATCCGTATTAATTTTTTTTTCACACTCTATTAGCGCTAATAATGTATACACTTCACATTTTTCTCTCTCTAAAACTATAGGGTTGAATATGGTACACTACCCCTAATATACAACTTTTTCGATATACATCCTAAAATTTTCGCCTCTTTTCTACACACCCACAAAACAATATTATTTACTAAACATCATGAACTTTGTATTCTCTTATAATTACAACATAGCGATTAGAAATTGTGATTGAGTTTAATAAACCAGTAATCGCGTTTAAAAAACACGATTAAGATAATCAAACCCTTTTAACCCCTAACCCGATTCCCTAACCCAAACTTATTGAAAAAACAAAATCAATTTGGGGACATAATTACGGTTCTAAAGACGAGAGAAAAAGAGATTTCATCAATATTTTATCATAGCAAAATCTCAAGGTTCGTTTATATGAGAAAATAAAATAAATCCAAGAATCGAATTGTGTCATGCTATGTGGATTAAAAGAAAATATTGATTCCAAAACACAATTAAATTCGAAAACACAATTAAAAGAAAATATTGATTCGATTTAGTTTTTTCATTACGTTTGGGTTAGGGAGTCGGGTCAGGTTAGGGAGTCGGGTCAGGTTAGGGGTTAACGGGTCGGATTATCTTTGAAACGACCGCACTTTTTTTTTTTTTTTTTTTTTTTAACATTAATACAGTCATAAATAAACAACGCGGAAACAATACAAACACCAGTTCTACAGCTTACACAAGCCAACAGTTCTAAAACAGCAAAAGCAAACAACACCAACAATAAAAACCCCGGGTCCTAACCATCCCCTCTTCACTGCCTCGATTCCACGATCACACCTTATCTTTACCTGCATCGACAAAAGTGATGCATCAACATTTGGCTAACCAAACGCTGAGTGAGAGATCATCCCAACAACAGGCTAAACAATAAGCACAATCAACAACAATTATCAATACGAAGAATTAATTAACACCAATTAAAACTTCTAACACAATAGCAATTCATCACCATGAAAACTATACCAACGCCTAGCAATTCCATCCCAAGAAAAGCTAGACACAAAGCCTGAAAGGCAACACACAACACGCCTTCAAGGCACAACCCACGACCAGTATCGATCGATACCTCCTTGGTATCGATCGATACCCAAACACATGCCCACAGGCAAACAACCGGTATCGATCGATACACCCCTGGTATCGATCGATGCCAAGCAACACATGCCCACAGGCAACAACTGGTATCGATCGATACACACCTGGTATCGATCGATGCCTACACGACTCGAGTCCACCGACAAGAGTCTAGTATCGATCGACACACACATGGTATCGATCGATACCCACCTGCAAATCACAACCTTCCGCGAGATCTAAACCCAGAAATCGCCACAAATCAACAAGGCAAAGCCCCAAACTCAACAATCAAGCTTAACTAAGCAACACACAAGCTTACTTGCTAACCTTTGGTCCCAACTCACCTTAAATCGGCTGGATCGAGCTCTAGAAGACCTCCCACGCTTCCCTCTAGTTCCCCACGACCAAACTCTTCCGATCTCTTCTTCAAGCTTCTCCCAAGCTCGAATCTCTCTCGATCTCGCAAGATCCAAGCTTCACCAAGCTTCACCTTCTCTCACGCTCTCCTTCTCTCTCTCTCTCTCTCTCTCGCGACCAAGACTTTACTCTCACAAAAGAAATGGTCTCCCCGCGCAAGAAGAGAAGAGGAAGAAGAATATAAAGAGAAATCCCGGCTGGTATCGATCGATACTGCCCTGGTATCGATCGATACCCCATCCCGGAACAAAACAGAATTAATTATTTTCCCCAATAATCAATTCTTCCGGAACGCGGGCGTTACAATTCTCCCCCACTAACTTAGATTCGACCTCGAATCTTCGTTACCGTTCATCTCCCATGAACCGTTCATCTCCAATGAACATCAATCGTCGCAACGATTACACAAACTTTGGCCAACCCGGCCATCTCAACACTCATACGAGGTCCAAAACCAACCTCCGAGGTTTCCCACGCAGCCCCTATGCTTATGACACCGCGGCATCATATGCACTTATTGCTCAACACAAGCCAACCCCATCACTCAAGACACCGCAGCATCTCCGAGTTCCGAGCATCAGCCATATCCCGCAGGATATCCACCATACCACATCACCCAAGACACCGCAGCATCTCCGAGTTCTAGGTATATGCCGTACCACTCCACTCAGTAATATAACCTACAAGAGTCTCAATACCCCATACCACTCAATTCTAGGCAATATATCCCACGTCTGGGACATACTCCTTACGAATCCACGGTATCACGTATCACTCTAGGCTATAAACCTCCCGAGTCTGGGTACATCGCCACTCACACTCCCAAGACACACAGTCCTGCGAGCTATCGGCACCAGAGGAACCAGTCCTCTCAACGAGCAATAAATCACATATCTCTAAGCATCTCGACTGAACTACCTCCCGTGATCCGTGTAAATCCTCGCAAGGCAACACCGGCATCACCCATATTCCATACCCGGAATATCTGCCGTGCATGACCAATAACCCGGCCATCGCACCTCCCTTGCGCACCTTCCAGTGTCAGCTTGCTTCAGAAAGACTTGTCAAGACAACTATGGCTAGGCTACCATTAACACCCAACAACTCTCTGCAGTAGGTCCTCAATACAAACGTAATAAAACAAACAAGTACCATACGCCTGCAATCCAACCCACCACATAGAACCGCTAAGTGAAATAACCCGGTCTCGTCACTCGACTCATTTTCCCGAACAAGCTTAACTAAAACACGCAATGCTCACAACAGCAATAAGAACATCCATCTTATCACTCTCTTGCATTAACGTTTCTTACCCCAACGTAATGCAAAACCGTGACTCCCAAAGTCACCAATAATAAGAAATACTCATCTTATTACACATCATAATGTAACATCGTTCTATACAACGGCAATACAAAATGAAACACACATAGCACACAGCTACAACCGAAACTGGAACCTCTCGATGGAACTCAAGCCGCAACTTGCTTCTGGAACCACTTCTGGAACCTCGCTTCCATCCTAGCCTCTGGCTCCCAAGTTTCCTCCTGCACCCCGTCACAGTCCCACAGAACTCGCATCATCGGAATCCTCTTCCGACGAAGCTCCTTGACCCTCCGCTCGAGAACTCTCAAAGGTCTCGCCTCAACGGTCATATTGGGCTGGAGATCTGACGGAATCTCAGCCAATACCTCGTCACCCCTATGCAAACACTTCTTCAGCATCGACACATGGAAGACCTTATGAAATGCTTGCATAACCGCGGGTAACTCCAACCGATACGCTACCGGTCCAACACGCTCCACAATCCGGAACGGTCCCATATACCTCGGACTCAACTTAGTCGCAACAATGGACCTGTTCGGACCTCTCAGTAAAGCCATCTTGAGATACACACTAACTCCCACCTCAAACTCAAGCTCTTTCCGCCTCTGATCAGCATAACTCTTTTGCCGATCTTGGGCCTCTTTCATGTTCAGCTTCAAAACCCGGATCTTCTCCGTAGTTTCCTGAACAAAACTCGCACCCAAAGTGCTCCTCTCCCCCACTTGTGTCCAACACAAGGGGGTACGACAGGGCCTCCCATACAGAGCCTCATATGGAGCCATCCCAATACTTGCCTGGTAACTATTGTTATACGCAAACTCAACCAAGCTCAAGTGATCCGCCCAATGACCACCCCAATCCAGCACGCACATCCTCAACAAATCCTCCAAGGTCTGGATGGTCCGCTCGGACTGCCCATCCGTCTGAGGATGATACGCCGTGCTCAAGTGCACCTTCGTGCCCATCTCCGCCTGAAACGCATTCCAGAACTCCGATGTGAACTTAGGATCCCGGTCCGAAACAATACTCACCGGTACTCCATACAGTCTCACAATCTCCTGCACGTACTTCCTAGCCAAAACTGCCGCCCCATCGGTCTTCTTAATGGCCAGAAAACGCGCACACTTGGTCAATCGATCGACGATGACCCAAACAGCATCCTTGGTCCGAGAAACTGGTAAACCCACCACGAAATCCATCGTGATCATATCCCACTTCCACTCTGGAATGGGTAAACTCCGCAACAAACCACTCGGGACCTGGTGCTCCGCCTTCACTAACTGGCACACGTTGCACGAAGCAACCCAGTTAGCCACATCCTTTTTCATCCCGACCCAATGATAATAGCGCTTGAGATCGCGGTACATCTTAGTCGCTCCGGGATGAATCGCAAACATACTCGAATGAGCCTCAATCAGGATCTCTCGCCGCAAATCCTCATCCAAAGGTACGCATACCCTCCCACTGACAAGGATAGTGCCGTTCGCAGATACCTGATACTCAGAACCCTCTGCTCTCGAAGCCTTAACCAAACCCTCATCTTTTCCCTGAGCCACCCGAACCCTGCTCAAAAGATCCGCCTGGTTAGCCGCCTCTAAGCCAAAGGTTCCTGAGATACAACACATAAGCGCAATGTGCTAATCTCGCTCACCAAGGACTCTACCTCGAGCTCCCGAGCCAAAGCCACCCGCTTCCGACTCAACGCATCCGCAACCAGATTAGCCTTACCAGGATGGTAAGCTATCTCCAGATCATAATCGGCCACTAGCTCCATCCAGCGCCTCTGCCTCAAATTCAACTCAGGCTGTGTGAAAATGTACTTCAAGCTCTTATGATCTGTGAACACCTGCACCTTTACGCCATAAAGATAAGATCTCCAAATCTTTAAAGCGAAAACTACTGCAGCCATCTCCAAGTCATGGGTAGGGTAGTTGCCCTCATGCTTCCGCAGCTGCCGCGAAGCATAGGCAATAACCTTCCCCCTCTGCATCAACACACAACCAAGACCCACTCCCGACGCATCGGTGTACACCACGTAAGGCTCACCCGACTCAGGCAACGCCAATACTGGAGTACTAGACAACATGGCCTTCAGCCCTGCGAAACTCTTCTCACACTCTGAGGACCACACGAAAGGAACATCCTTCCCTGTCAGCTTCGTCATAGACTTAGCCAAACTTGCGAAACCCTTGACGAACCGCCGATAATACCCTGCCAACCCAAGAAAACTCCGAATCTCAGTGGCATTCCTCGGCCTCGGCCAAGTACTAATGGCCTGGATCTTCTCCGGATCTACCGACACTCCCTTCGCAGAGACAATGTGACCCAGAAAACCGATCTCCCGCTGCCAGAAGCTACACTTGCTCAACTTAGCAAACAACTTCTGTTCCCGCAGCCTCGAAAGAACCACACGCAGATGCACCTCATGCTCCTCCCGGTGATATGCTCAATTTAATACCCTAAAGTACTAAAGCAGTTGTAATAGTATAGCTAGGGGTCGAACCACAGAAGACTCACAGAAACGCACAATAGATTCTATAGTGTCGAATTACGCTAAGCCAAACAGTTGTAATTAAAAGCAGTGCAGAAATTAAATGAGTTGTAAATCAATTGAGAAATATAGGCTCAGGGTTTTTCTCAGGAAATCAATGAATGCAGATAAACTAACTAACAGGATTCAGATTTAGCGCAGTTCTTGAACTCAAATCACTAAAATATAGCTAACCAACTCTCGTTGCGAAAACTATCTAAATCTAAATCCTAGGAATTCCAAATCTCTTTGCGAATCCTAAATTCTAAATCAGCTTTAATATCAGGTTTGATATGTTCACAAATCAATTAAACCAAATCTCTTTGCGAATAATCAATTTGCTCACCTAGGTTCTATCAGGTAATTAATCGCACTCTCGTGCCTAATCAATTATCCTAAGATCTAAGTTCCAGATTCGTCAACCTAGAATTAGCTATGAACACAACCTAAGGTAAAGAACTAATTCAGATGGTGAATCCTAAACAGATAATTAACCTAGCATTCAAAGAAATCCTTTATGAGAAAACCCTAAACCTAAAGTGGATCTACTCAGACATGGCAATTGAATCAAAAGACATGTTTGAATAAATCATCAATAGAATAGAAAGAAGGGTTTAGAGATCTGATCTCGGACGAAGGGAGATTCAGACTTGTCTCTCTAAAACCAAAGTAAAATCAAACTATAAAATAAAGCATAAAAAGGCATTCAAAGGCATAGAAAAGGCATCAAAAGGCATTAAAAGGCATAAAAAGGCATTAAAAGGCATAGCCTAAACAGGTGGCTGAAAACTCCTATTTATAACCTAAAACACGATCTGGGGTCTTCTTGTAATTATTAAAGACTTCTGGGCACTTTTGCAATTCCTCAAGTCTTGGAAAACTCGCGGGTTGTGTCTTGCTGCGCTGAGTGTCGATCGATACCAAGGGGTATCGATCGATGCTCGACGTGAATTCAGGTTCTCAGCGACACGATCTTTAGCTCTGCTACAAACTGCTCCAGAAAGCTCCAATACTTCCAATAATCCTCCAAACGTGCTATGACCTGTAAAAGACTCTAAAAAGACTCCAAAATACTATAAAGACTCTATAAAAAGGACTTATATCATGGCTTAAATAGGGTAAAAACCATGATATATCAACTCCCCCAGACTTAGCCTTTTGCTTGCCCTCAAGCAAATAGAAGACTAAACCAGAAAAAGAGGTTTGAAAACGTAGAGACTCACCTGTTCCTGAACCATCGAAAAGACCCTTTTCCCAAGTACCCAAATGTCACCTGATCAGCTTTCGATCTAACCACCATGTACTTCTCCGTAGACATTTGCAGCTTTTCCAGACTCCACACAAAATCCCACAGCATTGTTCAAGTAAAGCCCTCATCGCCAGTTTCATCTCTGCAGCTAATTTTTAAGAACCTTCTAGACTCTTTACCAGACAATATCTTGACAAAGGAACCACCCTTTTCACACTTCTTTTGTATCAATTTCTCTCCTCCAGACTTATTTCTTATTATATCCTTATTATTATTTTTTATTTTCAGCTTAGCATATACATATCAAGGTAGGAGACGCGAGTATTGATGGTGTTTGCCACCAAATCCCCGGTTCTTCCCTCTCTATGTATCAAAGGATGTAGGCGAATAATGGCATCATAGGAAAATCCTAGCCTCGCTTCCAATCCTTTGTGTGATCATCCCCTCTTAAGTAGAATAATGAGATCGCTGGAAATTTTCCTAACCCTCTACTCAGAAGAAAATCATTTCAATCTTTTATGCTCTTAATCTATCAACTTATTTCAGGGGAGAGAGATACCATAATTCTAAACACACGGGTTCCTTTATCAGATATGAATGATGAATCAAGCTCTATGAACACTAACCACATTGATGAAGTGCAAAAATTTGGCTCAGGCTTCAGAAGAACTCTGCTGGAGACATGGATGTTTTCTAGTCAACTGGTCAGCCTTTGGATTTTTCATTAGTCGATCTAGAACTGATCCTGTAACACTGTGCACTCAAAAACAAAATCAAATCAATAGGTTCAAGCACAGGATCATCATCTCCAACAAATTTTGACTCAATAAAACAGTTTTGACTCGATAAAACGACTGACTCTAAGAAAAACGAAAACGTTGTCAGCAGACACCTCCCCCAGACTTGAACAACACTGTCCTCAGTGTTATCTAGCCTAGAGTCAGTGAAAGAAACAAAGAAAAAGGATAGAACGAAGAGAAACAAGAAATTACCATTCTGGAACAGTCGGCGTCGATCGACACACGGCATGGTATCGATCGATACCATGCTTAGATCGACTTTGTGAATTTTCATCCGCGATTGGTGTCGATCGATACCATATGGGTATCGATCGATGCTTAGGCGATTTCGAGTTGCTCCTTGTTCATCCTGACACAGACTCAAAACAAACGAAAATAAAAATAAAAACGAATCAAAAACAGACTCACCAGTGGGTTGCCTCCCACCAAGCGCTCGTTTAACGTCAATAGCTTGACTGTAACGCCCTTCAGGCTGGATAAGAGTGAGAGCTTGCACCAAAACAGGCTCCATCACTTGACATTACTAGCTTGAAAGTTCTGCTTAGCATGCTGTCCACAAAAATTTGCCCTTTCTCTTTCAGCTCAGAAGTAAGAAGGACTCTGGCCTTGGAGAATGGCTTCAAGGCTCCCTTGCATTTGACCTTGTAATCAATCGAATTTCCATCACACTTCTGAGGAATCAGAGTGACATGGGGATTCTCGACCTTTTTGTTCTTGGCCTTCTTCTTCTTTGTTGCCTTAGTCTTCTTCTTGGGGATGTTGGGCGGTTCAGCTGGAACGTCTGTGACAGTAGGCTCATCAGGAGGCTCTTCCAGAAGATCAATTGCTAGCGACTCTCCTGTGATAACCTTGATGCTAGAGGCACGTGTGGGAATACTCCTAGGTGGAATGACATCATAGTAGACATCACTGTCAATGTAAGAGAAAGATAGTCTCTTATTAGGTGTGTCTATGATCGCGCCTGCAGTAGCCATGAACGGTCGTCCCAGGAGTATAGGCATACGAGATATCGCACCCATCTCTACTACCTGAAAATCAGTAGGCACCAGACAGTCTCCTACTTTGACCAGCAAACCATGGATAGTACCGTGTGGAAGCGAGGTGGAGTTGTTCGCGAATGTGATAGATGCCTCTGGTGATCGAATATCAGCTCCTAACCGCTCTGCAATTGCCTTTGAGATGACATTGACACTAGCCCCTGAGTCGACAAGAGACTCTTTGAAATTAACTCCTGAGATGGAGCATGGAACAGCGAATTTCCCTGGGTCTTCCCTCTGTGTCAATTTCCGTGGTTGTAGTGAATTGCGAACTCTTTCTCCTATCACCTCACGTGATTTCTTGGCTTCTGGTTCTTTCTGCGAGGGGTATCGATCGATACCAGGTAGGGTATCGATCGACGCCATGCGATTTGAATCGTTTCTGACAGGTACATCTTCATCAGAAAGAAGCTCCACGTTCGGGTTATCCAGCATATACTGTAGTCTAGCAATCTCCCATTCCTCCCTTGTCAGCTTAGGAACCATAGGATAAGGCATCCTGGTTACATACACTCGTTCTGCAACGACCTTAGGCACCACAATCGAAGTTTCAACTGTTTCCTCAGAAATCGCCCCGGTATCGACCGATACCAATGGGGTATCGATCGATACACGGGTTTTCGAATCCATTCGAGCAGATGTCTGGGCTGGTATCGATCGATACTGGGGAGTATCGATCGATGCTTGTGCGATTTCAGGAATGGCTTCGAGATTTTCTGCACGTAAGCTGATGGCATTGACGTGTGCATTGTGTGATTGAACCGCCTTTCCCTTGGAATTTGCTGCAGTCTGAGCTACTTGCGTCTCCAGCATCCTGTGGCTCGTATTTAGTGCCTCGATCCTTCCACTCAAATCGGTGTACATGGTGTCCATCTTACCATTGAAGGTGGCTGTCATCTTCTCCTGCCCTTGAACCAGGTGTTCAAGCATAGCCTCAATCTTACTCTCAGGAGCTTTGGGTGGTGGGGATTGGTACCCTCCTTGCTGAGCATTGTTGGTGAAGTTTCGATTGGAGTTGTATCCGAATCGCTGACCCTGAAAACCAGAACCACCTATGTAGTTAACATCTTCCACCTCATTCTCAGTAGCGAAGTGGACGGCCTTTGTTGTCTTTCCCAGCAGAAGACTGTGCATAGAATCCAGCTGAGCCTTCACTTCAGCGATCTGCGACCCATCCTGATTACCAGCCAGCCTCTTGCGCTCGAAATCTGCGCTCTTGGTGCTACTACTAGAGGCAAAGTTCTCGATCAACACAATAGCATCCTCAGGATATCTGGTGTTGAAATTACCATTGCTCGAAGAGTCCAGACCCATCTGATATCTCCAATCTACTCCTCTGAAGAAGATACCCAGCAGCTGCACATCAGAGTATCCATGATGTGGACAATCTCTCTGATACGATCTGAATCTTGTCCAAGCAGCCTTGAACGCCTCAGTAGGTCCTTGAGAAAAAGTGGATATCTTATTTCTCAGATCTTCAGATCGCCCGTCATCATAGAAGTTAATCAGGAAGGCTCTCTTGGTGTCCTCCCAATTAGTTAGCGATCCAGGAGATAGCTGCCTCAGCCAGTAAGTAGCTTCTCCACCCAGAGAGTAGGGGAAGAGCTTGCAGAAGAGATAGTCGTAGGACACTCCATTGCTCTTGATGCTAGTGACCAAGTCCTCGAATTTCTCTACATGGTCCATTGGATGTTCATGAGGAAGACCATGGAAGAGATGCTGTCCTACTAGAGTGTAGTAAGCAGGTTTCAGCTCGAAGTCATTCCTCTCATAAGCAGGAGGACGAATCGCTGACCGATTGGCGAAAAACTGCTCTGGCCTGTTGTACTCACCAATCGTTCTTCCACGATTAACCACAGCATTCCCTGCGTTGGCGCGCCCAGCTGGCGCGATAATCTCAACAACCGCAGCAGGGACAACGATGTTACCAGCTTCATCAAGTCGCTGCCCTCTCTCATTACACACGTGACCCTCTTGGTCTCTCAGAATTCCAGCTTCATCAGCTCTTAAAACCACTGGGTTGTTCATCCCTGATGTTTGCTTGGTCTTTCTGTTTGTGCGTTCCACAAACGCTAGCTGTTCCAATGACAGTTCAACTAGCTGTGTGCTCTTGTTGCTTCTGGTTTCACGAACAGGCATACACCTGCAAACAAAACACTAGGCAAAGCACGTAAGTAACCAGAAAAATACGTTGAGTATCGATCGATACCAAGTGGTGTCGACCGATACCAACAAAAGAAGACGACGGGTATCGACCGATACTACAGAGTATCGATCGATACCGACGAACTTAGTCGAAATTCTAAACTAAAATCTAATGGCAAATTGAGTCCCCGGCAACGGCGCCAAAATTGATATGCTCAATTTAATACCCTAAAGTACTAAAGCAGTTGTAATAGTATAGCTAGGGGTCGAACCACAGAAGACTCACAGAAACGCACAATAGATTCTATAGTGTCGAATTACGCTAAGCCAAACAGTTGTAATTAAAAGCAGTGCAGAAATTAAATGAGTTGTAAATCAATTGAGAAATATAGGCTCAGGGTTTTTCTCAGGAAATCAATGAATGCAGATAAACTAACTAACAGGATTCAGATTTAGCGCAGTTCTTGAACTCAAATCACTAAAATATAGCTAACCAACTCTCGTTGCGAAAACTATCTAAATCTAAATCCTAGGAATTCCAAATCTCTTTGCGAATCCTAAATTCTAAATCAGCTTTAATATCAGGTTTGATATGTTCACAAATCAATTAAACCAAATCTCTTTGCGAATAATCAATTTGCTCACCTAGGTTCTATCAGGTAATTAATCGCACTCTCGTGCCTAATCAATTATCCTAAGATCTAAGTTCCAGATTCGTCAACCTAGAATTAGCTATGAACACAACCTAAGGTAAAGAACTAATTCAGATGGTGAATCCTAAACAGATAATTAACCTAGCATTCAAAGAAATCCTTTATGAGAAAACCCTAAACCTAAAGTGGATCTACTCAGACATGGCAATTGAATCAAAAGACATGTTTGAATAAATCATCAATAGAATAGAAAGAAGGGTTTAGAGATCTGATCTCGGACGAAGGGAGATTCAGACTTGTCTCTCTAAAACCAAAGTAAAATCAAACTATAAAATAAAGCATAAAAAGGCATTCAAAGGCATAGAAAAGGCATCAAAAGGCATTAAAAGGCATAAAAAGGCATTAAAAGGCATAGCCTAAACAGGTGGCTGAAAACTCCTATTTATAACCTAAAACACGATCTGGGGTCTTCTTGTAATTATTAAAGACTTCTGGGCACTTTTGCAATTCCTCAAGTCTTGGAAAACTCGCGGGTTGTGTCTTGCTGCGCTGAGTGTCGATCGATACCAAGGGGTATCGATCGATGCTCGACGTGAATTCAGGTTCTCAGCGACACGATCTTTAGCTCTGCTACAAACTGCTCCAGAAAGCTCCAATACTTCCAATAATCCTCCAAACGTGCTATGACCTGTAAAAGACTCTAAAAAGACTCCAAAATACTATAAAGACTCTATAAAAAGGACTTATATCATGGCTTAAATAGGGTAAAAACCATGATATATCACCCGGCTCCTCGAATACACCAAGATGTCATCGATAAAGATGATCACGAACTCATCTAGATACTCCTGGAAAACGCTGTTCATCAGTCTCATAAATGCAGCCGGTGCATTAGTCAACCCAAATGGCATCACCACAAACTCGTAGTGACCATAACGAGATCTGAAAGCCGTCTTCCGGATATCTACCTCATCGATGGGAATCTGATGATATCCCGACGCCAAGTCAATCTTGGAGAACCAAGTAGCCCCTCTCAACTGATCCAACAACTCATCAATCCGCGGAAGAGGATACCTGTTCTTCACTGTGACTCGGTTAAGTCCCCGATAATCAATACACAACCGAAAACTCCCGTCCTTCTTCTTCACGAACAACACTGGCGCTCCCCACGGTGAAGAACTCGGACGAATAAATCCCTTACCCAACAACTCCTCCAGCTGCTTCTTCAGCTCTGCCATCTCTGCAGGAGCCATCCTATAAGGAGCCCTGGATATCGGTGCCGTCCCCGGTTCCAACTCGATCGTGAAAGGATCCGACCTAGATGGTGGCAACCCCTGCAACGACTGGAACACATCCTGGAACTCACGAACCACCCGAATATCCTGAACCCTAGCCTTTCCGACAGCCTCCGGCAAAGAAATAGTAGCCAAATACGCCTCGCAACCCCTCTCGATTAGACGCTCCGCGTGCACAACCGAGATTACGAGACTCCCGGAAGTCGGTCTCACACCCTGATACACCAACTTCCCTTTCCCCTGGTCGAACTCGACTCGCCCTCGGTGACAGTCCAGATGCGCCCTGAACTTCCCGAGCCAATCCATGCCCAAGATGACATCGTACAGCTCCACTGAGCAGATAATCAGATCGGCAGCCATGGACTCTCCTGCCACCTGAACATCCACGTCTCGCACCCGACCGTGAATCCTCAGGAGCTTCCCTCCGGCAACCTCCACGAAACTCAAACTCACACCGGGCTCGCTCCGTAAATTAGCCTTCTCGGCCAACTCCGGGGAAACGAAGCAATGCGATGCTCCCGTGTCAAACAACACATGACACTCTACACCTCCAACACACAAGGTCCCTGCACATATACATGTGCCGCGAACCTTAACACCCCGACAAGCCCGACATTCCCCAACACAGAATTAAACTTAGAGGAGTCTAAGAAAATACCTGTGATCGGCCTGGAACTCGGCTCGCCGGTCTCGGTGATGGAGTACACTCGAGGCGCTGATGCCACCTGCCTGAGAGGCTGCACTACCGCGGACTCACTCTGCCGCAACTGGGGACACTGAGGCCTGATGTGCCCCGCCTCCTTGCAGTGATAGCACACTCGAGAATCCACTCGCGCTCCGCCCTTCTGAGGACAGCTCGCCACTCGGTGATCCATGCTCCCACAACCAAAGCAACCCGGACCACCCCGACTACCACTCGAAGTGCTCTCCCTCTTCCGTTTCTGTCCTTGCATCGGCTTACTACTGCCTCTGCTCGGACCGGACTGCTGCTGCACATATCTCGCCTGAAAACGCGGTGTAGCCACTACCACCTCGTCCTTCAGACCCTCCTCAAGCAAGGCCGCAGTCTCAACCAACTCATCAACCGTGCAAAAAGGCCTCACTATGCAACGGTTCCTCAAGTCAACCCGAAGACCCATCAAGAATCTCTGCACACGGGCCGACTCACTCTCACCCGCTCGTCGAACATAAGACCCGAGCCGGATGAACTCCACCTCATACTCGCGTACCGACCGATCCCCCTGAGTCAAACTCGCAAGCCTCGACCCTAACCGGTTGAACGCCTCCTGAGGAAAGTACTTGGAGTTAAACTCCTCCACAAAATCCGCCCAAGCCATCGCGGCCTGTACCCTCCGTGCTGCCACACCCCTCCACCAGAGATGCGCATCACCCTCCAGAAAATGGACCGCAATGTCCACCTGGTATCCTGCGGGACACCTACTCGAGAGGAAATTCCTCTCTATCCTCCTCAACCACGCATCAGCGTCCTCAGGATTAGCACCTCCAGAAAAGAACCCCGTGCCAATCCTCAGCATCTGCTCCATCATCCTCAGGTAGGATGGGAGCTCCTCAGCAACCGCAGCTGCCACCTGAGGCTGAGCCTCCACCACTACCGGAGCCACAGGAGCCTGAGCCGGTACCCTCTCTGGTAACCGCTCCAACAACCTCGTCAACAAATCCGCTATGCGATCATCTCGGGCCTGAGCATCACCCGCTGCTACACCCGCAGCACGTGCTGGAACACCAGCCACACTGGCACTCACGCCAGCCCCAACGGCACTCACTCCGGCCGCACCCTCAGACCCAACCTGACTCGCACGCGAATCCTCGACCTGCTCCGCCGGCACACGGCCACGACCCCTACCACGGCCACGACCTCTACCACGCCCTCTAGCCATCTGCACACGTGCAGAAGCACAAACTAAGAAAACAAACAACAATCCTCACAATAAAGATACTCACCGTGGAATCTCACAAGGCTCGAAGAGGATGATTCTAAGACCCCACACAACACCCAATCTATTCTAGAACCACCTAGGCTCCTAGAACCGTATGGGCTCCTAGAACCGCATAGGCTCTGATACCAAATTGAAACGACCGCACTTTTTTTTTTTTTTTTTTAACATTAATACAGTCATAAATAAACAACGCGGAAACAATACAAACACCAGTTCTACAGCTTACACAAGCCAACAGTTCTAAAACAGCAAAAGCAAACAACACCAACAATAAAAACCCCGGGTCCTAACCATCCCCTCTTCACTGCCTCGATTCCACGATCACACCTTATCTTTACCTGCATCGACAAAAGTGATGCATCAACATTTGGCTAACCAAACGCTGAGTGAGAGATCATCCCAACAACAGGCTAAACAATAAGCACAATCAACAACAATTATCAATACGAAGAATTAATTAACACCAATTAAAACTTCTAACACAATAGCAATTCATCACCATGAAAACTATACCAACGCCTAGCAATTCCATCCCAAGAAAAGCTAGACACAAAGCCTGAAAGGCAACACACAACACGCCTTCAAGGCACAACCCACGACCAGTATCGATCGATACCTCCTTGGTATCGATCGATACCCAAACACATGCCCACAGGCAAACAACCGGTATCGATCGATACACCCCTGGTATCGATCGATGCCAAGCAACACATGCCCACAGGCAACAACTGGTATCGATCGATACACACCTGGTATCGATCGATGCCTACACGACTCGAGTCCACCGACAAGAGTCTAGTATCGATCGACACACACATGGTATCGATCGATACCCACCTGCAAATCACAACCTTCCGCGAGATCTAAACCCAGAAATCGCCACAAATCAACAAGGCAAAGCCCCAAACTCAACAATCAAGCTTAACTAAGCAACACACAAGCTTACTTGCTAACCTTTGGTCCCAACTCACCTTAAATCGGCTGGATCGAGCTCTAGAAGACCTCCCACGCTTCCCTCTAGTTCCCCACGACCAAACTCTTCCGATCTCTTCTTCAAGCTTCTCCCAAGCTCGAATCTCTCTCGATCTCGCAAGATCCAAGCTTCACCAAGCTTCACCTTCTCTCACGCACTCCTTCTCTCTCTCTCTCTCTCTCTCGCGACCAAGACTTTACTCTCACAAAAGAAATGGTCTCCCCGCGCAAGAAGAGAAGAGGAAGAAGAATATAAAGAGAAATCCCGGCTGGTATCGATCGATACTGCCCTGGTATCGATCGATACCCCATCCCGGAACAAAACAGAATTAATTATTTTCCCCAATAATCAATTCTTCCGGAACGCGGGCGTTACAATCTTAATCCTGGTTTTTTAAACACGATTACCGGTTTATTAAACTCAAGCACAATTTTTAGTCGCTATGTTGGTAATTATAAGAGAGTACAAAGTTCATGATGTTTAGTACAGAATAAATTTGTTTGGGGTGTGTAATTATAAGAGATTTTTCTGTTTATGTAAGGAGTTATTAATTATGAGAGTTTTGAAGTTTCTAACTTGGGTAATAAAATGTAAAAATGTAAATCACATGCTTGAAATTGATCTTGAAATAAAAACATGTCCAAAACTTGCACGAATGAATAGTGATAGTAAAAACGTATACGAATACGATCCGCGCATAATCATTAATATTTAAAATTTTGTTATATTTTTATGATATAAATAAAAGGTCCATATTTCATATTTTGCCTAAGGTCGTCAATATTATTAAGACGGATCTGGCTTCCCTCACCACTCTTCTGCTGCTGTTGCTGCAAGTGGCTGAGTCTCTTTATGAGGAAGAAGGTTTCATGACTCAATGTTGAGAGGGTCGTAAATAGATAATAATGGTCAGCTGTAGTTTTAGTCGTTTTATGAGTTAATTTAGAAATTGCATTGTCGTTTAGGAGAACTACTTGTTTAGGGATTACTCATGAAAAGAATTATACAAAACTTATATCCTTTACTCTATTCTTCCGCCGCCTCGCTTCTTCTTTCACTCTCGATCTTCATTCTTCTTCTTCTACTCTTCATTTCTTCTTCTCTGATAAGTTCAAGACTTATCAGATTCAACTTTATTTCTTTTGATATTTTGAGAACAAATTTCACGTTTCTCAATATCACAAAATCTAATAATCCAATATCACAAGAAATGTTGGAATTCCATTTGAACTGATCAGACTTTAACCAAATCTCTGTTAGAAATGGGAAAATAGATTCTTCTTATTGATATCTTATCAACCCAAAATCAAGGGCAGAAACATTGGATATCTCTGCTACATCTGTGCTCGCGCTAGACTTTACATTAAGATAATCGGATTAAGATAATCATAGATGGCAGAATGGATTCCAAGCATTCGCATCTACACAGTTTCCACACTTCCCTATTATATATATAGATTAAAAAGAAAAACAAGGAATTCATCAATGAAACCAACAACGACCACTCTTTGTTTAAAGTATGGATGCTAAGAATACAATATATCTATATGGAATTCTAATTTTATGAAGGGGCGAAATGGAGGAAGGAAGAACTTACTTGGACAAACTAGGTTGGAAAGTAAGCAAAGACAAAGCAAATCGATGCTGGAGAAATATCAAAAGGTCGTTGCATGGAGTGAGAATCAGCCGCCTACCTCTCTACCTAACAACAATAAGGGATATCAGACCAACAATTATGTGAAACATCAACGACCTGGAAAATAGATGCGACCACTGCTACTACTACAAACATATGGTCAAGTTTGTGTTCGTCATTTAGTCAATCATTCGTTTTTCCTCTTACGTAATCATTGTCTCTTAAACAGCTTTGACTTTAAAATAAGGCATTTCCATTTTAGTATTCGGACTTTCAATTCAGATTCAAGCAAATGATCAATGAACGACGATATAAAACAAAGCTTCAAAACATAAACAATAACTCATGGAAACAAAAGAAACTAAGTTGAGACGTACTAAAATTGAAATTAACAAAATAATCGACAAAATCAACAAACATATAATACTTAAAAAAAAACATGAACGGTTCTACCAAACAGAAACAAACCCATGACAACAGAAGATTGGTCATTTGCAGCAACGACAGACGGCGACTACAACTCTCGCTTCTAGCTACAAATGCCGGTAACTAGGGGATCCGACAATAAATAAAAAAAGACGGATCATCTGTCATTAGTTAGACTATCAATAAAAAGAGAATTTGGGTAACATTCGTGAATATTACCCTAGATGGTAGAGGCCAAAATCATCGAATATCAAATTAATTGTGGATAGGGGTTTCAGAGGACGCCGAATCCGGAATTAAGAACCGGAGAGTTGGGGAAACCTTTTTTTTTTTTTAATTGTGGAAAAAGGAAAACCTAATTTAAGTTGAGGGATTCTTAAATATTTTACTCTGATGGGCTTCGTCCGTACCAAAAACTTCTTATTATGTGTGTATATTACAATATTGTCCATGCAAGGATAAAATAATTACGGTAATAATAACCCATAATAATAATGCTATTTTTTATCTTCTAAACATTCATTAGAAAATATCAGAAATTGTGGTCTATGTGAATGCAATATGATTAGGTATTTCAAAAGTTTATTTAGGTAGATCCTACTAAGGAATATTAAAAATAATGTAGTTCAATAAAAATATTAAAAATAACGATAAAATAGAGGTCAAACGTATATATAAAGCAATGTAGACATTATACATCTACTTCCAACATCTTTGCACTCGTGAAAAGAAATCTTTCTTGGCGAATCATAACGAATATTATTACAAATCAAGTAAAATTAACTAAAGTATTCGCTTTGCCTCTCTCTAGAACCCTTTTTCTTAGAAACTTTTGTTTTTTTTTTTTTTATCAACAACTTCATTAATAAAGTTTAAAATTACAGAGGTTGGATAGAGGCAGCGAGAGCACGAAGTGATCGTTTTGCCAGGGTGTCAGCCGAACTGTTTGCTAAACGCGGGATAAAGACAACATAAATAAAGATAAACTGAGATAGAAGGGAAAAGATGTCGAAAAGGAGTCGGTGGAGTTCCTTAATCTGTTCCCGAGAGTTGAGAGCTCGGACGAGCTCCTGAGCATCAGACTTTAAACAGATCTTTGTGTATCCCTTCTCCAAGGCCTCCGCCATCAGAGGTGATAAAACAAAGGTCTCTGCAGCGTGGTTTCGACATAATTCTGAACCTACATTGTCATAAAAAATCCAGCCAAAACCAGCCATTTTTGTGCTCTTATTAGGCGCTCTTCGAAGGAGTGGCTTGGCCTGGATTGCAGACTGTGAATTCTGCCATTCAGGAGCACTAGAAACAGCCTTAATCAACGTTTCTCCAGGTGAGAAGATTCTGTTCTCAAAGAGTTGACAGTTTCGAGCCATCCATAAAGCCCAACACAGCCATGGAAACAAGGGACATGTTGTTGGGGGGAGGCAAATCATCTGAGTAGATTGCGAAAAACCTGCCCGAAAATCAGTGATTGATGATGAATCAATTGTGGTTTGAAATGGGGCGAGCCGCGACACTTGTGGAAGAACAAGTGCTCAGTTGATTCTAAATCACCGCAGTGAGCACATCCTGGATCGACAAGAAGGCCTCTGTTGAGAAGAGTTTCCCCACCGGTAGAGCGCTTTGCATTGCATTCCACATAAAGGTTCCAAGTTTTGGAGAAAATTTACCTGACCAGATCATCGAGTTCCAGTTGGGATGCGAGATGAGGGAACAAATCTTCAATCTTTCTTCTGTTCCAGGATCGAGAATCATCAGAGAGCAGTGAGATCTTTCGTTTCAAGTGTTGGGGCTGGTCTAGAGATATCCAAGGATCATTCCAAACCCAAGTATTTTTTCCGTTTCCGATCACCTTGCGTAAATCCCTGCCGATAAGAACTAGCCCTGGGCATCAATACTCGTTACCCGCCCGACCCGCTCGACCCGTCCCGTACTCGGCCCGTAAAACCGGGTACCCGACTCGTTCAAGTCAAGTATCAAGCCGAGTTAACCAACTACTTGCAAGTAACGGGACAAGTCCAAGGCGAAAATTTTTTTTGACTACTTGTCCCGTTACCCGGCTTGTTCCCGTTACCCGGCTTGTTCCCCGTTACCCGGTTTGCTACTTGTACCTGTTGATCCGTAAATCACACAAAAAGGGTAAAACAGTACTTTTGATCGGAATCTTGTTTATTGATCTAAGTCGGCGGTTACAACAGAGTTTAAGTAAGAAGGCAAAGACAAAAGACTTGAGATCGGTAATGAGCTCTCTTGTATTCTCTGTCTCTGCAGAAGTTGTGGATGGATTTGAATGAGGCGATGGCCTCCTTATTTATAGTGTCTTTGAGGCGGTTGAAAGGAAGATTTCTCCTTTTCCGAGTTCGATTAGGAAGAGGAAATCTTCCGGTTTTCTCGCCGGGATAAGGATAAATTCCTGATATCTCGACGAGTCGACCCAAAGGAATATTTCCTTTTCCGAGATCGGTGGGAAAAGGGAAATATTCCGGTTTCATCTGTTGTAACGGACCGGACTTGTGATGGGCCTAGATCGGTAGCCGAGGTGGGCTTTCAACGAGATTCCGAGCTCGGCCCAATGTTTTCGGGCCGACTTATCCTCGATCCGAACCATCGTAAACCGGTCTTGATTGAACCGATCTCGGTTCGAACCGAGTTAAACCAGGGGGTGCTAATCCCCCCTATAACAATTGGTCCCCCCCTCAGTTCGGCGAGGGAGTTTATGAGTTCGGCGAATTTTTGGGGAGTATTCTTTAGCTCGGTTAAAACTGAGATCGGTATGATCTGATCAGATTCTATTTCGAGTTCGCCTTGATGAACTGTACGAGTTCGGCGAACTGACTGAGTTCGGCTTGATGATACGAACTGTTCAAGTTCGGCGAACTGCTTAAGTTCGGCTTGATGATACGAACTGTACGAGTTCGGCGAACTGACTGGGTTCGGCTTGATGATACGAACTGTTCAAGTTCGGCGAACTGCTTAAGTTCGGCTTGATGATACGAACTGTTCAAGTTCGGCGAACTGCTTAAGTTCGGCTTGATGATACGAACTGTACGAGTTCGGCGAACTGACTGGGTTCGGCTTGAAAGGACGGATCCTCTTTAGATTGGGGTTCTTACGGTTGAATCGATTTTACGAACTTTCGAATTCGGTGAGTTTTTGGTATCGAGCTCTGATATATTTGAAGTCGTACTTTATACGACTTCTCAAACTTGTCGTACACAGTGGTGCCGTAAATAGTACGGTCTTAGCCGGGTGAAGAGGACAAGTTCGACTGAACCTGCTCAAGGTCGGCAATCCATATTGTAGATCGGCTTATCGATTTTGCGGTTGTTGAGAAACCGGCTTACTGGTTTTTGCGACTGTTGAGGAATCGGCTTATTAGTTTTTGCGACTGTTGAGAAGTCGGCTTAGATTTGCGAGGAAGGACGTTCGGCTTGACCCTAGAGTTTAGTTTAAGAGTACGTGAACAGCTCATCTTAATATGCTCTAGGTTTTCTCACATTGAATCCGAGTGTGCAAGACGGGCTCGGCTTATTTGGCTCGGATAATCTGAGAAGTTGGTGCGAGACTGATCTCGGCTTTGAATGTGGAAAGTGTATTATCCATTGCACCATGAGGATGCGTGCGAGCTAAGCTCGGCTTTATCAGATCGCCTGGCCAGGACGTTGATATGGGAACCGTTGGTGGTCCAAAATGCGAACTGTTTGGAGTTCGGCAAACATAAAGTTTGGCTTAAAATACGAACTGTTGGAGTTCGGCAAACATAAAGTTTGGCTTTAGAAATACGAACTGTTGGAGTTCGGCAAACATAAAGTTTGGCTTTGAAGGTACGAACTGTACGAGTTCGGTAGAATGCCTTGGTAAAATTTTATTAATGTTATAGCTGCGCCTTGTGAGGGCTGCCTACGTACCTTCGAAAGAAGGATCAAGCCATTCGTAGTTCATATGGTATTAGAATCGAGCGTATGTGTAGTAGCTCGGTGATCTTTTTTTTTTTGCGAGCGTTTGGAGCTCGGGAGCGTTTGGAGCTCGGTTCTTATAGTGCGAGCGTTTGGAGCTCGGCTTTTTTTTTTTTTTTTTTTTTTTTTTTTTTTTTTTTTTTTAATGGCGCGGTCTGTTCGAGGGTTGGAAGGCTCCTTCGACTGGAACTTCCCCCTTTTTGTACTTCATCATCAGGAACTCCTGTAGATGTCGGCACTCTTCGGTTGAATGATTTCCATACCGGTTATGGAAATTGCAGTACGGTGTGGATTCAGTGTTGTCGGGCTCTTTTGGCTCATCCGACCGAACCCAAGTGTTTGACCAGGATTGCTGGGTTTGGACCGCATTGACGGGTTGTTTCGGGGGAACGTATAGTTTGTCTTTCTCGGATCTTTCTTCCTCCTCCATGATGAAGATATGCGCCCTGTGCAGGATGTCCTCCAATGTCTTTGGATTATTGCGTTTGATCTCCCTGTGAAAGTCCGATTCGTACCAGGTGGCTTTGTAAAGAGCCTCGATTGCGGATTCGTCGTCGATCGTGCAATGGGATACAACCGTTTTGAAACGTTCCATGAAGTTGCGTAGGGGCTCGTCCTGCTTCTGTTCGAGGGCCCAGAGTTCGGCGTTCTTTGTTTTCTGCTTGACAAACATGGTGAAGCGTTTGAGGAATTTGGTAGTGAGCTCGTTATAGCTGTTCACCGAACTTGGCTCGAGCGTCGAAAACCAATCGAGCGCGGCTCCGGATAAGTTTTCGACGAATAGTTGGCACATGGCTGCGTTCTTCTCGGTTTCCGAGCCGAAACGAAATCGGTTCATTGAGATGACAAACGAGGTCAAGAAGCGTTTAGGATCGGTAAACCCGTCGTATGATATGATCTTGACTCTTTCTAATCGCCGGACGGGAGTGTTGATGATCGTGTCGGTAAACGGTGTCCTCTGTGACTCCTGAATTACCCGGTCGATTTCCGGTGCCGAACTTGCAGCCTGGTGGACTTTGGTCCGCATCTCTTGCAGTTGGGCCTGTACCTTGGCGAATTCCAAATTTATGGCAGCTTGGTCTGCGATGTTAATTTCCGAACCGGACGCGGATCTTCTTGTCGGCATGTCGATCGTGCCTGGGGGTTGAGCGTCGGTTAAGTCGGACAAGAGATTTCGGCGTAACGTGTTTTCGTTGGCGGGGGTGATCGGGTTTGGTTCGAGGATACCGGTCTGGTTTCGGTGTTCGAAGTGGGATGCTATCAGTGAAGTGATCCGCTCTTCGTTCCTTTTGTTGATCTCGGCGAACTGTGCCGCCATGGCCTCCATAAAGACGGTCGGATCCGTGAATATCGAAGCAGCCGGAGGCGGCGGAAGAGTTGTCGGGGGGTTGGTTTGATTATCCCCTTCAATAAGTGAGTTCGGAGGAAGCCCTCCTCCGTTTGTTGGTAGCTCGGTATTGACTGGATTGGGTTCGTCAGCGCGCGGGTTTTGACCGTTGTTGTCCGAGCTGTCGACGAGGGCTGCGGTGGTATCGACTGGAAGAACCATTGCCGAACTTCAATCAAACGATATCCGAAAGTACTGTTCTATTTTCCCCACAGTCGGCGCCAATTGTTGATCCGTAAATCACACAAAAAGGGTAAAACAGTACTTTTGATCGGAATCTTGTTTATTGATCTAAGTCGGCGGTTACAACAGAGTTTAAGTAAGAAGGCAAAGACAAAAGACTTGAGATCGGTAATGAGCTCTCTTGTATTCTCTGTCTCTGCAGAAGTTGTGGATGGATTTGAATGAGGCGATGGCCTCCTTATTTATAGTGTCTTTGAGGCGGTTGAAAGGAAGATTTCTCCTTTTCCGAGTTCGATTAGGAAGAGGAAATCTTCCGGTTTTCTCGCCGGGATAAGGATAAATTCCTGATATCTCGACGAGTCGACCCAAAGGAATATTTCCTTTTCCGAGATCGGTGGGAAAAGGGAAGTATTCCGGTTTCATCTGTTGTAACGGACCGGACTTGTGATGGGCCTAGATCGGTAGCCGAGGTGGGCTTTCAACGAGATTCCGAGCTCGGCCCAATGTTTTCGGGCCGACTTATCCTCGATCCGAACCATCGTAAACCGGTCTTGATTGAACCGATCTCGGTTCGAACCGAGTTAAACCAGGGGGTGCTAATCCCCCCTATAACAGTACCCAAGACAAGACAAGTAATAGAAAAAACAAGGCAAGTAATGGAAAACAAGACAAGTAATGGAAAAAGCAAGGCAAGTAATGGAAAAAACAAGACAAGTAATAGAAAAAACAAGGCAAGTAATGGAAAACAAGGCAAGTAATGGAAAAAACAAAGCAAGTAATGTAATTACTTGTTGAGCGGGGACCCGTACTTGCAAGTACGGGTACGGGTCAAGGTACCCGCAAGTATCAAAAATCTGGGCGGGTACCTTGATTCAGCGGGTACCCGTTTTAGCGGGTCCAAGTACGGGTCAATATTTTCATTACCCGTACGGGACGGGTCAAGTAGCAAATCGGCCAAAATAAGCGGGTACCCGCCCCGTGCCCAGGCCTAATAAGAACCATGTGACATTACCGAGCTTGCTCTAGTTTAGAACAGAGCATATATATACTCCTTACTTTGGAGCTACATTATTGGTGTTGATTCAAAGTCAACGAATACCACTTGTTTTGTGAACAGTCAACATCCTTCAAACCAATAACTTGACTTTCTTTAGCTTAATATTTACTTCAATAAGATAAGTGTCTAGACTTATCCTGAGACGTAAAAAAGAATCTTATCATCTCTATAATATTATTTAAGAAAATATTTTTTAAAATAAACTTTATTTTGTAAATTATTATATAAAATATCATTACAAATAAAAAAAGATAACTGAAATAAAAAAGAATATATTATCTTTTAAAATTATTGATGAAAATATAAAAAATCTTTATTTCTCATTAAAGAGGTTATTTACTATTTATTTTTTTAATTACTTTTAATACTATATATTTTAAAATAATAATCAATCCATATATATTAAAAATATATATATATTCAAAATCATGCTATATTTTTCACTATAATTTATTATATTTTATTTGAATATATATCAAAACAAAAATTAAAAATCATTTTACAAATTTTATAAAAAGGTAGACACGAGATTTATTTTTGAAAAATTCGTAGACTAACCACAAAAACCAGAGTCATTAAATGGTGCATATTAGAGTTATGTTTTCCAAAATATAAGTTTTTACGGGTTAGCCCAAATAATATTTTAGTCCACTGCAAAACAGTAAAATAGAAAAATTATTACGAACAATTAGTTTTATCTATAATCATTAGTTAGCAATAATGTAAAATTCAAATAAAAGCAATTTTTAAAAAATTTCAAATCAATTTCTTTAAAAAACAAATTACTCCACGCTATAATTAGCACGAATTAAATCCTAGTATCATATTTAAAAAAAAAAACCAAATATACTAAATACGTTAAAGATAAAAAAAATATAAGGAAAATATTAAAAAAATAAAAATGATACTAGAGAAAACTTATTGCAACCAGTATTCTATACACAGTTAAACAAATGATTAGATCTAAAAAAAATTGTAACTATTATTTGAACTGCCGGACACATAATTAAGTATCTAAATTAACCATATGATTGCATTTTCAATGTTGACAGGTTGCTAATAGCAACATAAAAATGTGATAACTAAGTGGTGGTGGGTGGTTCCCTTGTGAAGGAATTGCCATGTTGCTCTAGGTTAGTGATCGATTCTCCACAAACGTGAAATTATCTAATCATTCTCATTTGATCAATCAAAAATAATACTACGTTTTAGGCTTATTTGAAAATACGATGAATGACTTAGTCAACAATATCATTCATCCGGTGGTAAAAACATGAATTATCCCTTCTTATAAAAAACATAAAAAGGTGATCAAGAAGAGACGTGGAGGAAAATGGCACAGTCGTGGTGAGTAGATGCAAAATTGGAAGAAGAGGAGCACACTAGTATTCTAGAAATCGCCTCTTGTTTTCCTAGAAAGGCAACGAAGAAGAAGGACTAATATATAGAATTTTAAATGTAGCATTTTACTATCTCAATATATATCATTATCGAATCAAAGGAACAATGGCTTTGACATCGATCAAAAATCAAAATCATTACTTCTCAATCACAACTTAGTAATATAGCCTTAATGCACAAAAGAACCGGTTTTACGCCATCCCTTTTTATTTGTTTATTTAAATGCTAATTTTTGAATTAAAAATATTGGAGCAATAATTAATTACAGTGATTGAGAATCAAATTATTGGGCACAAGTCATTGGATGTGATAATTATGTTAATTATATTATGAATGGGTTAGTTTATGAAATTAGATCTCATTGTTCTGTTTTATATGTATCTCTTGTACGATGCTGTTACACGTATACAAAAATCTACTTCTTCTCTCTGTTTCAAAAAAATTGTTAAATTTATATGACAATGACATGTAGGTTAGCGGTTTGTGTGAGTGTTGTCATTGTGTCACTACTCCGGAAAAAAAATGTTAAATTTCTATTATTACTTAATTTTTGTTTACGAATTCTTTGCTCGATCATCTTTAAGTGATATATTAAACTTAGATTGTGCTGAACCATTCAAAAAACTATCGTTACTTTACCCATGTAGTGAAACATAGTTACATAGATCACACCCGCAACCGCAACAGCCTTTGCAAATAAAACGAAAATAAAGAAATTATTTTCGTAGAGTTAGTGGCCAAATTAGTATGATACATCACATTTCCCTTTTAATGTAATTAATTATATATTCTGATTTCCCACCTTTAACTAGTTAGCATAATTAGTAACTACCTGGAGATTCAATGTCGTTTTAAATTCCATTCGATCAATAAAAATCAAACCGTGGTGGTCTAATGCTAAAAATTTATGGATAAAGTGCAATTTTATATGGAATCCATGTCATAAAATAACATTTTGTTTTCCATCTTCAGCTCTTTCAAAGCATAGTTCTTATGTTGAATCTCCAAATGGTTTTTATTTAATAAGTATTTAATGATATTATGTAATTTTCTATATTTAATAAGTATTAAATTTTATTAAATTCATAATTTATAAAAGTTTTGCAAAAAAATGGGTTAATTTGTAATTTTTAGAAATAAAAGGTATTATTAATAAAATACAAAAAAAATCTATTTAGAATATTCTTTTTGGAGTAAAAAATGGAGTTATACATTGAAACAAAACACAACTTCATTTTGGAGTTGTTCCATTTTGAAGTAAAAAATGGAGATATACATTGGAGATGGTCTTACGCTCAGAGCCGACCTTGAGTCCAAGCAGAGTAAATCTATGCTTGCGGTCCTCGTTTTCATAAAAATAAAAAATTAACCCTTAAATTTCAAAAAGTATCTTTAGTTTAGTAATAAAATTATAAAAACTTTTTTCAAAAAATCATAAGTGCGAAACTTAATATAGTAAAACGGTTCAAATTTTTTTTATTTAGCTTACGGCTTTTTAAAACTCAGCTTGTTCAATCTTCAACTTAACCAATCAAAATAATGCGACGCTTTGGCCCATTAAAAAAACTGATGAATAAGCCATTCAACGACTACCTTCACCCAGACAAAATTAGTCAGGTTTGGATCCATAACTTCTTGATTAGCAAATAAATAAATGTTCTCTACAAAAATAGTCGACTTTTGTTTTTTTATTCTATTTTACATTTCCTTTTTCAACATCTATTCTATTTTACATTTTTTTATTAATATTAACTAGAGGCAAATTAGATATTTGCATATCAAATTTTACATTGAAAACTTAAAACAATATATTAAAACATTTACTTTGTAACGGAAGTAAACACTTGCGGACACAAATTATACACACATGAATAAGATACAAGAGTACAACCATGGTCTAATACAGTTTTACTTAATCATACAGACATTGTAGAATCCAAACCAACAGATTAATCAATCTTCTTTAAGCAAACAGAACCTGAGAATGCGACGGAGTTAAATCTGCATAACGCTCCGGCGACTCAACCACCTCCCACCTCACACCAAACTTATTCTCCGACCTCCAAATATTCCCAACCGCGAGATGAAGATTTCGACCAACCACGTATACCCTGTTCCCGTAACAGTTAACCGCAAACGGTCTACAAATCTGCTCAGGCAATTCCGGTCCATTAATCGTCTCCCACGAATCCGAAACCGAATCATAAACCTTCATCTTCATTCTCTCTAATTCCGACACTATAAACAACCGATCATAAATCACAACACTCGTACCGGTCCATCCTTCTCTTAGCCCCATCGCCATTGTTTCCCATTGATCCGTCCTCGGGTCATAAACTTGACCTCGCGGGGATACGAAGAACGGCCATAACCATCCTTCTGTTACCAACAGCTTCCCGTTTAAAACCGCTGTATCGTAAGACGCCATGCGTGTTACCATGTTCGAAACAGGCTGCCAATTCCCGTCCAAAGGGTTCAAAACCTCGGCAAAATCGAGCTCCAATAAATCCGCAGAGTTTCCACCAGCTGCGTATATCATTCCGTCTATCACACCGCTGCCGAAAAACGATCTCGCGGTTATCATTTTGTTCGTGACGGTCCAATGGTTCCTCACCATATCGTACTTCAGCACCAAATCAAGAGGGCAATCCGAATCAGAAACCATTCCGCCGCATACAAACATAGTACCTTCACGAGGCATCGAAACCGATCTGAATCCGTGAGGACAAACTTTGTCTCTACAAGGCATCGCCGGGATTTCGTGCCAAGTGAGGTTCCTCAAATCCAAAACCTTCCATTGGATTTTCCCTGTGCATCTGCTAAACCCGACAACGAACAGCCACGGTTCTTTAAACCCGAGCTCCTTACGCCTGGCGAAAAACGTCTCTTTAGCACCGAACAAGAAATGCCATCTCTTGCACACGGATCTAGTCGATACATGGCTTTGGACTGGAACCCGTAAAAGGCAGTAAAGGGCAACATCGTCTGGTAAACCGGGAATTAATGGTTCTCCTCTAAGAGACAGTTCTAATTCCGATGATCTATCAAACAATTGCGATTGAATCGATGCTGCTACCCTAAATTTGGGAGATAATGTCATCTGAGAATCACCAAGCTTGTGCACAGCTGCTCTTTGGGATGAAACCCTAACCCTCTGCATCTTCTTCTTCTTCTTCTTTTAACACTAAAAAAAGACACTCATTTTGCTTATATTCCAGATTCGAATCAACAGTGGAAAGTTCAAAGTTTTCAACTTTGGTTCCTCTACTCTGGTTCAACCTGAGAATGGAGAAAACGAAAAAAGAATAACCTCGAGAATCAGCAAATTAAGACTCATCAAATTCGATACTTCTGTAAACAGATATCGATTGAAAGGAAATCCAAATTCGAATTCATTGAAACAAACCCTAGAAAAAAAGGGGATAAACAAATCCAGAGGAAGAAGCGAAATCAGAGAAAAGACAGAGAAGCAAGACTCGATAGAATAAGTGATCGGAACTAAAAAAAAAATTAAAGAAACCGAAGATCAGATATTTCATATCCTTACAGAACAAGACGGCGATAGTTACTGTTGTTTGCTTTGTCGCGAATCTTTCAGCTCTTCCGTTCTTTCTTTTTTTTTTTTTTGTAAATTGAGATAATCGAGAAGACGTAATACTTTGGTAAAAATAAAATACGCCTTTTCAATATATTGAAAATTAGTGTGTATCTATTTAAGTAACTGCCGCAAATCTTTCGTGTAGAATCTGTAGATGTCCTTAGAAGTTAATAAAGAATTATTCTATAAGAAACAAGTCAAGAATGGCCAAAAAAAATGTCAGAGTTTTGGTTGGAAAGCGGGTAATTCGAGGCAACGGGCTTAATACTGGGCCTGAACAATATTATTGGCCCATATAACAAATGGGTCTTATTACATTTGGTGATTTGGTAAGTCTAGAGTCTCTACACCAAATGATAGAGTGAGAAGGAAAAAAAAATTGAAGAGAGTAATACTGTCATGACCCCATTATTTATTTAATTATTCATTTTTTGTAGTTTAGTAGATGGATATTTTGTTTTTATTTTCTAACTTTGTGTTGAACGAGTGAAACTCTTTTTTTTTTTGGTGTGACTGGTGAAAACTGAGCTAGATACATAGAGCTGTAAAATAGACTGTACGCATCCGTTTGCGTCCTTCCATGCAGATTATTTTTTTGTGGGCTGTAATTGGTTGTTTCATAATGGACAATAGTTCAAAAAATATCCACGTCTAATAAGTCCATGTCCAGTTGAATCTGTCATTACATTCAACTTTTTGTGTGTATTAAATTAGTATGCTTATATTTGATTAATTCCAATTCTATCATTATTGATATGAGTATGATCGCAAACATTATTTGATTAGTTTCATCTCTAAGATACAATGACATATGACGATTTGTAACATATGTTTCTTCTATTCTTAACAAAGGTTACAGCTGGAAATTGGAATTTGATATGGAATCCAATTTTACGAAAGTGAATCTGCAAAATGCAATAGAATATGTAAAAGAAGTGAATTTTCATATATTACAATAACTCTATGAAATGAATTACATAATCTATGAATTATATGATCTATTTTTTTATGAATAATATGATCATCTTGCTATACGGCGGAGATATTTCTTTTGGAAGAATCTTTTTAAACATATGCAAGTATATATATATTAATTACAATTTCTTTGAAAGAAATAAAAAAGGAATTAAGATGCAAGTGCAACCAATCAATATGATGATTGTGACTATTGTCTATTGCTTGGTAGGTATAGACCTTTGGTAGTTTTTTCGGTGAGTTCCTCACCACCATAGGATTCTCTCAATTATTTATGTTGGACAAAACACATATATTGATTTTAAATACTATTTTCTCCGAAACATTAAAACATTTTATATCCTCGATCATCAGTCAATCATACATAATTTACAAATAATCAAATCCAAACAAAATCAGAAAATGGTCACGAAAAGATATGCATAAAGATCGTTCCATGTGCCAATAGTATCCAGTATCGGAATTTTCTTGAATAAATGCATGTATATGTCGGATTCTTGATATAAACATAAGATCTTTTTAATGAGAAGTTGTAATGATAAGTTGGTGAGATTTAATTTATTGTACCAACTTAGTCTTTATAGCCGTATGTGCAGTCCATGTGGCTAACCGAATTATCCCTTCTTTTTGTTATGTTTTGGTGCTCACCATGTGCTAATATTTGGCCATCAATCTAACGTATGTTTGTATATATATAAAAGAGTGTTTAAGCCAACCAACTTATTCAATTCAAATCGGGAAAATTATATAATCATATGGGATTTTTAATACTTTTTCGTGGTCTTGTATTCTATTAAAAATGAGATTAAAAGTGAAAAAAAAAAACCTAAGCTAATTACTTTTATTAGCAGACCCTAGTCCAATTCCAATAAAATTTTCAACATGTCAACTATATCATCTTATGAGAATTAGGGTTCTAAGAAACAATCGTTACAATAAAGAAGACACGTCTAAAACAAAATGGCGGGATCTAGACCAATAGAACGGGATCAGAGAACAACAAAAGAACTCTCAAATTAGTCAGTTTAGGAGAGTTGGAATTCTTCTACTGCGATTTCAATCGATTTCAATCATTAATGATCACATGTATACGTTTTTAGTGAAAAAAAAATCCGAAATTTTATATATTTCGATATATTAGTTTGTGTTTTGGTTTTAGAATTCTTTGGTTTACAAAACAAACAAAAATTCTCAAATTAGAAGTATCCAAATTTTTCATAGTTACAACATTCTATGATATAAAAGCTTAATATTTTCTGGTAGAGCTGCCAATTGATCATGTCCGTGTTCATATGGGCCGCTCATTTGGACATTTTTTTTTTACTGTGGACTATGAATTGGTTGTCCGTAATTTATGAGTGTACCCTATTAGAGTATATAAGCTGGTTTAGTTGATTGAATTGGTTTAGTATTGGTTTAATGTATTTGGTTAAGTCTCCTTTAGCTTAATCTTGTTTGATATATAAACGATTGTAAATTCACTTTCAGTTTAATGAGAAATCTTCTTCACTCTTAATATGGTATAAGAGCCAGGTTACTTATCTAACTATCATTGCAATCTTTCTCGAACTTCTTTCATTCTTGTTTCTTTTTATCCTGTTCTTTATCTTCTCTCCTCTGTTCTTACATACTCAAACATTTATCCACACTATCACTCCTTTGTTCTTTCTTGTACTACTGAGACAGAACCACATAATTTTAAGCAAGCTATGGCTCATCCTCATTTTCCGAAGGCTATGAATGTGGAGTTGTTTGCTCTTGAGTCTAAGGGAACATGGAGCATTGAATCTTTGCCGTCTGGTAAACATGTTGTTGGCTGCAAATGGGTCTATACTATTAAGTATAATCCAGATGGATCTATTGATCGATATAAAGCACGATTAGTGGCAAAAGGATACACACAACAAGAGGGTATTGATTACATCGATACTTTTTCACCAGTTGCTAAACTTTCTAGTGTTAAGCTTGTTCTAGGTCTTGCTTCTTGTTTTGGATGGACTCTTACTCAGATGGATGTCACCAATGCTTTTCTGCATGGTAACTTGGATGAAGAGATATTCATGAGCCTTCCTCAAGGTTATACTCCTCCTCAAAATGTTTCTCTTCCACCTAATCTGGTATGTCGTCTAGACAAATCTTTGTACGGCTTGAAGCAAGCCTCTAGACAATGGTATCATTGTTTCTCCAAAGTCGTTCTGCAGGCTGGTTTTACTCAGTCTCCTGGTGATACTACTCTCTTTGTTAAGCAAACTGAATCATCATTTACTGCCTTAATGGTATATGTTGATGATATAATGATAGCATCCAACAATGATTCAGAGTTACAACTTCTCAAAAATGCTCTCCATCATGCATTTCAGATTAAGGATATGGGATCTCCAAAGTTCTTGTTAGGTCTAGAAATTGCTCATAATGCTTCTGGAATGTTAGTTTGTCAACGGAAGTATGCTCTGGATATACTTGCTTCCACTGGTATGTTGGCTTGCAAACCTGTTGCTGTGCCAATGGATCCAACAGTTCACTTGAGCAGAGAAACTGGTTCCAAATTAGAGAATGCTACTCCATACCGTGAACTTATTGGTAGGCTTCTCTACTTGACCATCACCAGACCTGATATCACCTTTGCTGTGAACTACTTGAGTCATTTTTTGTCATCTCCAACAGACATACATCTTCAAGCTGCTCATCGGGTTCTGCGATACTTGAAGAATAATCCAGGTCAAGGTCTGTTCTATGTTGTTGATTCTGAATTGTGCCTCAATGCCTTTGTTGATGCAGATTGGGCTACATGCCCTGAATCTCGGAGATCAATCAGTGGTTTCTGTGTCTATTTGGGGAAATCATTGATTTCTTGGGAATCAAAGAAACAATAAACTGTGAGTCGCAGTAGCACGGAAGCAATCACAGATCCAAATGGGCATCCACAAGATGCCCACAACAATTTATGTTTTTTTTTATTAAACCAAAAATGATTTAAATATTATATTTAATAAATCAAATATGATTTACTTATTAAATTCCCAACAACAAATGATTTCGTTCTTTCCCGCTAAGAATGTGATTATATGTTATCCCGTTAAAAAAAAAATTTTGCATGTTAAACAAGGAATCATGTTTTTGGTAGGAAAATACGGTATCACGTTTTTGGCAGAAAAACATAACTTTGCGGTTTTAGTGGAAAACATGATTTTTGCAAGAAAATGCAATTTCACGGTTTTGGCGGGAAAATGCAATTTCACGGTTTTTACAGGAAAACGTGTTTTTACGGTTTTAACGGAAAACGCAATTTTGGCAGAAAACATAGTTTTGCGGTTTTTGCGGGAAAAATACGATTTCACAGTTTTGGTAGAAAACCACGATGTTGCGGTTTTGGTGAGAAAAAACGATTTCGCGGTTTTGGCGGGAAAATATGGTTTTACGGTTTTGGAGAGAAAATTCGGGTTTGGTGGAAAATGCGATTTCACGAGTTTGAAGTTTTGGCAAGAAAACCCGATTTTGTTATTTTGGTAAGCAAATATGATATTTAACGATAATTGTAATATATCATTTAATAAGAATAATCAATGATAAAATTAATTAGTTTTATTTTATTTTTAAAAAATTTTGGGTTGTGTTTAAAAAAAAGTACATGGCTGTCCAATGACCGCTTGGTCCAATCATTTTTTGCTGATGAAATTGGACTTAGTCTATTTAAACCGTTTTGTATTTAGGTATGACCATGACTGATTTGTAATGATTTGGATTGGGTTAACCTACGGACAGCCCATCCAATTAACAGCTATATTTTCTGCTATAAAAATTGTTAGACATAACATGTGTTGTAAAAAATTATTTTTATATAGGTTTTTGTATGTAAACTCGTTTAACATATCATATATTTTGTACCCTAAAACATATGCTATCACAATACATCCACCATGATAACTAATTGTGTATCTAATAAGAATTATTAGAGTAGTAATTCCAAGGTCTAGAATGATGATGATTTGTAGAGATACACCGTCATATAAACCTATAACGAACTAAGTCTAAAACACATCCACTATGAACATAGAAAAGAAAAAAAAGAGTAAAGACAAACAGAAATAAAATAAACCATGTCATCAGGCACCAAGGAAAGAGTGGAAAGATGCCTTCAAACTTAACTTTAGAGAAACATAGTACATTTTGTCTCCAAACGATGAAGCCACTTGTTGGATTGTCACAATTCACACCAATGAGATTTGATTTTGCTTTGAAAGCCAATTTGGCCAATAAGATCTCTCGTTTTCTTACGAGTTGTCAGCCCTACCCTTTTCCTTCTTTCTATGTTTTCTTTCAAGTCATCAATATATATTTTCAAACTATATGGTTATTTAGCTATGTACAATCACTAAAACCTATAAACAAACAGAGACTAGAAAAGGCATGAGTTTCAGTTTCGAATTTATCCGTTTATAAAAAAGTATATCAGTCTAATGGACTAGATCATTAGTTATAGTTAAACAGTTCGGATCTTACGAGTAATGTCTAACTATTTACATAAACAATGCATATAGTTTGATAAAAAAAATGCGAAGAGTATAATTATTACTTTTTCAAAGTAATTAAATCTTATCTAATGGTTTAATGCCTAGATACTAATACTAATAACAAAAGTTTTTTTTTTTTTTTAAGTTGAAAGCAAATGCACAAATATTGGAAGTCTTATTGGTAAAACATAATGACAAGAGTTATTTAGCAAGAAAAAAAAAGTTAAAAATAGCAAAAGGGTTAAAGATTAATGGTGGTATCGTTTAAAAGGGTTACAGACTAATCCTTCACATTTTTGTAATTAGTAACCGTCACAACTCACAACAGTATGTTAATGGTTTTACCAACAGTATCATGTGTCAGACACTCAATATAATTGGATATAGAGAATTAAACATTTGATCTAATTAAGAGAATAAAAAATAGAGCACAAGTCATTAGGGAATACACGATAACATCTGTAGATTAAAATATAAAGAAAAGAGAGACAATGAAATTAATATTCTGTCATATAGAAACAACTGAGTGAAACCAACTTTTCAAAGTGCTTTCAAGTCCACCTAAATTGGAGTGATCAGCCATTGGCAGTGTCCAGTACTAATTAAAGCAAATTTGAAAGCCTCTCTGATCACTGATTTGATCTGTCAATCTGTTTACCCATCAAAAGGACAAGCTGTGTAAACAACTTGCATACATCTATTATATCTATATGTGTATTATCAATACTTTTCGAATTGCTTCAATCGGTGTAGAATGGAGAAATTTTCGAATTGCTACAAATTGTTCTCATTCATTTATACTTTTTTTATGGATTGCTAATATTATCATTATTTTATATATTACTTGAGAAGACACAAAGGAAAACTAAAACCCTAAAAAATTAGGTGTCGTTCAGAATTAATTAATTAATTAAAGAACATGCCATTTAATTTAATCAATCAGAATTCTACATTAATCAAAAAATTATTAGGCCAAGTTTCACAATTGAAGTAAAACCTAATATCACAGAATTATATTCAGTCTAGTACATCATAAATTGAAAAATTATATACGATTTTAAACTAAAATATAAAAATATTTAAATAATATAAAATAAAATAAAAAAGCAGTAACTTATATTCTAATTTCATTACATTTAAAAATAAATACAAAGTAACATACAAATTTGCATAGTTTTTGTTTGAGTTTTTTTGGTTTTGACATATTTTGTTTCAGTTAGAGGTGAGAATTCCGATTCATAGGCCAAAATGAAATGAATATACATTTAAATCTTGATTTGCATTCTTTTTAAAATAAAAAATACATTTATATCTTGACTATTGTATATACTTCTTGAATTGTATACACTTTTTATAAATTTTATTTGTATTTGATGATATCAAACAAATCTTTTACTGTAGGCAGTAAAAATATTAATTTACAGCAAAAGCTATATGTTTACCAATTATGTATTTTAAGCACAACTCAAAGTTTATAGGTCTAGCCACATAGCTACAGCCCAAGTTATTATACAACACTAAAATTTACGGTTATATCTTATTTTTTGTTAAAGGGCGATTGAATTTATTAAAGAAAGACAACGTTAAACAACCTTCAAAGAAACCAATATTACAAAACACTGACCACATTAGACTTAACCACACTCTAATCACAAAACAAAGAGCTTAAAGGGAAATGGTTAGTAAAGCCTCAATTTGACATCAAACTTACAGTTATAATCCAACAAATTATCTACTTATTATCGGTATAAAATGTATTATTTAATAATATTGAATCAATGTATAACCTAAAAAGATCTCTTATATTGTCTTGATTCAAAAACAAAAATCTACCAATATGTAAGATATCCTATTAAGATCAAACGAACAAAAGGATTGTAATTTACCATCTACTAAAGTATTTTATATAGTTCGAATATGCGCATGTAGCATGTATTTTGGTATTACGTAGTGATTTGAGACCCGTCTTAATATAATAACTTATATTGAACAATATTGGCTATACAAGTATCCAAGGGTTATGAATGTGTACATATGTAGCAAGTGGATATCGTACAAGTCTTCCTACTTTTACCAAATTTGAATAAAGTTAGGTTTTTATATCCAAACTAAGTACTCACGATACTTTTATTCAAGTACAAATTACCTCTTGCCAACTCAAAAATTGACCCTACACATGAACCTCAAGTCTAATGTAATGTGCTGCGACGACAACTTTATATACACCTACTTTGCACCAGTACACATGCATGTATATGTATGTATCAACGTCCATATAGTTGCATAGTTCGCTCTCTTGTCAGTTCATGATCAGATCGTGTAGCTTAATGATCAGAATGTGACACACCATGCATGTCTGCATCTGCATGATAAGATAGGATCACAAGTGACTCATGTGGACATGATTGGTTTCCTCCATGCCCATATGCATATCTGTGATCTTGTATATACACTTGTTTTCCCGTGTACGCTTACATGCATCTATTTGAATGATATTATACAAGATTTGGAGAAAATTTAATATGCATTATAACCCCAAAAAATCATATAACCGAAGATTCTAAACTGAAACTCATGCCTAATTATGTAAAGGCTGGATATTCTTGTATTTAAAGCGTTTATATTGGTCAATCATAATCGAAATCGGTGTTATCTCAATTCATAGCCCCCCCCCCCCCCCCCCCCCCAAAAAAATTATGTGAGATCGTTAAATTAAAATTCCTTTACCCCATTATACGAGATATAGAGAACGTAATAGACATATAATACCATGAGTCTTCGATAGGGTTCCTTAAAAATTGTAAACGTTTTGTGATAGAGCTTCTTCTATTCGATCAAGACGGGTAACTCTTAAGTTTCATTCCTAACATAACTAGTAACTACGGTTTATTCATCATACTAACCGAAATTAAGATAGTTGTAGACTTTTCGATCAAAAAAGAAGAAGATAGTTGTAGACTTTTTTGCATACCTAAGAGAAGATTACATACAAAAACCAAAACTAATATATGACGCTTATAAATGACTCAAATGAAAATCCGTCTATATTGGCTTCCATTTATATTGGCGACTACTAGCTACACTTATCATATCAACAAGTTATTTACTTTTTGTTGATAAAAATAATAATAAGTTATTTACTTTTAATGTTTGTAAACATGAAACTCTTTTGGATGACCATGTAAGCATATAACACATATTTTAAAACTACTAAATATTATTTTTATTTCAGAATTAGTTATAGTTTTCTTCATGTGTGTGATGTTTTTAGTACTACCCAATAGAGAACGACACATTAATTTTTCTCTTATTACAAATATGGTAATCACATAGACAAAGGATAGAAAAAAGAATCCCAGTTATTACATTTCGTAGGGCTTAATAGAAAAAAGGATATAATTTTGATAGACAAAAGAAAAACAGGGATTAGGCAAGAAGGGAAAGGTAGGACAAGAGTGTTGATATAAGACAGTAACAATAATCTCAAAACCTATTCATCAGCACACCCCTCTGTCTCAACTCTTATAAGTTTCCTCAACGTGCGAACAAAATCTTATTACATTCCAAAGTTAAATTATTTTTTAACCGAAGAAGAAACACAAAACCATAAACGTAGAAATAAATACAAATATAGTATAGAAGTTTCACTAATACAAACATATATACAAGAAAGTAAGAAACCACCACCGATAGAACTTTGTGTCTTAAGTAAAAATGAATATAAGAAGATTTACCGAAACGATGTGGGAAATAGAGGCCGAAAGGCATATATAAATAGATTGGTCTACACATAAAATCATCATTCTAAACATTTCAATATTTATAAATATGTAGATGCATTTGTTTGTTTTGTTTTTTTGCTAAAGAAAGTGGATGTTTAGTAAAACATTGACAAAACGGATATGGTTAGCAGACTATTAATATGCAAATGGGAATAAAGTTTAGAAAGAAAGACATTAGATTCATGCACCCAAAATTTTCATGACTTTTTGTCTCCAAAACTATAAACTTTTCATCTATGTTTTGCTGTACACACATTTATATATACTCTAAATTCTAGGCAAAGACACAATTGACGATTTGTGTAAGATATGAAAGTATACTTTGAGAAAGTTAATAATCGTTAACCTAATGTGCAATAGTTCTTGCATTTCGACCGAAATAATATAAAAATAGACTTTGAGTTTAACCTAATGTGCAATAGTTCTTGCATTTAAACTTTAAAGGAATAAAAAAGAAAGAGAAAGAGACCCAAAGACCAAATAAGTCACGTAGAAATTGAGTCGAGTGGACCCAATATTGTAAGTCTTTTGTTTCTATTTCTTCTGATACGGCCCACCTGCCCAACACAATTTCACGTGGACCGACCAAATTTATAAAAACTATCTATATACTATTAAATAAAATGCCGGAACTTTCTCACAATTCCTTTTTAAGACCGTTTGAATTTTTTATTTTTTGACGAATTTAATACCGTTTGATTAATTTTTCTTTTTTTGAAATAAACTAACGTTTGATTAATTTATTGGTAATCTTTTGTTTTTCACTATAATTTGTTTGACCAAATTACCAAATCATCAACTTATCGTCTTGTGATTGGGAGTTCGAAATTTTGACAAAGAATCACCATATCCTCAAAAGGATATATTCAACATAATAATGTCGTACAACACGCAACTGAAGAATCATATTAATCAATCTACATCAATGGATGACTTTCCGGTGAAAAAAATAAACCAAACAAATTTCCGGTGAAAGAAAGAGTTTTGTATGGTTAGCATGTAAAATTGGGACAATCGATGTGTTGCACATATGCACCAAAACCATTTAGATATTGCATAGAGACTTTGAAATTAGTTCGATCGAGCTTCATATCAAAAGATTTGATTACCTATAGAAAGTTCAAGTTTTACTACATGTAAAGTGTTCTTACACACTAATTTCAAGTTTTACTACATGTAAAGTGGTCTTACCATATCGTCTGTATTTCAATTTTGAAGTGTACGGTTCTAATCTTCACAAGTAGTTCTCATGCGGGTGAAAGTTTCGAGTTTTTTTTGGAAGTTCTCATATGCAAAAAACAGAAAGGCAATTGCGAGTTATCGTATGTTGCGTGTCGATTGATTGTATGTTTTTATGCGTTACAGACGATCAAATCTTATTTGTGATAAAATAACCGCAATATTTTCAAATGAAATTAGGAACTTTGTGGCAAAATTAGTAATTTTGGACATACAATAATGGCGTAACCTCACGACTCACGTGCATGGTCAAAGTGATAATTTGAGAATACATGCATTGTCTTGATAATTAATTAATATTTACCATGCAGACTCTTGATTCATTTAACATGTAATTATAAGTCGAAAACTGATTGGTGTTAAAAAGAATCTATTCCTGTTGGAGTCAAATATATTATTAACATAATAATTAATGTGAATTTTTAATATTGTGATTATTTTCCTATATTTTTAAATGTGAAAAAGAAGAAGAAAACAGAGTATTATAGTGTATTTTTGATTTCTCAGTCCAACCTCAAAAGAAAGTCTATATATATACTCAAAGTCTCTCTCTCTCCATTTCTCAAAATCTCTCAATTGTCATTGTGTTTTTTTAACTCGGTCTCTCGCTCTCATGGCTTGTTCTAACGTATTATCACCAAACTCAACCAAACTCAATCTCTCCTTTGCTCCCTCCGATCTCGACGCTCCTTCGCCGTCATCCTCCGTTAGTTTCACCAACACTAAACCCAGACGCCGTAAACTCTCAGCAAACTCCGTCACAGACTCTCCGGCTTTATTAAATTTCCCAAATTACCCTTTTCCAAACCCCATAATTCCCGAAAAGGACACTTCCCATTGGAACCCTCTCCAACGCGCCGCCTCCGCCGCTCTCGACTTCGCCGAGGCCGCATTGCTTTCGCGCGAGCGTTCTCAGCCTCTACCTAAAACCGTCGATCCTCGTCATCAGATCTCCGGTAACTACGCTCCGGTGTCGGAGCAATCCGTTAAATCCTCTCTCTCCGTCACCGGGAAAATCCCTGACTGCATTGACGGCGTTTATCTCCGTAACGGTGCTAACCCACTCTTCGAGCCCGTCTCTGGCCATCACCTCTTCGACGGAGACGGAATGGTTCACGCCGTTAAAATCACTAACGGAGACGCGAGTTACTCGTGTCGGTTTACGGAAACCGAGAGATTGGTTCAGGAGAAGCGACTCGGTTCTCCGATTTTCCCTAAAGCCATAGGAGAGCTACACGGTCACTCCGGAATCGCACGGTTGATGCTATTTTACGCACGTGGTTTATTCGGTTTGTTAAATCACCGGAACGGAACCGGAGTCGCTAACGCCGGTTTGGTTTACTTCCACGACCGGTTATTAGCGATGTCTGAAGACGATCTCCCTTACCAGGTTCGTGTCACCGACAATGGCGATCTCGAGACCGTCGGAAGATTCGATTTCGACGGACAATTAAATTCCGCCATGATCGCTCACCCGAAAATCGATCCCGAAACGAAGGAGCTATTCGCGTTGAGCTACGACGTCGTTAAGAAACCGTACCTGAAATATTTTAGATTCTCGCCGGAAGGGGAGAAATCGCCGGACGTTGAGATTCCCCTCGCGAGTCCGACGATGATGCACGATTTCGCGATCACGGAGAATTTCGTCGTGATTCCGGACCAACAAGTTGTGTTTAAGCTCTCCGATATGTTTCTCGGGAAATCTCCGGTTAAATACGACGGAGAGAAAGTTTCCCGGTTCGGAATTTTGACGAGAAACGCCAAAGATGCGTCGGAGATGATCTGGGTAGAGTCGCCGGAGACTTTCTGTTTCCACTTATGGAACGCTTGGGAGTCACCGGAGACCGACGAGGTTGTGGTGATCGGATCTTGCATGACTCCGGCGGATTCGATCTTCAACGAGTGCGACGAGCAGCTCAACAGCGTTTTGTCTGAGATCCGGTTGAATCTCAAAACCGGAAAATCCACACGCCGCACAATAATTCCCGGTTCGGTTCAGATGAATCTTGAAGCTGGTATGGTAAACCGGAATCTTCTCGGGAGGAAAACCCGGTACGCGTACCTAGCCGTAGCCGAACCGTGGCCTAAAGTATCTGGATTCGCTAAAGTAGATCTTTCAACCGGAGAAGTTAATAATCACTTTTACGGCGGTAAAAAATATGGTGGTGAACCTTTTTTTTTACCCAGAGGGTTAGAATCTGACAGAGAAGATGACGGTTACATTATGTCGTTTGTTCACGATGAGGAGAGTTGGGAATCGGAGCTACAGATTGTTAACGCCGTTACGTTGGAACTGGAAGCAACCGTTAAATTGCCGTCAAGAGTACCGTATGGTTTCCACGGCACGTTCGTGAATTCGGCTGATATGTTAAACCAGGCTTAGTATGCAGTAAACCGAAACCGGTTGTGGTTGGGTTATTGTGCATAGGCAGATTTTAGATTTTTTTTGGTCAGGAGCAGAGAGAGTTTTTTTTTGTGAAAACAATTAGATTTTTTTCTTTTATTTGCGGAGTGGTGGAAGCCAGAATGAAGCTTGTGTAAGTAGAAGTTTTGCGAGCTCAGCTGGTTTATGTTGCATTTTTTTCTTGTGTATTAAGTCTTGTTCGTTTGTTCAGTATTTGTATCCAAAATACACTATTTAAATGATCCATCTGAATAATGCATCTGGTGTATTAATTAAAATTTATATTTTTTAAAAGTAAATTAGTGATCGTCAAATACCTTTCCCGGTAAATTTTGTCAAATCTTTTGATATTAGTTGGGCCATAAATAATATTTTTTTAAAAGATATAGCTTGGCCATAAATATCTTTTTAGTATATCGTGTTCAATTTGAAATATCAGAATAAAACTGAAATGATAAAATCTCAAAAGGCAAAATACTTTGAAAGTGAGAGTGATTGGTGACTTAGGTCGTTGTTGTCTCGTCAGGAACAAACATCATTAGAGTAAACATGTAGCAATAAGGCGAGAATTGTTGATGATAAAACGGTGGTGTTAAAGCAAATTGTAAAAGATATGCCTCTTTCTTATAATCATTTGGACGGCTTTTGAACTATCTATAGCATATTTCGATCATTTACAAAATTGTTTTTACACTAGCAATCTATCAAATAAACACCAATAAAAGAGTCACCATCTACGGTATTGTTTTAGTTGACTTCAAAATATATTGTGAAGATGTCTTATTCGAATGAATTCGTTATGCCACGGGAAAATGAGGGGAATGTGACTTGGATTAACTTAAAAGATACTTTTAGAAAATCCTAAAACATCTTATAAAATGAGACAGGGGAAAATATCTTTGATCTTTGACATTTGACTAGTCATCAAATTCACCAAAATCATAAGAGGTACATACATAAACCATCAAGTCATGGATTTTTGCCAAAGACACTATCCGATGGACCCTCAAAACAAAAATCATTAATTGAAGAAAAGGCAGATTGTTGCGAAAATCAACGACTTGAAGAGTAAGCCAATCGAAATAGCTGTCTGTCTCTATGCGGGGACAGGTTGTGCCGACCACTGTGTGAGTGAGTAAGGACCATAACTCTCATTGGTCACCTTTTTGATTAAAAGATGAACTTTCAGTTGATGGACTTCATAACAAAACAAATGTGTTTTTGGAAGTTGGGACGGTTTTTTTTTTTTTTTTTTTTTGGGGTTAAAAACCAAAACATTCAGAAGTATGGATTCTTTTTGAAAAGAAATACATTATTTATTGATGCCATGAAATATTTATTTTTATTAGTACTTTTGTTTCTCTCTCCACGTCAATGATAAATATTGTTTGAAATTTATTCACAAAATCAAGAAATTATTTTAAATATACTATTATGTTATATAAATAGTGCGATTTAATTACAAAATATATAAATTAAATAAGCAGAGCAAAACAATTTTTTACAAGTGAGTCCGTTATAATATACACATACTCATATAGGCATGGCTCGACTTCATGATACCGAAGTTAATTTCTGGCTGGACGACCTGACATTTTTTTTTTGCTCAACTCGACCTGACAATTTTCAATCAGAAATGTGAACCATTTAGTAAAAGTCTGCTTCGTGAACGAAATGGATTCTTAGCATCAGGACTTGCTTACTTAAGGAAGCATTCTAAGAGCATGTTCAATAGGGGGTTCTAAATAGAAGAGTTCTAAAAAATTATAATAATATATAATTGATAAATATTGGAGAGGTTCTAAAAAGAAGAGAGAAGGGTTCTAAAGTTAGAACTTTTAGATACAGATTCTAAAAATTAACATACAAAATGTTGGGGTTCTAAAAGGTGAGGTTCTAAAAATTTTAGATACCCATTTTTAGAACTTCACCAATGGACATGCTCTAACATCTCGGCTGTTCAATTCAATGCTCTGTTTTTAAACTTCACTCTTTTCCAAGAACAAAACGCCGTCACGTGACATAAATTTTTACATATTATAATATTTTTTTCTAAAACATATTAAAATGATTCCGTTATTTTGTTATTCAGCTGACATATTAGTCAAACCTTAAATCACTACAAGAAAACATGATGTTTTTCGAAGAAATTCGGACGAAATTAACATCCGTCGGAAAATAGTACCCGTCGGTAATTCGTCGGAAGTTTCCGACGACATGCGTTCGTCGGAAAATTTCTCACGAATTTTCGACGGATGTTATCACCCTTTCGAAAAACCAAAAAAAAAATTGTTAAGTAACATCCATCGGAAATCCGTGAGAAATTTTCCGTCGGATTAGTGTAATCTCAGAAATCAGTGAGAAATTTTCCGACGAATTTCCGACGGATGACCTAAAATGTGGTTTAGGGTATAGGGTATAGTTTTTTTATAGAAATTGTAGATAAACAATTGTATGATGTATATACAATAGCTTCAACTTGTCAAAATTCAAAATAAATATGTGTTATAGACTTTATAAAATTTGATGGAAGTGTTAGTATAAGTTAGAGTATAAGGTATAGTAGATGTTATGTGAAATAGTTAAGTTTTATGTTGTAAAATTAATAAACTCATAGAATGTCTTTAACACTTATGAACTAACAATTTTTTTGAATGAAACATGTAGATTAGGGATAGTTAAACCATATCACGTAACCCAACACCCTAAATCCCAAATATACCCTAAATCCGTGGGAAAATTTCCGACGGATTAGTGTAATCTCGACAATCCGTGGGAAATTTCCGACGGATAATTCCGACATATTAGTGTAATCTCGGCAATCCGTGAGAAATCCGTAGGAAATTTCCGATGGATTAGTGTAATCTCGGTAATCCGTGGGAATTTTCCGACGGATTTCCGACAGATTAGTGTAATCTCGGCAATCCATGGGAAATTTCCGACGAATTTCCGACAGATTTTTGTTTTTTCAATATCGCGGGAAGATTGACCTCCTAAACAAAATTTTTTAAATAATCCGACGGATTTCCGATGGATATAGCCGTCGGAAATCCATAGATTTATTATCCATGCCTTGTCTTCTCTCTCATTTCTCTCTTTCTCCTTCTCTCTCTTACCGTTTTTCTTCCTCTTCTCTCTCTAAAATCGGACGATTTTGGTTGCTATCACTTCCAATCTCTCTAAATCTTCATTCTTCATCATCAATCATGGATCATGTGTAAGTGTTTATATTTTTTTTTTTGTAAATTTTGTTAGTTTTGATAGTTTTTAGAGTTTATTAGATTTAGGTGGTTAATTTTGATAGTTTTAAAAAAATGAAATTTGTTGTGTATTTGTTTGGTGGAATGAAATTTGTTAGGGTTTAGGAGATTAAAATTGTTAGATTTGAATTTTAGTAAAGTTTTTTAATTAGAAAATTAAAAACGTTTTAGTATTTAAAATTTGTTAGGGTTTTTAGAAATTTTTAGTATTTAGAAAATTAGAATAGTTTTTTTCAAAATTTTGTACTAATTAAAAACGTTTTTATAAATTTTTGATTTTTATAAAAACGTTTATAGGTTATTTTATAAAATGTTTTTAGAAATTTATACAATAAAACATATTAAAAACGTTTTTAGAATTTTTTATGAAAGTTTTGAATTTATGGAACATTTAAAAATTTTGAAATTTTAGGAACGTTTTGAAATTAAGAAATTTTTGAAATTTTTGAATTTGTTTTTGAAAATTTTGAAATTTTTATGAAATTTTTCAATTTTCGAAAATTTTTGAATTTTCAGAAGTTTTAGAAAACAATTCGAATTTTTTTTTGAATTTTTTGGAATTTTACAATTCAATATACTAACGTTATTATGTTTTTCTCGCAAGAATAACGAGGACTCTCTCCGTTTGGGCTCCCGTGGACGCAATTGTTCTCGGAGTACACCTCGTAGCGGATCGACCTCGTGAATTGAAGTCTCGGAGTCCGAGCAATCCGATTCCGGTCCAAGAATCTTCTTCTTCGGGTCTCCGATATGATTCGGAGTACAAGGAAAAAATAGAGAGCCTCATCCACACGGTGAAAGACCGTGACGCGAAAGTCGAGGAGTTGGAGTACGCACACAACTCAACCCGGAAAAAGCTCATGGATATAAATAATATCATGAAGAACGCATTTTTATGTTTTATGAAATTTTTTTGTGTAATGAATTTATTTTGTTTTATGAATTTATTAATTAAGAAATTTTTATATTTATAATTGATTTTCATTAATTAATTAGATTATTATCTAATATATTAAAAAATTTGAATTAATAATTAATAAAATTAATTTATTTAGTTAGTTTCGTCGGAAATCCGTCGGAAATACATCCGTCGGAAAATTTTCCACGAATTTCCTACGAATTCCGACATAAATACATCCGTCGAAAATCTGTCGGAAATACGACCGTCGGTAATTCGTTAGAAATATTCCAACCAATTTCCAACGATTGAAATCTATCAGTAATTTCTGACAAATTAAAATCGACAGATAAAATCCATCGAAAACTGCCGTAAAAAAACATCTGTTTTTCTTGTAGTGAATTTAACGAGTTTCAATTTTTTATTGGTTCAAATCGTGGGATTATCACGTGATGTCCACTTTGAATATTAGGCCTAAGAAGATGATGGACTGAATGGAAGTGAAACACAAACGGTAAACACAAACACAAAGGGTCCTTATCTAATTGTGGACGAAAAAAACAATACCTTAATATATATGAATTACAAGCTTTAAGCTTTGCAGTTTGTAATTTTATATTTTTTGGAACTATATGTTGCATATATATATGAATTCTTCCTCGTTTGTAAACGATTACTTCTGTTTTTGGAATCTAAAATCATTATGCAGGTAAAACTAACATGTTTACTATACATGTAATTATGCGGGTAAGGGTAACGGATCGGGTATTTAGCGGGTCATCTAATTTTTACCGGGTACCCGTTTTTTCGAGTACTCGTTATTTACGGGTCGGATAAAGGTAATAATATTTCATTACCCACAAGGGTCGGGTCGGGTAAAGGATATCCCAAAATTCAAGAGTACCCGATCGTGCCCAGCCCTAATTGTGATGGTCTAAGAAAAATTCGATTCCACTAAATTTTTTATATATTATGTTATGTAGTTCGATTTTGACAAATAATCTCTAACTTTTGGAACTTCAATTCAATCTGTATGAACACAGAAATCAATTTAATTATCTATTTAGCTTTATAAAAAAAATATCAGAAAATTTAACATTAAAACCAAGAAAAACAAATTATCCGACTCGGATCTATATAGTTTCGATTGTATTACGTGGAAAATGATGGATCAAATTAAAACACATGACATTGATTAACGGTGAACGCAGAAATAATAGACATTAAAAAAGAGAATCTCTCATGCATGCACTGCATATATATACATACACGATCACGTTCATCGCCGAACACGTAAACAACACTGAGAATCTGAGATCATGTATTAAAATAAAAAGATAAATACAACAGATGATATACTTCTATAGTTCTATCTGTGGATGTCGTGTCGATACACGTGTCATCAACTTGTTCGACCTCATGCTCCATAGATATTTCTATGGATCAACACGAAAACAGTTTATAAGATATTCAGAAAATATGTATCAACCAAAAGCTAATAATGCATTTTAATGATTCAAACATCTAATGTAACTAATATTGTGTTCCTCATTTTTCGAAGTAACCAACAAATGTTCGTCATATGGTTATAAATTTTATCAAACACCATATTCTCATAATTAATTCTAGTATATTATCTCTTCTCTATATAAAAAGCAAAAGCTTTAAAAATATTGAACACCGTTAGTTTTGTTTGAGTTTATGTTCTTAAATTTGTAATACTAAAAAATAAAATTACTTATCCTCTATTTTGTAAATTTATTAGAATTTGTTTTTTGAATTTTTTTTATACACATATCAAAATTTAATTAATTAATTTGATATATATTGCGATTATGTAAATTAACAACTTTAAAACATTTTGCTTTATATAATAGAATTATATATATTTAGCTAAGATTCCCACTATAACAATGAAAAAATGGTGCTCTATAACTTTCAAATAGATCAAAGTTATCTGACGAATATACTTGGTGTGGTGTTTATTTAAAAATTATAAATTTGGACTAGTTTTTGAATCTCTGCAGATGATAAATGATGATTATCCAACAAATTTTTAGGCAGACAAGCTTCTAGACATACGTTGTTGACATAAAATACTCATCTCTGTAAAAAAATGTCATAAAATATGATAACAAAGACTAAAAAATAAAAATAAAAATAAAAATACGAAAGATTTTGCGGTTTGACCCTTGCGAAAAGGTCGGGCTGTAGAGCTCTCACTGTCTTATACGAACGAAGAAGAGACACACGTATATAAGTTTTTTTTTTAATTGTAAGCTAGGGAGGGTTTCATAAATATGCACAAGTGATACGTGTAGGTTTCAACTTTTAAGGTCATACATACAAACACCCTTACTTACTAGTATCATATAGTTTTATAACGCCACTATAAGAAAACATGGGTATTTCCGACGGAAATTCCGACAGCAATAATTCTGTCGGAAATATCCGACGACTTTCCGACGGATTTTCGACTAACTTTTCATCCGTCGGAAATCTGTCGGAATTCCGTCGGAAATTCCGACGGCTTTCCGACGACCATAATCCGTCGGACACTTTTCGACAGATTTCCGACGACTTTTTGACGAATTCTGATGTTGCCGACATACTGCCGACGGATTTCCGACGACGTTCATCCGTCGGAATTTTCCGACGGATTTCCGACAGATGGTGACTTTGCCGACATGGTTGCCGACATGTTTGCCGACATCGATAATATCTACTTTATATCCGTCGGAAATCCGTCGGAAAATGCACAAAATTTTCCTTATAAAAACGTATCCACGCTTCATTTATAATCACAAAAAAAAAAATCTCTCTTATCTAATTCCTTACGAAAATGTCTTCTTCAAATCCTTATAATTATTTTTGATCATGGATGGACAAGCCTCATCAAATTCCGGACACGGGCCTAGTTACGGAGGAATTCAAAGAAGGTCTACAGGAATTCATGGCATTTGCGGGTATGCAGAAGAAAGAAAAAAAAACCGGTAAAATCTATTGCCCTTGTACCAATTGTGGGAATCGTAGATTTATCGTGATAGATGAAGTATGGTCACACTTGTATTGTCATGGGTTTATGCCGGGTTACAAGATTTGGTATTATCATGGAGAAAATGATACAATGGTGGATAATTATGCTAGTACTAGTGAACATTATATTGGGGATAACACTAACTTAGAAGAACCCGCAATGGAAGTACAAAGTACTGTAGGTCATGTTCATATGGTGAACAATGCATTTCGTGAAAGTATACCATCGGTTGCTGAGTATGGAGATAGAGGAGAAGAACCTAATTTAGAAGCTCGGAGATTCTTTGATATGTTAGACGCTGCTAAACATCCGTTATATGATGGGTGTAGAGGTGAACATTCCCCTTTATCAACTGCAACAAAGATGATGGGTATAAAGACGGATTTCAATTTGAGTGAGGAGTGCGTGGATGCAATCGCTGATTTTGTGAAAGAAATTTTGCCAGAAGATAATCTTGCACCGGCATCATACTATGAGATACAGAAACTTGTTCAAGGTCTAGGATTGCCGTATCAGATGATAGATGTATGCATAGACAACTGTATGCTCTACTGGAGAGAGGACGCAGACCGTACGACATGCCGTTTTTGTCGCAAACCTCGGTATAAGGAAACAGGTGGAAGAGTGCCAGTGCCATATAAACGGATGTGGTATTTACCGTTAATAGAGAGATTGAAGAGGTTATATCAGTCAGAGCGCACAGCGGGAGCAATGAGATGGCATGCAGAGCATACAACAGATGGACAAATCGCCCATCCGTCAGATGCAGGAGCATGGAAACATTTTCAATCCATTTATCCCAGCTTTGCGTTTGAGGCGAGGAACGTATACCTTGGATTATGTACCGATGGTTTCAACCCTTTTGGGAAGCACGGCAGAAAATATTCTTTGTGGCCAGTAATTGTAACACCTTACAATTTGCCGCCATCTTTGTGCATGCGAAGGGAGTTCTTGTTCCTTAGCATTCTCGTTCCTGGACCAGAGCATCCGAAGAGATCACTTGATGTGTTTTTGCAACCATTGATTTATGAGCTGCGAATGTTATGGGACCAAGGAATTGAAGCGTTTGATGTTTCTTGTCACCAAAATTTCATCATGCGGTCGGTACTTTTGTGGACTATTAGCGATTTTCCAGCATATGGCATGTTATCAGGATGGACAACGCACGGAAGGTTATCGTGCCCGTACTGTCAAGATAACACTGATGCGTTTCAATTAGAGCACGGACGGAAAACGTCTTGGTTTGATTGTCATAGGCGATACCTACCTAGCGATCATCCTTATAGTCGGAGCACCACATTATTTAGGAAGAACCGGAAAGTATTTGACGATCCTCCTCCTGAGTTAGATGGTGAGTATTTGTTGACTCAGTTCAGAGATTTTGGTGCAGAGAGGACCGTTGATTGTGGTGGTAACGGACATCATCCTGTTGATGGTTGTGGCAACGTTCATAATTGGCACAAGAGGAGCATTTTCTGGGATTTGCCTTATTGGAAGAACCATCTTTTGAGGCATAATCTGGATGTCATGCACATTGAGAAGAATTTTTTCGACAACATTATGAACACCGTTCTCAATGTCAAAGGGAAGACGAAGGACAATCTGAAGTCTAGATTGGACTTGCCAGACATTTGTTCTCGTAGAGCACTACATGTGACAGGGAACGGGAAGCCTCCGGTCCCGGATTTTCGTTTCGATGAACCTTCAAAGGCCGAGTTTTTTTTACTGGATTACCGAAAGTGTTAGATTCCCGGACGGATACGCATCTAACCTTCGGAACTGCGTTGATCATGGGGAAGGGAAGTTTACTGGGATGAAGAGTCATGATTGTCATGTGGTGATGCAACGCCTCCTTCCATTTGCCTTTGCATGTCTTCTACCACGTAATATCCACGAAGCAATTGCAGGTACAATCATGAAATTATTTATTTACTACTTTATACAATATATACTTCATTATTTAATTATTCATTTGTTATCCATATTTTGCAGGGATTGGTGCCTTTTTCCGAGATATATGTTCTCGCTCTCTTACATCAGACGGTATCCGCAATCTTGGGGCTAATATACTTGTAATCCTTTGCAATTTGGAGAAGATATTTCCTCCTTCATTCTTTGATGTTATGGAACATCTAACAATTCATCTCCCTCGAGAAGCAGAGCTTGGGGGCCCGGTTCAGTACCGTTGGATGTATCCTTTCGAACGGTATATGTTACATCTAAAGAAGAAGGTGAAAAATTTGAGTAGAGTGGAGGGTTCTATCGTCGCACAGACCATCAATGAAGAAACCTCACATTTTGCCGAATCCTACTTTCCATCACAAGTCAAAACAAAGAGTCGTAGAGCAGCTCGACATGATGACGGAGGCGTCCTACCTTTCTATCCGGTCGATGTAACTCATATATTTTTAGAGATTGGACGACTTAGTGGAAAAGGTAAGAAGAGGAGACTTTCACCACAAGAACGAGAGCATTTGCATATGTATATTCTCACAAACTGCGACGAAGTTGATGAATATGAGAGGTATTATATTGAACTTAATTTTTAATTACTTATTGGGTTCTTGATTATATAAATATGTACTAACATGATAATTGCTTCAATCTCACAGGATGTATATGGCTTATCAACGTTTTGCATTTCCTGACAAAACAGAGGACGACCTAATCGAGCTCAAACAGGAAGAGTTCAGACGTTGGTTAAGAGATTATGTAAGTCTTTTAATTGCCTTGTTTTTATCAATCATCATATGTAATGAAAGATTTAATTATTTGATGTATTTTTATTTTAATTGTGCAGGTGACGACAGAGAAGGCTAACGGACAAACATTTCCCACGTGGTTAGAAGAAATTGTGAGATTTCCACTAGCAACCGTGCAGTCACATGTGATGTATAGCACACGGGGGTACGCTTTTAAGATTCTTCGGGATGATAGGAGTACGACAACTTCAGATTACGGTGTATCAACTCAGTCAGGTGATCTTGTATACTATGGTGTCGTACGTGAGATTTTCGATGTTCAGTACCCGGGAATGCTCGGTCTAAGATGTGTTGCATTTTTATGCGACTGGAACGACCCATTAGTAGGAAGCGGTGTGCGACACGACCAATTTGGTGTTATATCAGTACATAGCAGAAGAAAACTCCAGAGATACGAGCCATTTGTACTTGCATCACAAGCAGACCAGGTTTGTATTTCTTTTATGTTAATTTTTAATTTAGTTTTGTTGCATTCCCGTGGTTAAATTTGTACATGGTGTAGGTATGCTACATTCCCTATCCGCGGGTGACAAACAAGCAAGACCCGTGGGTTACAGTCACATCGATAAACCCGAGAGGTAGAGTTCATGGGATGTCTGATCATGAACCCCTCCAACAAAGCTCCGTAGGTTTGGGTTCAATCGAGCATTCCCTTGAGGTCGACCTTGTCGTTGATTTCACCATACAGGCAGACGATCGAGTATTTGAGGATTCAGAAGAAGAATTTGACGAATTTGGGGAACCTTCCGATTCAGGAGAATCAGATTACTCATCATCGGATTGACAGTAGTTTTAATTATAAAATTTGCACCGTAAAATATGTACATATATTTGAACTAGAATTGTAATGTGTAATATATCAGTTATGTCGAAGTTTTATAAAGTTAGACATTTGATTAAGTGTAACAAAATCGGAAATTAAAAAAAAAAAATTTGGTTACAAAGTTAACCTATATAACTTCTATATAAATTCTATATAACACATTTTCTTGATGTATATACAAGGTTAACCTATTTTATATATATCATACAAGTGTTTGTAAACTTTTGCCACAAAAAAAAAACCTATACACTATACCCTAAACAAGATTTTTGAATATATCCGTCAGAAATCCGTCGGAAATTTCCGACGGATTTCCGACGGATGAATATACCTCGGCTAAAACCTGGGTTATATCCGAGGGATTGATTTTTTAGTCGAGGCAACTGAATCCGTCGGAAGTCCGTCGGAAATTTCCAGGTTTTAGCCGAGGTATTTCCGACGGATTCAGTTGCCTCGGCTCAAGAATTTATATATTTATTATTTCTATTTTTAATTTCTATTTCTAATTTATATAATTTTAATTTATAAATTTCAAAAAAATAAATAATTAAATAAAATTCAAAATAAAATTCAATTGCAATTCCGTTGGAAAACCGTCGGAATAAGTTACAGTCGTAAATCCGTCGGAACCTATTTCCGACGAAGAACCGACGGAATTCCGACAAATGCATCCGATCACCATCCGTCGGAAATTATGTCGGTAATATATCCTTCAGAAGTCCGTCGGAAATTCCCGACGGCCAACCGACGGACTTCCGACGGAATTTCTGACCGAATATCCGTCGGAGTATCTGTCGGAAAGTATGCGGTCGGAAATCCGTCGGAAAATACCGACGGATTTCCGACGGCCATGATCCGTCGGAAAATTCCGACGGATTTCCGACGGCCATGATCCGTCGGAAAATTCCGACGGATTTTCGACGGCCATGATCCGTCAGAAAAGTCCGACGGATTTCCGACGGAAACCATATTTCCGACGAACTGTAACTGACAGCTTAAATCCGTCGGAAATACCCCTGTTTTCTTGTAGTGTGCCAACACATAATCATATTGAATTTAAATTTTTAAAATGAGTTAAAAATAGAGGATTGAGTTATATATGTGGCGCATGGGATGTGTTCTCGTGGCGGGAAATTAAATGTGAGGTCTCAAACTCAAAGTATATTCCCCTCAGGTTTCACGTCTGCTCCCATTAATTTCCTTCAGAATTATTCTTCATTTTTCAATATAATGTTTTTATAATTAAGATGGCATGCATGTAATTTAGAAAAAGTATGTCGGCATGCATGTAATATAGAAAACGCATGCCGACATGCATGTAAACTCAATTTGACCATCGAGATATTTTTTGTATAATTGAAGAAACTCAAGTCGAAGTATATATATAATAATCCTGAAAGTATATAAAGCGCCATATATTTATAGTGATATTTGTGTAGAGTTTAGTGTAAAGCAAAAAAAAAAAAAAAACTGAAATATGTTAGGAATTCCTTATCAAACGTGAGATAAAATTACCTGAAGTAATATTTGAATGATATGTAATTATGGAACTTAACATAATATTAGACCATGAGATGACCCAAATAAGATGGTCCAAATAGTATATATTGATGAATCTAAAGTGATATTTAACTCAATATGGACGGAGAAAACTATTAATTCAGAAAGAACGTGTTAGAAATGAGACATATAATAATATGATGTATAAGCTAATTTATTCACTGTTAATTATTATTTTTAAAGGACTGTTAATTAATTTTGAGTTTGAAATTTTGAAACTTAACAAAATAATTCGGTGAATGATATCAGGTCAATAATGTTAAAAAAAAAAAAATTGATATCAGGTCAAACCTCAAAGATCACGTAAATTTAAACTTATCATGAATAGAAACAAAACTGAAAATTTGTTTCTTTGTTGAAGAATCAAACGAACCAAATAAAATTTCAGACGTTAAAACGTTTGTCTTGGCAAAGCAATAACAAAATGATAAACCGAGATAATTACACCCACATTCATATGATTAAATAACAAAATGGGACGAATTTGGGTCACATATGATATGACCTCAAATACCAAATCATGCAGAGAGAGCCGGGCAAGAAACAAAACATAAAACCCTTTTTCCTAAAAAACAAGAAACAAAACATAAAATTTGAAAGACGTACGTGTTGAGTGACCATGTATGAAACAAATCATGTGATTAATGGGCCTCTGGGGCCCAAAAATATGTCCGTGACGATATAAAAAAGCATGTCCTCAACATGTCTCAAGATCATACCCCAAACTGCCATGTGTGACAAGATATTGAACAGAATGTCCGAATCCATTTTCAAACAAATATCAACGAATACAGCTTTGATCAAGTTTTGGTATAGCTTACGGCAAAGTTTTCAATAACTATAGCTTTAGGAACTAATCTGGATTAGTATCTCACTAGGAGTAGTCTTGTAACTGTTCACTACAAATTTGTGGATTAGTCTGATTTTAGATCAAAATATATTGACGAGTATAATAACAAAATATTCACCTTATTTAGAGTCATATATGATCCTATTCCTATATGCAGTTCTTGAGCAAGCTATGCATTATATATTATTACACATGGCAGTTTGGAGTATGAATTTATGGTCATGTACATGTATGTATCATTACTTGATGCAGAATGAGAGAGCTAATATAATTCTAATTGTACAATTCATTCCTTATATATATACTGGAATACAAATGAACATAGATAAGTTATGTTAAGAAGAAAAAAAGTTTTATGTTGCCTTTACTATTTGTTTCGTTTGTATGAGTTTAAATGCAAGATATGTGGGAACAATAGCTATTTGGAAAGAAGGCTATTGTTAGACATTTTAAAGAATGGCACCGTTAACATGACATTAGTTGACTCCACATTCTAAATTTCTAATCACGAAAAATTCATCGAAATCACTAAAACCACTAACAACAAATCAAGTTTTCGGGCATTAGATTTTAACAAGCCTATTATCTTTTTTTCAATGCAACGGACAAGTTTGAGATGGTTTTTACTTTTTAGCTTGTGAGAGTTTACGGAAGGTATATATATGACTTGAAGAAAGGCTATTCGAGGTTTAAATAAATATAATTCTCTAGGACATCATTTAATTAGTTTTGAACATTTTGTGGCTTATTTATAACATAATTCCACTCCTGCAACAGGGGACATAAGTTGTTTAAGGTCGAGTTATTTACCACTAAATTATCTGCTAATCTTTATAAATCAACAATATATTTTTTGTCTCAAGCATATGATATTTTCTTAACAAACAGCTTATGTGGGTTCAATTTCGCTGTAGCGATTCTTTAACAATTGGCATTCGCCACTAAACCATCCACTGATAACGTTTGGTTTTTAAAATAAAAATTCTTTGATTTTAGGCATGTTCGTTTGATCATATGACATTTGCATTCAGATGATCCATTTAAATGATTCATCTGGATGAATTATCTGGATAATGTTTGTTTCCATTTTTGGTTGTTCATTTGGATGATTCATCCAGATGAATCTGGATGAACTTTTGTTTGTTTGATCATTTTACATCTCCATCTAGATGTTTTTAATAGGAAAATGACTACAATGCCCATGCTTTAAACTAATCATATTTTAAATTTTAATCTTAACCATATTAATTTTAATTCATGATCTAAACAATATTTACAACCAAATAATTTTTAAATTATTATTTTTGACATTTGTAAATTTTCATTTTCATGAAATTTTTTTATATAAGAAATATCATCATATAAATTTATAATTTATAGATTTCTATTTTCATGAAATATTTAAATTTCATAAATTATATTTTATAAAAATTTAAAAATACAATAATAAAAAAAGGACTTACTTTTTTTTAGTAGTTAAAACACGAAATAACATTTTTGTTTTACTAACGGAAAATAACATATTACGTTTTTGGCGGAAAACAAAATTTTCGTTTTTAGGGAAAAACATAATATACGTTTTTGGCGGGAAAACGTGATTTTACATTTTTGGCAGGAAAACGGAATATATGTTTTGGCAGAAAAACGAGATTTTACGTTTTTGGCGGGAAAACGAAATTTCATGTTTTTTGCGGGAAAATGGAATTTTACGTTTTTGGCGGGAAAACAGAATATATGTTTTGGCAGGAAAACGAAATTTCATGTTTTTGGCGGAAAAACGTGATTTTATTATTTATTATTTATTATTTATTATTTATTATTTATTATTTATTATTTATTATTTATTATTTATTAGTTATTATTTATTATTTATTATTTATTATTTATTATTTATTATTTATTATTTATTATTTATTATTTATTATTTATTATTTATTATTTATTATTTATTATTTATTATTTATTATTTATTATTTATTATTTATTATTTATTATTTATTATTTATTATTTATTATTTATTATTTATTATTTATTATTTATTATTTATTATTTATTATTTATTATTTATTATTTATTATTTATTTACATTATTTATTTACATTATTTATTATTTATTTACATTATTTAACATAATTATTTTTTAATTGTAATTATTTATTTTGCTAGGGATATTTTTGTCTTTTTCTATTTTGACAGAACCATCTCCATCCAGATGGTTCTATTCGGATCATCTAGATGGATTCGAAAATTTGTTAATAATTTTTAAAACTCATTCAGATAATTCATCTGGATGAATCCTCTGAATGAAGGTAAAAAGTATTTAAACGAACATTAATTATCATCTTCATCCAGATAAAACATCTGGATGATGAAACGAACATGACTTTTATGTGAGTTTTTGAGTTTTTTTTTTAAATGGGACAAAATAAGAGATGGAGATTGCAGAGAAAGTAAAATCTATGGACCAACTACCACCTCCATTTTGGAATATATTATTTAGCTCTTTATCTCCCATTCATGTTCCTCTTAGATTCTAGACGAAAAGCTTTTTGAGATTTTGAGTATTAGAAAATACACACATGCTGAATAGAATCTGCTGCACACCTTCTAAAATTAGTTGGCTCATGTTTTGTTTTTTTAAACGTGGTGTTAAACTAATGATTCGTGTTAAATGCAGGATTAGTAACTCCAGCCGCACCTATAGCCTAAAATTTATGCATTGATCATTGAAGGAAAGATAGTTGTGGCAGAGATAACGCACATCGAATGGGAGCCTATATATGTATAAGAACTTTATAAGAAGAGGCAGAAGTGATCAACCCGGGAAGGTGAAGATGTTTGCTCTGATATAGGTTATATGGAAAGCTTCCAAGAATGGAGCTGGCCACTTAGGCTATCGCCACAAACAAATGGAGACATTTGGATCCCTCAATGTCTCGTGGTGTAATAATTTAGAGATCATATGCTATTCATTCTTAACGTCTGTTTTTAGTACGTGCTGATCAAATTTGTTAAATCAAGAAGATGCAGACGATTTGAAATTCGACATTTTAATCTCCTTCGGTTTTGTTCATATTTAATGATAAGCAGAGTTTCACCAGGTTCGTCGTGATCCAAGTAAAGAAATGGTGGTTCAACTGAAGGTTCTTAAAGTATGAAATTGTTAAATGTCTGTAGGATACTAAGATGTAATCTCTTGTTTCCTGGTAAGCAAACCTATTGTCTGGACTCTGGAGTCTTCTTCCAAGTAAGAAGATAGGTTTAAATTTCATATACTTATTATAACTTTAAAATTTTGTTTTGTTTTGGTGGTTGTGTTTTATCTATTTAAAACCTTATCACTTTAAACCATAACTGAGCCATGGTTTTGGTGGTTGTGTTTTATCTATTTAAAACCTTATCACACAAAGAAGAAAAAAAACACACACTTACACCCAACAAAAAGAATCTCTTTCGTTTTTTCCCTTCACATGTCGACGAGAGCAGAGATAATGAGGGCTGTGAGACTTCAAAACATCGGAAAGTTCAGAAACTTTTCCGAGAACATGATCAAAGCCAATGATTTTCTTCCCGGAGAGTGTGTCGTTATGAAGATTGCACAAGCCATTACTTAGTTGAACTGTGTGGATTATTTAGTTGAATCCTACTCATATATAGTCACATATAGTTCTCACAATTGTAAAGTCTATCCAACTTAAAATCTTCATTGTGGTTCAGAGACGAAATAAAACGAAAGTCGAATTTACTCTCCAAAATTTATGCTAAAAAATTGAGCAAAAAATAAATATAAAACCTCAAAAATACATAGAAAGGAATTATGAATCGAGAACAATCACCATAACAAAGCCACAACTGCGATGTGCATGATCATGACGTAACAGGTGAAGAATTTCACTGTTCCAAGAAGAGGTTAAAACCACTTTTAGTGGTTATGTCAAATTGAGTTTTGTGTGTACATGTAGAGCATTCTACTCCCAAAAACAAAAATACATTGTTTACTATGTATCCAAGAGAAAAAAAAAGTCTCAGGGGTTGTTCTTTTGTTCATCCAACAATTGCGTCCAGAAGCAGATATGAGATACATTTTGTTTTTGTCAAATTAAGAACTACATATGTATGTAAAAACTGTATGCAAAATAAAATGGATCCAAAATAATTGGATATTTTAGATCCACTTGAAACTAGAGTTTTGATACACCAAAGTACATCCAAAATTACAAAAATTTAAAATACCCTCATTTACAATCAAAACTTAAAATATTTATCCCACCAAAAAATAAAATTAATATTATTAATATTTTATTATTTTCAAGAAAAAAAATTACGCAATTATAACAGAATCGCAAAATTCCACTAAAACTAAAAAATAGTGTTTCCCGTCAAAACCGTAAAATAGAGTTTTCCCGTAAAAACTTAAAAATAGAGGTTTTCCGCAAAATAGTGGTTTTTCACCAAAATCGTAAAATAGCAGTTTCCCGCTAAAACCGCAAAATATTAGTTTTTCATCTTTAAATTTATGACTAGGTGAATACCCGCGCTATGCGCGGGTTTAATTTCTAGTTCTTTTAAATTATGTTTTTTTTTTTGTATTTTGTGTATTTTATTTGTAGTTCATGTCCAACAAAAAATGAGAATCATATCACACAAAAAAAAATCCAATTTTAAGTTACTAAAATGTTTTTATATTATTTTGTTTTTATGATCTGTAAAGATGAGAGAAAATATTTTGACGATTGGAAAATACTGTAATGTGTATTATATCTATATAGGTATGTAAATATATACACCATTACAAGAGAGGGATTGAAGAAAGACAAGAGTTAGAATTTAGTAGCCATAACAATTGATATAAGTTGTACATTTTTCTCCACCAGCCAAAAATGGTCATTCCAGCAATAAAAATTAGAACTTTATAATCTCAAAAAACTTTGAAACTATATTTTTTTGTTGATTTTGTAGTAGTTACTTCATTTCCCATGGCGTCAACTCATGGACGGACATTCTTCTAATAAATTCTCAAATATTTGCATCAACGTTAAAATGATAATATATTAATTTTAATACATTTTCCATAAATCGCCGTGTCGCTGATTTAACCATCCATTATATTTATGTGGCTGGTTTATATATATATCATCTAAATGGGAAATCATAAGGGGATTTTGATTTAGAAGTTTGGTTTGAACTTTTAATGCCTTGTTAATTTCAATCTACTCTAAATGGTCTAGTCTAGTCTTACTCTATGAACGTATAGATATGATCACAAATGACCAAACAAAAAAAGTTTGGACCAAATGTTGAAATACAACGCTGTTGGGTGACATCAAAAGTTTAAAACATGTGATATTCTATACCTTTTGGCATATCAAAACTTGTGATATTCTAAAATATGTTTTGCGCTTCCAATGATCTTAAAAATTCTGTAATACTATGATTAGAACAACCAATTTTTCTAGAAAAATAATCATCTATCGGATGTATGATTGACTTTTTGCTAGTGTTAATTTACCAAACAACCTATTATTAAAAATCAACGAAGGACCATGAGTTTTACTCTCTTTTTTCGTTTTATGAGTTTGTCTCTCTACCAATGCTAATTTCCTAAACAGTCTATCATAAAAATAAACCAAGGACCAGTCTTTCAATCTTTGCCGGTGTTTTTATGGTACTATTTGATTAAAAACAATCATGCGGTGATATGTTGCGAGTAAACATTCTGCATAAACATTAGAGTGATCTAAACCTTTGCATACTCGACGAAATAGCCAACTTGGGCTCGGAATGTTGACATCATGACAATATGTAGGAGTTGGCCAATAGTCTCTACGTCTATGCTCTTCTGTTTTTCTCTGCATTGAGTAGTAAACGAAGGTCAGACAAACTTAAAAGGTGAGAGTGAATCTGCGAAATAGAAATGTCTCATATGGAAGCTGAGTTTAGTCTTACTTTGTACTGAATTTTTTTTTGGATGAAAACCCAAAAAAACTGTGGTAAAGAACAAAAACACGTTAGTGAAATTTTGATGGATAATTACCAAGCAAGCATCATATCAGTATGGGACAAATCCAAATTAGAACATAGTTCCTCTATTTGTACAATTGTACAAGGTTGTTCAGGTAATACCAAAAGTAGTAAAAAGTGCTTTTAAAATATCATAAACAATAATTTTATGGCAAAGACTGAATATAACAGAAAATGATGATCTGAGATTTAGTTTTTACATGTCGTACCCATTGAAAGCTCAATGATACTAAATTCACAGAGGACAAAACTGGTAAGAACAAGGTACGTTATCCTCGTTTTTTATTCCTCCTCAGTCCTCATCACGAATTATAAGCTGTATTGGTTTGAAAAGAGCCAGACTCTCTAGAACAGAGCTAAGAAGACACCACTTTTCTAACTGAACCACTGAGAAGAACTACTCTCTCCTTTTATACTCTCTTATCTATATTTACATTTCTCCTACATGTCTACTCTTTAACTGTCTTCTGATTTTTCTGTTTCAGCTCTGGACATGTCATCCATTCTCTTCTCTTCTGTGGCTCCTTTTCGTGTGTAGACTCTTTGTGGCCTATCAGCTCTTGACATGTCATCCATTTTTCCATGAATTGGAAGGTCAAATTGCCTATTGGCATAATGATTAAATAAGTTTGTTCGATCCATCTCTTTACTTGAAGCTGAACAAAAACTAAAATTACACAAAGTCAGATTAATGTAGAAATGTTTATTCAAGTTTGCATTCATGTTGGCCCACTTGAATTAAAATGGAAGAAATGCTAAGAGAAGGTAGCAGAGTTTACCTGATCAGAGAGGAAATATGTTGAGGCTCAATCTTGTTTAGTCACACTTTTTTTCTCTCTTAACCACATGGCTTTAGTGTCTTCCTTTGAGAAAGTACTTGGTCACCTGCATGTGACATATAATAATATTTCAAAGAAATCTCTTCAACATTATGTCAAAAGACAGTAAATTATAAACAATGATTTCTTAACAGTCTCTATTGCTATTGAGATATATAGTCTTAAGATACTAACACTAAACCTTGAGTTCCTTTTGGATCTCCCATTTTGACTTAAATCAGTCATTTCACCAAGTTCTCTTTGGGAAGAGGCTTGATGTATAATTGTTGAAGGATGAAGAATTGTACAAGTTGCATATGTGTCTTGAGTTAGCAATGTTTTGCATACCTGTTGGAACTAACAAAGATCAAATGTCCTGTTATATCTCAAACGAAAGTATATAAAGAATTATGACACAACAAGTAGGAGGCATAATTTAAAGTTTGGGTGGAGAGTAATATATTCAAAGGCTAATATAAATATCCCCATAAAACACAATATGTGAACTTAAGATAGAGATCTATAAGATATATGAGCTCTCTGGGAGCACAAGCATCAATTGTGATAAATGATACCATGGCATGAAAATGTAAAAAGAGTGATAGCAAAATAACACATGCAAACAATTATTATCGAAAATTAAATACAACCAACTTCATTTGAGGTATGGGATAAAACATACCATCTAGATGTCTCATCAATTGATCCTAAAACAGAAGTTATTTGTCTTCATTTTAAATACTCATCACATCCAAACCAGGCACCTTGTAAACTCTCTTTTTGATATCGATTTCACATTATGGTGTTTCGAGGGTTGACCTTAAGTCCCTGTCGGAGAGTTCCCTCCATCCCTCACCGCCTTCAGGTCACAAAGGATACTTTTCAAAGACATCTCTTTTCAGCATATCAAAATTCTCTTAAACTGCAATCAGTGTCGTAAAAAGAAAAAACTGCAATCAGAAACCACTCAAAGTTCATGCTTTTATAATCTAATTGAATCACCTTCGTACATGAAATCTGGTAGAAACATTGATCAAAACCAATTCAAAGGAAATAAAACAAAGCTTGCCATTTCGACGGACAAACATGTCACCAATTTTCCATCGCTAGAGACACAAATCTTCAGATTTGAACATCTATGCCAAATGGCTAGCGAGAGAGAGTTCGAATTAGAGAAAACCATCTTTTGGTCGTCCAAATTCTCAGTTTTACATTAATATTTGATTAGAGTGAATATAGCTTTCATTGTAGATATAAAATTTGGCCGTTAGGAGAACAAATCTGTAATGGTCCTATTAAGATGGAGAGATGATTGAAGCTTTAAAAGGGATAGAAAAGAGAAGTTCAAACGAGAGGGGAAATTTACGATGTAAAATCTAGAAGAAAAAATATAAAATGTGAAGAAAAAAAATGGACATGTGGCGTTCTCTCCAGTGGTGACGTGGCAAGCAAGAAGAGAAAGTTGGTCTTCTTTTATATAGTAGACTAGTGGTTGCCCCAGGCTACGCACGGGTTTTTCATATATTTTGTTTTTTGAAATTATTTCCTTCTGTGATCAATAAAAAATTAGGAGTTCGATCTTACAGAATCTCCATCTTCACTCTTTGTGTCTTTGTGGTTTATGATTAATTAAAAAACCAGTTTTATGATCCAGAAATAAGCAAATAATATATCTTTCAAGTAAATTTTATTATTAATTTAAAAATAAAGATACTTAGTTATTCAATATATAGAAATAAATATTAAAGTTAATATTATTATTTTCTCCACCGATTCCTTTGTTTTAGCCATGATAGTTATTCATCATTGCACATTTGTAGCCTGTTGATGATTTAATTCCTCAAGAATTGAATTTTATTATTAGAATGTCAATATTTATGTAATGTAAATATGTTTGTAATTTCCTAAAATTATAAGAGAACTTCATTATAAACATCTAAATAATACTTACTATTTTATTAACTAATGATGTCCCATCGATTTGATGTTGCCTTGGAGCACCTTTTTGTAATCTGAAAAATGATAAATATAAATAATGGTTATGAATATGTTTATTTAATAGTTTTTGTAATTAAATATAATTAAAAAATTAAAAAAATTAATGTTTTTTATATCAGTTGCTTTCAAAATATACTTATATATTAGAATTCGTTAATTGATCTTGAATTTAAAAATCAAAATCAATAAAAACCTTTGTGAAGTATGCAATGCATAAAACTCTTATATATAGTTGAACATTTTTTTTGACTTTCTTGTACATATTTCAGTTATCTAACTTATGTTTTTCGTATTTGTTTCTTTATCCATAAACATTTGGAAATAGTCGACAATTTTGTTTTTTTTGTTTATTTTAAAACAATTATGATCAATTTGTAAGTGCAAGTTTGTTTAATCTTTGCTCTTCCTTTCGAAATTGACAAGATAAGTAACAATTTTTGTTTTGTTTGATATGTTGTCAAATATGATTTTCCTTCATCCATAGACCATAATGCACCAAGAAAAATGCAAGAAAATTTCTGAAATATTTGTCTCCTTGTATAAAATGAGTGGAAATGAGAAAAAAAGATTTGAAAGTCTTTGGAAAAATGTAAAGAACATGTTCCGAGAAAAATGTGATTTACTTTGACTCAATCTCTTTCACATGCTTCTTCCAAGAAGCATAATTAGCTTTTACCCAATATGCCTTCGATATTACATATCTGGGATATTATTTGCCTTCGATCAAGTAACCTTCAAATTATTCAATAGTATACAAGTCTATTAATTCGATGGACTATCCAAAAATGGTTTCGCCGTAGAATCCATAAGCGATATAAATGGGTACTCATAGCATAAATCTACCAACTACCAAAACATGCATCTATAGGCGGCCTAGTGGCGTTAGTGCATGAGCATATCAGTGTTTTCTTGATGCTAGCATCCATTGATCAAATACTTGCACCAAATCAAAATTAATAACAACACATATGAGCACAGTGCATATCAATGATTTCATATTTTGTAGATAGGTCCTTGTAACTCACATGTATATACTTGTCCCAAAGCTCTGCTTAACCATGCATAATTCATAATTAAGATACATCTACAAAAACCAACAAAATCCTAAAAAAGATACCCAAACCAAAAGTGAATAAAAACATTGAAAACAAAAGCAGTACTCAATTATTATATACTCCAAATGGATAAATTTATCACAAAATTTCAGGAGCACACAAAACTTAAATAAGAAAGAAGCGAAAGAGAACTTACAACATCTTTCTAAAAGATAAAAACCAACAGAAAGACGTTCTTTCATTCTCAACTTCTTTTAACGGTCTTGTTTGATCCATCATTCAGTGCTTCTTCAGATTATGATGTATTCATGGCCTATGCCCGATAAAGAAACGAAGAAATAAGCACCAGGATCTGTTAACTAAATTGAAATAGACGGTGGATTGATCAAAATTAATATGGTAAGTAACCTGTTAAATTTGCAATTTTTTGCAGAAGTTTCGTCATATTTATCTCATGGTTAATTATCGGTCATTCTTGTTTCCATTACCGATCCATGCTCCTCACCATCAAGTCCCATGCATGATCCCTTCTTCATCTCTAAAAGTTAGCCTAAAAAGCTAAGTATGATTCAAACACTCTAACATACTCTTCTTCGTCAGGATAAAACGCAAAAGAGAATCAGAGTAAGCGTAAAAGAAATTGGAAGATGTTTCAAAATTTGTGTGAAATATATTATGTTTTAATGTTATAATTTGAAAATAATTTCGGCTGGCCTCATTTATTGCCATAGTTTAATACATTTCATCATTAGTCGTAGTTGTTCATGATCCCTTTTGTCATCTCCTATGACCTATGTCTTTGAAACCTAGAGATCTTGATTTATTAAGTGAAATAGAAGGCAGAGCACTGTGACGATCTTAATTATATTTTATGTTTACCTCATAAACCTTGATTAGGTGATAAAAGAGATATTTTTGATCTGCGTGGCTTGTTAACTTTCATTGGTTGATTATTGAACAAAGAATACGAAGACTTTTTTTTACAGGATAATCCTATTCACAAGAACTCTCTCTCTCTCTAAATGTTTGAATCGACGCTCGACCCCATATTTCTTATATTTTTTCAAATCGGCTCATATTATCTCAAATGTTCCCATTAATCTATACATCTACGATGATTTTGATAGTAAATTAGTGATAGAAATTAAATCGCTTTTCAAATAAAATTAGATTCATTTTGTAGTCACCAACACTGGATCATCGAAGATGAATAATAGTAAATTCTGAACATTTTATTAGTATTCGGTTTTAGGTAAAAATAGATAAAAATACAGTGACTTATTTCGAAGTATTTTATTTTTTAAAGTTCGGAGAATTCTATATTCACAAAACTAACTTTCCTTTTATTAGTATTCGAAGTAACTTTCGGACTATACAAAACTAACCCTATTTCGAAGTATTTATTTTATTAGTATTCATTTGGGTTAAAAATATACAATTCCCTAAATTTTAAAATGACAAAAACTTAACTTTTAAAAACCAACTAATTGAAAAATCCAAGCAAACATGGTTATTTAGATAACACGATTTATTCGGTCTTTAAATATAGATAATATATGAAAGATCCAAGCAAACATGATTATTTTAAATAATAATCGTAGATATTGAAGTGATCGACTATCACTTTACATTTTAATTTTAATGGAAGTGGAAATAAAAAAAACAATTAGTTGAGTTTCAAATACAATATTAAGCTTGCAATCTAAAAGCAATCGTTTGTTTTACCGAAAATGAATAAGAAAAATTTCCGTAAATAAATTCAACTATTATAAAATTTAGAAAACAAAAACCCGCGCATCGCGCGGGTCATTTTCTAGTTTTTTAAAAAGAAATTGTTTTGGAATTTAAGAAAATTTGATTTTATTTGAATTTTATAATATGTCTAACTCATGATTATAGATATAGACGGAATAATTTGTCTATTTAACCCATTTTGTAGTGGATTAAAATATTATTCGAACTAACCCGTAAAATATATAATTTTGAAAACATAATTCTATTATGCACCGTTTAATGACTATAGTTTTGTGGTTAGTTCACGAACTCTTAAAAAAAAATCATTTTTCTTGTGTTTAACTTTTTATAAAATTAGTAAAATATTTTTCAACTTTTATTTTGATATAAATTTAAATAAAATATAATAAACTATAGTGAAAAATATATCAAAATTTTGAATATATTTTTGTTATTTGAATATATATGAATTGATTATTATTTTAAAATATATAGTAGATAACATATTAAATGCAACATAAATACTTTCCATATTCTTATCACTAATTGTAAAAAACAATTATATCATTTCCTATTTCAATTATTCTTTGTTATTTGTAATGATATTTCATGTAATAACTTACAAAACAAAGTTTATTTTCAAAAATGTTTTCTTAAATAATATTATAGAGATTATAGAAATTTATGACGATTTGGAAAGATTTGAGTTTTAGTGAATTTTTAAATGATTTGAGTGAATTAGGAAAGTTGTTATGATTTGTTTTTAAATAACTATGAAATCTCACTTAAAACTATGAGATTTGAATTTTTATTTTTTTAACTAAAAAATTACAGCAAAACATTTATAAATCACTAAAAATCCCCTAAACCCCAGTATTTAAAATATTTTTCTAATAACAGTAAATTTGAAGGTTTATTTAGAAATCACTTGTTCAAGAACATGAAATTTGAAAAAAAAATTAAAAATTCATATTTGAATAACTTAAGATTTGTAATTTTAATACCAATTACTTCCGATGCTATATTGAATACTCATCTAGAATTTTGTGACCGACAGCCCATGCTTCCTGGCTTGGCCCAAGGGCCGGCTTACCTAATTCACAAATTTTTTTTTTTTTGTGTCAACAATTCACTATCTTTTCTTTGGTATTATGGTTAACTAACCAAAAAAACAATAAAAAGGATGGTGGCAGCTTTATTCAGGATCCGTGATTGAGTGCAGAGACAATTTCTAATAATACCTTTTGTCGTAATTAATAATGATAAAACAAAATACTTTTTGTCGTAATTTCTAGTAACTTAAAATAATCATTAAATTCACTATTAAGTCAACTCCCTTGGCTTCCCCACCACCGCACGTTCGTCCTCTCTGTCCACTCATTGACTCCATCTCCACATTTTTCTCTGCTATCGTGCGCCAAAAACTGTCACATTCCATTGTGCTAACTTACTTTTCGCTTTATCTTGTTAACGTGCGCCTAAAACTGTCACATTTCATTGTGCTAACTTACTTTTCGCTTTATCTCGTTAACGTGCGCTATCACTTATCATCATTACCCTGTTATTTTCCAAATCATTTCAAAGATTATTTCTCTTTTGCCAACTTGCTAATGTATTTTGTTGTTGTTGTCCTTATCACAAAATGTCAATGACATCATCCTTTTTCCTCCGTCAAATACATCCTTTTTTTTAGTTGTTGCAAATACACATTTTTTGTTGTCCAAAAAATAATCTATTACAAATTATCATAACCATTACATAAACTATTCTATAACAAACAATTTTATATGCTTACAATAATTCATGATTGATAGTTCTACTTACACCATATTCGTGATGGATAATCTTACTCTTGACACGTTGGATCACGACAAATGGTTTTACTTGCACCACACTGAAAATCTCATATAAATTTTTGAAGGTAAGTTGTGCACCCTCTTAAACCCGTCACAAACAAAAATTTAATCAAACCCGATACATTTTCATTAATAAGGCTTGATTCACCCTAACTCGGCCCACATCGACCCACCACAGTTCAAATAGTTACACTCTAATTCAGCTCATCAAGGCTCGAAATCCATTTAGCCGACTTTGGTTCATTAAGCCCGATCAGATAGTGTCGACGCCGATCTCCGAAAAGGAAAGAGAATCTCCAAAGAAAAGGAAAGATTTCGTATCGATCCCGGCAAAAAAAAGATTTCCTTATCTCGACCCGAAAGAAGTAAGGAAATCAGACTGCCTTACAACCTTATAAATAGGAAGCTCATTTCATTCACATGTCATCACAAAATTCCCGCAAGATCTAAGAGACCTAGTTCCGAGTTTTTCGGCTTAGATTCTTAGCTTTGTTAGTTCTTTTTACGGTCAAATTTCGATGACCTAAATCTTGTATTTCGTCAAGATTTGCTAATAAACGTAATTTCTCGATCCCTTTTTGTCTTTAATTTACTTTATTTTTGCTGTAAACCGAAATCAATATATATTTTTCTTCTTTTAATTTGTATTCTCTAGGAATCAAACTTCATACATATTAATGTAAAAATATTAATGGTTTTTATTAAAAAAAAAATATTAATGAACATTTGGTCAACCACTATCTAGAAAGAGACATACGCATTTTATTTTGGAATTAATTATTTAAACGCTAAAGTCAACTAATTTTACATTACACGTTAAAAAAATTGAAGTATATTTTTTTGTCAACTAATTTAAAAATTACAACCATACATATATATATATATATATATATATATATATATGTGGTTATATAAAAAAAAACGTTGACAAAAAAGCTGTAATTAAAACGTCTATGAATTATCTCACACCAAAACCAAAAATACATTTTGTCTTTACAATATACACGTGGCAGCTGGATTTATGATAAAATAAGTCGTCGGTGGGGCCGACCCAATAGAAACAGTTAGAATAAGATGCCAAATAGTCAGAAGTCAGAAGTCAGAAGTCAGAACACAGGAAAGGAAGGAAGAGCTGATATACCAAACGTCATCGTTTTAAGTCCGAATCCAATTCCATATATATATAATGTAAATAAATACGTGTGCTTTTTGTTTGAAAGAAAGCGCACACACAAACACACAAACACACAAACACATGTTCTTCGTTGGGTTAAAAACTTTTCTCCTGCTTTTGAGAAGTCAAAGATAGGAAGGAAAAAAAAAAAAAAATTCCAAGGTTTGTTCTTTAGTTCAAAGCTTGATTTTGTTTTTTTGTCATCCCAGATCTGTACGTTTTAGATTTGTTATATGTGTTCATAAGTGTTCTTGTTCCTGAAATTGACGAACTCTGATTATAATAAAGTTCTTGACTTCTTTTTTTTTTCCTTTGGATTTGAAAATGGATTAAAGTGTGGAGTTGCAAAACATTTCTTGATTTTTCCTGCTTTGATTAGTGAATAGCAATTGAACAGGATTGCTTCTAGTTTGTTTTCTTCGATCTGAGTGTAGACAAGAGGATAATTAGGTTTTGTTTTAGGAGAATCTGTCAAAAATTCGTTGATCTGCTATAGACAATTGAAATCTTTGGGGTTCTTTTTTTTAATTCTCGCCTTAGATTAACATTTCTGCAAAAGAGAAAAGAGAAGAAGATTATATAAACGCCTTAGATTAACATTTCTGTAAAACCAACTGAAATTAAAAGTAGATATGCTGAAAAATCTTGTAAAATCATAAGCTCCTGTTAAAAAACGGTATTAATGTATTAAGTGGTAATTGCTTTTCAGCATGGAGAATCTACCTCCTGGTTATCGTCCCAATGTTGGTGTTTGCCTAATCAACTCGGATAATCTGGTAAACATTTTCTTCATCCAATTCAGCTTTCTGATCAACTCTGGTAATAAATACTGAGTTTTATGACCATAACTATGATTCACAGGTATTTGTAGCTTCGAGATTGAATGTTCCTGGAGCATGGCAGATGCCACAGGTGTGTTTAATCACTCACTTCGATATGAAATTTCCGTGTTTTCGATCTGTTTTATTTACCGCAAATCTGATGGGTTTTTGTCCAGTGTGTTTAAATTCTGATGTTTAACATCACTCTAGTGGAAAAAAATGGTCAAGAGTTTGATAAAGGAATCTTGACAAGATGTTTTCTAGATTGGTTAAACTCTATCACCAGTTTTAAAGTACTGAGAGAGAGTCTGATTTTCTTACCTGAAACTGTTTTCTCTGTTTTGCGATTATCTTGTCTGAGTTTCGAAAGCTCGCTGATTCGGTGGATGTTGTAGGGAGGCATTGAAGATGGGGAGGATCCAAAGTCAGCAGCCATGAGAGAGTTACAAGAAGAAACTGGGGTCGTTTCAGCTGAAATCATCGCTGAGGTCTCTACTCTTTACTAACACAATACAAATGATTGTGAATCAGAAGATTTACGAATTATTCTCTCTGGTTCTTCAATGTCTAAAGCAGGTTCCAATTTGGTTGACATATGATTTCCCACCTACAGTAAAAGCAAAGGTTAACCGTCTCTGGGGCGGTGAATGGCATGGTCAAGCCCAGAAATGGTAAGTCTTCGACACCACCAAAAGTTTTTTGCAATCTGAACACAAGAAGAGAATGAATGGCTCATTGTTCTGAAACACAATGAATCCACAGGTTTCTAGTGAGACTGATAAACGACGAGGACGAAAGAGAGATCAATCTAGCGAACAACGAAGCGGATTCAGAGTTTGCGGAGTGGAAATGGGCGAAACCGGAAGAAGTGATAGAGCAAGCAGTGGATTACAAAAGGCCAACCTACGAAGAAGTCATCAAGACTTTTGGTTCTTACTTGAACGATACAGGAAGAGCTGCTAAATGTAAATCAGCCAAGTGGTAATAAGAAACTAAAAATCAGGGTTTGTCTTGTTTTTTTCTTTTTGTAAAATGTTGATTTTTCTTTTTTTTGGGGGTTCTTTTTTAGTGAAACCCTTTTGGAATGCAAAAGGTTTCTCTAGGGGTTTTATTTTTGTTGTGTTCATTTTTGTAAATTGGTTATTGGTACTAGAAGGTTTTGGTTTTGTTTTAACGGTTATTGTAATAAAGTCTTTGTTTGGATTCAACAAGGAATTGGGTTGTGTATGTGTTTATAAAGTGTAAAGAAAATTCAAAGGTTGAATTGTAATTAGTATCACGGAATAATGATCAAACCTAACAAGATTTTTGTATTCTATTACAAAAATATCTCTATTACTACATTTTAAAAAGAATTTAAAACAGGATGAGTTGTGTATGTGTTTATTATGGCTCAAGGTAAAAGAAAATTGTAAGGTTATAAATATAAATATGGGAGACAAATTAACAAACGAAACATGAGTTACAAAACCATATCCAAGACACAACAAAGTGAGACAAACTTTAACAAAACCAAACCACATAGACAAATTCTTGAAGTAGTAAGCTAAAGAGAAAGAAATTGGAAAGGTAACTTGTAAATAATGGTTCACCGGTTATATATATGAATTCACTAGCAAAGCTGCTCGACGGCAGTCACGATTTGAGCCGGTTGAACCACGGTCCACTCTTCCAGAGTACCGGCGTAAGGTGTAGGAACGTCCTGAGAAGACAAACACATCACCTGAGCATCTAAATAGTCATGAAAGTTCTCATTGATGGCAGCCGTAAGACTAGCCCCAATCCCACCGGTTCTCATACACTCCTCCACGATCAAAACCCTGTGCGTTTTCTTAACCGAGTTTCCGATCGTGTAAAGATCAAAAGGTTTCAGCGACCTGATGTCGATAACCTCGGGGTCATACCCTTTGTTCACCAGTGTTTTAGCTGCCTGCATCACATGGTACCTCATCCGCGAGTAAGTGAGTATCGTGATGTGCTCTCCAGGTCTGACCATCTCAGCTTCTTCAAGATTACAGATGTATTCTTCGTCCGGGATTTTCTCCTTGAGATTGTAAAGCAGAACGTGTTCGAACAAAAATAAGCACATAATTAGATAGAAGAGTCGCATGAATTGTGTATACAGCACAAAGTCTAGTCAATCGCAGAATTTGCAAGAAGTCCGGAAAATGTTTTGTGCAACAAACTGAAATGTTATTGGGAGATTAGCATGTGTCCACGGGAAGTAGGTTTAACCGAACCATCTAGCATGATAACCACAACAAAAGGCACCAATGGGAAGCTTACTGGAAGCAAAGACATGCAACACATTCAGCTTTTGCAATCATTCAGCGTCTCTAGAGACCTATCTCTCGCTCTTTTGTACAAAGATTTTGTCTAATTTTTGAAAACTGGCATCACCACACCTGTCTCTAACCAACTTAGAATCCCATTAACATGTAGTAATAAACAATCTAATCATTTAGAGGTAATGGCAATCTATGTTTTCATACAAACAAGGCAGAGGCATTTGTATAGCAAATACATGGAAGATCTAAACCCCTTAATCAGCTTATGTTCAAGAGTCCCAAAAGAGTTTATTAAATTGAGTAATTTGCAAAACATACCCAGTCCCAGTGGTCGCAGATGTGTCCGACTTCGTCTACAAAAAAAAAAAAAAACGTGAATCATTGAAGATTCAAAGGAAGTATTGGAGTATATCACCGGTTTAGTTTACACTGATTTAGATCAGATTAATACCGGTTTAATGTATTGCACAGTATATATATAATTGTACATGCTTACATTGTGGTTTAACAGAAATATACGAGTTTACATTTTCTCAACAATCTCTTCTTCTTCAAGCTTACGATCTTCTTGATCTCTCTTCGCTAATATGGTATCAGAGCCATTGAGCTCAATTTCTCTCTAATTTCCGCATTTTCGAAGCTTGATTGAAGTTTTCTCTGTTCAAATTCATCGCTACAATGGTTACGGTGAGAAATCTTCCTCGTCGATCTACCCGAGCCACCGTTCCGACGCATCCTGCTCCGACTGCCTCTCTGGTACATTCCGTGCCGATTTCTCGAGCATCGCGAGCTCCTCGGACTGTCCCAACGGAATCGCTCGACTCAATCCATTCCCCATTACATATGCACAGCTCAGATCATCCAGGTTTACTCCTTATCTCTCTTCGTCTAGATGGAACAAACTTTGATGATTGGGATGCTGCTATGAGGATTGCACTAGATGCTAAGAATAAAATTTGGATTCGTTGATGGTTCTTTACCTCGACCAGATGAATCAGAATCTAGTTTTAGGATACGGTCTAGATGCAATAGTATGGTGAAATCTTGGTTATTGAATTCAGTCTCTCCTCAGATTTATCGTAGCATTCTTAGGATGAATGATGCTACGGATATATGGAGAGACCTTTATGGTCATTTTCATATGACAAATCTACCAAGAACATTCAATTTAACTCAAGAAATTCAAGATCTAAGGCAGGGAACAATGTCTCTTTCTGAATACTTCACAACTTTGAAGACATTGTGGAGTAACTTGGACAATTGTGAAGAGCCTGATGATCCTTGTACTTGCGGCAAAGCTGCTCGTCTGCAATTGAAAGTAGAGAGAACCCGCATTGTTAAATTCTTGGCTGGATTGAACGAATCTTATGCTATCATAAGGAGACAAATCATCATGAAGAAAGCTTTACCAACTCTAGCTGAGGTTTACAACATGCTGGATCAGGATGAAAACCAGAAGGGATTCTCTAATGTTGTCACTCCTCCAGCTGCTTTTCAAGTGTCTGAGAATGCTACTTCTCCTTATGATATTTGCTATGTTCAGAATGGTCCAAACAAAGGTCGTCCCATTTGTTCTTTCTGTAACAAGGTTGGACACATTGCTGACAGATGCTACAAGAAACATGGCTTCCCTCCTGGTTTTACACCAAAAGGAAAACCTCATGAGAAATTTCAAGGAAAACCTCATGAAACTTCCCAGAAGCCTAAAATTGCAGCTCAGATGCCGTTGTCTGACACTACCTCAAATAGCTTTGATGGACTGATTGGCAACATGTCTAAAGATCAAATACAGAACTTCATAGCTTTGTTCAGTTCTAAGCTTCAAACATAACCATCTGCTCATCAAACTGAGGCCAGCACATCTCATTCGGCAAATGATTCTGGTATATCATTTTCTTCTTCCACTTTTTGTTTTGTTGGGATTCTCACAGTCTCTCAACAAAGTCTATGTACTCAGACTTGGGTGATAGATTCTGGAGCAACACACCATGTCTCTTATGACAAGAATCTTTTTAGCTCCTTGGATTCTTCCATTGTGAGTTCTGTGAATCTCCCTACAGGATCAATTGTCAAGATTAGTGGAGTTGGGAAAATTCAAATCAACAAAGATATTCAACTTCAGAATGTCCTGTATATACCAGAATTCAGATTGAATCTTCTCAGTATCAGTTCACTAACCACCGATCTTCACTCCAGAGTAATATTTGATCCTTCTTCTTGTGAAATACAGGATCTTACCAAGGAGTTGACGATTGGTCAGGGTAAACGAATAGGGAATCTATATGTGCTGGAGACTTCAGGTTCTTCCATTTCAGTGAATGCAGTAGCGGATCTTGGCTTATGGCACAGGCGTCTAGGTCACCCTTCTTTCTCAAGGCTTGACATTCTATCCCCAGCTTTGGGAACTTCTACATACAAGAATAAAGGATCAACTTACTGTCACATTTGTCATTTGGCAAAACAGAAGAAATTATCCTACTCTTCTTCAAACAATATTTGTAACAACAACTTTGAGTTGCTCCATATTGACATTTGGGGTCCGTTTTATGTGGAAACTATTGATGGTTATAAATATTTTTTTACTATTGTTGATGATCACTCCAAAGCAACATGGATCTATTTGTTACGCACAAAGTCTGATGTCCTACAAGTGTTTCCTGCATTCATCAAACAGGTTGAAACTTAATATGACATCAAAGTGAAATCAGTAAGATCTGATAATACTCCTGAGTTGAGATTCAATGAGTTTTACAAAGAGAAAGGGATCATATCATTCCACTCCTGCCCAGAGACACCTGAACAGAACTCAGTGGTTGAGAGAAAGCCCCAACATATTCTCAATGTTGCTCGGTCATTAATGTTCCAGTCTCATGTTCCTATGACGTTTTGGGGAGATTGTGTATTAACCGCAGTCTTTCTGATCAACAGGATTCCTTCTCCACTGATATCTGATAAAACACCTTATGAGATACTCACGGGAAAGACTCCAAACTACACTCATATCAAGACATTTGGTTGCTTATGCTACAGATCAACCTCTCCTAAACAAAGACACAAATTTCAACCAAGATCTTGGGCATGTTTGTTTCTGGGGTATCCTACGGGTTACAAAGGATATAAAATCATGGATTTGGAGAGCAATGTGATTCATATCTCAAGAAATGTAACATTTCATGAAGATATTTTTCCAATGGGAAAGAAGACGAAACCAGAGAAGTCTGACTTGGATTTGTTTACGCCGACAGATTCTTTGACCTCAAGTATGTCTAATCCTCCCATTTCATCACAAATATCCTCACCAATTCATACTTCTCATTCTCGAACAAAGAAAGTTCCTATTCATTTACAGGACTATCATTGTTATTCTACCAATTCCACAATTTCCCATCCCATTTCCAATTCACTTTCATATTCCAAATTATCACCTTCTTATCATTCTTACATAAATAACATTACCAAAATCCCAATTCCTCATACATATATTGAGGTAAAGACATCCAAAGATTGGGATAATGCTGTTGATAAGGAACTCGTTGCTATGGAATCAACTAACACATGGGAAGTGACTACTCTACCTCCGGGAAAGAAACCAGTTGGATGTAAATGGGTGTTCACTTTGAAGTTTCATGCAGACGGTTCTTTGGAAAGATATTAGGCTCGGCTTGTGGCAAAGGGTTACACTCAGAAAGAAGGTTTGGACTATAAGGAGACCTTCTCACCAGTGGCAAAGCTAGCCACAGTCAAGTTTCTGTTAAAAGTATATGCATCTAAGAATTGGTCTTTAACTCAGTTGGACATCTCGAATGCGTTTCTGAATGGAGATCTAGATGAGGAGATATATATGAAGTTGCCAGAGGGTTATGCAGAGAAACAGGGGGACTCACTCCCACCTAAAGCTGTCCTTAAGCTGAAGAAATCAATCTACGGATTGAAACAAGCTTCAAGACAATGGTTTTTGAAATTTTCTGATTCTTTATTGCAGCTGGGTTTTCAGAAAAGTCATGGCGATCATACTTTGTTTGTGAGGAGCAACAATGATGATCATCTTGTTGTCTTGGTCTATGTTGACGACATAATCATTGCTAGTACCAGTGATTCTGCTGCAACTAAGTTGACTGAAGATTTGAAAAGTTGCTTCAAACTCAGGGAATTAGGTCCTTTGAAGTATTTTTTGGGATTAGAGGTGGCTCGCAATAAGGCTGGTATATCTTTGTGTCAGAGAAAGTACGCTTTGGAGCTCCTTACATCTACTGGAATGTTAGATTGCAAACCATCAACAATTCCCATGACACCTAATCTCAAATTATCCAAATCTGATGGGGATCTCCTTGAAGACAGAGAATTGTACCGGAGTTTGGTTGGTCGACTGATGTATCTAACCATTACTAGACCGGATATCACTTTTGCAGTAAATAAGCTATGCCAATTCTCTTCTGCTCCCCGCACATCACATCTCAAGGCTGTCTACAAAGTTCTTCAATATATTAAAGGATCTGTAGGTCAGGGTTTATTCTATTCAGCTGATGATGATCTAAGTTTGCAAGGTTTTGCAGATGCTGATTGGGCCTCTTGCCTGGATAGTAGACGATCTACTACTGGATTCACTATATGTTCTTAGGATCATCACTCATCTCTTGGCGTTCCAAGAAACAACCCACAGTTTCTAGATCATCTGCTGAGGCAGAATACAGAGTTTTAGCCATTGCCTCATGTGAAATGATGTGGTTTAGAACCTTGTTCTCAGATCTGAATATACACATCTCCACAGTTCCTGTTCTCTACTCGGATAGTACGGCTGCAATTCATATAGCTACTAACCCTGTTTTCCACGAAAGAACGAAACACATAGAGGTGGATTGCCACACAGTTCGGGAAAAGATAGACAAAGGTTTGCTCAGGACTTTACATGTAAGAACAGATGATCAAGCAGCTGATATCCTTACCAAGCCATTGTTTCCTCACCAATTTGAACACCTAAAGTCCAAAATGAGTCTCCAAAATATCTTCGTCTCATCTTGAGGGGGACTATTGGAGTATATCACCGGTTTAGTTTACACTGATTTAGATCAGATTAATACCGGTTTAATGTATTGCACAGTATATATACAATTGTACATGCTTACATTGTGGTTTAACAGAAATATACGAGTTTACATTTTCTCAACAAACTCTTATTCTTCAAGCTTACGATCTTCTTGATCTCTCTTCGCTAATAGGAAGAGAAGCAGAAACTCTATATACAATGATCGGAAGAGCAAACGCATACCGCAACAGCATTTGCAATCAATTTCTGAGAATGACGAACTCTGAGGCCAGAACCAAAGCTCTTACTCGCATCAGATCCAGAGACAATGCATCTCTTGCTCCTCGCTGCATTCACAAAATATCAAAACAACGAAAATTACTTAGATCTCGCGAATCAATCAGAATACACAACCTCCAAATTCGAAAAAAAATCGAGATCAAATCGAAAAAGAAGAGACCGAAACCTGGAAGATTTGTGCGAGAAGGAGCAACGAGCTTCTTGGAATTAAACGTCGATAAGGCCGTTCCAGCTCCAGCTCCATGGATTATCGCAGACATTGTTCCACAGAGCTCGGGACATTTTTGAAGAATATATATATACGGAGTGTGTGACGAGCGGAGAAATCGAAGAATTAAAGAAAAAGCTGTGAAATCGAATTTATTAATATTTGTTTTTTCCTAATTATTATTGTCTATTGTGCGATCAAATCCACATGCTTTACATTGTTTTCATCGCTTCTGATCTCCTGTGGCCTCGCTACAGTATAAGAACCAATATTAATATGACACGTGTTAGTTCTTCGCCTATATTTACACGTGTGATTATCTTATTTGTGGAATATATATTATATCAGTGAACAAGCTTGCAGAGTAAAAGAGTGAATTCGCTTAACCACCCGGACGGCGGAATGAGGTTTCATTGATTTGTGGGCCTCAAATGTATCGGCCCAGTAACAATATAATTTGGTTAGGGGGCCTAATTTCGTCTACAGTTTGGTGTGTGTGTGCTTATTTTTAGTAGCCCTGTCAAGTTTTTGTTTTGGGAGATGAATGGTTTGGTTGAAAAATGATTCTCATAGAAAAGGTTTTTGGTTTATTTGATTATATATATCGGTTGAGAAAAACAATTGTGCATGCATTATCAAACAATATGAGGAAACTCCAAATAAAAGTAGAAGTTGATTTTTTCAGGGTTGATGGCAAGTTCTTGACAATTTTTTTAAGTCTTGAAATATATCCAACCTGCCTTTATTGAATTGATTCTATCTTCGCAAACATAAACGTAAACGTAGAAATTATGTTTGTAACAATCGAGACTTGTATGCAAATAAAAATGTGAGCAAGAAAAGTATCATAACAGTTATAACTAGGATGATAATTGAAAGTCCTCTTTGTTGAGCATGATAGAAGATAATAATCATTTATAAAAGGGGTAGAGATGAAAGATGATGTTCTTGTTGTAGATATCTCGCTTATCTTTTGCTATATATGAAATTACAAAACGACTCAAATCAATCGTTTTCTTTTAAATTAACAATCAACACGTATATAATAAGTTTTGTTGTTGTTGTTGTCAACGTTGATTTCTTAATAGTTTTATGAGATTTGAAGAATCTACGATAGAATACCAATTATTTTAACAAGTAGTTCACCAATCAGCATACAATTTGCTTTAGTTTTTTTTAGCAAAAGAAAAACTTATCATACAAAAACTATGAAACATGCAGCCCAAAGAGTTGTGAATCTCTATAATATTATTTAAGAAGACATTTTTGAAAACAATTTTTGTTTTGTAAATTAATACATAAAATGCCATAACAAATAACAAAAAATAATTGAAATAGAAAAAGAAATAATTGTCTTTTATAATTAATGATAAAAATATGGAAATTATTTATTTTGTTTTAAAGATGTTATCTACTATGTATTTTAAAATAATAATCTCTATAATATTATTTAATAAGACATTTTTGAAAATGAATTTTGTTTTGTAAGTTATTACATGAAATGCCATTACAAATAACAAAAAATAATTGAAATAAAATGATATAATTATCTTTTACGATTATTGATAAAAATATGAAAATTATTTATTTTGCCTTAAAGATGTTATCTACTATATATTTTAAAATAATATTCAGTAAATATATATTTAAAGAAAAAAATATTCAAAATCTTGATATATATTTTCACTATAGTTTATTATATTTTATTTGAATTTATATCAAAATAAAAATTGAAAAATATTTTACTAATTTTATAAAAAGTTAAACACAAGAAAATTGATTTTTTAAGAGTTCGTGAGCTAACCACAAAACTAGAGTCATTAAACGGTGCATAATAGAGTTATGTTTTCAAGATTATAAGTTTTACGGGTTAGCCAGAATAATATTTTAGTCAACTACAAAACGGATTAAATAGATAAATTAGTCTGTTTGACAACTCTATCTATAATCATGAGTTAACATATTATAAAATTTAAATAAAAGCAAATTTTCTTAAATTGCTAAATAATTTCTTTAAAAAACAATTACCCCGCGCGCGAGTTAAATACCAATTTAATTATCACTAAAAAGTAAAATTAAATTAACCGGATGCAATGTAATAGTAGGTGGTTCAATAACGTCCACGCCACAACCAAGATTGTGGCCAATAATAAATAACTATAATAAATAAGTTTTTTTAAAAACAGATTGGTTGTCAAACAAACAAACAAAATGATATAAATCATATGTTTTTTTTGGGTCCACAACAACGTCTTCGCTTCCACTATCACTGATCTAAAATTAACACAAATTCTTGATTACTAAGAGCATCATTAACGGGGTCTCTTAGGGGTTTTTTAAGGGAGTTTTTATGTTTTTTTTTATTAAAATAATGTAAAGTTTTTAATTTAGCTAAGAAACGTATCTTAATATAGAACCGGAAGAAACGTATCTTAGAGTCCACGTGTCATGATTTGATTCAATATTTGGGGGAAAAATTTCTTTTATTTCTTTCTTTGTTGTTTTCTCCGTCGCCTTCGACGACTCCTCGGTTGGTCCGAAAAAATCCATTGTTTCGATCGATCATGTCGTCCGGTGTGAAGAAGAGAAAGGCGTTGAAGAAGAAGAAGCAATAAGAAGCAACAAGGGCGAAGAGAAGAACGGGATTATTGATTCGATGCCCTTGTTCGCTAAGGAGCTTATCGCCGGCGGCGTAGCTAAGACCGCCGTAGCTCCACTCGAGCGAATTAAGATTCTATTCGAGATACGAATCATTCTGGATTTTGTCGATTTTATCAAACTTGTAGAATTGTTCCGTCCCCTGACCTCGGATTAACCATTTTCATGAAAGGATTAGGATTCTGAATCAAAGTTTTGTTTCATTTCACAGAATGTGGAGAAGTTGGTTGAGGTAGTTCAGGATTCTAGACGAATCAGACGGATGCATCAACCAACCAAGGTCCAATTCCATTTTTGTGCTGTAAATAAATGTCTATTATGAGCTTTCTATCTCTTTGATTTTCATATTTCTGACAATAGAATCCAAATGTTCAGATTACTTGGAGTTTGTTAATCAGACCAGAAAGGTTTTCAGAAATTGAGCCTCGTAATGCTTACCGGACCAGAAAGGTTTGTTCTCTTGTGAATACTTGGAGCTTGTTTTAACCGTTGCAGATGAGCTACTTAGGAATCTTGTGGCAGTCTGTTTTTATTATCTTGAGAATGTAGAATACTAGAATGTACTTTAGCGATAGTTTTTGAAATTTATGCTGAAAGAAGTTTCTTTTGTGTAGAAGTTAATGTTCAAGGGCTTCCATAACTCCCAAATTTTTTACTTGGACGGATATTTAGACCATCTGAGAGTTTTGGTATCACATTCACAGTAAGTGAAGCGTTTTTTGTCTTTGATCTTCTTTAAATAACCGATGCTTCTTCTCATTATGCTTTGTAATGTGATGCTATGTTATGTTATGAATCAGTTATTAGTGAACTCTGTACTTGTGAAATTGAGCAGTGTAATTCCATTTTCACATTCATCTTTTTAGGTTCAATCTTTACGACATTTCTTGAGATGTTCTTGTTTAGTGTGTAAAGTTTTGAACTTTGGCTATATATATTGTTCATTTTTAACCTTGTGGCTGATTCTTTGTCAAATTTCTTCAGTATCAGAGCTCAACATCAGAACACATTAACAACACACATGAGCTATTTCCTCCTCATATATCGACAAATTATTGCTTGTAAGTGAATCTTCAGTAATTGGGAAAATGATGCAAGATATCTTGATGATGGGTTTGTTGCTTAAATAATAGTGAAAATAGAAGACAGTGTCTGTATATACTAAAAACTAGACATTTGTTTCCTGGATATTCTTATTGACTTTGACCATGTCACAAGAGTTTGTTCTCGGCACAAAGAAACAATGAACCAATGAATCTTTGATTCGGATTCGGATTGTGTTTGTTCTCGGCACAAAGAAGCATCATTTTTATTATAATGGGACTATGCTTTTCGTTTTATAATTTTGGTACCACATGTTTTATCCGAGTGATCAGAAGGTCACAAGACTAGAGCAAGACCACATGTAAATTCTGCTTCGATATGCAGGTTTTGGATTTGGTAATGAGAATGTAAATTTTGTTAATATTGTGTTTTTTCTTTAGTTTAATTTTTTTTTTAAGAACCCTTATGGGGTTCTACCATTAGATCCAAAAAAAAATGAGTGTCTCTTAAGAGGATTTCTTAACTCATTTTAATATTAAATAAATGGTTAAGAACCCCATAAAAGGTTCTTGCAATAATGATGCTCTAACTCTCTCTCTTTTTTGTTTTTTAAGCATTTCAACTGGCTAATTATGTTATATCGCATTTTAAAACGGGATTATTAAGCATTGATTTTTTCATAAACCAAAATATAAACTACTCGTTAACTATAGAGTTACTTATCAAAGGACCAAAGTGTAATATACGATTCCTCTGCATTTGAAGGGTCATCAATGTCTTATCTCTGATTTTTGAAAGTTTCAGAGAGAGAGAAGAAACCTTTAAGCTCTCTCTCTCTCGTTCGGAGATAATGGAATTGCTCTATCTCCTCTGTTCAATCCTCTACACTTCAATCACATCCTTATTCCTCTCCCTCCTCCTCCCGTTTCGCCTCGTTCTCCGCCGTCTCCTCCCCTCACGCGCCGCCGTCGATTCAAGCGTCTCCTTCTACGAAGGCACCGTCTGGCACGACCGTCTCCGACCCGTCAGACACTCGTTCCGTTACTCCGTTCGTTACGCACTCTTCGACCTCGACAATGCCCTTGACGCGCCGCCGGATCATCTCTCCGCCGACGAAGCTCGTATGGTTTCTCATACCACCGGTCCGATGTAAGTTTTGTCGTTGATATCGGATTTTCTAGCAATAATTTTGTACAATTTCCCAGATGCAAACTTCGTAATGCGTAACGTTTTGATGTTTTTTTCTAACAGTGTAGTTAGGTTTTTAATCTGAAACAGTGTAGTTGAGTTTTGTTTTTTTTGCTTAATTCCTATCAAGATCGAATCTCATCATTTCAAAGATACACTCTTTGTGATAGTTAGATAAATTCTGATTGAATTTGTTGTTTTTGGTTGCAGTTTTCTATTGACAAATTCGCCATGGGGGGAACGTGTGACATTCGTTTTCGACCCTGAATCTGACATGGTTGCTAAGTCATTACAAGTCAGTCCTTTCATGGTATGTTCTCTGATATTGTTATCGGCTTTGATTGATTCTTTATTAGTTTGTGTGATTGATCAGAGGTTCCTAAATGAAGTACTTCACCTTTCAGGATATGCTTGGGAATTGGAAAATCAGAGCAAATGAACCCGGAGATGAGTTATCTGTCTCCGTTGAATCGCAGCATCCTCATCTCGGTTTTCACAAGTGTTTTCATTTTCATGTTTTTGTTTTTTTGGTTCAAATTTTCATATTGACGTTTATAGCGATAAATTGGTTTTTAAAAATCCCCCAAAATTTGGGATTCGAGGGTAGGATCCGATGGATTTTCAGTTCTTTCGCCATATTTTGTTTTTTTAACGGGTCTTCTGACCATATTTTAACTATTTCTTGTAATTTTAGATAATTTTTGTTTACTTTTTTTTTGTTTCTTTCTATAAGTCTCTTATTGAGCAGAAAACAAATCAACCCATCATACCCAAAAAAAAAAACAAATCAACCCAGTCCAAACAAATGAAGGTTTTAGATAAAATCAGTCCGAAATAATGTTGGGTTCGTTTGGAGTCAAACCGTGCCAATTGCAAACTTTACAGGATTTATAGCCCACTTATGTTTTGACTGTTTGTTACCTTGTGCGACACAACACTAACCAGTAACCACATGTTAAATTCGGTTCCAAATTTGACTTATTTTTTTTTGAAATATCGATGATTTTTATTTTCAACGTGCTTTTGTTTTCTATATTGTCGGTGAATGGGGCACATCTAAATAGGATTCGTCGACTACTTTTTTTTTTTTGGTTAATGAAATAAAGTATTACATCGACTAACTTTTTAGGCACCTAATCAGTCAAATTATGTAGCGAAAAGAAAGCGATATTTTATGAATCTTAAGGTCGTTGGTTACTATACTAGTATTTCACTCACGTGTTTTTACTTTTATGCTACTTTCTTACCTAAAATAAAATAAATAAAAGAAGAGTAATGTCAGTTTCTTTTTCTTTACGGCAAATACAATGTTAGTTATAGTTTTTATTTACGTTAATAATGTTGGAGGTGGGCCTAGCACCCCCAATTAGTTAGGCCCATCTTAGGAAGGGACCCTCTTCAGCTCGGTCGTCGACCTGAAAACAGCGTCGACATGTAAGGCTCCTCTTCAGCTCGGTCGCCGACCTGAAAGCGACGCCGACCTAAAAGGCCCCTCTTCAGCTCGGTCGCCGACCTGACACTTCACCCAGGGCAGGAATGTTAGAAGAGCAGAAGGCAGGTAGGAGTTGGTCGAACAGTGTATTGTCTGAGCAGGAGTATGGGCTGAACTCGACATCTCACCAACCTTGCAAACTTGACAAAGGAGAGGAAGACACGTGGAGGAGAGTTGGTTAAACAGTGCACTGCTCTGCAACACGCCACGCCGAGCTCATCGTGACCTCTCTCCCCGAAAGCCGGAACACGCCTCCTAGGCCACCTTACCCGCGAAAGAGGCCGAAGACGCCACGTGGCCCCGAGATCCCGGGGAGCAGGAAGCCGACCCCGACTATATATACCCCTCAATATCATTAATGAGGGGGACTTTTGATTTCGGCCATTTTGACTTAGGACAAGCCACCCGATCTCTCTCTCTCTCTCTTTGTAACAAGACAACAGTTTAGAACGCCGAACTGGACGTCCTTCGGAACCAGTTCGTAATTCTAAATTGTTCATTTCTTTTACCATCAATAAAAAGAAACACGGCCCCCAGCCTACTCATCTTTCTCCCGGCCTGCTTTAGTAGTGGTTAAATTGCTCTAATTAACGAAAATCTCACCTCTCATCTCCTAATCACTCTTTAAACATACTTAGTGATCCCCGGGATCAACAATTGGCGCTAGAAGGAGGGGAGGAGATTCTTCTATACGCAAGGAGCAGTTCAACCACCACCGCAACCGAAGCAACGATGGCAATTCCGCCCCCAAGAGTGTTGTCAGACCAGGAAACCCTGGCCCAAACAACGGCCCAGGCCCCGACAACGGCCCCGCAGACGACTCGAACGACGGCGACCATCCCGTCGTCAGCCCAAGCAGCTGCCAACCAGACGATTCCTCGAGAGCAGTTCTTCAGAGCCCCGCCCCCGGCTTCGGCACCCGCTCATTCCGACGGCTCCGCCGCCCACAACGCGTCCCGAGCGTCGGAAGATCAGCCCACGCTGTCCACCGTGATGCAGACCCTGCTCGCCAGGATAGACGAGCTGACGCGAGCCACCGACCAACGGTTCGCCACGCTAGGGGCCTCCCGTGACCGGTCGGACAATACCGGGTCCCCCGATGTCCATCTCAGAGAGCCGGCCTCTCGGGAAGAAACCCCCCGCATCTGGACAAGCCGACCTGGCGACTCATCGTCAGGATCCGAAGGGCCGGGCGGACGTTTCGCCCCGGCCGTAGGAAGCCACCCGGGCGACGAAGCCCACCACCTCCGATCCAGCGCGGAGCGCTCAAGGGACGCCGAGTTCGAAGCTATGAAGGAGACTATCCGCGCGATGTCCTCCAAAATCCATCAGGCCACCAGCGCGGCCCCGGAAATCGATCGCGTCCTCAGAGAGACGCAAAACACGCCGTTCACCCCCTGGATCGCCTCCGTCCCGCTCCAGCACCTCGGGAAGCTCAAGCTCCAGCCCTACGCGGGCACCACCGACCCGGCCCAGTATCTTACGGCGTTCACCATCGCCATGGGCAGCGCCCACTTCTCACCAGATGAGCGCGAAGCCGCCCACTGCCAGCTCTTCGTAGAGAACCTCACCGGCCCGGCTCTCACGTGGTTCTCTCGGCTGAAGACGCACTCCATAGACAGCTTCAGGGACCTGCCGACCACCTTCCTCGAGCATTACTCCATCTATATCCGGCAGTCCGCATCCAGCGCGGACCTCTGGGCAATGAACCAAGGAGCAAAGGAGTCGCTCAGGTCCTTCATAGAGCGCTTCAAGGCCACGGCCTCCCAAAGCAACGTGACGGACGAGTCGGCGCTCCCCGCTCTAAGAAAGGGACTGCGGGCCGATTCGGCCTTCAAGGACGATATGAAGCTCAACAGGCCGCGCTCGCTGGAAGACGCCTTGCACCGCGCTGGACTCTTCGTCGAGCTCGAGGAGGACAAGGCGGCTGAGTCGAGAAACAGCGCCTCTCACAAGGCCCCGGTCCCGAAGGAGCGGCCCCAGGAAAGATATCAGGAGCCTCGTCAACACTACGATGACGAGTACCAGCGCAGCAAGGGAAAGCAGGCCGCTGCATTCCTTGTCAACGGACCGCCCTCCGGCCTCCGTCTGCACGATCCCGTACTTCCCCCCAGCCCCGCGCCAGGGTTGCCTTGGAACAAGTACGTACGGGATCCCCACCAGCAGGATCGGCGTCCCGACGAGCCGAGCGATAGGGAGTCCCGACCAGACGAGCCGTACGACAGGTCGGCCTTCTGCGACTTCCACCGGCGAAAGGGGCACCCGACCTCTCACTGCCGCGCCCTCCAAGAGGTCCTGCTGAACCAATTCCAACGGGGAGAAATCAGCGTACCAGAGCGGCTGCGTCCGCATGCCCGGGACGGCGATCGAGTGCAACCCCGCGACAACCGAGGTCGCGAGTATAACCGGGCTAGGCCTTACAACCGCGCCCAAAACGACGACCGGCGGCGACGATCTCCTTCGCGAGACCGGGAAACGGGCAGATCGCCTCCCCCGGCCCGGACTCTGATAGGGATGATCATGGGAGGCCTCCTCTCGTGCAACGACTCAGTGCGGTCGATCAAGCGTCATGAGAGGAAGACCGACGCCTCCCTGAAGTGGCACTCCGGACCGGAGATCGACGCTCAGGACACGAGCAAGAGGGGGATATGTTTCACCGAGGCCGACGCGGCCAGGGTCCACCAGCCCCACAACGACCCCCTCGTCGTACAAGTCCGCGTAGCCGACTGCGACGTTAACCGAGTCCTCGTCGACACGGGCAGCTCGGCCGATCTCATCTTCAAGGATACCCTGGCCAGGATGAATCTAAACGGGGTCGAAATCAAGCCGCACTCCATCCCGCTAACAGGCTTCGCCGGGGACACCGTCAATGGAATCGGCACCATCGAACTGCCGGTCTACGTAGGTCGGGTGACGAAAATCGTCAAGTTCGTGGTCTTCGATACCACCCCGATCTACAATATCATCCTTGGAACCCCTTGGCTGCACTCGATGAAGGCAGTCACGTCGACGTACCACCAGTGCTTCAAGTTCCCCAACCAGGCCGGCACGTATACTCTTAGGAGTAACCAAAGGGTCTCTCGCGCCTGCTTCGCCATCGAGCATAAGCTGCGCCGCGCCGCGCCGGCCTGTTTGGCCATCAACGCGCTTCAGCCCGGAGAGCCCGACGCCCAGGACCTTCCTGGGCGGGACCTTGTCGCCCAGGTCAACATCGATCCGCACGACCCCGCCCGCTGCATTGGCGTCGGCACCGATCTCGACGAGGGCATCAAGCGAGAGCTGGTCGAGTTCCTAGGGCAGAACGTCTCCACCTTCGCCTGGTCAACCGGCGACATGCCCGGCATTAACCCAAACACGTGCAGCCACGAGCTCAACGTGGATCCGACCTGCAGACCGGTCAAGCAAAAGCGACGAAAGCTGGGTTCGGAGCGCGCCCAGGCAGTCAATGACGAGGTCGAAAGGCTCACCGCGGTCGGATCGATCACCGAGGTCAAATACCCAGACTGGTTGGCCAACCCGGTGGTGGTCAAGAAGAAGAGCGGGAAATGGAGGGTCTGCGTGGATTTCACCGACCTCAATAAGGCGTGCCCAAAGGACAGCTTTCCCCTCCCTCGAATCGACCAAGTCATCGAAGCCACCGCGGTGAACGAGCTACTCTCCTTCATGGATGCTTTCTCGGGGTATAACCAGATCCCCATGCACACCGATGATCAGGAGAAAACCGCGTTCATCACGGACCGAGGCATTTACTGCTACAAGGTAATGCCCTTCGGACTCAAGAACGCCGGGGCCACCTACCAACGGCTCGTCAACCGGATGTTCGCCGACCAAATAGGCCGTACTATGGAAGTTTACATAGACGACATGTTGGTGAAGTCTCTGGTGGCGGCCGACCACGTCACTCATCTCCGATCCTGCTTCCGGACGTTGAACGAATATAACATGAAGCTGAACCCAGCCAAGTGTTCTTTCGGCGTCACGTCGGGAGAGTTCCTCGGATACATCATCACACAGCGCGGGATCGAGGCTAATCCCAAGCAGATCCAAGCTATCACCGAGCTCAAATCCCCGGAGAGCACGCGTCAAGTGCAGCGACTCACCGGGAGAATCGCCGCGCTGAACCGGTTCATCTCCCGCTCTACCGATAGATGCCTCCCGTTCTACCAACTGCTCCGAGCTAACAAGCGGTTCGAATAGGACGACAAGTGCGAGGAAGCCCTCCAGCAGCTCAAGGAGTACATATCCACTCCTCCCGTCCTGTCCCAGCCAGAAGAAGGCGAAATCCTCTACCTCTATATCGCCATCTCCGCGTCAGCGGTCAGCGGAGTGCTGGTACGGGAAGACCGGGGCGACCAAAGACCCATCTCCTACATCAGCAAATCCCTTGACGACGCGGAGAGCAGGTACCCGACTCTGGAGAAGCTCGCCTTGGCGGTGGTCGTCGCAGCTAGAAAGCTCCGGCCTTACTTTCAATCCCATGCGATTGCCGTCCTAAGAACCTACCCCCTCAGAACCATCCTCCACATCCCGAGCCGATCGGGCCGGATAATGAAGTGGGCTGTTGAGCTGAGCGAGTATGAAATCGAGTACCGAGGCCGGACCGCGATCAAATCTCAGGTCCTGGCTGATTTCCTAGTTGAGTTGGCACCCGAGCTGGCAGTCAGCGAAGTGCCCGAAGTGTGGACTCTGCATGTCGACGGATCGGCTTCCAAGCACGGGTCCGGCGTTGGCATACGCCTCGAGTCCCCGACCAAGGAGATCCTCGAACAGTCTTTCCGTCTGGCCTTCCCAGCGTCAAACAACGAGGCAGAGTACGAAGCTCTGATTGCCGGCCTGCGCCTAGCAAAGGAGGTCGGCGCGAAGAAAATCCGAGCTTACTGCGACTCCCAGCTCGTCGCCAATCAATTCAGCGGAGAGTACGAGGCCAAGAACGATCGCATGGGAGGCGATAACACTTCCGCAGACGCCCTCGCCGCACTAGCCTCCACCTCGGCCCCAGCCCAACGACGGGTGATCCCGGTCGAGAGCATCGACCTCCCTATCATCGAGCTGCCAAAAGGGGTCTACTTGATCAACCCCCAGGCCGCGGACCATGACGGAGACGCGCCACCTCCCGAAGTTCTACCGCCACCCCCGGCCGAGCCCGAACTGCCGAGTCGATCTACTGCTGTACATCGCAGACGGCATTCATCCCCCAGACCGGTGGGCCGCCCGACGGTTAAGAAAGAAGTGTGCCCGATACACGATGCTGGACGGCAATCTATTCCGGTGGAGCGCCTCGGGAACCCTGCTCGGCTGCCTCCACGGGCAGGAAACCATTGACGTGATGAAGGAAATGCATGAGGGCGCTGACGGAAACCACTCCAGCGGCCGGGCTCTCGCCCTGAGAATACGGAACCAAGGACACTACTGGCCAACGATGCTGCAGGACTGCGAAAGATTCGCAGCCCGGTGCGAGAATTGCCAGCGTCACGGCCCGCTCATTCATTGTCCTACCGAGCTCCTCACCACTGCGGTCGCGCCCTACCTCTTCATGCGATGGGCCATGGACATAGTCGGGCCCCTTCCCCGATCTCGCCAAAAGCGCTTCCTCTTGGTCATGACCGACTACTTCACCAAATGGGTCGAGGCCGAAGCTTACGCCAAGATCACGGCAGAGGACGTGCGAAAATTCGTCTGGAAGTTCATCATCTGCCGGCACGGGCTGCCCTACGAAATCGTAACCGACAACGGTGCCCAGTTCACGTCGGCCCTCTTCGAAGACTTCTGCGCGAAGTGGAAAATCAGGCTGAGTAAGTCCACCCCGAGATATCCACAAGGGAACGGACAAGCCGAAGCCACCAACAAAACCATCCTCGACGGCCTCAAAAAGCGACTAGACGACAAGAAGGGGTCCTGGGCGGACGAGCTCGATGGAGTCCTCTGGTCCCATCGCACAACGCCGAAGACGTCGACAGGACGCACACCGTTCAGCCTCTCTCACGGAATGGAAGCAATGGCCCCCTCCGAGGTCGGGCTCCCCACTCCTCGCCGCGCTATGCTCACCCAGCAGCCCGCCCTGAACGACACCGTCCTACTCAGCGAGCTGGATTTCCTTGAGGAACAACGGGACCATTCCCTCCTCCGAATCCAGAACTACCAGCAGCTCGCCTCCAAGTACTACAACAAGAGGGTTCGAGGCAGGTTCTTTACCGAAGGCGACCTGGTCCTCCGCAAAGTCTTCGAAAACACCGCCGAGCTAAACGCAGGCAAGCTCGGTGCACATTGGGAGGGCCCTTACCTTATCTCCAAGATCGTGAAACCCGGCGTCTACGAGCTAGTCACGATGAACGGCGACGCAATCCCGCGCTCATGGAATTCGATCAACCTCAAACGCTTCTACTACTAAGCCCCCGGGCTCCATTCCGCTCTCCGCCTTTGTAAACAAACGAACTACGATTGGTTTGATCCCTTCTACTAAAGGGTACGTAGGCAACCCCTAACCAGGGCTCAGCTATTAATCTAATAAAACCTTTTTGACAAAGGAATAAGGTCCCCGACCTGTGTACAAAAGCCGAGCTCCAACGCTCGCTCTACAAAAAAAAAAAAAAAAAAAAAAAAAAAAAAAAAAAGCAGAGCTCCAAACGTTCGCACTGCAAAAAAAAAAAAAAAAGGAAGAAAGCCGAGCTCCAAACGCTCGCACTACACACAAAAAAAAGCCGAGCTCCAAACGCTCGCACTACAAAAAAAAAAGCCGAGCTCCAAACGCTCGCACTACAAAAAAGAAAGCCGAGCTCCAAACGCTCGCACTACAAAAAAAAAAAAGAGAAAGCCGAGTTCCAAATGCTCGCACTACAAAAAAAAAAGGGGACCGAGCTCCGGTGCTCGCTCTCCCCGGCACACAAGTTATAAGTGCCAAAGCCGAGCTCCAATGCTCGCACTCCCATAGTACACAAGCAATAAGTACTAAAGCCGGGCCCCAGGGCTCGCACCTCTACTAGACACACAAGCATTAAGTGTCTCTAAGCCGGGCTCGCTACCCGCACCAAAAAAACAAGGTACACAAGCAATAAGTACCTTAAGCCGAGATCACCTCGCACCCACTAAAAATATTAAAGATACACAAGCAATAAGTATCTCAAGCCGAGTCGTACCTCGCACCCAATACAAGAGCACGGTCCACGACCTGCATACATGACAGGGTACGGTCTACGACCTACTCTACCGATCAAAAAAGCCTCGAAACGGCACTTACAAAAAAAAAAAAAGGGCCAACGGCCTCGATTATCACAAAAGGGCCAACGGCCTCGTTATCATAAAAAGGGCCCACGGCCTAGTCATTACAAAAGCCTCGAAACGGCACTTACAAAAAAAAAAAAGGGCCAACGGCCTCGATTATCACAAAAGGGCCAACGGCCTCGTTATTATAAAAAGGGCCCACGGCCTAGTCATTACAAAATCCTCGAAACGGCACTTACAAAAAAAAAAGAGAAGAGAAAAAGGGCCAACGGCCTTGTTATCATAAAAAGAGGGGCCAATGGCCTGGTCCTTACATAAACGGCCTACGGCCCGGTCTTTACAAAAGAGAAGAAAACAAAAAGGAAAAAACTACAAAAAAAAGAAGTTTTTACAAGGCCGCATCGGCCGGTCGGTCTTCGCCCCCGTCAGCACGGGAACCATCTTAACCGCCCGGGCACACCATCCTCTCATTGGTGCCATGCTCACCAAGGAAGGGCTGCTCGGACCTCTCTTCCTCAACCACGGCCTCACCGGATGGCGCGTCGGTGCCGGTCTCACCGGATGGCGCGTCGGTGCCTGCCTCATCAGCACATGGGGCCGAGTCCTGTGCTGGCAGATCTGCTTGGACGATCTCAGCAGCCAAGGGAGCGTCCTCAGTCAGATCCACATAGGGCGCCTCCGAAGGAGCGACGGGCATGAGCCGCTCGAGCTGGATACCATGAGCGCGATCCAGAGGAATGTCCAGGTCCTCCGGGGTCAAGTCCGGAAAGTCCATTCCGTCCAGCACGGCACCGAATGCCGCTTCATCCTCGTCCAGCTTCTGATATCGGTAGAACGGTACCGACACCCCGTCCTCGGCCTCCATCCTCTTGAGGCACGCCCGGATGCCGATCACCTGGTTGTACAGCAGGTGAGGCTCTAAGGCCCGGTTGCGCCCGTCGAGATTGGCGCGGATCTTCTCCATCTTCGCGGACCACTTCCGGTTCCGCGCTTCCCACCAGGCTGTCACCCGGTCGCTCTCCGCGGCCACGGCCACCTTCGCCCGGCCTATGGCGCACTCAAGCCCCTTCACCCTGGATCGGAGCGTCTCCCGTTCCCCCTTAAGGAGCCCGACCTCCTCCTCCAGGGCAGCCGCCCGAGCCCACTCAGCGGCAGCCCGGGCTCTCTCAGCCTCCAGCTCGGACTGAAGACTGCCCACCTCTACAGCCCGGGCTCGCACCCGTGCCGCCTCCTCTCCCAGCGCCGCAGACCGGGCCTTCTCCTCCCTCAAGTCCTTCTCCAACCCGCGAGTAAGAGCGGACTGGATCTGCGCGCTGGCCTCCTGGCGCCCCTGCAGGAATCTGAGCGACGCGTCTTTTTCGGCGAGTCGCTTCTCATAGGCCTCCGCCATAAAGGCAGAAAGGGCCATCGTCTGCATCAAACCAGTGGTTAGCAAGGGCGCGCAACAAGTCCAGCTAAAAACAGTTAGATCAGAGCAAAGGCTTACCCGCGCTGCGGATCGCGCCACCTGACAAAAGGTGTCCGACTCCGCCATCTCCAGTGGGACGAAGTGCGGATGCTTCTGCCCGAACATCATGGCCTGCGCCAGCTCGGCGCACTCATCCGGGTCCACGATGATCTGGGTATTGCCATCTTCATGGCAGAAATAGAAGCTATAGTCCCGAGGCCCGTCCTCGGAACCCTCCGAAGCCCCACCACTTCGGTCACCGGCGGCCTCCCGCCCTTCTTCCACAACGACGGATGCATCGCCGCCCTCCGTCGCCCGACCAGCGACCTCTTCAATCGCCAGGGTCCGGGCCCCTTCGACCACCCCCGCGGGCACCTCGGCAACAGGTGCCTCAGCTTCCCCGACAAAAGCGCCTCGGGAGCCCTCGGGCTCGCAACCAGCCTCTTCAGGCCGGCCAGACTCCCGACCTGAAGTCGAGGACCCTCCGACTTCGGTCCTCTTCTTCTTTTTGCCGGCCCTAGCACCGGCAGCGTCGGCCGCCCTCTTCTTCGAGAGAGCCGCCTCGGAGGACCCCCCCCAGTCCACGGCGCCGGATCTTGCCGGACCGGCACCTCGACTATCGGCGGTGGCGGCGCTACAAACGAGTCCGCGTACAGCGGACTGGCGAACCTTGCTCTACCTACAAGAGGCACCCATCAGTTCGGTAAAAAAAAAAAAAAAAAAAAAAAAAAAAAAAAGAAGAAAAAAATTTGACCGACCGACCTCCGGCCATTGTTTCTGCTATTCTCGCCGCAGTGAATGACCTCCACTCTCTTCTACGCACTGACCTGAGCACAGCAACGATACCCGCGTAATCCGGCAGCTTGAACCTAGAAGAGTGAGGACCTGAAAGCAAAGCAAACAGCATCAGTCAGACAAAACCGAAGAAGAGAAGTCAGCTCGACCTGCAAATCCCTACCCTGGGAAAAGTTCCAATCCCGGGTGTATCTCGCCGACGGATCGAGCCCAACTACGTCAGTAGCCCGGATGTAGAAGTAGCTGCGAGACCAGTCCTCGACCTTCGACAGCTTGCTCGCCTTAGACCCCGAGCTGGGTGCCTCCAGGACGTTCGCCGCGGGCTTGAAGGCGGCATAGAAGGTCCCAGGAATCCCAGGGTTTGCCTTCTGCTGGGTGAGCGCCTCGAACATAGGCACCGTCACCTCCACGTCGCATTCGTGCCCCAAGGTCAGCAGCACGATCATCCCCTGGATCGTGGACGGGCAGACCTGCGAGAAGGCCAAGCCCCGCGCCCGGCAATACTGGACGAACAGCTCGGGGAGAGGAAGGCGCAAGCCGCACTTCTGGAAGAACGACTCATACAGGCAGACGAATCCCGGCCGAGGAGTCCACGGGCGCTCCTCCGCCCTGGGTAGCCTGAGCTCGACGCCAGCAGGAAAGTCGCACAAATCCCTAAGGAGAGTCACCGATTCCGCTGTGCTCCAGGTCGGTGACCCTCCCTGCTCGTAGGGAACCAGGGGAGACCTCACCCTGGCCACTCGAACTCCGCCTCCGCGGCCGCCCTGACGACCACCGCGGTCGCCCAGATGCCCGGTTCCACCCCTAGCTTGGCCAACGCCGCGACCGCCAGAGGAAGATCTAACCACCGTCTTCTTCCGGAGATGGGTCCCCGGGAGCAGCGGGGCGGCCCCCGAAGTCGAAGGAGCAGACTGTTCCCCACTGTCTGCGCCTCGACACGGAGAGGAGGCACGGCCGGAACCATCGGAGGAAGAACTCGGAGAATCGCTACCGCCACCACGGGACGCCGATTCTTCGCTCGACTCAGCCCTAATACCGTCTAACATCGGCACCATTGCACGGAGAGGAGGAAATCGAAAAATACAGAAAGAAAGCAAGAAGGGAAAGGAGGAAATCGGAGAGAAGAGGTTACCTTAGGGTTATGCGCAGAAGGTTTTAACAGGAGGAAGAAAAGGGGGTTAAATAGAAGAAGGGAGACAGTGAAGCGACGCCTGGACACGTGTCAAAAGAAGCACGGCCGCCCAGAAACCTAATGATGACGCCTGTTCGCTATCCCCACGCCAAAAAAGCAAAGGACGCCTCGATAAACGCGAAATGTCTTTCGCACGCCGCGCGTGGGCAGCTCACGCGAAAAACGAGGCGTCCATTTTATCCTCCCGCGTGGTGAGTACGCGCCGACCATCTGCGGATCTCCGGAAGGGACGACACGTACGAGCACGGAGAGACCGTCCTAAGATGTGCCAAACTAACATCAGATCAACTTCGGCATGCTCACTTCGCCTCGCGATACCGAACTGGGGGAGGGCCTATTGTTGGAGGTGGGCCTAGCACCCCCAATTAGCTAGGCCCATCTTAGGAAGGGACCCTCTTCAGCTCGGTCGTCGACCTGAAAACAGCGTCGACATGCAAGGCCCCTCTTCAGCTCGGTCGCCGACCTGAAAGCGACGCCGACCTAAAAGGCCCCTCTTCAGCTCGGTCGCCGACCTGACACTTCACCCAGGGCAGGAATGTCAGAAGAGCAGAAGGCATGTAGGAGTTGGTCGAACAGTGTATTGTCTGAGCAGGAGTATGGGCTGAACTCGACATCTCACCAACCTTGCAGACTTGACAAAGGAGAGGAAGACACGTGGAGGAGAATTGGTTAAACAGTGCACTGCTCTGCAACACGCCACGCCGAGCTCATCATGACCTCTCTCCCCGAAAGCCGGAACACGCCTCCTTGGCCACCTTACCCGTGAAAGAGGCCGAAGACGCTACGTGGCCCCGAGATCCCGGGGAGCAGGAAGCCGACCCCGACTATATATACCCCTCAATGTCATTAATGAGGGGGACTTTTGATTTCGGCCATTTTGACTTAGGACAAGCCACCCGATCTCTCTCTCTCTCTTTGTAACAAGACAACAGTTTAGAACGCCGAACTGGACGTCCTTCGGAACCAGTTCGTAATTCTAAATTGTTCATTTCTTTCATCGTCAATAAAAAGAAACACGGCCCCCGGCCTACTCATCTTTCTCTCGGCCTGCTTTAGTAGTTGTTAAATTGCTCTAATTAACGAAAATCTCACCTCTCATCTCCTAATCACTCTTTAAACATACTTAGTGATCCCCGGGATCAACAAATAAAATCACCAACAATTTATGTTTCAGGTCTCTCGCCTTTTAGCCAGATTACCTTTTTTTTTGTTTTTTAATGGTATGAATGTGAACATATATGCCGAAAAAAAAACAAAGAATGGTACGAGTGTTGGCTAATTGTGTACCAGAATAAATAAAAATGAGGTTAATCAAACTTGCTGAAGTGAAAAAGAAACGTGCAATAGAATAGGCTAGGCAAATTGTTATGACCTATATATATATTTAAAATAAGCATGATGTATTAATAATTTGATATACATATATATATATATATATATATATATATATATATACAAATCACCTTACATCTTGTAGGGATCATGTTCCAAAATATATATATAAAATTTCAATATATGTCGATTTTTTAATATATTAATGATTGGATATAATTCTTTTTTGGAATAGAATCTAAATAATATATTAATGTTTGGTTTCATTGTACTCTAGGTTCAATATCTTTTGGGAATGGTGAGTTTTACGCTATGTCATGATATTATCAATTGCTTAGTGATAGACCCATGAAGATATACCTCAAACCCCAAATTTTAAGATTAAGGCTTCTAACCATCTTCTATTGTTAATTCAATCTTTTCAGATAGAGATCTCATGACTTAATGATTGAAATATCTAAATATATTAGCAATGAGAACTTAATAACACTTGTTTTAATCTATGTTTTCCGTCACATCTGTAATGTCCTCCATCGCGCCTAAAATTAATTTTTTTATATGCGAGTTTTATTTAAAGTTAGGAGTAAACATACAAAAAAAAATGATCCAACTGCAATTAGGAAAATGTTGAGATTCAGAGGCTTAAAGATGTGAGCTTTCAAGCTTGAATCACCAGCAAACCAAGCAAACAAGAATGAGAGACTCTTTGTATAACACATATTCGAAACTGTGTTAGACAGAACAAGCAGAAAACAGAGTTAAGCAACAAATGGAAAGGGAGCACACATAAGCATTTAACGAGTTCACGCCCATAAACTCGGGTCGCTACATCTCGCCGGGATTTCATCCCGGAATCCAATAGATCATAGAGTATACAAAGAGATCCACAAACCCCAAAAGCCCTCTTACAAAGGTTTCTCTCGGTTCTCACTCTTTTACTCTATCTCCCCAAGAACACTCACCAAGTTTACACTTTGATGTTCTCTCTCCTGATCTACATTGTGTTGTGCTCACCTCTCTCTCATGACTAAAGCACACCTTATATAGATGTCACACATCTAGGTCTTGCACAGCTTCATAACGCCAAGAGTAACAACTTTAACCACGTTTCTTGTTTAGGCAAACAAGCCTTAAACACAACAAGACAAATTGTCCTTCTCCTGCAACACTGCTTTATTGTCTGATGCAGTTGCTGTCTCCTTTCCTTATGGTCCAAATACCCTTGTGTCTTTGATTTAAACTTGCTCATCAAGTTCTTATCTCCACAAATCTCCACCTGAGAACATGATGATCAAGCTGTATAACCTGCACTTCCTAAGAGAGATATCTTCTTGGATTCCAAACTCGGTTCCTAAGTTTAACTTGCTCAATCCATACTGCATTTAACTTATGTTCAATGCACTTCAGCTGTCAATGTTTTGCACTGCTGAACCTGAGCCACCAAAGCTTCATTAGATCACCTGAGTTATGAAAACCAGCTTCAATACAACCCCGTATTAAGCTCAACTCTTCTGTGATACCTTCTTGATGCATTCAGCACCTGAATACCTGATACAACCGCTCAGCAAACTCCATTAACAAGTTCAAAAAATACCTCCAACCTGTTAACTCAACAGAAAACACCACAAGATTCACCACTTATGACTTCTCCAATCACACAGTATCTTCTACAGCTTTTGTCCGAACTATAGACATGTTACAGTGACTGTATAAACAATTATCCTTTTGCAATACCAGATTCCTTTGCTAGCCTTTGAGTTTAAACTCATGTGCACTGAGATAAGAACCAAACTCTTGAATCAAAACGCAGAAAAAACTGAACCACCTTTGTTTCAGAACCTGAAACCCTTATGATTCAACCTTGTAAGCAAACCCTACAGCCTCTTACGAACCACTGAAATCCTGAGATTACCTTTACAACAACCTGTTTAAACCAAACAGCACTTGAACACCTTCATTGTCCAACCGTTCTGTTAAAACAGAACATCCACCAGTAGATTTTAAGCACTACTAGCAACCTTAAAACTTGTCCCATATCAACATAAACTTGTGATAACCCTGAGACGATCAGTACAGCTACTCCCGCACCAATATAGAACCTTTGATGCCTCCTTTAGCTATAAAGAATACCCTGCAATACTTCAACCAGTATACATAACTCCACCAGACGACTTGAATCTGCATCATTCAATTTCCAGACTTAAACCAAAGTCTTTCTCTTCCTTTTCCATCACATGAAACTTGAAGATACTTCACTTGAATGACCTGCAACCGTCTTTCCCTGAGAAGATACTTACATAAACTCCTCTTGATGCAAACAAACAAACAACTTAATACTCCTTAGTTGTTTTCTCCCAAATGCAATTTCAATTCTCTGCATTTGAATCATTTCCAGGACTTCTTTTGTTGCATCTTCCAGCTTTAAGATGACTTTATTACCTTGAGACAAAACCTGCAACAGTTTCACTTATCCCTTTCTTCTGTAGAGAACCCAATGAACAACTTCAATAACTTCATCTCAATATACATGCCTTCTCTGAAATTTCTAGAAAATCTACAACCCTTTTCCCGAAAACAACAACTCCTTCTAAGTGTCCTCACCAACAACCAGCTTCAAACAAATCTGAAAAATTTCCTTGTACACTCAGATTATAACTTTGAACTAGTTGATGACCACTTGTTCTTGGCTTTCCTTTCTTCTATCACACAGAACTTCCATGAATCTTTTCCAGCAACCTTGTCCTATGTCCATATGAAGCACTACTTATGATATGATAATGTAACAACTTATATTGATCCACCATCAAACCAAGCTTCCATCACAGAATTCACAAATCTAACCTTGTATTCTCTTGCAGCCAAAACACAGCTCATACTTATCTTGTACCGCTGAAATAATCAGAACACGCCGCCTAACTCCCTTAGCTAGGAAGACTTTCGATACTAGATCATAGTATATCTCGTTGCATAAGAGATATTCTTCATGAAACATGACAACTACAATGCTTTTAGCTTTAAGACCAATAGATTCTAATTCAATACTTGAAGATCTGAATCATATACAAAGTATTATCTGAGAATTTCCTGTGAAAAAACATTGCTCCACCTGAGACAGGAACTCCTTATTCTATCAGATTCACTCTACCAGAATTTTCATGCGTTAGACTCAACATAAATTTTCACAACCATGAATATGTGATACTGCCATCATTCCAAGAGTTTATGCCCTGAAACAAGAACTTGGACACTTTCCAGCTCACACCCTGGCTTACACCATAAGTGTTTTTCACCTTCTGTCCGAACAGAAATTTTTCTGTTCCAGTACAGAACTGCATCAACAACTGCTACAGACTCAACAACCTCATTTCATTTCCTCTGAAATAACCTTGTAGCTGCGATCTCTGATGATCCACCGACTGCAGACTCTTAGATTCACAAGAATCTAACCTTTTAACACTGAGACAGAAACCTGCATCAAATCCTCTTCAAAACTCAACCAACCACTGAAGTCTTGTCTTTAACCCAACAAATAAACTGATTTTGCTTCATATCCATTCTGCATATTCTCTTTCAACATGAATTCCAGAAAACTCTTTACTGATACTTAACAGGCCAATACCCATAAAATTCAAGCATATAAGGCGTCCCTTAGTCTCATAAACTTTATGAGTTTCCGAGGCTGTTATCCCAACAGTAATTGAACACCAACTGTAACAGACTTTAGCAAATTGATTCAAACCCAAAAAACAGCATGAAAACCCAACACTGAATCTTGACCAATCCCTTGCAAAATCAATACATCAACTTGTGTTCCACCCAGCTTTCAAAAAACCTTTGAATATGCAGATCTTTGAAAAAAACCAGAAACTTCAGTTTAGAGTATCACACAACAACCTTGTGTAGCAGCGGAATAAGACTTAAAAGTCTCCAAAATTTGAGTCTTGAGAAAGAAGAATGATTCTCATCCAATGATTTGAGTCAAAGAACCCCGACTCACACATTTCCAGGATATGAATCCAATCTTCACTTGATGATGCTTTCATCTCACTTACAGAGCTTGTCTTGTTGATGACCTTCACCGTAACCACCCTTTGATGCCTTTTTCTTCTTCAAAGAAAACCCTTGACTTGTACCTTCCTGAACCTGGATTGAACTAAGACTGCATAACCTCCACCTTAAATCAACCCACTTCTGATTTAACTCTTCACATATCAAGAAAACCATCTTTAATCATGTGAATTCAGCATCAGTCTTTCAATCTTCTTATGGAGACAATTTTAATCACCACAGAAAACCACCTTAGGTTCATCTGAAGTGTCTTTGTTTCCACTATGCCTCTTCCCTTTACTGTTCACCACCAAGATTCTCTTTTCCTTCATGGTAATGAAGTTTCAGAACCACGAACTCCTTATCTCTTTTGTAAACGAGATAGCAAATCTTCTTCATATGGGATGGATATCATTTAAGCCCAAAAAACAGAACTTTGCAAAGGGAAAAGTAATAGGCCCAAGAAGAATATTGACTAAAGCCCAAGTCAACTCTACGCTTCTTCTCTTTTTCTTTCTCGATGAGAAAATCGAAGCTCCTTCTTTCCAATCACGATCCCGGTGGATAACGTTATACGACGCTCCACTTCTCGGCGAGTCTCTGTCGCATTTTCAATCTCCGGCGACTTCTCCGGTGGCCGCACAAGCTCACGCTGAACCTGTTACGACAATAACTCCTTTCGTGACTGTGATATTTGCATCTTTCAGCGGTTACTTTGGTAACACGAACCACTACCGTCTCTGCGATTTCATGTGATTCCTCTGTCACCGACCCTTCTGCGATCTCGGACAGCCACTGAAACCCTAATCCTCTGAGCTTCTTCCTGGTAGTTCCTTCGACGACTTAAACCACTACCACCTCTTCGATTTTTGGTGATTACTCCGCCGTCGACAAGAACATCCTCCACTCGAGCGTTTGATTTCATGAACTTCCGAAATCAGCCTCGCTTCTCTTCTAAGATCTGATTTACTTCAAGATCTTTATCCCTTTTGTCTCGGACTCGTTCTGCTCTTCTCGGCGTCAAACAGAATCTTGAGTCCATTACGTCAGATTCTATGCCTTTACCGGCGAGAATCTCCTATCGTCAAGCTCTCTGAAAAAAACGCTAGAGCTCACGACAAGCTTCTTTTCCATATCCAAGGTTTCCTTTGAGACGAGCTTCTTCTCAAAACCTTACTCATCCTCTGTCTCTATCTTCTTCTCTCAATGCTTCAAGCAAAACTAGACCCTCTAGATGACCAAGACACACCATCTTCCATGAGACATCTTCGGATCCATCAACTGCACTTCCCGAAGCCAATGCTTGACAAAAGGTGTCAACTTTCTTGACAAAGCTTGTGACTTTCTTATAAAGCTTGCACCTTTCTTCACCAAACCGAGGCTCTGATACCAATCTGTTGAGATTCAGAGGTTTAAAGACGTGAGTTTTCAAGCTTGAATCACCAGCAAACCAAGCAAACAAGAATGAGAGACTCTTTGTATAACACATATTCGAAACTGTGTTAGACAGAACAAGCAGAAAACAGAGTTAAGCAACAAATGGAAAGGGAGCACACAGAAGCATTTAACGAGTTCACGCCCATAAACTCGGGTCGCTACATCTCGCTGGGATTTCATCCCGGAATCCAATAGATCATAGAGTATACAAAGAGATCCACAAACCCCAAAAGCCCTCTTACAAAGGTTTCTCTCGGTTCTCACTCTTTTACTCTATCTCCCCAAGAACACTCACCAAATTTATACTTTGATGTTCTCTCTCCTGATCTACATTGTGTTGTGCTCACCTCTTTCTCATAACTAAAGCACACCTTATATAGATGTCACACATCTAGGTCTTGCACATCTTCATAACGCCAAGAGTAACAATTTTAACCACGTTTCTTGTTTAGGCAAACAAGCCTTAAACACAACAAAACAAATTGTCCTTCTCCTGCAACACTGCTTTATTATCTGATGCAGTTGCTGTCTCCTTTCCTTGTGGTCCAAATACCCTTGTGTCTTTGATTTAAACTTGCTCATCAAGTTCTTATCTCCACAGAAAAGGAGTGAGCAAATGATGGGGATTTTCAATGGTCGAAATAGCGAAACCAAGTCTTTAGTATAGTATTCAAAATTTCACAAACTTTGATATATCCAAAACCAGAATGGAAATGCCATTGATGTTAAAATAATTTCTCAACCGATTTCATTTCAAATATATTTTCTTGACGAAAATAACCTTATTAGTGGATGATTTTTAAACTAAAATCAATCACTAATCAAAATATTAGTCTCTACCACGTAGTATTTTTTTCCCACATAGTGTTCATAGCCGTGAAACAAAATAGAATATAATTAATCTTGTAGAAGATTAATTAAGCAAAGATTTTGTAGGGAGCAGGAGCAGGAGCAGCGTATGGAGACACATTATTAATTTTGACTCAAATGACAAATGGATTAGGTACGAAATGTCAGACAGTGAAAGGATTGAAAGCCTGTTTTAAAGTATATATATATACTGGAAAAAAAATATGAAACTATATTCAATCAAAACATGAAATTGATTAATATTTGAAAAAGAAAAAGAAATTGTAACTTGGAACATTACCTTCGGCTCATATGTTTTACATTTAACCTAAGTACGTATTTAATTAGGACAAGGAATTACACACGTGCCAAATCTGGTAGCTCATTGGTTAGAGGGCTCAGCTCCACCACATGGATTCGATTTAAGGTAAGAGGAGAAAAAGAAATCGAAGGAAAAAAAAAAGAACACGTTTATGAATTTAACAAAAAGAAAAATTATGTCAAACACCGCAAATATTTTAATATTTGCGTGTGCAATGATCATATAATTTTACCTATAAAGATACGCCGCCTAAAATAAATTAAAAAATAAAAGATAGGCGCCACACACTATAATATATACTGGTGAGCTAATACATAACTAAATACTAAAGATTCAGAAATATTTAACAAATAATTAAGTCAATCAAAAGGAATGAAATATGAGTATTATTTAAAGAAAAAATATTTTAAAAATGTGTAAAATGCCTCCAAACCACCAATAGAAATTTAGGATAAGTATTGTATAAAACTAATCATTCGATTTCTCGTTAAATCAATACAAAAATCCAAAACCTTACAAAATAATATAAAAATAGAAAAAACATTTTCCACGTGAGAGAATTAAAAAAGAAGTTGTAATCTAATCTGTCCTAATTAAGATACCGCCGTTATAAAAACCCGTGTTCTGTTTTCCACCGTCACTCACGTATATATATATATACACTTTATCTAAATCTCATCTCAAAATATCATCACCATCATCATCATTGATTCTTCTTACAACTCATGAAGATGCAGAAAAAATGCGACTTGGAACTTCGTCTTTTTCCTACTTCTTCTTATGATTCCGATTCAGATACCTCGTAAGTCTCTCTCTCTCTTTCCTGGAATTTGATTTTACGAGCAAAATCATATACATGAATCTGATAAAAGTTACATTTAATGGATTTGAAGTGTGATAGAATCAAGAAGCTATGGAAATTCAAAACCAAAGGAAGAATCTCAGAGAATAACAATCTTCTACAATGGACAAATGTGTGTTTCTTCGGATGTTACCCATCTTCAGGTATGTATATCATATAAATGCATGGTTTTGTTTTCTTTTGAAGCAATTAATTTATTAATAATGAGTGGTTTATAAATAAATGCAGGCTAAATCGATAATATCGGTCGCAAGCAGAGAAATGGAAGAGAGGTCATCCTCAAATAATAGGTCGGATCCTCCGAATAGATCGACCCGATTTTATCATCAGCTTCCAAATCCAAAAGCCTCTATGAAAAGATCTCTCCAAAATTTTCTTCAGAAACGGAAATTTCGAATTCAAGCCACTTCACCTTACCATCAGCATTCACGACGATAGTGCCTATTTTATTTTTCAGTTTTCTTTTTTTAAAATATTTTTTAGCAAATTTTTTCTGTCTTTTGTTTAATATAATCCAAATTGGAATTCAGTTCTATTATGTTTCTCATGTGTTTGTTATTGATTAGGGAAGTACTCCCAACACACACACATACATATATTATTTAATTGATCTCAATATCGGGGCTGAATCTGATTTTTATTAGTATATTTTTGTTAACCTTGACCAACCCGATGTTCTTGTGTATCCATAGTAGTATATTAGTTAGAAACTCTATATTTTGTACTTTGTAGTTATATTCAACTATTAGACCTAGCGGCCATGGTTTGGGGGTATTTTGATAAGGAAACAAAGTATAAACTCTCTTTCTTCCCTGTTTGACTACCACTAAAAACAGAAATACATAAATTATAACTATTATTATTTTACTCAATGTTTTGAAAACCGGACCGTCCGGTCCGGTCTGACCGATCTAACCGCGATCCAAAAAATTTGCCGGTTTGAGATTTTCTTTTTGACTATAGTGTTTCGGAAAAGACTCGCTGAGTTTTTAAAAAAGAAATTTCAGTGTTAGATTAAAATAGAACTTCTTTTTACAAAATTTATACCATCTTTAAACAATTTTTTTTTATACCATCTTAATTACATCCACACAAATAATATTTTTATATTAATTAAAATTTCGATTGACATGGAGTATTATTCTATAAAGAATGCGGGAACATTTTTGTTTGTTTGTTTGTTAGCATTATGGATCCCACATCAATGTCTTCATTTATCTAACACATTCACATCAAAAAATAGTTTTATGCACGTGATTCTTTTTACTCATGATATTGTGTTTATGTGCGTTTTTTTAATTCTAAAAAATGAGAAAATAGTATGGATTTAATTTTATTGATTATTACAGTTTTATTCATATAAAAGAGTTGCTGATTAGTTAGCATACGTTCATGCATGGTTGAAGGGCCTGCGCCCCATCATCCACCACCTGAAAATATTATCACAATGGTTGGAAGGGAAGATAATCTGAAAGTAACTGGAGATGGTACTCAATCACAAATTACATCTCTACCTCACCCATTCTTAAGTAATCAATCATAAATTTTAATTTGTTGATAATTATCCATTAAATTAAAGTAGTAGTTTTTTTAAAATCCTCTCCATTATGACTGACGTTTAAGAAGAATATGTTTATGATATCAATATATATCTAACATTTTCTTCAACTTAATTTTGAAATAGAGATGTATGAAATTTGGTTGCAACTAAGATATATATATATATATATATGCAATAGAATTCACATCAAAGATGCCCAAGTCAGATATGAAGAGTTGAGAGAAAAAGGGATTTAAGAAAACATCTAAGATGCCCAAGTCACCACAATCAATTGGAGACTTATAAGGGTAAGATGAATAACAACGATTGGTATTTAGAGATGTCAATGATTTCATTAAAGATTTCTTATGGAATAGAAAGCCGTGTTGAGAATGGAAAGAAGTGTATCGGTTTAATTGCTTCGACGGCATCTTCAGAGATTTTTGGTAAAGTTTTTGAAGATTTTTTTGTTTTTATTATCATTATTTTTTTTCATGAAGATGAATGTTTAGTGAGTTAGATAATGAAAGAGAAAGAGAGTGTAAAGGATAGAGGTATCGGTTAATGATGAAATGAACATAAAGTGGTGTGTTTTTCAATATAATGCAATCCAAAAACTTGTATAATCAAATTTGAGTATCAACCATGTCTATAAAAACACAATCATTTCAATATTTAATATGTTAAACAATGAAAGAGAAGGAGATAATCAGTTATTGATGAAATGAACGTATAGTGGTGTATTTTCAATAATGCAAAATTTGTGCAAACCAAAAAATTATATATTCCAATTTGTGTATCAATCATGTCTTTAAAAACCAAATCATTGTGTTCTTCTTATTCTATTTATTAAGTTTTAATCGGGTTTAAGCCCTTATTCTTGGACGTGTTTTTTTGATAAATTTAAATTAAGAAAGAAAAAAGAAAAACAAGAAAGAGATCTTTTCACAATCCAAACTTTTCTCATTCTCTTTACTAAGAACAATCTTCTTTCTCTCTCTCTCCTCGTAGTTTGTAGCCTCTTCTCTATCTCTTCATCATAAATATCAATTCAATACTCAGTAGGCGATATCTCTGTCTAAAATTTCACTCTATTTTTTTTCTCTTTGATTGATCGTCAACCTCTGTAGTTCATGATGTTGACATACAAATTCAATGAAAAATTGAATTTCTTTGGGCAATGGTTGGTGGGTTTCTTCTACTTAAAACACTTTCACCAATGAAACGATACAGCTTCTCTTTCCATCTTCATTTCACCATGGCTTCTTCCTCCAAATATGTCCTCGAAAACCTTGGTTATATCATTTCCGCAAGAGCTTAAGTCACGAGCGACGTGAGGGGTGTGAACCACATGAAATTCAACAACACCGTGACCGAACTTGCCAGGACCAACATTTACGGTGGTCCGGGTGAATGCATGGTGTATGAGATTGCAAAGGCAACATCATCACTATTCGATCAGTCTCTTCGGAGACAAGGTGGAACTTGTGCCCATGCCGATGCCTCCTCATTAAGGAAAAGGAGAAGCCAAACAACTTCTGGTGGTCACCGAGACCTTCTACAAAGTTGTGAAAGGCAGTGGAATGATCAAAATTCTCAAGTAGTTATGCAGTGGCGGATATATAACTTTTTACTGGACATATTATTTAAAGCTCAAAATAATTTTTTTTTTTTTAAATATGTATATATTATATATATTGTTTTAAATTTTCAAAACAACCTTAAATCAGTATAATAAAAAATCAGTTTCTTATCTTATAGGAAAAAATTATATCTTGTTGACAAAAACAAAATATTATAGGAAAATTGAATTTTAAATTATTTTATTTGTATTTATCTACATAGTTTATGTGATATAAGGTATTAACTATGTTTTTCTTTCATTTCCTTGATTTGTGGTTTTTATCATATATTTTAATATTATAAAGATCCACAATATATACTAGATCTATAATTTTTACATAAGTTTCAATTGAAAAAAATAATAATAAGGAGATAGTAAAAATAAACAAGATATTTCTTTTGTTTTGTAAAAAAATAAACAAGATATATTCAGCCGTATATCACAAATACGATGAAATCATTAAATTAATGACAATTAAATAATGGGAATGTGGTTTTCCATCCTGGAAAAGAAATTACTATTAATTAGAAATAAAAAATAGATTAAAAATAAAGGGGTAATTAATATTGAATTGTCATCTTAGTATTTATTATATTGTCATCTTATTTAGGGGTGGGCCGGATCCGGATATCCAGGAATTTCAGGATATCCGGATCCGAGTTTTAACTATCCGGATCCGTTGTTTCCGGATATCCGGACTTCCGATATCCGCCCATAAATTAAGATATCCGTCGAATATCCGGATCCGAAAAAAAAAATTTAAATTAGAATAAAATATTAAAATAAAGATAAATTAAAAAAAATTATATATAATTTTTAAAGAAAATAAATAAATTTTGATATTTTAATTTTTTTTTTAATTTTTAATATATAAAATTTCAATATATTCAATATTTTATTAATAAAATATTATTTTAATATATTTAAAGGAACTGGATCCGGATATCCGGACCTTGGATCCGGATATCCGGACCTTAAAATCAGGATATCCGGATCCGCCGGATCCGAGATTTTACTATCTGGATTCGGATCCAACCCTTTCGAATATCCATTTTTTTGGATTGTATCTCAACGGATTTCGGATCGGATCTCGGATTCCAGATAATATGTCCCACCCCTAATCTTAGTATTGAATTGATATTTATAGAGAACCGTAGCCAATGATCTTCGACCTCTAAAGCAAAGTGCGCCGCCACCTTCTTTCTTTCTTACATCAAATCGCCAGTAGAGTAGAGCTGCAAATATGATCAATATTAAAATAAAATAAAAATCTGACCCACAAAAATGTAGTTCCAACGTTGAAATGATTACGTGGAAGACATACGTAATAACATCATTATTGGGGGTTTCTTAACTCAAAAAATTGATTTCTTAACCAAAAAAAAAAAAAAAAATTGTGAACAGTGCAAAAACTAATTATTAAATAAGAACGGTTACCGAACCGATAAACCAATATGTTTTTTTGATTAATTAGTTAATTCATAATATTAAAAATATAAACATAAACGGTGGAGTCTTCCGTTCCTCGCCTAAAAATCATAAGCCCACATTTTCCTTTTTTTTTAATTTCTCAATATGATTAATATATATATTCTCTAAACCTATTAACTAAGTATTCAATTAAACATAAAAGCTTAGTTTCACCCTGAATCTCAGAATGAGAATGATCTTCACACGTCTCTTTAAACATAAAAACTTAGTTTTGCTAAAGTAAATGATATTTTTATAATAGTTTTATATTAATGCTATAATGACTCATATAAGAGATGAATAAACAGTAGCTTGTATAATTAACTTATATTTAAATTATTGACTTGTTGCATGTTTATTTTAGTGGCACGTGAGAGACGAAGCCATTGATTTGGCTTTAGACTTTTAGAATTTTTTTTTTTTAAGCTTCGTTTCGTTATGATTTTTGTTTTTATAAATTGATTTTTTAAAAACCGAACTAAAACCAATCTAAATTACAACCGAACCGAACTAAATCAAACCGAACTAAACTCAAACCGAATCAAATTTATTTCGGTTGAGTTCGGCTAAACTTTTATTCAACCCGAATCAACCGAAACGAACCAAACCCTAACCGAACCCGAAATTAAACCGAAATGCCCACCCCCTAGCTTTCAGATTTTATTTATGTATCCGAGTAACCTGAAATGTAAATTTGGTTGAGAGAATGACTATGTTGTCAAACTGATGTGGTATGGAACGTGGCAATGTCCACTTGTCCTGATGAAGACGAAGACTGGGTAGTTGGCATCAAGTCCTTGAAGCCACGTGGATGCACCAGGAAGTTGTAGCTGAGCTGGAAGAGTATCTTGGAGAGGATTCCTTAGTATATTGGAGATAAGGAACATTTCCTAAATCTTAGCCTAATAAATAGGAATGTAATTTATCACAGAAGATCTGTTAGGATCTTCACTTAGCGATTTAGGCTAGTATGAGCCACGTTCTATTTTGTATAAATAGGGTGTGTTAAGCCTTTGTATGAGGGAATACGTTAAAAGCAATATCTTAGCAAAGGGTTTTTGGGGTTTCTTGTAAGAAAGCTAAAGCTAGGGATAAGGGGTTTATCTATGGGGTTCTTAGATCATGTATAGATCCTTGAATGTGTGAGGCTAGCTAGACAAGTCAAGGTGTGTCTTGAGCTTGTTGTAGATCGTTTTAGGTGAAACTTGTAAGTGCACTTAAAAGATTGGCTAGTAAAATATCCTTGTAAGGAAAACCCTGTGTTAGATCCTGTTACAGTTCCTGTCTCAGCAACTCTTGCGCATTCTGGGGGAGTCAAGGAGGTTGTTGTTACTCAGGTGCTTGAGAGACACACAAATCTATAAAGGGGGAGATTGAAGATGCAACTTTTGAAGCAGTCGCTGTACCAGTCGTTGTACCAGTTGAAGTAGCTCAGGAAATGATACAAGCAAGCAGATGTGTGACTAATGACGAGGAGCAGAAGTTATGGCCTTGGATTGGGCTTATGGATTAGACCCATAAGTGAATATATTGAAGATGCACTGGGCTGATGCATCTTCTGTACAAGTTGAGAAGTAGTACAGGAAGTGATACAGGCGAGCAGCTCAAGGCATTGGACGACTTGGAACAAGGGAAATGACTTGGACCGAGCTTGTGAAGCCACGTGGATGCACCATGAAGTTGTAGCTGAGCTGGAAGAGTATCTTGGAGAGGATTCCTTAGTATATTGGAGATAAAGAATATTTCCTAAATCTTAGCCTAAGAAATAAGAATGTAATTTATCACAGAAGATCTGTTTGGATCTTCACTTGGCGATTTAGGCTAGTATGAGCCACGTTCTATTTTGTATAAATAGGGTGTGTTAAGCCTTCAGCACCAGAGATCGATCGAGTTGTCCAGGAAACACAAAAAACACCGTTCACAGATCATGTCATCAATACTCCAGTCCGACGCATGGAGAGAGTTAAGATCACCCAATACAACGGGCACACCGACCCGCGTCACTTTCTGACCTCGTTCGTGATCATGATGAACCGTTTTGTTTCTTTAACAAGGAAGAAAAAGACGTGGCCATGTGTCAGCTGTTCGTGGAAAATCTTTGCGGAACCTGCGTTGATTTTACCGATCTCAACAAAGCCTGCCCAAAAGACAGCTTCCCACTCCCACATATCGATAGACTCGTTGAAGCTACAGCCATGAACGAACTCCTCTCTTTCATGGATGCGTTCTCAGGCTATAACCATATACTCATGCACCCAGGCGATCGCGAGAAAACTTCTTTCATCACCGATCGCGGCATCTACTACTACAAAGTCATGCCATTCGGCCTGAAGAACGCCAGAGCAACATATCAAAGACTTATCAACCGCATGTTCGCTAGCCAGCTCGGCAAAACCATGGAAGTTTATATCGACGATATGCTCGTCAAATCGCTCGTCGTTAAGGATCATATCAGACATTTCAACACGTGTTTCGACATATGGAACGAGTACGGCATGAAGCTCAATCCAACTAAATGTACGTTTGGAGTGACATCAGGAGAGTTCGTCGGATATATCGTCACTAAAATAGGAATTGAGGTTAATCCTAAGCAGATCTCCGCAATCCTCGATCTACCATCCCAAACAACGAAAAAGAGATGTCCAACGGTTGACCGGCCGCATAGCCGCGCTTAACAGGTTCATCTCACGATCTACCGACAAGTGTCTCCCATTCTATCAGCTGCTACGCGGAAACACGCATCTGGAATGGGACGACCAATGCGAAGAAGCGTTCAAACAACTCAAGGAGTACCTGTCCACTCCACCGATCTCAGCCAAACCCGAGGATGGTGAAACTCTCTATCTTTACATCGCAATTTTAACCTTGGCGGCTAATGGAGTTCTCGTTCGGGAAGACAGAGGCGAGCAGAAGCCGATCTTCTACATAAGCAAATCACTTGATGGCGCCAAAAGCCGATATCCAACACTCGAAAAACTTGCTATCGCCGTCGTCATTGCTGCTCGAAAACTTAGACCGTACTTTCAATCACACTCTATCACCATCTTAACCGATAAGCCACTCCGAACAATCTTACACAGTCCAAGCTAATCCGGTCGACTCGCCAAATGGGCAATCGAGCTCAGCGAATATGATAACAATTATAAGAATCAGAAAAACCTCAAGTCGCAACTCCTTGCCGACTTCCTTATCGAGCTACCACAGGAGTTCGTCGATACTGACGTAATAGCTACTGAACAATGGATCCTCCACGTGGACGGATCATCATCCCATCGAGAGTCGGGAGTAGGCATACGACTTCAGTTTCCAACCGGAGAAATCTTGGAACAATCATTCCGTCTGGCATTCAACGTGTCAAATAACGAATCAGAGTATGAAGCATTACTTGCCGTACTCCGCTTAGCCAAGGCCATCGGTGCAACTTGCATACGTGCCTATTGTGACTTGCAGCTCATCGCCAGCCAATTCAGTGGAGAGTATGCTGCAAAGAACGATCGAATGGATGCGTACCTCAAACTCGTGAAAAAACTCGCCACCGAGTTCGAAAACTTTGATATCACCAAAATCCCAAGGGGGAAAAACGCTCCGGTTGACGCGCTTGCCGCGGTAGCATCAAGTTCGGATCCTCATCTCAAAAGGACGATACCAGTCGAAAGTATACCCGAGTCGAGCATTGGAAAGATAGAGGAATGCAATATCACCACTCGCATGCATAATTACGAAGATTACCCCGCAACCAAGCCTATCCCATGAAGACAAAGGCAAACGCAGATAACAGATGATGAACACAACACCGAGCTCGAACACAATAATGAAACCGAACACATCGTCGAGCCAACACGAAGCCACTCCGACGACGAAACCGAGGAACCATCAGAGGGCTTCATGCGCCAATAAACATCAAACCCTTAAGCGAGCCTACACCCACAGACTGGACACAAGAAATCACAATGTATATCATCGACGGGACAGTCCCAGCCGACAGATGGGCAACCCGGCGACTCAAAATGTGAGCTGCTCGATACATACTTATCCGTGATGGACTATTCCGCTGGAGTGCTGCGGGCGTCCTTCTCAAATGCGTGTCCGGCGACGATATTCACGAGGTCAGGAAAATGATACACGAAGGCAATGGCGGAAACCATGCCGGAGGACGCTCCTTGGCCCTAAAGATAAAAAAGCGAGCTATTACTGGCCAACCATGCAAGCAGATTGTGATAAATTCGTAGCCAAGTGCAAAAAATGTCAAAGGTACGGCTCGATGATACATCTCCCAACCGCACTGTTAACTACATCAACAACTCCATACCCATTCATACGCTGGTGAATGGACATAATCGGTCCTCCGCGACGTTCCACCACACAGAAAAAATTCATCCTCGTCATGACAGACTACTTTACCAAGAGGGTTGAAGCCGAGTCATACCCCGAAATCCATGCCCTCGATGTCAAGAAGTTTGTCTGGAAAAACATCATATGCCGACACGGAGTCCCGTACGAAATCGTCACCGATAACGGGCCGCAATTCATCTCAACATTGTTTGGCGATTTCTGTGCCAAGTGGAAAATCCGACTAAGTTTTTCAACACCAAGATACCCTAAAAGCAATGGCCAGGCCGAATCAACAAAACCATCATTGACGGACTCAAAAAACGTTTGGATGTCAGAAAAGGTCGTTGGGCTGACGAACTTGATGGAGTCTTATGGTCTTAACGCACCACTCCAAAACAATCAACCGGACAATCCCCCTTCTACCTGGCTTACGGCGTTGAAGCTCTCTGTCCCGCCGGACTAAACATTCCAAAAATACGCAGGACGATGCTCGTGGAAAATTCTGGTCTAAACGATGAAATCATGCTCGATAACCTCGACACACTCGAAGAGCCACGCAATCAAGCTTTGCTTCGTATCCAAAATTATCAAAACTTGGCAGCACGCTACTACAACAAAAAAGTTCGCGGACGCCACTTTGTAGATGGCGATCTCGTCTTACGAAAGTCTTCGAAGGCACCGAAGAGAAGAACGCAGGAAAACTCGGCACTAACTGGGAAGGACCCTATCAGATCATGAGGGTCATCATGCCTGGAGTGTATGAACTCATGAGATTTGACTGAACACCGATCCAGCGATCATGGAACTCGATGAATCTCAAACGCTACTACTACTAGAAGCGCCAAAAAAAAAAAAAAGGATCACCGAGGGCCTTTATGCTCGATTTCAACAATGATGTAATATGAACTATGAATGGCTTGATCCTTCTTTCGAGGGTACGTAGGCAGCCCACCTCGGGTTCAGCTGTTACTTTAATAAAATTTTATCCAAGGCAAAAGCCGAACTTTAAACAGTTCGCCGAATTCCAAAAATTCGTATCATTAAAATCCAAACTTTAAACAGTTCGCCGAATTACAAAAATTCGTATCATCAAAAGCCGAACTGTAAACAGTTCGCCGAATTCCAAAAATTTGTATCATCAAAAGCCGAACTTTAAACAGTTCGCCGAATTCCGAAAATTCGTATCATCAAAAGCAAAACTTTAAACAGTTCGCCGAATTCCAAAAATCCGTATTATTAAAAGCAGAACTGTAAACAGTTAGCCGAATTCCAAAAATTCGTATCATCAAAAGCCAAACTTTAAACAGATTGCCGAATTCCAAAAATTCGTATCATCAAAAGCCAAATTTTAAACAAGTTCGCCGAACTCTAAAAACGTTTGATCAGAATAAACCGAACTTCAAACAGTTCGCCGAACTTCAAACAGTTCGCCGAACTTCAAACAGTTCGCCGAACTCCAGAAGTTCACTTTCAACCATCACGGTTCCCACATCGACGTCCTGGCCAGACGATCGATAAAATCAACTTAAGCCGAGCTATTGCTCACATGCATCCTCATGGTGCTATGGATAAAACACCTTCCATGTATAAAGCCGAGACCAGTCTCGCTTTCAACTTATTCTCAGATCATTTGAGCTAAATAAGCCGAGTCTGTCTCGCATACTCGGATTAGATCTGAGAGAACCTTGGAGTATCTTATGATGAGCTGTTCACGTACTCTTATGCCGAGCTCCAAAGGTAAAGCCGAACGCCATTCCTCGCAAAAATCTAAGCCGATTTCTCAACAATCGCGAAATTCTAAGCCGATTTCTCAACAATCGCGAATTTCTAAGCCGATTCCTCAACAATCGCAAAGCATAAGACGATATGTTAAACAGACGACCAATTTCAAATAAATCGTAGAATCAAGTCCGTTCTCTTCACCCTGGCTAAGACCGTACTATTTACGGCACCATTTTGTGTACGACAGAATTGAGAAGTTCGTATAGATTTACGACTTCAAACAAGCCGAGATTCGATGAAATGAATATTCCAAAAAAAAAACGATTAAAGCAAATCATAATCATGAAAAAATGTTATACGAGAACTAGTGGATACCGGACTATAAAAACCCTCTAGTCCAAAAGGTCGAGTTATAAGCCTCATTGGCCAAAAAACAAAAAATTACAATGCAAAAGCTCCACAAATAACCGAGAAATACAAGGCACATAAAATCAGACATTTTGATTCCGCATGGCGTCAGCTCGATCACCAGACATCGCAGCCCAGTTAGAACCAAACATGTCGATACCCGCTGGGACCTCAGTGCCTATTGGAATAGAGATCTCCGGATGAACCGGCTCGATGAAAGGCGATACAACCAGATCTTCCTAGGCAAGCTCACAGAGATCAACCGCCTCGTATTCAGCCAACTTCGTGGCTTTGATTTTCTCTAGTCTCTCGATACAAAATGGCAGGACGATGATACCATGCTTCGCCTCGAGACTATCGCAGAAGTCGAGAACCCCTTGAGCTTGATTAACAGCAATTAACGGTTTCTTAACCCGGTCTAGAGTCGCCAAATGATCCTTGACCTTCTGAAGCCAAACCTGGAATTTCTCGGTGACCTCCTTTCTTTTCATAGTCTGCTGAGTACGACCAGCTCGCAGACGAGATGTCTCCCGAAACAAAGTATGAGCAAGGGCATCTCTCTCCTTAGCGAGCTCGGCTTTAGAAGCCTTCAACGAGGCAATCTCCCTTGTCAGCTCAGCAACCGCGAAATCGCCAGCCCTCGTCCTCTCTTGCTCAACAAGCAACGCCTTGCGAAGCTCCACTCCAGTCTTCAGCGCCTTTTGACGAGCAAAATTGAGCTCGCGGTCATAGGCGCCGACGAGCTCGTTCGTTTGAGCCACTATCTGAAGAAAGAAAAGGCCCGTCACGATAAAAGATAAACAAAAAAACATCATCATCCGAATTCAGAAAGCTTATTTACCTCAGCAGTAGTATGAGCCAGCTTCTTGTAAGCTTCGGACTGGAAAAGATCCTCGACTGGAGAAAGCACCTCCGAGTTGAAGTTCAGTTGGTGATACAGATCGGCGCAAGCCTCTGCATCATTCGTCACCGGCTCATTCTTGTCATAACCGAAACTGACAGAATGGGCCGTGGTCCCATAAGTTCGTTGCCTCTTTGATGCAGCGGAGCGGTCCGATATAACCACCTTGTCGTCTTCGACGCCTTGAGGTTCGGCATTCCCCGCACCGACCTCAACAGCTTGCTTCGCTGGCCTCTTGCCCTTCTTCTTCCTTCTCCTCATCTTTGCCACATCCTCACCCGGAGCCTGTTCTTCGACGATTTCCACGTCGGCAATAGTTTGCCCATCCTGAACAGCAGGCGGAACTTCGATATTCACTTCTTCACCGTCCATCTCGGCGGTCAGGTCTGGGATGTCTTCAAGCTTCATTTTTCGTCGGTGAGTAGGATTTGCTATATAAAGAAAAAAGAGAAGTAAATATATGAAAAACCAGATCGTCACAGAGAAGCAATCGCTGGATTACGAAGGAAAATGTACCGACATGTACCTTTAAGAGCTCGTTTGACTTTCAGGTCAAGTTTTTCCTGGTATGTTTCAGGCCACCGAGCTTTTCCAACTGCACTTAACTGCTTCGCTTGAACAAAGGTGAAACCGGGTGTGGTGATAAGGAAGCCCAGTACATGACGATCTGAAAACAAAAAGAGAAATATAACTTAGGCAAAACAAAACAAATGATAAATATCGAGAAACCAATATCTACAGATAGGAGTCCTCCACTGAGTTCAGTAGCTCCCGTACGGACGTTCAACAGAAGATTTATCGATCTTAACATAGAAGTACCGGGAACTCCAGTTGTTGACCTTGCTCGGTTTGTTCCCGGTAAAAAGATCAAACTCCGGCTTTGCGTTAGCCGACAAAAACCAAGGCCTGGCCTTCGATAAGTTCACCCGAAACAGCCTCTTAAAGATCTTGACTGTGATGGGAATACCGCACTCCTCCCAAAGAGCAAGGAGACCCATGATGTTGATTATCGTGGCCGGCATGAGTTGGGAGATCGCGACATGTCGCCTCTTGCAGTACTTGTAAAGGAGCTCCGGGAGAGGAAACTGAAGATCGCAGCTTCCAAAATACTCCTTGTAAACGCATATGTAACCTTCAGGGGTGTCCCAAGGACGATCGGTAATCTTCGGAATCTTGAAAATCAGATTGTCCGAAGCGTTGCATCGCTCCAAGGTATCCTGAACCGTCTCTCTCTTAGAAAGAGACGGCTCAATGTTCGAGGGCCTTTCAACCACTCATCTGGCTGTCGTCAAAGGGATATCGTCTTCATCACCTTGACGGACTGCTGATAAGGCACCCTGATCATCCGGGCGAGCTACATCCTCACCCTCCGCAATCCGAGCTGGTAACTCCCGATCCGCCCGAACTTGATCACCCGATTCAGCAACCCCTTCTTCGGGCTCATCCTCATCAATAAGGTGAGAGACCTCGATGACGACTCTTGCACTGCTCTGTCCGGCAACAGCATGCAGAAAGTTGCGCCTGATCAGTTCCTGCCGAACATTGCTCAGACCATCCAAACTCGAATCGGAGCTATCAATAAATAACTCAAGGTCGGGGAGTTACGGTGGCGGAGTTCGGTCATTAACAGAAGAGTAAGAAGTTTTTGAACTCATCTTGATCGAAAAGAAGAAATCGATGAAGAACTTGGAGATCTTCGAGCAAATCAGAGAAACCACGGCGGAAGAGACGATCTGAGAACGGAAAAAATAAAATAAATCTAGAGAGAAGGGAGAGCACTAGAGAGAGAAAGTGAAAATACCTTTTGAAAGCAAGGAAGAAGTGAAGAGTGAGGAAGGTTCGAGCGCTATTTATAAGGAAAAATCTAATGATGACGACTCCTCGAATTCTGCGACTGAAGAAGACGAATCGACACCCCTTTTCTCGAGAAAAATCCACCGAACTCAAAAGTTCAGTATCAAACGTGAATTTATGCGAAATCGAAAGTTCCGAACTCAAGAATTTCTCGGGAGAAATTTACCGAACTTGGATCCATGAGGCGAAAAATATCGGATGAACCGCACCGATCTCAATTCTAAATCGAGCTAAAGAATACTCCTAGAAACTTCACCGAACTCCGAAAAACTCCTTCGCCGAATTGAGGGGGGACCAATTGTTAGAGGGGGATTTAGCACTCCCCCGGTTTAAATGCATTTTGAATAGCGTTCTGAATCCCAGGATACAACTGCATTTTTCTTATGATTCGCATCACCCAAAATCATAAGCTTTCGAACCATTTTTTATGTGTTGTACTCTCATGGAGAAAAACCATAAGACAAGAGATGAAAAGGAAAGTGATGATTCAAGTGCCTTCATATGAGAGATTGTTCATATATATATAAAACTAGGGTGTGATCCGCGCTACGCGCGGACGTTGTAAACAATTTTTCTAAACAAATTATATTGTCTATTATTTTTTTTTTTTTTTGAATCTGGTAGTTAATTGAATTGTTTCTATCAGCTTAAAATATGTGTATTTTTTATTGTTTGGTTAATTTTCTTAATTTCTTAAATTTATGATTTTATATGTATTTGTTTAGTGGATAGTACACATTTTTACTTATTTTTCTACCTTGTTGGTCAATTTCATGCAATTAGTTGGTTTTTTTTAGGGAATATCTTAACAATTAAAATTTTTTTTGCATAATTTTTGTTTTTTCTTTTGTTTCATCTAAAACCTATTTTTTGGAGCACTTGTAGAATACTTTTCCCTTTAATATTAAGGAATGGAAGAATTTGAGCTACTTTGAAAATTTTAGTTTTAAGATAATTTTCTGTTTTTTTAAATATGTTGAATGTATAGATACTATGCGCGGGCATGGTTCACATTTTTGTTTTAATTTTGTTTTGATTGTTTAATATTATTTTATTTTCTTGGTTTTGGAGTTAATGGAACTGTTTCTAACAGTTTAATATTGGGTGGTTCCTTATTTTATTTTATTTTCCATTTTTATATTAATTTTAATCGTGTTTTTTTAACATCATTATTTTTAATCATGTTTCATGTTGGATTCTAATTAGGCCTGTCAAGCGGATCAAACTTCCCGTTAGATCCGCCCCGCGCGGGTTACATTTTTTGTTCGACCTGCATCCGCTCCGCTTGAATTCGCGGGTATCCGCGTGTAATCCGCAAATATTTTTGACCCGCACCTGACCAGCACATGACCGGCGGTGGGTTAAACGGGGCGAGACCAGCGGATAATGACAGCACCGATTTATGTAGACTTTTTAATTTATGTTTTATGTTTGGGTTTTTTTTTTATCTTTTGTTTTATGTGTGTGTGTTTTTTTTTGTTTTAATGTTTGTTGTTTAGGTGGAGGGTGATGTGGCATCATGAGAAGAGAGCAAAACTAACTTTATATATATAGATGAGAGAGGAGTCACAAGACTTTTGTGGTCTCCATTTTCTAGGAATAATGCACAATTAATTGCCAAATTAATTTGTGGTAATAAAGTAGAATGAGGAGTTATAGAATTGACCACATCAATTCTCAAATAATGATGATAATTATTCATTATTATATTTTGACCAAATATATAATTAATGTAGTGATCAATTACACAAATAATAATTTGATGCTAAAAATGGGTTATTGGGCCAAGACCCATCTACCCGAACCAACACTCAAACTCGAGTCCGGGCTCGACTTGACTCGCCGCGCGGGTGTGCATATGGTTTAGTGTGAGTTGCTCTTCTCCCCACAAAGTGGTCCTAAGGTTTTGAACCTTGTTGGGACTTTCCAATATATATACAAGAGGATTTCACCTCAAGTTTCCAATGTGGGATATTTGCTAATTTTTACACTTAGCCAAATTTTGAAGCATTTCAAGCTTTCCAAGTCATCCACTTTGGATCTCCATTTCTCATTCAAATCAACTCAGATTTTGACAAGTGAATACACTATGTTATAGTGCTCACGGCAGCGATTTCATCGTGTCCGAAATCCGGTCATTCCGACAAACGTCTCCGCCGGAAAATCCACCGGAAAGTGGTCAATGCCACTTCGTCAAAAACGAGTTCCAACAATCCTCCACATGAATAGAAACTACTCTAAACATATGACGACTCGAAAGAAGGACTTTTGAGAGTACAAACGAAAAATCCATTGTATATGAGTTGGTAGCATTTTTCAGCCTTGAACCAATCATTGTTAATAGCTATTGGATTTACTCGACCAGGAGGTGAACATGATGTCTTGAACCCCCCGGGCTTTGATGTAAACCGAGACAACAACTATAACCTAACTTCATTTTCTCACATAATTAGGTTCTTGTGTTCATTTTGGCCGTGAACATGCCTGGTTAATCATGAGTGAACTTGGAGAGTATAGCCTGACCTTCATTCTCCTAGAAACGGCCTCATTTCACACTCACTAGGTGATTTACCAGTAGTCTTTGTTTTAAAAAGTATCTTTAATACTCCATTGATATGTCAAAGCTATGGTCTCATCATTAAAGCTATGCTTATCCTTTTATACATATAGTAAGTAAATGTATGTAAGCATTGTTTATCATCTTGGGAACTGAGTAGAGACGAGAAGTCTTTCAGTGCTTTTATTAGATTTTGTTTGATTTAGTTGTCCCTTTGAACCTTACATCTTGGGATCTCCAGTCACGTAGGTGGGGTTTCCATCAAACATCATCTTTAAGGTATAGGCTTTAAACCCATTCCCTTTTGATGATTTTACAATATGATCTCGTGAGAAACCTTTAATAAGTGGATCCTAGGTTGTCATCCAATTGGATATAATCTATCGAGATTACACCATTTGAGATCAATTATTTAATGGTTTTATGTCATCTTTTTTAAAGACATGACTAACCATTATACAGAAAACTTAGTGCCCGAGCTATAGTAAATTGACGATCACTGTGTACACGTAATGCTCGCACTAGTTTTTTTTCTTTCCCACATCATAATATTTTTCACCAAGTTTTGAAACCACTCAACTTCTTTAGCTTAAAGCTATATGATGAGGTTCCATGATCACTCTGATTAGAGTTTGGTTGGAGATTTACATGATGTTGTTGCACCATAATGCGTAAAGACATATCCATTTGTAGATTATTAGTTTCTAGAAACCGATAACCAATTAACATAATTGGAACATTCCAAAACTATTGGGTCTTTAGCATAATGCAATTTATAACTTTTAGTATATCGCAAGTAGCTCAATACTCTAGTTATAGCTTTCCAGTATTTACAACATGGATTATTCGTGTAGCGACTTAGTACATGGACTGAGTCCGCCATATAGAGTATGGTACTATCGGTTAAGTACTTCAGACTTCCGATCACACTTGAGTAGACCTTGAATCTCTCAAGTATCATTTTAGCATAATGAGATCTAGAAGTGATTATTCATTTGGAATATTTAGTGATCTTAATCTCTAAAATCACATCCATTCGACCCATGTATTTACATGTCAAATATCACATTAAGAACAAACTAAGTGTGTTCGACCATGTAATTTACTTACAAACAGAGCAAAATGTATCAGTGCGGAATACTTTTTATGTATATGAACTTATTACATTCATTGATGCTAAAATTATTTGACAATGTCAAAGATCTCATGATACTGTTTCAGAGCTTTTGTAAGCCCAAATAAAGACTTTACAAGTCAATAGACTTTGTGTCTTTTCGACTAAGCCATCGATTTTTCAATTTTGAAAATTTATTTACACCCTCGGACTTTAAGCCCTTGAGACATATTGATTATCTCCCAAATATGGTTTTCATAATGGAGTCGATATCACTAATGACATTTTCCTTCCACGAAGGTTTGTCTGGTGTAGACATGGCTTTAGTGAAAGTTTACGGTGCATTCTCTCTGAGAAAGACCGTTAAAAAAAAATTACCAAAAGATTTGCATCTTCTTCTGCATCATCTCACGATGTGCCAAAAGTAATCGCCTCATTTACAGAGGAGCTTGCGTCTTTTTTTTGTTTTTCCACGTGTTTGCATCGGATTTTTATCCTTACACGGAAAAACGAGCTCAAAGAAATATGCATTTCTTTGATCCATGGTTATATTAACATGGATATCCGGTACGTCTGATTTATGAACCAGAAACCGAGAAGCACTGTTGTGTGTATATATCCGATGAAAATACAATCCGCCATTTTAGGTCCGATTGTGACCTTTTAGGAGGTGGCACTGTGACTTTTGTCAGGCACCCCCACACTTTCGGGTATTTGTACGAATGTACTTTAATTCTCCAAAAGTTCATATGGCATCTTGCCAATAACTTTATGTGGTAAGCAACGCTTCCCCCTACATTTCTTGAGATAACTCAGAATCATGCATCTTTGCATTCATCATATCTTTAAGAGTTCATAATTTTTTTTTTTATTCTGCAACTCCATTAGATTCAAGTGATCAAGGAGCAGTTTTTTTCGACGAATAATGCCATGTTCTCTAAAGAACGCATTTAATGTTCATCAAACTCGCCTCCTTTTATCACATATTACTATTTTCATAGTTTTCTAAAGTTGGTTTTTAATTACCATCTTGTATGCTTTGAACTTTTCAAAGTCATTTTCTTGCTTCTTAGCAAGTACACACATCAATCATAATAGATATCATTGTGTTAGCAGCGTAATGCCACCATTTAATTTGGTTATTCTCAACCATATTGACTGTAGAAATTACACTACATGTGTCAATTTTAGTTAGATTGGTCTGGGACATCTCATTGTCTTTGCTTGGACAATCTTGCTACGACATTCGTTAGCATTGCTACGACATGTGTCAGCATTGCGACCCATCATGTCACACTTTGTGACATTTTCCATTGAACTTCTTTTAAGCATGTTGCTTTTTGAAACTAGTGGAGGCTTTCAAAGAAACCTTATATTTCCCCTTGTTTTTGTGCCCAACTACTTTCGCATTATGATCACAATTGTGAACACATTATGCTTTGCGGTTTGTAGATTCAATCCGCTGCCTGACAATTAAGTATTCAAGGCTCTCAGCCTTTCGCTTATGCAAGAGATAATTTTTGAAATCTTTCCAAGCTAATGAAAACTTCTCAAATAAACAACAAAGCTAGTATGTCAAAGAAATTGACATCCCTTCAGCCATTATCTCATGCGACAGAAATCACAGCGCTTTGACTTTTTCCATTATGGACTTTAAAGTCCACCAATTTAAAGTCTAGAAATTTCGTCATGGCGAATTTATTAGAACATGCGTTCTTAGCCTTGTATTTCTTATTAAGAAAATTCAAGAAATTCCTTAGAAGTATCAACACACTGTAGACTTATACAGTTGTTTGATCAGGCGGATTTGATCAATTTTTTTGCACAAAACGTTCTTATGGTACAAGATTCAACGCTGACTAGAGTTATTACATTAGTATTCTCAAGAGAAAGCATAGGCTATCCTCCTTGAGTTACTTCTATAGTTTTAGCCTGGTCAGAGAGATAAACATCTTCCGCTACCATATTATGAATCAAGTTCCATCGAACTAGTCTAGCATTAGTCATGCGTTTACTATACTAGGCACTAACGTGACAATCTAATAAAAATCAGAATTTGGCACAGCCACATGTGGTAGACCACTACCAAACTGAATTTGGTGCGTCGACTCAGGATACTTGTAACCATAACACCTCCACCGCTATCGTTGTAAATAGGATCTGAACATTCAGATAAACATCTGAATTCCTGTCCGTATAGCACACAAGGCCATAGGTGGCAGACCATTCCCAATGTGGGTTGTCGACTCACCATACATGTTGCCATCTCAAACGTTTTTGTTAACGTTCTCATTTTGGTCATATATTTCGATTCGCATGCAAACAAACATGAACTAATATATACCAAAAAAATATTAGAAGTTCAATAGAAAGTAAATAAATTAAACATAAAGAATAGTTTATTGACAATTAATTAAATATAAATGTTCAGAATTAATTAAATTCAGAAATCCAATTTAATTCAATTGAATGCAAAGACTAATTGCATTGATGATTTTAATTAATTAAATTAAATCACCTTGTCAAAAAAAAACTTATGCAATAATTGCTTGCAATTAAAGTTGGTGACTAAACAACGGAATTTCAAAACCAAACAACAAAACAAGGAATCGGTTTAACTGGATATCGCTAGAAAGCGTTCCAAATATTACTTTTAACCGTTTAGGGAATTCGCTATAAAACGTTCCCGTAAATCGTATGAGATCTTTTTGATTTGTTTGAAAACGTTTGATATGCTCAAATTAATACCCTAAAAGTACTAAGCAATAGTTGCAGTAAAGTAGGGGTCGAACACAAGGACTCACAAAGAAACACAATAGATTATATAGACGAGAATTAAGCTAAGCAATTCAGATGTAATTGAAAGCAGTGCGTAAATTAAAAGTGTTGTAATTCGAATGGGAGAAAGATAAGCTCAGGGTATTTCTCAGGAGATCAATGAATGCATATAAACTAACTAGTCAGGATTCAGATTTAGCACGGTTCTTGAACTCAAATCACTAAAGTATAATTAACTAACTGTCGTTGCGAGAATTACCTAAATCTAAATCCTAGGAATTCCAAATCTCTTTGCGAATCCTAAAGTCTAAATCAGCTTTTAGATCAAGTTTGATTTGTTCACAAAACAACTAAACCAAATCTCTTTGCGAATAGTTATTTTACTCACCTAAGGTTCTATCAGGTAATTAATCGCACTGTCGTGCCTAATCAATTATTCTAAGATCTAAGTTCTAGATTCGTCAACCTAGAATTAGCTTTGAACACAACCTATGGTGAAGAATTAGTTCAGATGGTGAATCCTAATCAACTAATCAATCTAGCATTCAAAGAAAACCCTTATGAGAACCCTGAACCTAAAGTGGATCTACTCAGACATGGATAATGAAAACAACATGATTGAATAGATCATCAAAGAAATCAAATAAGAAAACAGGAGTTCAGAGTTGTCTCTCCAAAAACCAAAGTAGAATCAAGAGTAATGAAAGCCTAGCCACCAAAGTGGCTGAAAAACCTAATTATAAAGCTAAAACACGTTTTGGGGCTTCTGGTAATTATTAAAGTCTTCTGGACCAAGTTCCAGAGTCTTTAAACTTGTAAAATCACATTTTTTCCGTCTGCAGTTGGTGTCGGTCGATACTGGACTGGTGTCGATCGACACCAGTACACTGTGCTCGCCAGACTGGACTGTCTTCACGAAAACTGGCATAACTTTCGATCGCACCGTTGGAATGGCCTCAAACCACTTCCAAATGAAAGCTGATCTATTGATATATCTTGTGTTTAAATTTGAGCTCAATCCATCGGTGGAAAGTTCTTCAACGAATGCCTAATTTCTGCCGTTTCTGCATGACTCTGCATCTCCATATGCTCCAAAATGCTCCTGACGTACCTAAACCTGTAAAATACTCTAAAAGACTCCAAATACTATAAAGACTCCATAAATAGGACCTATATCATGGTCTAAAAGGGATAAAATCCATGATATATCAACTCCCCAGACTTAGCCTTTTCTTGCCCATAAGCAAATAGAAGACTAAACCAGAGAAAGAGGTTTGAAAACATAGAGACTCACATGTTCTTGAAACATTGCAATGACCCTTTTCCCAATCACCCAAATGTCACCTAACCAGCTTTTTGATCTAACCACCATGTACTTCTCCTTAGACATTCGCAGCTTCCCAGACTACACACATTATCTCACAGCATTTTTCAATTAAGCCATCCTCACCAGTTTCATCGCTGCGATTAATACCAAGAACCTTCTAGATTCTTTCCCATACAATATCATGACAAGGAACCACATTTTTCACACTTTTTGATATTATTTCTCTCCCCCATACTTATTTCTCATTATGTATCTTGCATATACAAATTAAGGCTCGAGACGCGAGTATTGATGGTGTTTGTCATCGAATCCCCGGTTCTTCCCTCAAAAGTAAATCAAAGGTGTAGGCGAATAGTGGTATCACAAGAAATTTTTCTAACCTTGCTTCCACCTTTGTGTGATCATCTCCTCTGAAGTAGAATAATAGAGTCGCTGGAAATTTTTCTAACCCTCTACTCATTCAGATTATTCTTTCAATATTTATTACATTTGTGATTTGTGCATGTAATAGAGATAAGATCAAGAAAAATGGTGTTTTGAAGTTTGAATATGAAAGATGAAAATGAAATGGTGAATAGAGGATGGAGAACAACTAGTCACGTGTCGGGAAAGTGGAACATATCACAAACTATAAATGCAGCTTGTTCTTCTGCTTCTTCTTTCTCATTCGAGAATCATCTTTTTTGACAAAAATAGATCGGTTCATAATCATCTATATGCATTTTTATTTAAGCTTTTTAGTGACGTTTTATTAGCCATTAATCACGTTAAGACCAATCGATTTTAGAAATTGATAAATCAATTAGATTACCGAGTGTCTTTTCTTCGACGACAAAGCTACAAACTCTTGAGTTCGACTCTATATATAATTAAAAAAGTTAGATTAAACTATCAAAGATTAGTTTAGTCCAAAACAATTAAAGACAAAGTCCAACAATTTTTTTTCAAAATTAAATTCAAATCAATTACCAGTTATATCTTTATAGATTTTATTTTTCAATTACAATTTACAGGTATAATATTTATATGTAGTTATAAATCGTTAAATATTTATAGTTATAAATTGTTAGAGTTGATATTTTTTTTCATAGTTGAATTTCAAAACAATAACTAATTGACCAATAGATAATTTATACTAGTTACTACTAATTTATAACTATTGTCTAGATAATTGAAGTAAAAAAACTATTGTCTAAATTGAAATTTTATAATTTGCAAAGTGTTACGAACTCTGTGATATCGATTAATTAGTACGTAGTAAATGCATGACATTGTTTTGTGGTTAGTCAAAAATGCTAATGACCAAATAGACTATATTGAAAAGATGGTTGGTGAGTTATATTATACTCTCAACTAAATTCAAATAAAATGCTTCCTCAGTTCCTCATATAGATCTGTTCATTACAATAAAATGCTCCCTCATGTAGATTCATGTGTTATAACTTTTTAATGACAAATATTTAATCTCGTAGGTCACTAGGCATCATAAAATACCTCACTTGTCGTCACTATGACGTAAACAAAAAAATCTTCAATATCCAAACCTAGATTTCAAATCAAATTAAACATCTTTTTTAATATTCGAGTAATTTTGACAGAATGTAATACTCTAGTTTTTTTGGGTTAAGTAGTATGTATATGATTTATATTAGGACGAGGATATTCACTACAAGAAAACAGGTGTATTTCCGACGGTAATTCCGACGGCAATTATTCCGTCGGATATTTCCGACGACTTTCCGACGGATTTCCGACTAACTTCTCATCCGTCGGAAATCCGTCGGAATTCCGTCGGAAATATTAACCCGTCGGAAATCCGTCGGAAATTCCGACGGATTTCCGACGACAATAATCCGTCGGACACTTTTCGACAGATTTCCGACGACTTTTTGACGAATTCTGATGTTGCCAACATACTGCCGACGGATTTCCGACGGTTTGAGTTGAATCCGTCGGAAAATTCCGACGGATTTCCGACGGATTAAGCTGCCTCGGATAAAACCTGGGTTATATCCGAGGGATTGAATTTTTAGCCGAGGCAGCTGAATCCGTCAGAAATCCGTCGGAATTTTCCGACGGATTCAACTCAAACCGTCGGAAATCCGTCGGAAATTTCCGACGGATTTCCGACGGATTCAGTGGCCTCGGCTAAAAAATCAATCCCTCGGATATAACCCAAATTCAACTCAAACCGTCGAAAATCCTTCGGAAAGTTCCGACGGATTTCCGACGGATATTTAAAAATCTTGTTTAGGGTATAGGTTTTTTTTGTGGCAAAAGTTTACAAACACTTGTATGATGTATATAAAATAGGTTAACCTTGTATATACATCAAGAAAATGTGTTATATAGAATTTATAAATTTTGATGGAAGTGTTTGTATAAGTTATAGTATAAGATATAGTTGATTTATGTGAAATGATATGTTTTGATGTTGTATAATTTTTAAACTAATGCAAAGCCTTTAATATTGATGAACTTAATATATATATTGAATGAAACATGTAAATAACATGTCCCTAAATCATATAAAGAGACCCTAAACCCTAAACCCCAAATATACCCTAATTCCGTCGGAAAGCCGTCGGAAATTTCCGACGGATTTCCGACGGATCTGAAAAATTAGACACGTGCTTGTTGACTGACCAATCGACAAACATGCAAGGAATATACCTTATCCGTCGGAAATTTCCGACGGATAAGAAAAATTAGACACGTGCTTGTTGACTGACTAATCGACAAACATGCAAGGAATATACATTATCTTCTCCAATCCGTCGGAAATCCGTCGGAAATTTCTGACGGATTTCCGACGGATTTTGATATTTTCGAGACCGCGGGAATATCAACCGCGTAAATGAAATTATTTTTCGAAATCCGACGGATTTCCGACGGACATCGAATTATATCGACGAAACGTAAGTTTTTTTTCTTATTTCGTTCTTCTTCCTCTCTCTCTTCCGTCGCTTCTTCTCCCTCTTCTCTCTTCTTCTTCCTTACCGAAAATCTCTTCTTCTCCCTCTTCTCTTCTTCTTCTTCACAATTTCAGTTTTAATCTTCAATTCATCAACTCATCTTCTTCAATTCCTCAATTCTTCTCCAACAAAGCCATGTAAGTTTAATCAATTCCTTTAAAAAAATTTTATATCATTTTAGTTTTAGGGAATATATTAGTTAGGTTGTTAGAATTCTATTTATGTGAATTGTTAAGTGGTTATAATAGAATTTGTTATTTAGAATAATATTAGTGTTAGGGTTTATGTGTTTAGATTATTGATTTAGAATTGTTAGATCTAGATATTGTTTGAATTTTTAAAAATATTTGTATATATTAAAATCGTTTTTAAAATATTGTTTAAGTAATAAAAATGTTTAGACAATATTTGTATATATTAAAAACGTTTTTAATATATTTGTTAAGTAATAAAAATGTTTTCATAATATTTGTATATATTAAAATTGTTTTTAAAATTTTTTTATAGTAATAAAAACGTTTTTATAATATGTATATATATTAAAATCGTTTATAATATTTTTTAACTAATAAAAACGTTTTTAAAATATTTCTATATATTTAAGTTGATGTTAAAATATTTTTTTAATTATAAAAACGTTTTTATAATATGTGTATATATTAAAATCCTTTATAATATTTTTTAACTAATAAAAACGTTTTTAAAATATTTCTATATATTTAAGTTGATGTTAAAATATTTTTTTATTATAAAAACGTTTTTATAATATGTGTATATATTAAAATCCTTTATAATATTTTTTAACTAATAAAAACGTTTTTAAAATATTTCTATATATTTAAGTTGATGTTAAAATATGTTTTTAATAATAAAAACCTTTTTCAAATATTATTTTAGAAATAAAATCGTTTTAAATATTTTTTATAGTAATAAAACGTTTTCTAAATATTTTTATATATTAAAACTGATTTTAAAATATTTTAGCAAATTTTGAAATTTTTTGAAATATTTGAATTTTTAGTAAACTTTGAATTTTTCGGAAAATTTGAATTTTTTGGAAAATTTGAATTTTTCCTAAATTTTTTTCCGGAAATTTCAAAAAATTTTGTAACTTTTGAATTTTTTGTTAATTTACTAACAATTTTACCGTTTTCCGCAGGAATCACGACGAAGTTCTTCAGTTGGGAGGCGGCAACCAAGGACGCCGTTCTCGGGGTTCTCGGTGTACGCCTCCTCCGGGACCAACGAGCTCGGGAACTCACATCCCAGATTCCCAGCAATCCGCTGCTATGAGCCACATTGAGATCGAGGAGCTAGTCCGGCAGCCTAACCGGGGCCATTGCATTCGACTCGACCCGAAGTTTGAGGACGGCACTTGGTAAGAATTTTGTTGTACATTATTTCAATTTATTTAGATTTTTAAACTTAACATATTTATATCTTTTCATAATGTTTTCAGGTTTAAGCTGTCGACTCAGATCACCAAGGCGATATTACGGATGCTCCACAACATGTTGGACAAACCGTACGAGAAGTATTCGGACATGCCTACCGAGGAGAAAGACGTGTGGCACCGGACTTTCGCGGTAAGTTATTTATTGATATATTATTTATTTTGAATTTCATTTTGTCAATTTTTCTTTTTGATATGTAACATATTTTTTAAAAAAATTGTAGCAAGAGTTCACGTGGGACTCTCATCATACGCGCAAAGTCATTGACACATTCGACAAGTATGCCGCAAACTCGTACTCGAAGCACATGTACGAGTGGAAGCAGAAGTGGAAGCACAACAAAGACAAGCCGAAGGACCTTGACGACGACGTCTGGAAGGGCTTCTGTGAGTACTGGAGTAGGCCTGCGACGAAAAAGATCTCCGAGCAACAGTCGAAGAACCGAAATAGCCAACGAGGCGGGAAAGGGGTCTACATCCACAACGCGGGCGCAAAGACCATCGAACGGGAAGCGATGGAAATGGTAAGTTTAATTTAAATTTTTTATTGTTAATTCTGTTTTTTATATTTATTTAACTTAACAAATTTTCGCAGGCGAGAGAATCTGGTTCCGAACCCGATTATCTTCAACTCATCGAGAATAGACACACCAACAAGAAAACCGGTCAGATACAGGACTTGGGGATGCGGGATGTTGTCGAGAAGAGCAAGAAGACGAAGTTGGACCGTGAACTATCATCGCAGCTCACTATCGAAGGATCGACGTCCTCGAACTCTTTGTCCCGGGAAGAGATAAACCAGATTGTACTTGAGGTAAGTTTTAATTTCATTTCGTTTATTTTTTATTTTCGTTATTTATTTATTATCGGTTTTAATTATTCGCAGCAAACCCGGCAAGTGAAAGGTCGATTCGCTGGGTTAGGCACCCTTCCGACCCAGGAATCTTCTTCCTCGCTTCCTCGTTATCCTTCGGAGTACCGGGTAGAAATCGAGAGGCTCACCCAAACGGTGAAAGACCGTGACCAGCAGGTTGAAGAGCTACGGACGGAGCAACAGACTACCAACAAGAAGCTCTCCTGCTTGGAGAAGATGATGGAAAAATGCTTCCCGCATATGTTTCGGGATAATAATCCCGACGACGGAGATTCTCCAACCGTTTAAATATTTGCTTTTAATGCTTTTTTTTGAACAATTTATTTTAATGTGTAATGAATTTTTTAATTTTGTTTAATGAATTTATATATTTATTATTTCTATTTTTAATTTATATTTCAAATTTATATAATTTTAATATATAAATTTCAAAAAAATAAATAATTAAATAAAATTCAAAATACCAATTCCGTCGGAAAACCGTCGGAATAAGTTACTGTAACATCCCGATTTCTTGTATATGCGGAGAGGCTTATAAGAATTGATTTGGCTACCTATGACACCAAAGTGCACTTAGCTTTTCCGATCACTTGCCCGAAAGAACTCCAGAGTTAAGCGTGCTTGAGCTGGAGTAGTCTAAGGATGGGTGACCTTCCGAGAAGTGATTCGCGGTATCGTGTGAGTGAGGACAAAACACGGGGAAAGATCACGTGGTGATTGCAGGGTCATTAAACAAGTATTACAAGCCTCCCGGACTAACGCACAGGCCGTCGGACAAGGGTGGGGCCCACGGGCCGAGAGAAGGCATGAGGCCCACAGGTAGGGGTGGTCGGGGCGTTATAGTTACCGTCGTAAATCCGTCGGAACCTATTTCCGACGAAGAACCGACGGACTTCCGAAACAACTTCCGTAGAAAGTCACAGACAAATGGTATTGCAAAAAACGTCGACAAATGGTTTAGTCGCTTATATCATCGATCAAGGATACACAATGTTACAGTTGTAGTAATGATTAGTCATCAGGCCTGTCATATGAAGATTAAAAACAAGAAGAAGTATTAGATTGAGAAGATGCGTAGAAATATCAATCAGAATACGACAAATTGTTTTTATCTTTTATATATTTTTATTGACGATGCATTTCATTCTTCTTAACACGTCAATCATAAAACTATGCTTTAACAAACAAACAAAAAAATCATAAAACTCAGACATCATTGGAATTATATAAATATAGTAATTAGGTTTTTAGTGAAAAAATCTTTCAACTAAGTTTGAATCGGATAAAAAACCCTCAACTATTTTTGTAATATAAAATCTACTCAACTAAGTTTTTGTAATGATTTAGCCCTTCTGTAAACAGTGCCGTTAAATCTAAACGGGTTACAGTTAAATGAAAATGTGACATTTTGTATTTGTGAAAAAACGACACGACTTCATTAAAACAGAATTCCAAATCGATTTTAGACCAAAAATCCTAATTCGAAAATTAGGGTTTTCATTCAATTTGAAAATCCCCTAAATTCTTCTTCTAACCAAGTTTCTTATTTTTCTTGAGATCAGAATCTCTAACAAGAGCATGCGATCAGCTTGTAAGACTTGGAACTCGTTACATGAAAGGGATTAATAACAAAGGTTTTCATTTGAAAACCCATACAACTATCGATACATGAAGGGTTAATAAGGAAGCAAAATCGTCGGAGGAAGAAGAACAAGGTGTTAAACATTAAAGAAAAACAGTTACCCATCTTCTTCCAAGCTCCAAATTTGCGATTCTTTGTCCTCTTCCTACCAATTCGCGAAAATATTTTACTACAAGAAAACAGCGTTTTGGCGACTGCAGAAGGAGTCGCAAATTAATCGCTAAAAAGTGGATTACGACTAACTAGCGACTAAACCATGTAGTCGTTAATATTTAGTCGTAAAAGTATGTAGTCGTAAAATTAGTCGTCAAATACTTTAGGACTACACCACATAAATAGTATATTCAAAAATGTTCACAATTAGAGGCTTTTCTGCTAACACGGTATCCCCCATGCATTAGGCAAATTGAATATATCTACTATAAATTCTCTTGAAATCATGATAACACAGGTAAGAAATTGTGGTTTCACATTTATGTGGTATGTTCATACGGTAATGGAATGCGACATTTTTTTAATAATTAATTTTGTTATTTTATTTTGTGTTTCTTTAGTTGGATGTGACATATTGGAATGCGACCTTTTTTTCCTACACTTCACTTGCCATTTCTAATTTAGATCTATAATAATAATTCAAAGATTTCTAACTAATTTTCATAGTCGGTAAATCAGCCGATAAATTTCTAACTAACTCAAAGATTTCAAAAAATTCAACAAAGAATGTGGCTAATAACACACGTGTTATCTCAATTTATTTAGCTGAATTTCTAAACCTTTTTTACTCGCTTTCAAACGACCAAACGGTTACAAGCAAACGACTACAACCTAACCAACTCTTTCTCACGTTTTAAAGACATGTGCTTATCTCTAGACATCTTACTTTTGCCTCCAAATAATATGTCAAAGACATACCCAATAATGTCTTTACAAATCTTTCAGAACCACGTATACAAAATTAGTAACATCTTATTCTAAACCTTTTTCCATCAGCTGTTGCTATAAATATATTTTGTACCAACATTTTTTTTTTCCTTGTTAACTCGAACTCATCCAGATTAATCTTTCAATATTTGTTACATTTGTGATTTGTGCATGTAATAGAGATAAGATCAAGAAAAATGGTGTTTTGAAGTTTGAATATGAAAGATGAAAATGAAATGGTGAATGAATGATGGAGAACAAGAACATAGAAAAGAACACAAACTATAAATGCAGCTTGTTCTTCTGCTTCTTCTTTCTCATTCGAGAATCATCTTTATGGACAAAGATAGATCGGTTCATAATCATCTATATGCATATTTATTTATTAAACTTTTTAGTGACGTTTTATTAGCCATTAATCACGTTAAGACCAATCGATTTTAGAAATTGATAAATCAATTAGATTACCGAGTGTCTTTTCTTCCATGACGAAGCTACAAACTCTTGAGTTCGACTCTATATATAGTTAAAAAAAAGTTAGATTAAATTATCAAAGATTAGTTTAGTCCAAAAAAATTAAAGACAAAGTCCAATTTTTTTTTTTTCAAAATTAAATTCAAATCAATTACCAGTTATCTTTATAGATTTTTTTTCAATTACAATTTACAGGTATAATATTTATATATAGTTATAAATCGTTAAATATTTATAGTTATAATTAAATCGTTAGAGTTGATATTTTTTTTTCATAGTTGAATTTCAAATCAATTACTAATTGATCAATAGATATTTTATTTTAGTTACTACTAATTTATAACTATTGTCTAGATAATTGAAGTAAAGAAAAAAAATTATTGTCTAAATTGGAATTTTATAATTTGCAAGGTGTTACGAACTCTGTGATTAATTAGTAGTAAATGCATGACATTGTTTTGTGGTTAGTCAAAAAAGCTAATTACCGAATAAACTATATTGAAAAGACTCTCAACTAAATTCAAATAAAATGCTTCCTCAGTTCCTCATATAGATCTGTTCTTTACAATAAAATGCTCCCTCATGTAGATTCATGTGTTATAACTTTTTAATGACAAATATTTAATCTCGTAGGTCACTAGGCATCATAAAATACCTCACTTGTCGTCACTATGACGTAAACAAAAAAATCTTCAATATCCAAACCTAGATTTCAAATCAAATTAAACATCTTTTTAAATATTGGAGTAATTTTGACGGAATGTAATACTCTAGTTTTTTGGGGTTAAGTAGTATGTATATGATTTAAATTAGGACGAGGATATTATCTTTATCAAAAAATGATTTAGATTAGGCCCAACTTACAAAGTTTAATTATGGATATTATTACTATGTAGTGGTTGAGTCGAAGGCACTAGGAAATAACAATGTGAACTAGATACTGTCGCATATAACTCCCGACAACCTTTTTCATTATATATAAATAAAACCATTTATATATTTATTTATTATTTGTTGTTAGAAGACGAGTCATCAACGAGAAGTTACTTTCGTAGAAATTCACAGACAACCTAGCTCATGGAGGTGGGCTTTATCACCCCCAATTAGTTAGGCCCATCTCAGCAGTCAGAGCCCATCGCATGAAACCCAGCCAAAAATCAATGCAAAGGTCCATCGAGCTCGCGCGACGCCTCACCAACTCATCCCAGAGGGACCGAATGGGAAGGCGACACGTGGCGGGCAGCTCGGTAAACAGTGTGCAATCCGCATAGGAAACATGGCGCCGAGCTCATCATGACATACAAACCGAAGAAACCGGGCCACACGTCTTGAGGTGCCTTACCCCCAAAAAGCGCTAGAGGCGCCACGTCATCCCGGAATTTCGGGGAGCAGGCAGCAGATCTTTGTTATAAATATCCCCTAACATGCATTTATGAAGGGGGCACGCATTTATTACCCTGTTTCTCTTTAGATTTGGAACCCGACCTCACGGTCTTGTAATAGAACAGCGTCGTTTAGAACACCGAACTGGATTCCCATCTGAACCAGTTCGTAAATCTAAATTGTTCATCTTTTCAGAACATTAATACAAAGAATACGGTCCCCAACCTGTTCATCATAACACCTGATCTCTGTTCTTTCAATCCCGACCTGCTCAAAAGTCAAGTTAACTCGTTCTATTAATGGAAATCTCGCCTCTCAACCTCTTGATATATCTCTAATCATCATCATTGATCCTTTGAATCAACAGGCCATGGTTAGAGTACAATGGTATTGCAGAAAACGTAGGCCATGGTTAGAGTACAATGGTATTGCAGAAAACGTCAACAAATGTTTTTTTTTTTAATTGCTTTTCGGTACCTGAGAGTAATCCCAAGCCCAAACTAATTTTTTGGGTGGTAGTGATACAGTCCGCTTATAATACTCCACTTGGCCAAGTGCTTATCCTGGTAATTCCGTTCCCGCAAAAAATCGATTCGTAACCTAGATCAGCATGACTGACACTTACAGCAGAAAGGAAACTACCCAACCACCAACAACTTGATTCAACGATTGGTCAACAAATGCTTTAGTCGCTTATATCATCGATCAAGGATACACAATGTTACAGTTGTAGTAATGATTAGTCATCAGGCCTGTCACATGAGATTTATGAAGATTAACAACCAGAAGAAGTATTAGATTGAGAAGATGCCTAGAAATATCAATCAGAATACGACAAATTGTTTTTATCTTTTATATATTTGTATTGACGATGCATTTCATTCTTCTTAACACGTCAATCATAAAACTATGCTTTAACAAACAAACAAACAAAAATCATAAAACTATGACATAATTGGAATTATCTAAATATAATAATAATTTAGGTTTTTAGTGAAAAAAATTCTTCAACTAATTAAATTTGAATCGGATAAAAAAACTTTCAACTATTTTTGTAATGTGAAACTCTCTCAACTAAGTTTTTGTAATGATTTAGTCATTCTGTGAACAATACCGTTAAATCTAAGTGAGTTACATTTAGATGAAAATGTGGTATTTTTGTATTTTTGAAAAAACGACATGATCTCATTAAAACAGAATTCTAAATCGATTTTAAACCAAAAATCCCAATTCGACTGATCTATTCTACGACTCTGTAATATATCTGAAAGTAGTCTTTAATATACGACTAATGGTTTCAGTCCTAATAGAGTCGTATAAAGGATTTATACGACTCATTTTGATTGTCACAAAGTTTTCAAAATATTGCGACTGTTTTGCAACCAAAAATTTATGACCACTTTTGATAGTTTTAATTTAGTTAGAAATTGCGTATTTACGATCAGGATCGGCCCATACCATTATTAAACCTAAAGCAAAATAAAAATATAAAAAAAATGCCCAATCATAAGAAAATGAGTCGAACCATAAACATGATCTATACCTTAAGGATGTACATAACCACTACACTACAACTATATTTTCAGAATTAGCTGCCCTTAAATTCTTATTAAAGGTATGGCGCCTAAAGGACCAACTTTACCAGCTTTAGTTAAGGATCGGTTTTGTTTGCGACCATTTTAAGATGATATTTGAAGTCACAAAAACTGTATTTTTTTATTGAGTTTTTCTACAAAAACAAAACATTTCGTTTTGATTTAATAGTACTGTTCACAGAGGGGTTAAATCATTACAAAATAAATAATTAGTTGAGGGGTTTTACATTACAAAAATAGTTGATGGGTTTTTATCCGATTGAAAGGGAGGTTTTCAATAAAAACTCAAACAATTTTAAGAAAGACGGCGTACTATGCTTTAAGTATCTGCTTTAACAAGAGTATATATATAAAAAAAAAGGTATCTGCTTTAACAAAAAGGATAAAATGGGTGAATATTAAGTGAAGTTGAGAAAATAAAAAAATTGGTAAAGGATAAGTTGAAATTAGAATAATACAATTTTAAAGTGCAATTGTAGGCAATTTTATCCCTATATGAGAGAGAAACGCTGCAGAGAACATTAAATGTCTTTGTCTGATAAAAATATAATGCGTATCTTCCAAAATCAATGACTATGAAAGGCTTATATGTTTATGAAAAAAGTTAACTGGTAACTGTTGTGGTTGTACATGTAAAAATGTTATCGGGATATCTCCAGTTGTAATATGGCAAACCCAACAAGAGAACTCGATCAGTTGTCTCGACAACGTGTTTGGACGCGATCAGTTATCTCGACATCAACGAGTTTGTTGTACAGTGGACTCAGATAACGAGAGAACCCGATCAGTTATCCCGAAAACAACGGGTTTGGGTTAGTTCCTATACGAAATAACATGAATTAATTACAGTGTACAATAATTAATACGAAATTAACAGTAATTTGGTTTGTTGTGCAGTTAACTCCGATACCGCGATAACCATATTTGTTATCCCGGCAACAACAAGGTTTGGGTTAGTTTTTATTCAAAATATTCAACACTGTTTAACGTGTTTATAGTTAATGTGAAGTTGTATAGTTAACTCCGAAACCGTTACAACTAAAAGAGTATTGGTGAAAACATGAGTGTTAACCCGCCATCTCGTGATGTTATCGGTAAGAATTTGTTTGAGTTACATATGGTTATCTTAACACTCTATGTTGTTATATAGCTAACCGTGTTAACTTGTATGTTATAGCAGTTAACTTATTACCGAGTTAACCGATATGTATGTAATGGACTTTACTAGTTAACTTATTATCGAGCTAATTTATTTACCAAAATAACATTGTTATACGGATTATGGGTGTACATTAACAAAACAAAATGACCATACATCCAATGTTTCTCCGATATTTGGATCAGTATTGGCTCCTCCCTCCCCCAACTGCAATTCATCCACCTTAAGAACGCAATCTTGTCTTCCCCCAGTGCATCCACGAGCTTTTCAATAATACTCATTTTTTGGTAGGTGATGACTCTTTGTCCCCATGGCTATTGAAGAAAGCCAGTTCTTCTTCCTCAAGCGCATCTTTAATGGTTTGGATTAGCCTCATTATTTGATAAATGTTGACCTGCTCTCCCAACGGAGCCTCGCCGGTTGCAATCAGTTGTGCTGCAGTTCTAGATCTTCCATCTGAAAATGTTTCTTTTTGTTAGTGATAAAATCGACGCCGGTAAGATTCTAAGGAGGTTAGATTTTAAATCAAATGGGAAATGGAATTACCTTTCAGATTCCGTCAGAATTAGTTGTTCGATATAGAGCACAAACACTTAGAACCTCGCCGATTTTACTCTCGTCTCCTCTGTTAACCTTTTTACCACTGTTTTTTTTTTTAAAATGAAACCAGTTTCTTGAAAAGAGATTTCGCCTCATAAAACCCTCCCCAAGAAGCTAATACTCGACGAAAAATAATAATATAAGGAAATCCAAAAGATTGGATTTTGTTGTCGATAAATTGACAATTGTGGGGCCCATAGTCTAGATAAGCAGATGTTTAATTTTTTCTTACGTTTTGTTAGAGTAGGGATATGGTGGACTTTTCATCGTGAATAGTTATCATGGAACAGTACCAAAACCGAGAATCTAATTTCTTGTTCATTGGTTACCATATATTGGTAATTCTCTAACAAAAAAATAATATATGTTAAAGCATAGTTTCAAGGACAGATATTGCACGATTATCTTTTTAACTTTCCATTTCGTAGTTAAGAAGCATTGGAAAAGTATTTACAGAAAGGACAGATATTGCACGATATACTGTGTACACAAAGTTGATTACAGTAGACGTCAAAAAACAAAAAAAAGTTGATTACAGTAATGAAAAATCATTTATTAGGTAGTATTTCAAACTCAATATTCTAAAGCACTGATGCTAAAAGAAAAGATAGATGTTAGTCGTGTATTGGATGCTAAAAGCGCTAATAGGATAGACGATATCTAGAATTCGCTAAATAGTAAATATAAAATATAAGTTTATCTTTTTCTCAGACATATAAAATACAACTTTCCAAATAAATTTTCTATAGGTTAATTTATAGATTATTTTTGAAGAGAATCTATCTTTCTTGTGTTGATGTCTAATAATGACGTGTCGAATCCGCGATTATAGTGTGCCTTGACCAAATATGTTTCCCGAATTGATTTAGTTTTGTATCTGTCCAAGCCTAATATTTTAAATAAAATGTAATTTCTCAGGTAGACAATATATTGCAATCTATATTAATTACTAAATATGAATTGCCGGACACCTAGCAGGAAGTTTCAAACGAGTGCCCTTTAGTTTCCACGTAAATCACTATGACGCGACAAATCTTGAATCGTGTCAACAAATCCATGATTCAAGGGCATTTTCGACAATTCGTAAACTCAATGATTCAGATCCATGAACGACACTATATAAAGGCTACAACACCTCAAATGATCTAAACAAACCACATATCTCTCAAGGTCTCAATTCTTCTTACGACACGTGAAAATGACAGAATTTCCCTCGTACATGATCGAGAACCGTAAGTACGAGCCTTACAAGCCAAAGAAACGATATTTTTGTTCTTTTTCAATGTTCTCCACACTCTTATCGATATTCACCTACATTTTGATCTTCTACGTTTTTGAACTATCTCCATCGTCGATCTTCAAAGACACAAAGGTCTTGTTCTTCATCTCCAACACTATCATCCTCATAATAGCCGCCGATTATGGCGCCTTCACTGATAAAAAGAGTCACAACTTTTACGGTGAATATACTGCGGCGGCGGCAGCGATGAGAAGCCGTGCAGATAACTACTCTTCGATTCCCGTCTTAACATACCAAGAAAGCCCTAGACAACAAAACTCCGGCGATGCAGAAATCAAGAACCCTGATGAAGAAGAAGAATCGGTGGTGAAAGAGATCGTGTGCGTTTTCTCGCCTCCGGAGAAAATAGTACAAGTGGTGAGTGAGGAGAAACCGAGAGACCATGTAGCTATCGAGAAATACAAACCGATTACTGAGCAAACTGCTGCTAACAAAGAAGCTTGCAACGCAAGAAACCAAGTGAAACCTAAATCTTACGGACGAACCAAATCAGATAAACGGGTGAAGATAACCGAAGATACAAAATCCAAACGTAAAATTTATCGTCGAAGCGAATCGGATAGCTCAAAATGGATTGCTGTTCCGGAGAAATGGGAGAATGTTGAGAAAGAATCCGAGGAGTTCTCAAAGATGTCGAACGAAGAGGTGAACAGAAGGGTCGAAGACTTCATCCAACGGTTTAATAGACAGATCAGATTACAATCACGAGTTTCGTCTACTTGATTTGAATTGCTCATAGTAGAAGAAAGTTAGTAAGAACTCTTCTTTTTTTTGTTATTAGAGTTCTGTTTTCTGTTCTTTTTTGAAGATTTGGTGACGGGATGACTATTTTTGCAGTCGTCGGTGTAAATTAATATAAGACATGAAAAAGATAATAGTTACTAAGACTAGTTACAATGGTTTGTTATAATTTAGAGAGTTGATAATTTTTATTGAAGTGTAATGATTTGTTTTTATTGAATCAGCAATGAGGTGGTACAAGTTATGAAACTTATCAACATAATTGATAAAAAAAAAAGACATTTGTCAGACATGGAGTGGACTAAGAATTTTATTTAATTAAAAAGATATTGATTTTACACGTAACGTATATTGATTGGTTGCTGAGATTTTAGATTTGTTTTTTTCCTTAATTATTTAACATCAATTATTTCACAATAATTCTAGAGAGATCCGGGTCCAAGAGAATTTATATAGAGAGACCAAAACGTTTAGAATTTTCTGGTTAAAATTAGGACATTACCAAAATTATCTATATATGGTCGAAAATCAATTAGAGACCTCGTATTCTTTTCAATATGGATCTTGTGGAATATATGAAAACATAAATGCATGGATTTTGAGGGGTATTGATTTTTGGTTCAATCCGTTTGAACTTGTAAACAAAGTTTGGGATTAGTGTCGTTGATGAATTTTTAATTTTTAGTGGGTCTTTATTGGGCCATCAAATTTAAGGCCCATAATTTCCCTCTAACTCACGGACGACGTACCCTTTTTATAGTAGTGAATTCGTAAGATAAGTTTTGGTAAAAGAAGTTGGTTCGAACCCCCCGACATTAATACATTTGTTGTTGTTATATTAATAATAAATAATGATAATAAGTTTGAAACAAATGCTGAAGATATGAAAACGACTCGAAGATTAAAAGAGCCAATGACTAATGGTGAAATTGTATTCGGATCAGATTTTTAAAAACTTTCCTATAAATAAAGGACCACAAAATAATGACTAACAAATGATGGCAGAAAGGCATCGTTAGTCATTTTTGATAATACAATTAAAATAAAAGTGATAGTTTCTCTAATAAATATTCAATGTCAAAAATGTCATGGGACTATGGGAGATGACTCTGAAATGTAAGCATCTCTTGATATATGAAAGTATTCGTCCACTAGGTTTGGTTGGTACGTAATTATATCGATTGCCTCTTATAATGTAGAAATAATCGTACAAGACTATTAAAAGTCCACAAATAGCTTTCAAAACATTAATGTTTTCCTTGAAAAATAACACAATTAATTTTTCAAGAATCCGAATAAAAGGAGAAATTGAGCATGAATATGTAATTCGGCGAAAACTAAATAAGAAAGAAAACAAAAAAACAGGCTTTAGACAAGGCTTTAAATGTTTCAAAAGTTTTTAGTATTATAGTTGCTTTCTTCTGAATTATTACAAGAGCAATTGGTCCCATGACTACCATCTGAGTGGAGAATATGTATCCATCTTAAATCTTGCACTCAGCAGATTTTCCAAATTCAAAACGTAAAGAAACTTAATTAGATAATTTGATGCCAAAAAAAATGTAGATTGTAACTAGCAATTACATCTCTAAATAAGCTACACTATAAGTTAGTTCATGAAAGGTGACGTATTCGTTGAGATAATTGATCCAATTTGATACTATGATTTAGATTAATATAAAAGATGACGAAAGTAAAATAAAGATACAAATAAAAGGAAAGTGAATCTCCGTACGAGTTTCCCGGTAAAAGGTACTGACATGACACATGCTATGCCGTGTCTCCGGTGAATCGTTACAATATAAGTCAACAAACAAAAACCATACATTTCAATATAATATTCAAATCTTTCAGCTATGGAAAATATGTTCTTAAAACTAAAAAGGTTTTACTATCGTTAATTAAGAGAAATAATTCCACTTGATCTATGGCGGATGACACGTGAAGACAACACAAACACGTATATACATTAGCATATACGCATGCGTGCACATAGATAGATATATAGAGAGAATCGTGTCATTGAAACTAAGAGAATCGTTCTCATGAGGGTATCTAAAAAAAAAATAATAAAAAAAATAATGAAAAAAGAAGAGAGAGAGTGAGAAAGAGTTCTCAAATGAACTCTTGAGAACCCTATAAGAATATGATACTTGTTTTTCAGGTTCATGTCTTTTTAAAAATTAAAATTTAATTATAAATTTTAGTTATATTAAAATATTAATATTTTTTTGTTTGAGAAATTTTTTTAGAGTTTTCATGGATGGAGATGCTCTAAGCTCTCTTTAGTACCACACAATCGAATTGGAGAAGAAATTAATAAAGAATGAAGTGAAATAAAATGTGTTTTATTGATGACTATTCAGAAATACAATATCGTACTCAAATGAATATAGGCTTTTTGTAGGGATTTTGGAGAGAAAAAAGATCATGTCCTCCATCTCTAATTATATAGCCTCTTCTCCTCTTTATGTGTTATTAGTGTCTGATAAGCGCGGACGTGAACACATTTTTTTATAAAAAAAATTAGTATAATATTATTTTAGTTTTATTAGTATGATTGTTAATCGATTTGTCTCTATTAGCTTAAAAATGTGGATTGTTTATTCTTAAGTTTTTTTCCTTTCTTAATTTTATGTTTATTTATGTATTTGTTTAGTAGCAGATCTACAATTTGTTTTTTTTTCATTGGTTGACTATTTATTCAATTAGTTGGGTTTTTAAAGTTAAGTTTTTGTCATTTTAAAGTTTAGGGAGTTGTATATTTTTTAACCCAACTGAATACTAATAAAATAAATACTTTGAAGTTGAGTTAGTTTTATATAATCCGAAAGTTACTTCCAATATTAATAAAAAGAAAGTTAGTTTTGTGAATTTAGAATTCTCTGAACTTATAAAAAAAATATACTTCGAAATAGATCCCTGTATTAATATCTATTTTTACCTAAAACCGAATACTAATAAAATATTTAGAATTTAATATTATTCATCTTCGATGATCCAGTGTCGGTGACTACAAAATGAATCTAATTTTATTTGAAGAACAATTTAATTTATATCACTAATTTACCTATCAAAGTCATCGTAGATGTATGGGTTAATGGAAACATTTGAGATAATACGGACCGATTTGGAAAAGTATAAGAAATATGGGGTCGAGCGTCGATCTAAACATTGCGAGAGAGAGAGAGAGAGAGAGAGAGAGAGAGAGAGAGAGAGAGAGAGAGAGAGAGAGAGAGAGAGAGAGAGAGAGAGAGAGAGAGAGAGAGAGAGAGAGAGAGAGAGAGAGAGAGAGAGAGAGAGAGAGAGAGAGACTTCTTGTGATTATGCAATTAGTTGAGTTTTTTAAAAGGAACATATTTACATTTTCAAGTTGCATAATAATTTTTTTTATTTTGTCTCATGTGAAGTTATTATTTTTGGACTGTTTCATGTATGATTTTAACCCTATTTATGTGTGCAATATGTTTGTGATTCCTAAGTTTTTTTTTTTTTTGAAAACGCTTTCCATATATAACTGGAGAGAAAAATGGAAATTTAGCCAACACATAAGGGTATTGATAAAGGGTAAGCCCATTACAGCAATAATAAAATTAACAATTGATCAATTTTTGTTGATTTTAAATCTATTCATAGATTGCATGTCACACAAATTCAGATTTAACCGTTTTAGAATTTGTTTATTCAATCAAGACAATGTGTTAAATTATCTATTTTGATAAAATAATAAATTTAATTATGAAAATAATTACAACAATAATGAAAATTTAGCCAACACATAAGGTTATTGATAAGAGTTAAGTCAGGTGAGATTCAACTTTATATAAGAAAAAAATGTTTGACCCGCGAGCTTTAGTTGTTTAAGTTTTATAATATTTTAATTTATTGATGAGAACTTTTTTATTTTATTTTTAGTAAAACAAACCATTGCTTATAGATTGTAATCCTAATATTTTATTTGAAACTTAACTAATTGTTTCTCTTATTTTCACCTCCATTAAAATGAAAATGTAATTGATAGTCAATCACTTCAATATCTACGGTCAATCATTTCTATATTATTTACAAATAATCATATTTGTTTGGAATTTTCATATCTTATCTATATTTAAAGACAAAATAAATCATATTATTCAAAAATTTAAATTACTAAACGTTTCATTTTTATTATTTTAAATTATGTACTTATTTTAAAAAAAAAATCTTATATATAATTTATTTAAGAAAGTTACTATAATATGCATTATTAAACGATAATGAGTTTACTTTTTATTTATTAGATATTCTGTTTTTCTAAATAAAATCTCTATATATTTGTGATATGTTAAATTAATATTGTATATATTGTATACTATTAATTTGTATAAAATAATATTCATTTACTAAACATATGTTCGATATAAAACTTTAACATTATAACTATAATAAAGTGTATAATATATATTAGTAAAACTAAAATTTTAAATCTATTATTCTTTCAATACATTTTGTTGATTTTTTTAGGTTTTCTTGATATGAATATGAAAATGAGCTTTCAAATTCCTTGCATAATTTAATAAAATATATAGTTAATATGTATATCAAAATTTTAACTAATTAAGTTATGAAAATTAAATATCAAAATGATGTGCCATACATGTGGATGATATATGTTACATCAATATTATATATATTTTCTACTATTAGTTTGGATCAAATAATATTCATTCACTAAACATCTTTTCGATATAAAACTTTAACTTTGTAACTATAATAAAGTGTGTAATATATTTGGAAAACTCATATTTTAAAATCTATTATTCTTTCAATAAATTTTGTTGATTTTTTTTAGTTTTCATGATATAAATATGAAAATGACCTTTCAAATTCCTTGCATAATTTAATAAAATATATAGTTAATATGTATATCAAAATCTTAAATAATTAAATTATTAAAATTAAATATTAAAATGATGTGGCATACATGTGGATGATATATGTTACATCAATATTGTATATATTCTCTACTATTAGTTTGGATCAAATAATATTCATTCACTAAACATCTTTTCGATATAAAACTTTAACTTTGTAACTATAATAAAGTGTGTAATATATTAGTAAAACTCATATTTTTAAATCTATTATTCTTTCAATAAATTTTGTTGATTTTTTTTAGTTTTCATGATATAAATATGAAAATGAACTTTCAAATTCCTTGCATAATTTAATAAAATATATAGTTAATATGTATATCAAAATCTTAAATAATTAAATTATGAAAATTAAATATCAAAATGATGTAGTATACATGTGAATGATGATGTGTCTTCATGAGAAATGAGAAAAGCTTACTTTATATATATAGAAGATCCATGACCACTAATTTGAAAACTAAATTTCACAAAATAATGTTGAAATTTGACCATTAGACCATTTGATTATTAATTATTTGACCATTTCAAGTTAACCATTTAAGTATTTTTCAGCTTAATGAGATGATGGACTTTCGAAGAGTTATGCCGGGCTCAGTTGTAAGATTCGACAGCAACAATTCAGTTGCAAAAATATCTATAATTTAGCATTTTGCTGTAGTTTATGATGGAGATGGTAATAGCCAAATACTAATGGAAAGGAAATGAAGTGGAAATGGATTGCTACGTCCGGTCAATGCAGAGACTTTTCTCAAAAATATATTGCTGCAGTAACATCTGTTTATAAATGAAAGCTTCATTAATGATCGGAATTTGCTTGCAATTGCATTTCTGTACTATCTATGATTGATTATTGAGTGTAGCAAATATGATCTGGCGAATCTTTCCAATCAATTATTTTCTCGCATTTTTCCAAATCACATTATTTCACATTAAAAAAAAAAAAAAAAAAATATATATATATATATATATATATATATATATATATATATATATATATATTGATACTACCGCAGCTCCAAACTTTGATCATCACTATAGTTACGTGGAATTGTTCTTCGTCTTGCGGTTGCCAAAGATAAGTGGACTTTCATAGCATTAGAAAAATAGGGGTAAGTGTGTTGGTTTGGTTTGGTTTCGATTTGATTTTGTTTTTTAGTTTTTTGTTTTTTGGTTTATTGATTTTATAAAAATGTAGATCATATAAAAATCATTTGTAGTTCGGTTTGATATGGTTTGATTTTATTTAATTTACGGTTTATCGGTTTTATAAAAAATAAAACTTTATAAAAATTATGTAATTCAGTTTGGTTTAGTTTTTTTCCGATTTATTCCATAACTTTTAAAAAGAAAAAGTTACTTTTTTGCATAAAATAAACACATTTACCATCGAAACATAAGATTCTTTGCAAATTTAATTATGATTCTTACATTTTAAAATTTACAAACCATAAATAATTGTATTTGTCTTAGATTTACTTTTCTCTTTCAATTTTGTAGTGTTTTACTTGGTATTTGTAAATTCTATCCCTAGATTACTACTCCGATTAGTTGTGCTCTTGCAGTAAAACTTTAGGGTTAATTTCGAAGTGTTTCAATTGCCTTCTTCGAGAACAAGCAACTCATCCCTTGCTCTCATGCGTGATAAGCTCCTCCATATTGCCTTGTCATGTTCCTCATCGGGCTCAGATTCTTTCTCTTGGGTAATTAATGGTTCTTCCAACATCGGTTTCTCGTCTAGTCTAACGTGGGAGCAACTTAGACCAATGGACCAATTCCTCCGGCCATGGACTAAAATCGTGTGGTTCAAAGGTTTAATTCCGAACACTACAAGAAATATGAACATTGTTAGCACGGAAAAAGTGCTATAATAGGGTTTTAATAGCGAATTAGCAAACGCTAGGACATCGCGAACTATGGTAGGTACCACCCATAAGATAGCACTATTTCACTATGTTATGATAAGTTCTTATACCATAACAATACTTAAATGCTTTATTCTGTTTTGTCACAGCACTTCGTTATTTTGTAAAAATTATTTAATAACTCGTGTTTTTTGCTATAATATATGTCTCCACAATAGCATAACAGTTTTGCTCTAATTTATTTTGTTATAGCGATTTATTATGTCGTAATAAACTATTTCATATCTAAATTAAATTATTTAAAAAGTCATTTTGCTTGCTATGATTGATGTTTATACAATAGCCAATTAGTTAAAACATATTTCTTTCCATAAATCATCAAAAAGATACATAATTGTAATTTTACAAAGTAGCTCATCATTCAATGTTATTTGTTAAAACAAGTTATCAAACAACATCATAAGTACTGCAAAAGGACAGAGTATATAATCAAAAGCACAAACCAAAGCTCAAAAACACTTCTTCTTTCTACCATCAACTTCAGTCGTATTCGAATCTGGTTTTTTATCTTCTGAGTAACCATTCTTCTTCTCTGCGAAAAACAATTGAGAAAATCAATAAACTCTCAGGAGCAGGGAGAAAAAAGTTGGATGTGAAGGTTGGGATTTAACCATCTTTTCTCTCTGGCATAGACTTGGCTAGTCTATATTTCTGCAACAGGATAGTTTTCAAAATTAAAGAAAAATCAGCTAACTACGAAAGCATAGAGCTCAGGACCAGGGGCGGAGGTAGTAAGGTGAGAGGGGGGTCAGCTGACCCCATTCATTTTCTTAAATTCAGTTATATGATTTGGAGAAAAATTATATTGACCCCAACTTAAAATAATTTTTGACCCCAATACAAATTTAATTTAGATACGTAAGACAAAAAATCAAATACATTAAATAAAAGAGCCCGAATACTATAGAGTTAGGCTTCAGCTAAATTTTGATCCATGTGGCTAAACTAAAGTAAAAAGTATAGCCACCTAATATTAGTTATGTTTTTACGAAACACACAAATGATATATACTGAATTCTTAGTGTGTTTAATTTTTTATTAATTTTTTTTTACCCCCAATAAATAAAAATTCTAGCTCCGCCACTGCTCAGGATTCCAAATGCAAGAAAAGCTCGTGCAGAACATGCAGCAAAGGAAAAGCCAATAATTGAGAGAAAAAAACATGAGCATTTATAGGAAACAATCATGTGCCCCTTTTTACACAAACACAATGATTCCAATTTGGATAAGAAAAGAACGTGAATAAGAAAAGAGCATATCACCTATTGTTTTAGTATGAAGATTCATCAAAGATTTATGTTTGCATTTAGAATCATTATTATCAAGGGAAAACGGTCAATTCTCCTATGAAGTATTGGGTTGCTGATTATTCATATACGAAGTTTCAAGTCATGCCAAAACCTACACAAACTACTTTTTTATTTTAAATTCCCTACATGAACTTTTGAAAATTGGCCAATTCCAACAAAACCGTAAACAGTGTTTGATTTCCATCAACTGAATCTGACACGTGGCTTAATGGTTTGGTCTGATTTACGATTAAACCAAAATTTTGGGGGAATTGGTCAATTTTCAAAAGTTTATGTAGGAAATTCAAAATTATAAGTAGTTCATGTAGGAAATTCAATTTTTTTTTTAATTGCTGAGACCAAAACGACAATTAAAATGCGCACCAGCCAGGAATCGAACTCGGGTCTGCACCATGACAGGATAATATTCTACCACTAGACCAATGGCACTTCATTGTATATTCAAACACATAACTATATATATATATACGAAATATCCCACAATCTGCAAAAACAACAAACTTTAATCTTTCACCAATCGATAAAGAAAATTCTTTAATGCTTAATCATAATGCATAAAATGGATAATTACTGAATCAAAATCACGTGGTATAGATGGGTAAAGTCAAAAATAAAAATTAAAAGTAGATGAATAATACCATCTATATTTGGATCTCTGGAAGAAAAAAAAATTTGGAATTTTACCCAAACAAAAAAAAAAATTTGGAAACTTCGACGAATGTGTATAATTTTTTTCCCATACTCATCACTTATCAATAATTTCGATTTTTAAATCTTGGTTCGATTCGAAAAAACAGTTTTTCCTAGGTAAACGAGATTTTACGTTTTTGACAGGAAAACGGAATTTTACGTTTTTGACGGTATTTTCGTTTTTTTGCTGAGATTTTACGTTTTTTTTTAAAAAACAAAAAATTTATTAACAGTAACGGGCGTCTGTTTTTAACAGACTACCACGTCATCGATATGGCTAAGGGCTGTTTTGCGGGTGACTATGGAGGTGAGGGGATTGACCTGCATTTTTTTGAGCTGAGGGGTATTCTTGTAAAAACAATAAAGGTTACGGTTTTTTTTGAAGTAATCCCTTTAATAAAAATGAAATAAATATTTTTTTTTCGAATCGAACCCAGATTTTAAAATCGAAATTACTGATGAGTGATGAGTATTTGAAACTCTTTCTACCTTGAAACGAAATCGAATGAGACCCAGAACTGATACTAAAGAGATGAGCAGAGAGACCGCAGAGAAAATGGCGGATTAATTGTCCGAGTTTCAGATACTCATCAGGACATAGGAAAAAGAAAAAAAAATATACACATTCGTCGAAGTTTCCAATATATTTTTTTTTTTGAGTAAAATTCCAACTTTTTTTTCTTCCGAAGATCCAAATATAGATGGTATTACTCATCTACTTTTAATTTTTATTTTTGACTTTACCCATCTATACCACGTGATTTTGATTCAATAATTACCCATATTCTGCACTATGATTAAGCACTAAAGAAATTTCTTTATCGATTGGTGAAAGATTAAAGTTTGTTGTTGTTGCAGACTAAGGGATATTTCGTATATATATATATATATATATATATATATATATATATATATATTGTGTTTGAATGTACAATGAAGTACCATTGGTATAGTGGTAGAATATTAACCTGTCATGGTACAGACCCAAGTTCGATTCCTGGCTTGTGTGCATTTTAATTGCCGTTTTGATCTCAACAATTAAAAAATGTTTTTTTTTTAATTTCCTACATGAACTACTTATAATTTTGAATTTCCTCCATAAACTTTCGAAAATTGGCCAATTCCTCCAAAATTTTGGTTTAATCGCAAACCAGACCAAACCATTAAGCCATGTGTCAGCCACGTCAGATTCCGTTAACGGAAATCAAACACCGTTTACAGTTTTGTTGGAATTGACCAATTTTCAAAAGTTCATATAGAGAATTCAAAATAAAAGGTAGTTTGTGTAGATTTTGGTATGGCTTGAAACTTCGTATATGAATAATCAGCAGCCCAATACTTCATGGGGAAATCGGCCGTTTTTCCTCATTATCAATCATCAACATCTGTTGCCTCAATTTCTTCAGAGATAATGATGCATATAAAGCACCGAAACAAACAATGAAAAGCCTAACCATCATCAATCATCATCAGCATCATTGTTTAGGTCATGACACTCAGTCACTGTACAAAGCCTAACTTCAAAAAAAAGGAGCAGATACATCCATAGGAATATATACACGCAGAGCAACAAACAAGCAAACTCTTGTTAGAGACAACATTTGACCAAAGATCTCCCAAGCTACAACAAGAAAGATGAGGTGTGTGATTGGTGAAGAAAACAAATAGGCTTCAGAGAATCGGGTGAGAGAAAATCACCTATTCTTTTTGAAAGAGTAAATCACAAATCAATTTTCTTTTTTTATTTATTTATTTGGAGTCGTAATACGTCATAAACTTTTGAACAACTAGAAAACAACATTGTTTGGTACAACAAGAAATCAAGACGTATATCGAGTACCAACTAACATAGAACTGAAATCGATTACAACCAACCTTCAATCCATGGGTTTAGACGGAATTTATGAATCCAAACACCGCCGAAGACCACCGCGAACAGCAAAATCGGCGAGGAACAACACCACGACCGCAAGCCATGACTAGACATCACCACTACAAACCATCTCCAAGCTACACCAAATTACACAAATCGACGAAAACGGGAGGGTCAAAGCTAGTTTCGATTTAGATATGCTGCCGAGGGATATCGCTGATCTCCTTAGGAGGTTCATCATCTCTGATGTCATGTATCCAGCAAAATGATGAATGAAAACTTAGGGTTTAGCAATAGAAGCTAACCTGAGATGAGCGATTCTGAGAGAGAGAGAGACAAAGCTCGGGAGGCTAGAATCGCAGGAGTGATACAAGGTTTTTTGCCTATGTCAATTACTCATAATGCCTATGTAGCATAAGAGGATCGAATCCAATGGGTAGAGTTTCAAGCACTAGGAATGCATACAACTTTGTGAGTTAAGCAAATAAAGGTGGTTTTAGTTTTCTAGCAACCTAAATGATTCAAATTAAAGGCAAGAACACAAGTAAACTAAACAAGAGACTTAATTGAACTCAAAACGATATAAAAAAGGTGAATCTTAGGGTGAGGTAATTGATTTCAGGTGATCTAGAATTAATCCATGATGCCAATATACTCAACCAATACTAATCCTTAGGTTTAGACCACTAATCAAGACTAATCCACTTCCATGGCATTAATCACTTGCTAATTACCTAATAAAGAACAAACTTCCATTTGTAATTAAGCAATCATCAAGCATTAAACACAAGGTCTAGCAACCAATAAACACCTTGGACAACTATTTCCATAGGCCAAGAGTGTAAATCCCTTAAAAAGTTCATTGGGGAATTTCATCCAACACCTTCCGGGCGAGAAATTCCCTATGATCTAAATCAACTTGATCAAGGCTAATCTAGCTTTAGGAACACTTATTAAGGAAGGAAATCAAACAATCTAAACTCCTAACATCATGGATCAACCCCAAATCACCCTAATCTATCTCACCCAAAGACCCTAAGAGACTACTCACTAGTCATGATAATCCCAACAAAACCCATGTTAAGTTTGCTAAGATTCATGATTAGGAGAATGCAAGAAAGAAAGATTAAGATGAAAGAACAATAAATTGCATTCAAATCAAAGGTAACCCTCTTACAAAAATCTCAAACTCCTCAAAAAGGAAGGTATTTTGAAAGAGAAAACAAGACCCCCCATAAAGTTAGGTTTTTTGGTATTTAAAGGTGAGAGGGTGTTTTTAACAGGTCCCATCGGTCGGCCACAGCCCGATGCCACGCACCGATGCACTCTCAGATTTCGCAGAACTTCCATCGGTCGGTTGCATCGGTGTCTGATATGCTCAATTTAATACCCTAAAAAGTACTAAAGCAGTTGCTGCAGTAAATCAGGGGTCGAACACAAGAACTCAAGAATCACTCAATAGATTCTATAGATCAGAAACAAGCTAAACCAGATGATGTAATTGAAAAACAGGGTTGCAAGTAAAACGTTTGTAAATTCAATTAGGGGAATGTAGGCTTAGGGTATTTCTCAGGAAATCAATGAATGCAGGTAAACTCATTAACAAGATTCAGATTAAGCACTGTTCTAGAACTCAAATCACTAAAATATAACTAACCAACTCTCGTTGCGAAAACTATCTAAATCTAAATCCTAGAAATTCCAAATCTCTTTGCGAATCCTAAAGTCTAAATCAGCTTTAAAATCAGGTTTGATATGTTCACAAATCAATTAAACCAAATCTCTTTGCGAATAATCAATTTGCTCACCTAAGGTTCTATCAGGTAATTAATCGCACTCTCGTGCCTAATTAATTATCCTAAGATCTAAATTCTAGGTGACTAATCTAGAAGTAGCCTTGAGAACAACCAAAGGTGAAGAACTAATCAGATAGTGAATCCTAACAGATAATCAACCTAGCATTCAAAGAAATCCCTATGAGAAAACCCTAAACCTAACAGGAGATCTACTCAGACATGGATATTAAATTAATAAACATGTTGAATAAATACTCTTATATTAAATCAGAAAGAGAAACAAGGTTTTGAGATCTGATCTCGGACGAAGGGAAACCAGACTTGTCTCTCCCCAAAATCTCTCTTAAACTAAAGCAAAAATAAAGCATAGCCTAAACAATGGCTGTAAAATCCTATTTATAACCTAAATCACGATTTGGGGCCTTCTTGTAATTATCAAAGTCTTCTGGGTGCTTTTGCAATTCTTCAAACTTCATTAAGTCGCGACTTTGAAATCTGCTTCGATGGGTATCGATCGATACCAGGGGGTATCGATCGATACTTGACGTGAATTCGAGTAATTTAGCCAGCAGACTTCAGTTTCGCCCCAGAATGCTCCAGAAAAGCTCCAATAATTCCAATTAAGCTCCAGACGTGCTATAACCTGTGAAAGACTCTAAAAGACTCCAAAACACAAGAAAAGACTCTATAAAAGGACTCATATCATGGCCTAAATAGGGTAAAAACCATGATATATCAACTCCCCCAGACTTAGCCTTTTGCTTGCCCTCAAGCAAATAGAAGACTAAACCAGAAAAAGAGGTTTGAAAACGTAGAGACTCACCTGTTCCTGAACCATCGAAAAGACCCTTTTCCCAAGTACCCAAATGTCACCTGATCAGCTTTCGATCTAACCACCATGTACTTCTCCGTAGACATTTGCAGCTTTTCCAGACTCCACACAAAATCCCACAGCATTATTCAAGTAAAGCCCTCATCGCCAGTTTCATCTCTGCAGCTAATTTTTAAGAACCTTCTAGACTCTTTACCAGACAATATCTTGACAAAGGAACCACCCTTTTCACACTTCTTTTGTATCAATTTCTCTCCTCCAGACTTATTTCTTATTATATCCTTATTATTATTATTTTTTTTTTTTTTTTTTTTCAGCTTAGCATATACATATCAAGGTAGGAGACGCGAGTATTGATGGTGTTTGCCACCAAATCCCCGGTTCTTCCCTCTCTATGTATCAAAGGATGTAGGCGAATAATGGCATCATAGGAAAATCCTAGCCTCGCTTCCAATCCTTTGTGTGATCATCCCCTCTTAAGTAGAATAATGGGATCGCTGGAAATTTTCCTAACCCTCTACTCAGAAGAAAATCATTTCAATCTTTTATGCTCTTAATCTATCAACTTATTTCAGGGGAGAGAGATACCATAATTCTAAACACACGGGTTCCTTTATCAGATATGAATGATGAATCAAGCTCTATGAACACTAACCACATTGATGAAGTGCAAAAATTTGGCTCAGGCTTCAGAAGAACTCTGCTGGAGACATGAATGTTTTCTAGTCAACTGGTCAGTCTTTGGATTTTTCATTAGTCGATCTAGAACTGATCCTGTAACACTGTGCACTCAAAAACAAAATCACATCATTAGGTTCAAGCACAGGATCATAATCTCCAACAAATTTTGACTCAATAAAACAGTTTTGACTCTATAAAACGACTGACTCTAAGAAAAACAAAAATGTTATCAGCAGACACCTCCCCCAGACTTGAACAACACTGTCCCCAGTGTTATCTAGCCTAGAGTAGGTGAAAGAAACAAAAGAAAAGGATAGAATGAAGAGAAACAAGAAAGTACCTTCCTGGAATACCGAGTGTCGATCGACACACAGCATGGTATCGATCGATACCACGCTTAGATCGACTTGGTGAACTTTCATCTGCGATTGGTGTCGATCGATACCAATGGGGTATCGATCGATACTTAGGCGATTTCGAGTTGCTCCTTGTTCATCCTGACACAGACTCAAAACAAACGAAAAATTAAAAGGAAAAACGACTCAAGGACAGACTCACCAGTGGGTTGCCTCCCACCAAGCGCTCGTTTAACGTCAATAGCTTGACTGTAACGCCATTCAGGCTGTTGGTGCATCATCCAGAGGCATTATCTGCCCTGTTGGAATCTCGGCTTGCGCCCAATAGTGTTTCACTCTTTGTCCATTGACAGTGAATTCCTCGCCTTTGCGATTTATCAGCACTACAGCACCATGTGGTCTGACCTCTTTGATTTTGAAGGGACCTGACCAACGTGAACGCAGTTTACCAGGAAACAATTGCAAACGAGAGTTATACAGAAGTACCTGGTCGTTCGGCTCGAAGTGTCTGGAGATGATCTTCTTATCATGATAAGCTTTGGTTCTCTCCTTGTACAGCCTCGAGTTCTCATAAGCATGGTGCCTGATCTCATCCAGCTCGTTCAGCTGAATCAACCTCCTCTCAGCAGCAGGCTTGATGTCGAAGTTCAGCATCTTTGTTGCCCATGCAGCCTTGTGCTCAATCTCCACTGGAAGGTGGCATGCTTTCCCATACAGCATTTGGAAAGGTGTAGTACCTAGCGGTGTCTTGAAGGCAGTCCTGTATGCCCAAAGTGCATCATCCAGCTTTGTAGACCAATTATTCCTAGAAGCATTCACTGTCTTCTCCAAGATCTCCTTGATCTGCCTGTTGGAGACTTCAACTTGCCCACTTGTCTGAGGGTGATATGGAGTAGCCACACGATGGTTTACACCATACTTCTTCAACAACCTCTCGAACACCTTGTTGATAAAGTGAGAGCCACCATCACTTATCACAACTCGAGGTACTCCAAAGCGAGGGAAAATGATGGTCTTAAACAGCTTAAGAACCACCGCAAAGTTATTCTTCTCACTAGCTATCGCTTCCACCCATTTGGACACATAGTCCACCGCAACCAGGATGTAGTTCTTCTTGTGTGAAGATGGGAAAGGACCCATAAAGTCAATGCCCCAGCAATCAAAAACTTCAACCTCAAGGATGAAATTTTGTGGCATCTCATGTCTCTTACTGATCTTCCCTCTCTTCTGACAAGTGTCGCACTGTGAGACGAAAGTGTGAGCATCCTTGAACATGGTAGGCCACCAGAAGCCTGCTTGAAGAGCCTTGGATACTGTCTTGAAGGTGGCAAAGTGTCCAGCATAGTTGATATATCATGGTTTTTACCCTATTTAGGCCATGATATAAGTCCTTTTATAGAGTCTTTTCTTGTGTTTTGGAGTCTTTTAGAGTCTTTCACAGGTTATAGCACGTCTGGAGCTTAATTGGAATTATTGGAGCATTCTGGAGCGAGACTGAAGTCTGATGACTAAGAGCCCGATCTGAGCACCGAGCATCGATCGATACCCCCTGGTATCGATCGATACCCATCGAAGCAGATTTCAAAGTCGCGACTTAATGAAGTTTGAAGAATTGCAAAAAGCACCCAGAAGACTTTGATAATTACAAGAAGGCCCCAAATCGTGATTTAGGTTATAAATAGGATTTTACAGCCATTGTTTAGGCTATGCTTTATTTTTGCTTTAGTTTAAGAGAGATTTTGGAGAGAGACAAGTCTGGTTTCCCTTCGTCCGAGATCAGATCTCAAAACCTTGTTTCTCTTTCTGATTTAATATAAGAGTATTTATTCAACATGTTTATTAATTTAATATCCATGTCTGAGTAGATCTCCTGTTAGGTTTAGGGTTTTCTCATAGGGATTTCTTTGAATGCTAGGTTGATTATCTGTTAGGATTCACTATCTGATTAGTTCTTCACCTTTGGTTGGTCTCAAGGCTACTTCTAGATTAATCACCTAGAATTTAGATCTTAGGATAATTAATTAGGCACGAGAGTGCGATTAATTACCTGATAGAACCTTAGGTGAGCAAATTGATTATTCGCAAAGAGATTTGGTTTAATTGATTTGTGAACATATCAAACCTGATTTTAAAGCTGATTTAGACTTTAGGATTCGCAAAGAGATTTGGAATTTCTAGGATCTAGATTTAGATAGTTTTCGCAACGAGAGTTGGTTAATTATATTTTAGTGATTTGAGTTCTAGAACAGTGCTTAATCTGAATCTTATTAATGAGTTTACCTGCATTCATTGATTTCCTGAGAAATACCCTAAGCCTACATTCCCCCAATTGAATTTACAAACGTTTTACTTGCAACCCTGTTTTTCAATTACATCATCTGGTTTAGCTTGTTTCTGATCTATAGAATCTATTGAGTGATTCTTGAGTTCTTGTGTTCGACCCCTGATTTACTGCAGCAACTGCTTTAGTACTTTTTAGGGTATTAAATTGAGCATATCAATTTTGGCGCCGTTGCCGGGGACTCAATTCGCCGTTAGATTTTAGCTAGGAAATTCGTCTAAATCGCCAGAGTATCGATCGATACCCTTGAGTATCGGTCGATACCCGTCGTAAATTTCAGTTACTTACGCTCTTTACTTGTGATTTCAGGTGCATGCATAATCTTGAAACCAGAAGCAAAAAGAGCACTCCGCTAGTTGATCTATCACTGGAACAGCTAGCACAAGTGGAACGCACAAACAGGAAAGCAAAGAAGTCAGCTACGATGAACAACAATCAAGTTGGGTTAGTTCGTGATGCTGCTGGAGCTTACAGGGACCAACAGGGTCGGTTGTGCAATGAGCAAGGACAACGTCTGGATGGAGAGGGGATTGTCATTCCACCTGCTCCTGTTGTCGCTGAGAATGCCGCTAGGGACGCAAGGGATGCTGTGGTTAATCGTGGTAGAACGATTGGTGAACACAACAGGCCAGAGCAATTTTTCGCCAATCGCTCTGCGATTCGTCCCCCTGCATATGAGCGGAATGACTTTGAGCTGAAGCCTGCTTACTACACTCTAGTAGGACAGCATCTCTTCCATGGTTTGCCTCATGAGCATCCAATGGATCATGTAGAGAAATTCGAGGACTTGGTCACTAGCATCAAGAGCAATGGAGTGTCCTACGATTATCTCTTCTGCAAGCTCTTCCCATACTCTCTTGGTGGGGAAGCTACTTACTGGCTGAGGCAGTTACCTCCTGGATCACTGACTAATTGGGAAGACACCAAGAGAGCCTTCCTAATTAACTTCTATGATGATGGACGATCTGAAGATCTGAGGAATAAGATCTCCACTTTTTCTCAAGGACCTACTGAGGCGTTCAAGGCTGCTTGGACAAGATTCAGATCGTACCAAAGAGACTGTCCACACCATGGATACTCTGATGTGCAGCTGCTAGGTATCTTCTTCAGAGGAGTAGATTGGAGGTATCAGATGGCTCTGGACTCTTCAAGCAATGGGAACTTCAACACCAACTACCCTGAGGACGCCTATGTGTTGATTGAGAATTTTGCATCTAGCAGCAGCACAAAGAGTGCAGATTTCGAGCGCAAGAAGCTGGCTGGTAATCAAGATAGATCGCAGATCGCTGAGTTTAAGGCTCAACTAGATTCTATGCACAGTCTTCTGCTGGGAAAGACAACAAAAGCTGTCCATTTTGCTGAGGATGTTGAGGTTTTCAATGAGAATGAAGCAGAAGACGTGAACTACATTGGTGGTTCTGGCTATCAGGGACAGAGGAACCAGTTCAACAACAATCGGGGCTTCAACAACAACTTCCAGCAAGGAGGATTCAACCAGAAACCTGCCCACATCAGTGGTTACACCAGGAACTACGGAAGTCCTTCTTACGAGCCTGTGACTGCTAAGACATCAGAGAACAAGATTGAAGCCATGCTTGAAACACTCGTTCAAGGACAGCAGCAGATTACAGTGACCTTCAATGGTAAGATGGACGCCATGTACAAAGATCTGAGTGGAAGGATCGATTCTCTGGGTATTGGTCAGAAGAAGCTGGAAACTCAGGTAGCTCAGACTTCAGAGAGTTCAAGAAGACAAGAAGGTTTTCTACCAGGAAAGGGAGAGAACCCAAGGGCACACATCAACGCCATTACCTTGAGAAGTGGTAAGGAGGTCAAATCAGGGGCAAAAATGGATCAGCCTACTGTAAATTTCGAGATGTCTGACGATGAAGACACTGAAATCGCTAAGGCATCGATCGACACTACTCAGCATCGATCGACACCGATCGCGATTCTCAGACGGGAAGACTCAAATTCTCGTGTATCGATCGATACCCCCCCTGTATCGATCGATACCGAACCTGAAGACGATACAAAAGTTGAGGTTGTGAAGGAGAAGCCTAAAGCAGCACCAGAGAGGGTCTACATCCCGAGGGTACCCTATCCCAGAGCTCTTGGGAAGACTAAGAAGGAAGTAGAGGATGCTAAGTGCAAAGAAATTTTGGACAAGCTGGTTGTTGAACTTCCCTTCATCGATGCTATCAAGACCTCTGTAGCTTTCAAGAGGTATGTCAAGAAGATGGTGTCCAGCAATGTGAACCTTGAAGAAGGCTGTCTGATGATCACTCATGAGTGCAGTGCAATCCTAAGCAACAGGATCCCAACGAAACTTCCAGATCCAGGGAGCTTTGTCTTGGATTGCACAATCGCTACTGACAGGTTTGAGCGTTCTCTCTGTGACCTTGGCTCAAGTGTCAACCTCATGCCATACTCGGTTGCTAAGAGGATGGGAATGACAGACTTCACTGCTACTAGAATCTCGCTGATTCTCGCTGATCGTTCAATTAGACTTCCAGAAGGATTGCTAGAGGATGTTCCGATTGTGATTGGGAACTGCTTAATCCCAACTGATTTCATTGTCTTGGAGTATGATTCGGAACCCAGAGATCCTCTCATCTTGGGAAGGCCATTCCTAGCAACAGCTGGTGCTCTGATTGATTGCAGGAATGGGAAGATATCTCTTAACATTGGTGAGTTGGTCATGACTTTTAACATGGAGAAGATGATGAAGAGACCAACCATCGATGGGCGGACTTTCTTCGTTGATACCTTCTGTGATATTGCTGAGGAGTACTTCTTAGAGATGCATCCTGAGGACCCATTGGAGAGAGCATTAGCCTGCTCGGTTGAGTCAGAGGTTAAGCCACACGATGCTGCTGCTGATTACGGAAGGATACTCGATTCAGCACGACCAGTATCGATCGATACTCTGATGGTATCGATCGATACCCTACGGCCAGAAAGAAGTTTGGCCGAAAGAACTATGCAAGCTGCTGGGCTTGGAGATTGGAGCGAGGAGAACGCTCCTAAAGTGGAACTCAAACCACTTCCTGCGAATCTAAGGTATGGTTTTCTTGGTCCTAATTCCACGTACCCTGTAATCCTTAATTCTTCTTTGAACAACGCAGAGGTCACTTTACTGCTAAGCAAGCTGCGCAAGTATCGCAAAGCTCTTGGCTATTCTCTTGATGACATTTCAGGTATTTCACCGAACCTGTGCATGCATAGGATTCATCTTGAGGACGAGTCAAAGGCTTCAGTTGAGCATCAAAGGAGGCTGAATCCAAACCTGAAGGAGGTGGTTAAGAAAGAGGTCATGAAACTCTTGGATGCAGGAGTTATCTATGCCATCTCAGATAGCTCTTGGGTCAGTCCAGTGCACGTTGTTCCTAAGAAAGGAGGGATAACTGTGATGAAGAACAACATGGATGAGATGATTCCCACAAGGACTATCACTGGACATCGAATGTGCATTGATTACAGGAAGTTGAACGCGGCCACACGGAAAGATCACTTCCCATTGCCATTCATTGACCAGATGTTGGAGAGGTTGGCCAGTCATCCCTACTACTGCTTCCTTGATGGATATTCAGGTTTCTTCCAGATTCCTATCCATCCAGATGACCAAGGGTATACCACTTTCACGTGTCCCTATGGCACGTTCGCATACAGGAGAATGCCATTTGGATTGTGCAACGCTCCAGCCACTTTTCAGAGGTGCATGATGTCTATCTTCACAGACATGATCGAGGACTTCATGGAGGTGTTCATGGATGATTTTTCAGTATATGGGTCATCATTCAAGATCTGTTTGGCTAATCTGTGCAAGGTGCTACAGAGGTGTGAAGAGAAACACTTGGTCCTTAACTGGGAAAAGTGTCATTTTATGGTTCAGGATGGCATTGTACTTGGGCACAAGGTCTCTGAAGCTGGAATCGAAGTTGACAAAGCCAAGATTCAGGTCATGACAAGTCTCCAACCACCTACTTCTGTAAAGGATATTCGGAGCTTCCTTGGTCATGCCGGGTTTTACAGGAGGTTCATCAAGGATTTCTCCAAGATAGCACGTCCACTCACTGCTCTGCTGTGCAAAGAGATCAAATTTGATTTCACAACTGATTGTCTTGCAGCCTTTGAGGAGATCAAAAAGGCTTTAGTGAGTGCTCCTGTTGTGCAACCTCCTGATTGGACTCTGCCTTTCGAGATCATGTGTGATGCCAGTGACTTTGCTGTGGGGTCAGTTCTGGGTCAGAGGAAAGACAGGAAGCTGCACGTCATCTACTATGCCAGCAGGACTTTGGATGATGCTCAGAGGAATTACAGCACCACAGAGAAGGAGCTACTTGCTGTTGTTTTCTCCTTTGAGAAATTCCGATCTTACTTGATTGGGAGCAAGGTGGTTGTTCATACTGATCATGCTGCTCTCAAGTATCTGATGAATAACAAGGATCTCAAGCCTCGTCTCTGTCGTTGGGTTCTTTTGCTACAAGGGTTTGACATTGAGGTTAAGGACAAGAAAGGCATAGAGAATGGAGTAGCTGACCATCTCTCGCGGATGCGGATCGATGAAGACGTCCCCATTGATGATCAACTACCTGAGGAAGCCATCTACTTCATTGAAACTGGGTTTCAGATGAATCTGGCCGAGAATCAGCAATTTCCACGAGTTGCAGGTTTCAGTATCGATCGATACCATGATGGTATCGGTCGATACCCTGACGATTCAGAAGCTGTTTTCATCATCGATCATTCAGTCGCTTCTAACCACCATCTCGTCGCTGCAGCAGATTCTGATACTCCATGGTACGCTGATATTGCCAATTATCTCGCTGCAGATGCAAAGCCAAACCACCTCAAGAAGTATGACAAGAAGAAGTTCATGCGCGACATAAGGAGATTCTTTTGGGATGAACCTTACTTGTACAAGCATTGTTCTGATGGCATATACAGGAGATGCATTGCTGAGTCAGAGGTTTCAGATGTTTTGTTTCATTGCCATGGATCAGACTATGCTGGACACTTTGCCACCTTCAAGACAGTATCCAAGGCTCTTCAAGCAGGCTTCTGGTGGCCTACCATGTTCAAGGATGCTCACACTTTCGTCTCACAGTGCGACACTTGTCAGAGGAGAGGGAAGATCAGTAAGAGACATGAGATGCCACAAAATTTCATCCTTGAGGTTGAAGTTTTTGATTGCTGGGGCATTGACTTTATGGGTCCTTTCCCATCTTCACACAAGAAGAACTACATCCTGGTTGCTGTGGACTATGTGTCCAAATGGGTGGAAGCGATAGCTAGTGAGAAGAATGACTCTGCGGTGGTTCTTAAGCTGTTTAAGACCATCATTTTCCCTCGTTTTGGAGTACCTCGAGTTGTGATAAGTGATGGTGGCTCTCACTTTATCAACAAGGTGTTCGAGAGGTTGTTGAAGAAGTATGGTGTAAACCATCGTGTGGCTACTCCATATCACCCTCAGACAAGTGGGCAAGTTGAAGTCTCCAACAGGCAGATCAAGGAGATCTTGGAGAAGACAGTGAATGCTTCTAGGAATAATTGGTCTACAAAGCTGGATGATGCACTTTGGGCATACAGGACTGCCTTCAAGACACCGCTGGGTACTACACCTTTCCAAATGCTGTATGGGAAAGCATGCCACCTTCCAGTGGAGATTGAGCACAAGGCTGCATGGGCAACAAAGATGCTGAACTTCGACATCAAGCCTGCTGCTGAGAGGAGGTTGATTCAGCTGAACGAGCTGGATGAGATCAGGCACCATGCTTATGAGAACTCGAGGCTGTACAAGGAGAGAACCAAAGCTTATCATGATAAGAAGATCATCTCCAGACACTTCGAGCCGAACGACCAGGTACTTCTGTATAACTCTCGTTTGCAATTGTTTCCTGGTAAACTGCGTTCACGTTGGTCAGGTCCCTTCAAAATCAAAGAGGTCAGACCACATGGTGCTGTAGTGCTGATAAATCGCAAAGGCGAGGAATTCACTGTCAATGGACAAAGAGTGAAACACTATTGGGCGCAAGCCGAGATTCCAACAGGGCAGATAATGCCTCTGGATGATGCACCAACAGCCTGAATGGCGTTACAGTCAAGCTATTGACGTTAAACGAGCGCTTGGTGGGAGGCAACCCACTGGTGAGTCTGTCCTTGAGTCATTTTTCCTTTTAATTTTTCGTTTGTTTTGAATCTGTGTCAGGATGAACAAGGAGCAACTCGAAATCGCCTAAGTATCGATCGATACCCCATTGGTATCGATCGACACCAATCGCAGATGAAAGTTCACTAAGTCGATCTCAGCGTGGTATCGATCGATACCATGCTGTGTGTCGATCGACACTCGGTATTCCAGGAAGGTAATTTCTTGTTTCTCTTCATTCTATCCTTTTCTTTTGTTTCTTTCACCTACTCTAGGCTAGATAACACTGGGGACAGTGTTGTTCAAGTCTGGGGGAGGTGTCTGCTGACAACGTTTTTGTTTTTCTTAGAGTCAGTCGTTTTATAGAGTCAAAATTTGTTGGAGATTATGATCCTGTGCTTGAACCTATTGATGTGATTTTGTTTTTGAGTGCACAGTGTTACAGGATCAGTTCTAGATCGACTAATGAAAAATCCAAAGACTGACCAGTTGACTAGAAAACATTCATGTCTCCAGCAGAGTTCTTCTGAAGCCTGAGCCAAATTTTTGCACTTCATCAATGTGGTTAGTGTTCATAGAGCTTGATTCATCATTCATATCTGATAAAGGAACCCGTGTGTTTAGAATTATGGTATCTCTCTCCCCTGAAATAAGTTGATAGATTAAGAGCATAAAAGATTGAAATGATTTTCTTCTGAGTAGAGGGTTAGGAAAATTTCCAGCGATCCCATTATTCTACTTAAGAGGGGATGATCACACAAAGGATTGGAAGCGAGGTTAGGATTTTCCTATGATGCCATTATTCGCCTACATCCTTTGATACATAGAGAGGGAAGAACCGGGGATTTGGTGGCAAACACCATCAATACTCGCGTCTCCTACCTTGATATGTATATGCTAAGCTGAAAAAAAAAAAAAAAAAAAAAAAAAAATAATAAGGATATAATAAGAAATAAGTCTGGAGGAGAGAAATTGATACAAAAGAAGTGTGAAAAGGGTGGTTCCTTTGTCAAGATATTGTCTGGTAAAGAGTCTAGAAGGTTCTTAAAAATTAGCTGCAGAGATGAAACTGGCGATGAGGGCTTTACTTGAATAATGCTGTGGGATTTTGTGTGGAGTCTGGAAAAGCTGCAAATGTCTACGGAGAAGTACATGGTGGTTAGATCGAAAGCTGATCAGGTGACATTTGGGTACTTGGGAAAAGGGTCTTTTCGATGGTTCAGGAACAGGTGAGTCTCTACGTTTTCAAACCTCTTTTTCTGGTTTAGTCTTCTATTTGCTTGAGGGCAAGCAAAAGGCTAAGTCTGGGGGAGTTGATATATCATGGTTTTTACCCTATTTAGGCCATGATATAAGTCCTTTTATAGAGTCTTTTCTTGTGTTTTGGAGTCTTTTAGAGTCTTTCACAGGTTATAGCACGTCTGGAGCTTAATTGGAATTATTGGAGCATTCTGGAGCGAGACTGAAGTCTGATGACTAAGAGCCCGATCTGAGCACCGAGCATCGATCGATACCCCCTGGTATCGATCGATACCCATCGAAGCAGATTTCAAAGTCGCGACTTAATGAAGTTTGAAGAATTGCAAAAAGCACCCAGAAGACTTTGATAATTACAAGAAGGCCCCAAATCGTGATTTAGGTTATAAATAGGATTTTACAGCCATTGTTTAGGCTATGCTTTATTTTTGCTTTAGTTTAAGAGAGATTTTGGAGAGAGACAAGTCTGGTTTCCCTTCGTCCGAGATCAGATCTCAAAACCTTGTTTCTCTTTCTGATTTAATATAAAAGTATTTATTCAACATGTTTATTAATTTAATATCCATGTCTGAGTAGATCTCCTGTTAGGTTTAGGGTTTTCTCATAGGGATTTCTTTGAATGCTAGGTTGATTATCTGTTAGGATTCACTATCTGATTAGTTCTTCACCTTTGGTTGGTCTCAAGGCTACTTCTAGATTAATCACCTAGAATTTAGATCTTAGGATAATTAATTAGGCACGAGAGTGCGATTAATTACCTGATAGAACCTTAGGTGAGCAAATTGATTATTCGCAAAGAGATTTGGTTTAATTGATTTGTGAACATATCAAACCTGATTTTAAAGCTGATTTAGACTTTAGGATTCGCAAAGAGATTTGGAATTTCTAGGATCTAGATTTAGATAGTTTTCGCAACGAGAGTTGGTTAATTATATTTTAGTGATTTGAGTTCTAGAACAGTGCTTAATCTGAATCTTATTAATGAGTTTACCTGCATTCATTGATTTCCTGAGAAATACCCTAAGCCTACATTCCCCCAATTGAATTTACAAACGTTTTACTTGCAACCCTGTTTTTCAATTACATCATCTGGTTTAGCTTGTTTCTGATCTATAGAATCTATTGAGTGATTCTTGAGTTCTTGTGTTCGACCCCTGATTTACTGCAGCAACTGCTTTAGTACTTTTTAGGGTATTAAATTGAGCATATCAATAGTCTGATCCATGGCAATGAAACAAAACATCTGAAACCTCTGACTCAGCAATGCATCTCCTGTATATGCCATCAGAACAATGCTTGTACAAGTAAGGTTCATCCCAAAAGAATCTCCTTATGTCGCGCATGAACTTCTTCTTGTCATACTTCTTGAGGTGGTTTGGCTTTGCATCTGCAGCGAGATAATTGGCAATATCAGCGTACCATGGAGTATCAGAATCTGCTGCAGCGACGAGATGGTGGTTAGAAGCGACTGAATGATCGATGATGAAAACAGCTTCTGAATCGTCAGGGTATCGACCGATACCATCATGGTATCGATCGATACCGAAACCTGCAACTCGTGGAAATTGCTGATTCTCGGCCAGATTCATCTGAAACCCAGTTTCAATGAAGTAGATGGCTTCCTCAGGTAGTTGATCATCAATGGGGACGTCTTCATCGATCCGCATCCGCGAGAGATGGTCAGCAACTCCATTCTCTATGCCTTTCTTGTCCTTAACCTCAATGTCAAACCCTTGTAGCAAAAGAACCCAACGACAGAGACGAGGCTTGAGATCCTTGTTATTCATCAGATACTTGAGAGCAGCATGATCAGTATGAACAACCACCTTGCTCCCAATCAAGTAAGATCGGAATTTCTCAAAGGAGAAAACAACAGCAAGTAGCTCCTTCTCTGTGGTGCTGTAATTCCTCTGAGCATCATCCAAAGTCCTGCTGGCATAGTAGATGACGTGCAGCTTCCTGTCTTTCCTCTGACCCAGAACTGACCCCACAGCAAAGTCACTGGCATCACACATGATCTCGAAAGACAGAGTCCAATCAGGAGGTTGCACAACAGGAGCACTCACTAAAGCCTTTTTGATCTCCTCAAAGGCTGCAAGACAATCAGTTGTGAAATCAAATTTGATCTCTTTGCACAGCAGAGCAGTGAGTGGACGTGCTATCTTGGAGAAATCCTTGATGAACCTCCTGTAAAACCCAGCATGACCAAGGAAGCTCCGAATATCCTTTACAGAAGTAGGTGGTTGGAGACTTGTCATGACCTGAATCTTGGCTTTGTCAACTTCGATTCCAGCTTCAGAGACCTTGTGCCCAAGTACAATGCCATCCTGAACCATAAAATGACACTTTTCCCAGTTAAGGACCAAGTGTTTCTCTTCACACCTCTGTAGCACCTTGCACAGATTAGTCAAACAGGTCTTGAATGATGACCCATATACTGAAAAATCATCCATGAACACCTCCATGAAGTCCTCGATCATGTCTGTGAAGATAGACATCATGCACCTCTGAAAAGTGGCTGGAGCGTTGCACAATCCAAATGGCATTCTCCTGTATGCGAACGTGCCATAGGGACACGTGAAAGTGGTATACCCTTGGTCATCTGGATGGATAGGAATCTGGAAGAAACCTGAATATCCATCAAGGAAGCAGTAGTAGGGATGACTGGCCAACCTCTCCAACATCTGGTCAATGAATGGCAATGGGAAGTGATCTTTCCGTGTGGCCGCGTTCAACTTCCTGTAATCAATGCACATTCGATGTCCAGTGATAGTCCTTGTGGGAATCATCTCATCCATGTTGTTCTTCATCACAGTTATCCCTCCTTTCTTAGGAACAACGTGCACTGGACTGACCCAAGAGCTATCTGAGATGGCATAGATAACTCCCGCATCCAAGAGTTTCATGACCTCTTTCTTAACCACCTCCTTCAGGTTTGGATTCAGCCTCCTTTGATGCTCAACTGAAGCCTTTGACTCGTCCTCAAGATGAATCCTATGCATGCACAGGTTCGGTGAAATACCTGAAATGTCATCAAGAGAATAGCCAAGAGCTTTGCGATACTTGCGCAGCTTGCTTAGCAGTAAAGTGACCTCTGCGTTGTTCAAAGAAGAATTAAGGATTACAGGGTACGTGGAATTAGGACCAAGAAAACCATACCTTAGATTCGCAGGAAGTGGTTTGAGTTCCACTTTAGGAGCGTTCTCCTCGCTCCAATCTCCAAGCCCAGCAGCTTGCATAGTTCTTTCGGCCAAACTTCTTTCTGGCCGTAGGGTATCGATCGATACCATCAGAGTATCGATCGATACTGGTCGTGCTGAATCGAGTATCCTTCCGTAATCAGCAGCAGCATCGTGTGGCTTAACCTCTGACTCAACCGAACAGGCCAATGCTCTCTCCAATGGGTCCTCAGGATGCATCTCTAAGAAGTACTCCTCAGCAATATCACAGAAGGTATCAACGAAGAAAGTCCGCCCATCGATGGTTGGTCTCTTCATCATCTTCTCCATGTTAAAAGTCATGACCAACTCACCAATGTTAAGAGATATCTTCCCATTCCTGCAATCAATCAGAGCACCAGCTGTTGCTAGGAATGGCCTTCCCAAGATGAGAGGATCTCGGGGTTCCGAATCATACTCCAAGACAATGAAATCAGTTGGGATTAAGCAGTTCCCAATCACAATCGGAACATCCTCTAGCAATCCTTCTGGAAGTCTAACTGAACGATCAGCGAGAATCAGCGAGATTCTAGTAGCAGTGAAGTCTGTCATTCCCATCCTCTTAGCAACCGAGTATGGCATGAGGTTGACACTTGAGCCAAGGTCACAGAGAGAACGCTCAAACCTGTCAGTAGCGATTGTGCAATCCAAGACAAAGCTCCCTGGATCTGGAAGTTTCGTTGGGATCCTGTTGCTTAGGATTGCACTGCACTCATGAGTGATCATCAGACAGCCTTCTTCAAGGTTCACATTGCTGGACACCATCTTCTTGACATACCTCTTGAAAGCTACAGAGGTCTTGATAGCATCGATGAAGGGAAGTTCAACAACCAGCTTGTCCAAAATTTCCTTGCACTTAGCATCCTCTACTTCCTTCTTAGTCTTCCCAAGAGCTCTGGGATAGGGTACCCTCGGGATGTAGACCCTCTCTGGTGCTGCTTTAGGCTTCTCCTTCACAACCTCAACTTCTGCATCGTCTTCAGGTTCGGTATCGATCGATACAGGGGGGGTATCGATCGATACACGGGAATTTGAGTCTTTCCGTCTGAGAATCGCGATCGGTGTCGATCGATGCTGAGTGGTGTCGATCGATGCCTTAGCGATTTCAGTGTCTTCATCGTCAGACATCTCGAAATTTACAGTAGGCTGATCCACTTTTGCCCCTGATTTGACCTCCTTACCACTTCTCAAGGTAATGGCGTTGATGTGTGCCCTTGGGTTCTCTCCTTTTCCTGGTAGAAAACCTTCTTGTCTTCTTGAACTCTCTGAAGTCTGAGATACCTGAGTTTCCAGCTTCTTCTGACCAATACCCAGAGAATCGATCCTTCCACTCAGATCTTTGTACATGGCGTCCATCTTACCATTGAAGGTCACTGTAATCTGCTGCTGTCCTTGAACGAGTGTTTCAAGCATGGCTTCAATCTTGTTCTCTGATGTCTTAGCAGTCACAGGCTCGTAAGAAGGACTTCCGTAGTTCCTGGTGTAACCACTGATCTGGGCAGGTTTCTGGTTGAATCCTCCTTGCTGGAAGTTGTTGTTGAAGCCCCGATTGTTGTTGAACTGGTTCCTCTGTCCCTGATAGCCAGAACCACCAATGTAGTTCACGTCTTCTGCTTCATTCTCATTGAAAACCTCAACATCCTCAGCAAAATGGACAGCTTTTGTTGTCTTTCCCAGCAGAAGACTGTGCATAGAATCTAGTTGAGCCTTAAACTCAGCGATCTGCGATCTATCTTGATTACCAGCCAGCTTCTTGCGCTCGAAATCTGCACTCTTTGTGCTGCTGCTAGATGCAAAATTCTCAATCAACACATAGGCGTCCTCAGGATAGTTGGTGTTGAAGTTCCCATTGCTTGAAGAGTCCAGAGCCATCTGATACCTCCAATCTACTCCTCTAAAGAAGATACCTAGCAGCTGCACATCAGAGTATCCATGGTGTGGACAGTCTCTTTAGTACGATCTGAATCTTGTCCAAGCAGCCTTGAACGCCTCAGTAGGTCCTTGAGAAAAAGTGGAGATCTTATTCCTCAGATCTTCAGATCGTCCATCATCATAGAAGTTAATTAGGAAGGCTCTTTTGGTGTCTTCCCAATTAGTCAGTGATCCAGGAGGTAGCTGCCTCAGCCAGTAAGTAGCCTCTCCACCTAGAGAGTAGGGGAAGAGCTTGCAGAAGAGATAATCGTAGGACACTCCATTGCTCTTGATGCTAGTGACCAAGTCCTCGAATTTCTCTACATGATCCATTGGATGCTCATGAGGCAAACCATGGAAGAGATGCTGTCCTACTAGAGTGTAGTAAGCAGGCTTCAGCTCAAAGTCATTCCGCTCATACGCAGGGGGACGAATCGCAGAGCGATTGGCGAAAAATTGCTCTGGCCTGTTGTGTTCACCAATCGTTCTACCACGATTAACCACAGCATCCCTTGCGTCCCTAGCGGCATTCTCAGCGACAACAGGAGCAGGTGGAATGACAATCCCCTCTCCATCCAGACGTTGTCCTTGCTCATTGCACAACCGACCCTGTTGGTCCCTGTAAGCTCCAGCAGCATCACGAACCAACCCAACTTGATTGTTGTTCATCTTAGCTGACTTCTTTGCTTTCCTGTTTGTGCGTTCCACTTGTGCTAGCTGTTCCAGTGATAGATCAACTAGCGGAGTGCTCTTTTTGCTTCTGGTTTCAAGATTATGCATGCTCCTGAAATCACAAGTAAAGAGCGTAAGTAACTGAAATTTACGACGGGTATCGACCGATACTCAAGGGTATCGATCGATACTCGGGCGATTTAGACGAATTTCCTAGCTAAAATCTAACGGCGAATTGAGTCCCCGGCAACGGCGCCAAAATTGATATGCTCAATTTAATACCCTAAAAAGTACTAAAGCAGTTGCTGCAGTAAATCAGGGGTCGAACACAAGAACTCAAGAATCACTCAATAGATTCTATAGATCAGAAACAAGCTAAACCAGATGATGTAATTGAAAAACAGGGTTGCAAGTAAAACGTTTGTAAATTCAATTAGTGGAATGTAGGCTTAGGGTATTTCTCAGGAAATCAATGAATGCAGGTAAACTCATTAACAAGATTCAGATTAAGCACTGTTCTAGAACTCAAATCACTAAAATATAATTAACCAACTCTCGTTGCGAAAACTATCTAAATCTAAATCCTAGAAATTCCAAATCTCTTTGCGAATCCTAAAGTCTAAATCAGCTTTAAAATCAGGTTTGATATGTTCACAAATCAATTAAACCAAATCTCTTTGCGAATAATCAATTTGCTCACCTAAGGTTCTATCAGGTAATTAATCGCACTCTCGTGCCTAATTAATTATCCTAAGATCTAAATTCTAGGTGACTAATCTAGAAGTAGCCTTGAGAACAACCAAAGGTGAAGAACTAATCAGATAGTGAATCCTAACAGATAATCAACCTAGCATTCAAAGAAATCCCTATGAGAAAACTCTAAACCTAACAGGAGATCTACTCAGACATGGATATTAAATTAATAAACATGTTGAATAAATACTCTTATATTAAATCAGAAAGAGAAACAAGGTTTTGAGATCTGATCTCGGACGAAGGGAAACCAGACTTGTCTCTCCCCAAAATCTCTCTTAAACTAAAGCAAAAATAAAGCATAGCCTAAACAATGGCTGTAAAATCCTATTTATAACCTAAATCACGATTTGGGGCCTTCTTGTAATTATCAAAGTCTTATGGGTGCTTTTGCAATTCTTCAAACTTCATTAAGTCGCGACTTTGAAATCTGCTTCGATGGGTATCGATCGATACCAGGGGGTATCGATCGATACTTGACGTGAATTCGAGTAATTTAGCCAGCAGACTTCAGTTTCGCCCCAGAATGCTCCAGAAAAGCTCCAATAATTCCAATTAAGCTCCAGACGTGCTATAACCTGTGAAAGACTCTAAAAGACTCCAAAACACAAGAAAAGACTCTATAAAAGGACTCATATCATGGCCTAAATAGGGTAAAAACCATGATATATCAGTGTCTGGCGCACCGATGCCGTTCTTGTCGTCGATTGTGAGCTTTCCATCGGTCGGCCACAGCCCGATGCCACGCATCGATGCATTCTCGGATTTTCAGTAGTTCCATCGGTCAGGCATAGACGTCTTCAGTAAATCCGCGATAACTCCTCAACCAAATGTCCAAATGGCCTGAATCCAACTCCTGTAGACAGATGACTCACTCTTCTACAATTCCTATGAAGACTGTTGAGGTTTATTCATAACGAAAGGCCTTCGTCCAGCTACATCTTTCCGGCGTCTCAGATGGGCTTTGCATTCCTCTTATGCTCCATAACTCCAAACATCATCAATTGTCTCCAAAACACCTAGAAACACTCCAAATGTATGCAAAACTCACTAAGACCTAATGCAAACACCTATTACTCTAAATGAGACCTAAATGCCAGACAAGACCATGATCATGCATGCGAATTACACAAAACTCTAAATGAAATGCATGCTAAAACATGCAATATATGAGCATATCAATTTCCCCAAACTTAAACATTTGCTTGTCCTCAAGCAAATAAGAATAAAGAAAGGGAGAAGACTAAAAATGGGAGCTCAAATCCAAAAGTGTCATAAAAAGAATTCAGCTCAATGTCCAAGTTACTAGCTCTAAGATGTGATCAAACAAGTCTACTCAAAAAGAGCTAGCCATATCTTTCCCTATACGAATCAAATTCAAGCCTCAACCTACACAAGTATTCATGTCATCCAATCCTTTAACATTCATTAATCGTTTCAAGTGAATCATGCTTATGCAAGGCAAGTGAATCCATTTGGCTAGGGTGAAGGTCTTGAGATAAAGATGATCTCAAATGTATGGGATTACTCAAATGCAAGGGATCTCTCAATGAATGAGCAAGCTTTAGCAAAATGCTAAGAGTAAAAGGCAATCTATGCATACAAGGATACACTCACATCTACCCAATGCCTAAATCATCTATAACCCTAGCATATCTACCAATGAAGTCTTCATCCTAAGCTACCCTTTTTTCACTTGGCATTTTTGCCGTCATGTCCCATACATGAACTTCTTCTTCCACTTCATCTTTTCTCACTTGGGGAATTTCTTCTTCTTCATTGAATCTTGTGGTTTCGTGCTTCTTTTTGTTGTTTCTTTAGCTCTTCTTTCTTTCTTTTTCTTTGCCTTTCCTCATCATTTACAAATTGATGCCTTAGCCAATTTTTGGCTTTTTTCTTTGTTTCTACGAGGCTATAACTATCACTAAGAACTATTCTTGATAACTTGCACTAACCACATCACAATATTGCATTCTTTCACCATCACTTTCTTCTTTTGAACTCACTTCCTTCTTATCCACAATCCCATTAGTCACACCAAACCCAAAACTTCCCTTTCTCACGAGCCTAACCTAGTCTAGCCTTTGATGTTCGGCTAGATCTACATGCAAACCTATCCTTGTCGCCCTAAACTCAACACTTTTTGCCAAGCTTACTCGAAAAATTAGGTCTCACATACGCACACTAAAGATTTTGGCTTGAACGGAGGGTAGGTTAAAGGTATGGTAAACCGTTCCAATGATGGGAATTGGCTACTTGGACTAGCAAAAGAGTGGTGGAAAGGATAAGAGAGCCCAAGTATGTATATGGTAACCATGAATTCACTATGCAATGCACAAGCATGATAATTTTAATGTCAAAATTATGGTTTTCACTTAGGTAGGATTGAAATCAAATCAAGATTTGCTTTAGCTAAGACCCTAGTAATGAAACGCAAGATCAAAATATGGTTCATCCTTGATTTCAACACGAGATCAAAAGCATCAAACAACAAGCAACGAGGGCATTGAATCAAGCTCTAAATATGATACTTTACAAGGATAAATCTATCATTGCTCCTAATGCTCATTCAAAGCTACCTAATATGTTATGCATCTAGACTCAATCCTATATGGAATGCACAAAAGTTCAAAAAAAATTTCAAATTTATTGAAAATGCATGATATGCATGAGACTCAAGATGCAAAAGGCAAAATAAGATCACAAAACACAAATTTAAATAACACATAGATCCTCCCCCAAACTTAAATTACACAGTCCCTTGTGTAATAGAAGCTTAAGAGAGAGTTAAACAATACATGAAAGATAGAAAAAGATATGATTCTAAATGCTATTCACAAAGTTTGGAGTATTATCTTGGAAATGAATAGAGGGAACGAGAGTGATCACCTCAATCCTACACACCTTTGTCCTTAAATCCATGACCACTAGACCATCAAGAACCTACTCACACTAAGGAAACCCATCAAAAAGGACAAGAAAACATAGAGAAACATAAAAAGAAAGTATGTACAATGATAAGCTTGGGGTGTCTCCCAAGAGCACTTTGTTTAAAGTCACTAAGTTTGACTTTGGTTACCCTTTTAGGCAGGTGAGAGAGGAGTGTGAGCAATCCATGGTGGATCCTTGAGATCGAGCTTGAGCACCTTGCTCATGACTTCCTTAAGACCGGCTTCCCCTTTCTTCTTGAGCTCGAGAATGAGAATTTCTTTAACCGAGGCAAAGGGCTTGGATCGACTTTTGCACTTGATCTTGTACTCAATCACTCCATCATTGTGCTTCCAAGGAGTGAGAGTCATCATAAAGGTTGGCTTTGCTCGGACCTAAACCCATGAAGCGTGCTTGATCTCGTTCCCGTTTTAGCCTTGGCCTTTGCCTTTTTCTTTGCACTCTTACTACCCTCGACGTCATTCTCCATTGTGGTGGGAGAAATTGGTCCCAAGCAAGTGATCTGGTCAATTTTCGAAGCATCCTTGTCATTACCATAACCCAAATCGTTTCTCTCAAGAGACTTCTCTTCCTCTTCATAGACCATTGGGGGTGGAGCTTCTTCAACCATCATACAACTACCCACATACCTAACTTCTTCCTCACAAAACTCATTATCCTTCATGGTGATTGTACCACAAAGCTTATTGGAAGAAGTCCTCATTTGGTAGAACACCTTATCATCCACATTCAAGAGAACTACCCTTTGCTCATTGAAGTCCATTCTAGCACCGGTAGTGAGTAGGAACGGGGTTCCAAGGAGAAGAGGGAGCTTGTTGGTTTTTCTCATCTCCATGACCACAAAGTCCGTTGGGACTATGCAATTCCCAACCTTGAGTGGATAGTCTTCGAGGAGACCAAGTGGCTTCCTTGAAGAAGCATCTCCAAAGGTGATAGGTGATGGATGATAGGCGAGGGTTCTTATACCAAGACTCTTGATCATCTCATGGGAAATGACGTTCACACTTGACCCGGAATCACACAAATCATCCTCAATCTCCAAATCTCCAAGAGAGCAAGCTATAGAGAATTTACCGGGATTACCAAGCTTGGGGAGAGACTTAGGCTCGATCCTAGTTGAGCTTGGTGAGTCTTTGCATTCAACCAAGGTCACATTCTCATTCTTCTCAAGGGTCACTCCCCCACCTTGTTCCTCAATGTCCTCATTGAGCTTCAAGGGAGCTTGAGATCCATAGAGTAGAAGCTCAATCTCATTAATGGCGGCTTCATGATTTTTAATGCGACGTGGCTCCTTTGAGAAGATGGCATTGCAATACTCCTTTGCTTTCCCATTTGAAGAGCTTTGTTGTACTTTGTCTCCATTGTTTCCCTTGGTCTCCATTTCTTGCACTTTGGAACTCAATGCCTCAAGCTTCTTGTGGAGATCATTGTATGAGCAAGCTACCTTGGTATTTATTTCCTCCATCTTCTTGCTTATATCCAATGCTCCACTTGCTTGGCCTTGGAGAAGTTGTTGAAGAACATTTTTCACATCAATGTCTTGAGGCATGGAGTTAGTGCCTTGAGATTGTGGGACAAACATTTGTTGATAACCACCTTGGTTTGGTTGGAAGTTGTTTTTGGGAGCATAGCTTTGTTGGTGATTAAGAGGGGCTTGACTTTGGTTGCCATAGGTGTTGTTGAAACCTCTTTGATAGCCACCATTGTTCCCAATGTAATGCACTTCTTCGGTGTTGCTCAAATCTACCATTTCTTCACCAACGAAGTGAACCGGCTTAGTGGAAGCATTGAGAAGCTTGTCCATCATGGTAGCTTGCTTCTCCATCATGGATGATTGCTTATCTAACCTCTCATGGAGAGCCATCATGTCTTTGGTTCGTTTTTTCTCCTCAAAGTCACTTGTGGCTCTTGTAGACCGGTCATAGTCATCACCATAAGTGCCATCACTCAATGCAAGGTTCTCTACCAACTCCATTGCTTCATTCACTTCTTTGCCCAAGAAGCTTCCATTAGAGGTGGTGTCAAGCAACATGCGGATCTTGGGCAATGCTCCACGGTATAGAGTGCTTAGGAGTGAAGCATCCGAAAATCCATGATGAGGGCATTGCGATGTATAGCTCCTAAACCGCTCCCATGCTTCATTGAAGCTCTCATTCCCTCTTTGAGTGAAGCTTGATATCTCATTCCTTAGTGATATATCATGGTTTTTACCCTATTTAGGCCATGATATAAGTCCTTTTATAGAGTCTTTTCTTGTGTTTTGGAGTCTTTTAGAGTCTTTCACAGGTTAAAGCACGTCTGGAGCTTAATTGGAATTATTGGAGCTTTTCTGGAGCATTCTGGAGCGAGACTGAAGTCTGATGACTAAGAGCCCGATCTGAGCACCGAGCATCGATCGATACCCCCTGGTATCGATCGATACCCATCGAAGCAGATTTCAAAGTCGCGACTTAATGAAGTTTGAAGAATTGCAAAAAGCACCCAGAAGACTTTGATAATTACAAGAAGGCCCCAAATCGTGATTTAGGTTATAAATAGGATTTTACAGCCATTGTTTAGGCTATGCTTTATTATTGTTTAGGTTTAAGAGAGATTTTTGTGGAGAGACAAGTCTGGTTTCCCTTCGTCCGAGATCAGATCTCAAAACCTTGTTTCTCTTTCTGATTTAATATAAGAGTATTTATTCAACATGTTTATTAATTTAATATCCATGTCTGAGTAGATCACCTGTTAGGTTTAGGGTTTTCTCATAGGGATTTCTTTGAATGCTAGGTTGATTATCTGTTAGGATTCACTATCTAAATTAGTTCTTCGCCTTAGGTTGTTCTCAAAGCTAATTCTAGGTTGACGAATCTGGAACTTAGATCTTAGGATAATTAATTAGGCACGAGAGTGCGATTAATTACCTGATAGAACCTTAGGTGAGCAAATTGATTATTCGCAAAGAGATTTGGTTTAATTGATTTGTGAACATATCAAACCTGATTTTAAAGCTGATCTAGACTTTAGGATTCGCAAAGAGATTTGGAATTTCTAGGATCTAGATTTAGATAGTTTTCGCAACGAGAGTTGGTTAATTATATTTTAGTGATTTGAGTTCTAGAACAGTGCTTAATCTGAATCTTATTAATGAGTTTACCTGCATTCATTGATTTCCTGAGAAATACCCTAAGCCTACATTCCCCCAATTGAATTTACAAACGTTTTACTTGCAACTCTGTTTTTCAATTACATCATCTGGTTTAGCTTGTTTCTGATCTATAGAATCTATCGAGTGATTCTTGAGTTCTTGTGTTCGACCCCTGATTTACTGCAGCAACTGCTTTAGTACTTTTTAGGGTATTAAATTGAGCATATCACTTAGCTTGGCCGTTCTTGAGTGGGAGAAGAACTTGGCAAGGAAAGTGGTTTTGCATTGATTCCAAGAGGTGATGGAACCTTGCGGGAGGTTCTTTCCCCATTGTTTTGCCTTGTCTCCAAGAGAAAAAGGAAACAACCTTAGCTTGAAGCTATCCTCCGACACTCCATTCATCTTTGTCAAGTTACAAATACGGTCAAAGTGATCCAAATGATCAAGAGGGTCTTCTACCGCAAGGCCATGAAACTTGTTACTTTGCACCATGTTGATGAAGCTTGCTTTGACCTCAAAGTCATTGCATTCAACCGGTGGTGCATGAATCCCTTGGCGGTTGACATGAGCATTTGCCGCATCACCCGCTCCAACAACGTTTTGAGCTCTAGCATTATGGGCGGGTGGGTGGTGATTTCCATTACCACCATATGCTCCTTGATGTGGAGCTTGGTCCACGTTTTCATTCTCTATATTCATACCCAACCTCTCAATGTGTTGAGCACGCCTTCTTTCTCTCCTTTCTCTAACCCCATGGTCCAAGAGGTGTATGGTGTCGATTGGTTCAACAAGGCTGTGTACACCTCTAGCTCTTGTGTTCATGTACCTACAAGAGAGAGCTTGGAAGAAAGATTAGTAACCAAAAGATAAGAAAAAGGCTTAATCTCAAAAAGAAGTAAAATCCTAATGTTGAAAGCTAGACCCAATTGGCAACGGCGCCAAATTGATACAAGGTTTTTTGCCTATGTCAATTACTCATAATGCCTATGTAGCATAAGAGGATCGAATCCAATGGGTAGAGTTTCAAGCACTAGGAATGCATACAACTTTGTGAGTTAAGCAAATAAAGGTGGTTTTAGTTTTCTAGCAACCTAAATGATTCAAATTAAAGGCAAGAACACAAGTAAACTAAACAAGAGACTTAATTGAACTCAAAACAATATAAAAAAGGTGAATCTTAGGGTGAGATAATTGATTTCAGGTGATCTAGAACTAATCCATGATGCCAATATACTCAACCAATACTAATCCTTAGGTTTAGACCACTAATCAAGACTAATCCACTTCCATGGCATTAATCACTTGCTAATTACCCAACAAAGAACAAACTTCTATTTGTAATTAAGCAATCATCAAGCATTAAACACAAGGTCTAACAACCAATAAACACCTTGGACAACTATTTCCATAGGCCAAGAGTGTAAATCCCTTAAAAAGTTCATTTGGGAATTTCATCGAACACCTTCCGGGCGAGAAATTCCATTTGATCTAAATCAACTTGATCAAGGCTAATCTAGCTTTAGGAACACTTATTAAGGAAGGAAATCAAACAATCTAAACCCCTAACATCATGGATCAACCCCAAATCACCCTAATCTATCTCACCCAAAGACCCTAAGAGACTACTCACTAGTCATGTTAATCCCAACAAAACCCATGTTAAGTTTGGTAAGATTCATGATTAGGAGAATGCAAGAAAGAAAGATTAAGATGAAAGAACAATAAATTGCATTCAAATCAAAGGTAACCCTCTTACAAAAATCCCAAACTCCTCAAAAAGGAATGTATTTTGAAAGAGAAAACAAGATCCCCCATAAAATTAGGTTTTTTTGGTATTTACAGGTGAGAGGGTGTTTTTAACAGGTCCCATCGGTCGGCCACAGCCCGATGCCACGCACCGATGCACTCTCAGATTTCGCAGAACTTCCATCGGTCGGTTGCATCGGTGTTTGGTGCACCGATGCCGTTCTTGTCGTCGATTGTGAGATTCCCATCGGTCGGCCACAGCCCGATGCCACGCATCGATGCATTCTCGGATTTTCAGTAGTTCCATCGGTCAGGCAGAGACGTCTTCAGTAAATCCACGATAACTCTTCAACCAAATGTCCAAATGGCCTGAATCTAACTCATGTAGACAGATGACTCACTCCTCTACAACTCCTATGAAGATCGTTGAGGTTGATTCATAACGGAGGGCCTACGTCCAGCTACATCTTTCCGGCATCTTGGATGGGCTTTGCATTCCTCTTATGCTCCATAATTCCAAACATCATCAATTGTCTCCAAGACACCTAGAAACACTCCAAATGTATGCAAAACTCACTAAGACCTAATGCAAACACCTATTACTCTAAATGAGACCTAAATGCCAGACAAGACCATGATCATGCATGCGAATTACACAAAACTCTAAATGAAATGCATTCTAAAACATGCAATATATGAGCATATCAAGGAGGAAGAGAGAGAGGGAGTCGGCGAGTGAGAGGGAGTCGATGAAATAGAGGGAATCGGCGAGAGAGAGGGTTCGATTTGAGAGAGACGAAGAAGAAGAGGCTAGAGAGAAAGTTACCCTAAGGGATTTTTTTTTTTTGAGGTCTATTTTTTTGGGGGATATATAAACTTAGATGCTGAATCTTTATTTTTTGGCTAAGTGTTGGCGGTCAATAGTGAATTTATGAGAGGCAAAGGGAATTTTAGTTTCCCGCTTAGAGTTTTTTCGGCTTAGCATTTTCCGAATGCTATGATAGAGAAACTCAACTTTCGATATCACCTATAATAGCAGTTAGAGAAACTGCGCTATCGTAATGTGCTATTAATGCCTATTTTGCTTGTAGTGGAAGCACGCTTTCACCTTTTGGATCACTCATCTCGACATGCTTTCAGTGTGATCTTGCTTTGTTTCTTGGATTAAATAGCCTTATCTTCTGCTGCATCTGTTATCAGTAATAAAAGACAAGAGAACACTTATTATTGCTCTGTGATTTCAGCAAACAAGTTTGGGACAAGGTCCGTAACCGAATTGGCTAACATGCCCTTACCTTTGTGGTATGTGTTGGTGACGGATCTTGCCCCGAGCTGAGATCCAGCAGAATCGGCTAAGTACATAGCTTGAAATATCCAAAAAGTTTGCAGTATACTCGATCTGACACGAGCGATGTGGCATATGGCCTAGTTCCGATTGACCTTTAAAAGTCCACTAGGAGTCCATCGAAACGGAAGAATCTCGTTAATTACTATAGAGTTAATAAGATATTGACCAGAAAAAAAACGTTAAGGCACGAGAACAGCAAGTATAAAAGAAAAGTGTGACAAACGAAACAAGGATCCGATATTTTACATCCAGAACTATAGCTATACTCTCTTGTATTCCAATTACAATATTCTTCCGATTCGATTTCCGTCAGATTATCTTGTCAATTTCTGTTCATTAATTCTATTCAAGGATTTCTATCAAAACGAACGTTTCAAATCCGTTATAACAAAATTATATTGTGAAATTGAATCTTGCATCCACATTATGGTGTGGCTGTGAGGTCTTCCTCCGAAGCCACCGGCTACTCTCCGCCGGCTCTTGACTCAAGTGACCGTTTTCTATCTTTGGAAAAAAAGAAACTCCCGCCTCCATGTGCTCTCTCTCCTCAAGTGACTTTCAAACAAATTGACAGGTGTAACAAAGAAATAACGTTAGTATTCTTAAGCCAAACAAAAAAAACGTTAGTATTTATCTAGATTGGACTTTTAATTTTTTTTTTATCAAATGAAATATTAATTTAAATTCTTAGCTTTTAATATCGAGTATCGACTAGTCGACTACGACTAGTTGTCTCATGCATTTTCTTAACTCTTATATCTATTATATATCTACGAATATATCTAATCTCGTTTAGTTATTAAGTTTATTAACGTCAACGAGGATGATTATAAATCCGATACAATTGCAACTTGCACCAAGTGGTCACTTGGTGGAGACCCATATATTGCGATTTATAAATCGAAATTGCAAAATATGACTCTATGTGGATATGCACATACTTACGTATAACCTTATATATTTATGGACAAGACAAGAATCGTCCACCAGGGACGACTGTGACATTAACTAAAAAATACTATAATATCCACACGCAAAATGTCATAGATTTGGTTGATAATTGATTGATAACTAAAGTACTTATTCAAATACTTACACATTTACATTATTATATATTGTTTTACGGGGATAAAGTTCTAAATCACGTGTGTTATTAAAATATGGAATTGGACTAATAATGATTGATATTTACAAATGTTGATTATCTATACTGGCGATCTCAGGATCTTTATGGATCTAGAGTCGAATAAAAAAGTTCTATAAGTTTTATAGTTCATTTGAAAAGCTTATAACAACAACAAAAAAAGTATTCAAAAGAAACCACCGGACATTATTAACAATGTTATAAGCAAATTTAAAGAATGGAAGGAAGCTGAAACTACTCTCACACAATTATCTAGGAGCACTAAAATTTTGATAAGAAGTTTTCAAGAATTGTTTGTGGATGGTTCTTTGAAGAGTATGGAACGAATTTACTTACATATGACAGGAATATACTCTTATGAGTTAAATGTCAGAGACAAATTAAGTCTCTCGCTTCTTCACTCATAGATGCTAAAGTGCTAATTTGAACCATGTCAAATATATATCGTCTCGTGTGGAATAGTTTGTGAGGATTTCAACACGTTTTGTATGGATTTGGTCAAACTAACGCAGGTCCTCTAATGAGTGTCCCGCTTTCTCCAACATCATGGATGAGCTTGGTTTACTCCTCGACAGATTTATGATTTTTTTTTTTCCTCTTGAATTCCAAAACATGCTGTTTAGTCTGTTTTTATTTTAATTTATAAAAATAAAAACTTGTTTTATCAATTAAGCATTTATAAAACTCTTATCTTTTGATTAGTAACATTTTAGAAATAAAAATAAATTAAATTATAAACCAAAAAATTGAGTCATCTGTTTATTATAACTCGGTTGGAATTACCAATTCAAATTTTGAAATGGGTAAGAAATGTTTTCCAACCTTCATTTTCGTACACTAACTACTTATATATACCATTATGTTAATCCCCAATCGTATCAGTTGGTGACTACGCATCAAAACCGAGATAGTTGATAAAGTAAATTATGTCATTGTCAAGAATGAATTGCGAATATTATATACTAACGTGGAAAAAGTAAAAAAATAAGTTATAAGGAAAATTAGGTCCAATATTGTCTCTTCCCTTTCTTAATTTTATGAAATACCATTTTAATTATCTATGTATAAAATAAGCTCTTCGAATGGTTTGCACATAAATATTTTTATAAAAATCTGCGAAAACATGAAGAATGGAAAACATGAAAAATATAAATATTTACCAATATCTTAGTTTACGAAATTTACCTTTATCTCTAAATATATTATTTACATTTATGTTTATCTTAGATCTATCTTTATCTCTATATAAGAGAATGTAACTTATAACATTATTTTCATAAGAGTCTAATAATAATTCTTCCTAAACATTTTTGTGTTCTTACTCTCATCAATTTATCATGGTATCAGAGTCTTAGATCCAATTCATATGAGTTATGGTTTTTGTTTTCAATCTATCTTCAGCCTTAAAAAAAAAAAAAAAAAAAAAAAAAACCTACATCTAGCCGCCTCCGTTTTTTCTAGCCATCGCCGCTTGTTGTTGCTTTCTCTTCAGTTTATTACTTCTATCACCGCCGGTTCTTCCTATGACAAGCTGCGGCAACTTCTACTTCGATCGAGTTGTTTGTGATGCACACAATTGTGCATGGTTTTCACTAAGGAAAAGATTAGGCACGTGTCTTCGTAACTATGGAGTTGCATGAGCTCTTATGATAGCTCTTACGTATAACCATCACGGTGTTGATTCGAAGATTTGACATGTTTGAATCAGTTTGGCTTGAAGAATTCTTCCTCAAGTAAGCCGACATCTACTTCTACATACTAGAATTCTACTTCTACTTCTACATCTACTCTCAACGAGAGCTCGACCTAGCAATTGCGAGCCTTTGATTTCTTTTTTTTCCGTTGCGAACTACTTCTTGATCTCGTAATCGCGAGCTACTACAGTGTTCATGATGGATTTTCCATCGAACCAATTTGACCCTATGACCGGGTATAAACGTCATTGATGACCCAACGGATGGGTGTTGTAGCCGATTTGACCCTACGACCGGGTATAAACGTCATTGATGACCCAACGGCTGGGTGTTGTAGCCGATTTGACCATTCGACCGGGTATAAACGTCGTTGATGACCCAACGGCTGAGTGTTGTAGCCGATTTGACCCGACGGCCGGGTATAACGCCGCGATCTGACCCGGCGGCCGGGTATAACGCCGATATTTTGAAGATTTGTCCAATCTCACACGTGTTACCACGTTTGAGCTTGCGGGAGGGTATTAGGAGATCTATGAGATCGACCATATCGAGATTATGGAAAACATGAAGAATATGGATATTTACCAATATCTTAGTTTAGGAAATTTACCTTTATCTCTAAATATATTATTTACATTTATGTTTATCTTAGGTCTATCTTTATCTCTATATAAGAGAATGTAACTTGTAACATTATTCTCATGAGAGTCTAATAATAATTCTTCCTAAACACTTTTGTGTTCTTACTCTCATCAATTTATCATATTGGGATTAGGTAGAGATTAATAGGTCATGGGCCTTAATCTCTAGAGAGTGTGTGAGGATTGTCTCACATCGGAAGTGGGAAGAGACATTAAGTAATATATAGTAATATATAAGGAATTTGGGTCAATCCACTCATTGCCAATTGGTTTTGAGTTGGAAGCCCATGAAGCTTAACATGGTATCAGAATCCGAACACACACTGCCCGTAATCTGGCCCAGAAGAAGGCCCGACCGCCCCGACCCGTGGATTGATGGTCTGTCGAGATTAATGGTTAGAAGAACCATTATCTCGAGGGGAGGTATTGGGATTAGGTAGAGATTAATAGGTCATGAGCCTTAATCTCTAGAGAGTGTGTGAAGATTGTCCCACATCGGAAGTGGGAAGGGACATTAAGTAATATATAAGGAATTTGGGCCAATCCACTCATTGTTAATTGGTTTTGAGTTGGAAGCCCCAAAAACTTAACATCTATGTATAAAATAACCTCTTCGAATGGTTTGCACATAAATATTCTTATAAAAAACTGCCAAAAGTTTTTGAAAACACACATATATATATATATTATCAGAAAGTCATAAGCTTTTCCAAACCTTACAAAAAAAATTATAACTTTTTCAAAAGACATTTATATAATAATTCGGAAAATTTGTAAAATTTTCTAATAATGTTTTGTAAGTTTCTAAAGTATTGTTGTAAGTCTTCAGAATTGTTGTAAGTTTTAACATGCTTTTGCAAGAATTATATATAACGAATCGAGTTTTTTGTTTGTTAAGGAAATATAAAGCATCAAGTAAACGAATTGAATTATTAGAAGAATGTTTTTTCCAAGTATATTATACTATGATTAAAGATATAGATATTGGTAGATTTACAAGTAAGAATTTGCTTTCATTTACCTTTTTGTGTGAATAAGAATTGAGAAAGCTCCGAAATGTCATGAGATTGAAAGTATACCTAACATCTTTTCTAGTCAAACACCTAACATTGTTATAACATTCATGTAAAATGAATAATTTGTTTTAACTAATAACTAGAATCAATAATTATTATTTTTTAAAAGAAGAGTTGTTTGGAAACAGGTTTCTAAAATGTGTATGTTTTAATAGTACAAATATTATTTTGGATTCATAGCTATTTCATTTAACCAAAAACTTTTTTTTTAAACTTCTAATTATTATTATTATTATGAAAATACATAGTTAAAATGTAAAGCGTTAGATAGAGCACGAGGATAAAGATAATAAGCATATGAAACATTTTCTGGGATCTCTAATTTTGATAAAATATATGCTGCCATGTTTCAATTTCTTGATATCCATGTAAACTTGATTTCATCAAATCGATTGCTCTAATCCCAAACTTCACGAATCCAATTGTATGCACTGAATTCAGTGTCTCACCGCTTAGTAGTTGTGTCAGAGATTTACAATCACCTTCAAATATCATTTTTCGATAGCCTCAGAACCAACCATTTTGCATTGCCATTAGCAAAGCTTGAAATTCACTCTCTAGAGCAATATGTGCACTCGAGTATTAGACCTGTTCCTAAATACACTCCTTTTTCATCTCTATATAACCACTTTGCCTTTGAAACTTTTCTTGTTTAACATACGTGCTATCGTAATTGCATTTAATCCATCTTATCTTTGGTTTTTTCTATATGTCTAGAAGATTCGGCGTTTGTGTAATACTAATCTCGTAATGATGTTGATGCCGTTTTTCAATGTAATCATGTCTAGCCATTCCTTTGCATCCTCTTGAACCAAAAGGTTTTAAAATGGAGAAAAACTATTAGGTAATGGTAATCATGGTATAATTCGAATTAAATGGAGTGAATATGTGTTAAATTGATTTTATCGTCCATACTTTACATATGCATAATATCGAACTTAAATTCAAATTATGGTAGTGGTGGCGACACTAATAAAGACAACGCTACATGCTATAATTTTTTTTTGATAAACAAGAGTGATCCTAGGCTTTCTAGGCCCAGACTAATCTATGACGGTTCAACTCCGGGGTTCACGACAACAATATGCTGATTTAAACGTGGATGGGTGGCCAAGAAGATTCGAAGCCAAGGGGCGGGGTATATACCCACGTCAGCGAATTCGCTGTTACCACTGGCCAACGAGCCCTTGGTTGCTACATGCTATAATTATGTGTTAATTTTAAATAGAACAAACTACTCTCTCCGTTATAAGTGATGTTTTAAGGGTTTTTTTTTTTTTTAAATAAGTGATGTTTTCAGTTTTCTAAATATATTATTTACATTTATGTTTATCTTAGGTCTATCTTTATCTCTATATAAGAGAATGTAACTTGTAACATTATTCTCATGAGAGTCTAATAATAATTCTTCCTAAACATTTTTGTGTTCTTACTCTCATCAATTTATCATATTGGGATTAGGTAGAGATTAATAGGTCATGGGCTTTAATCTCTAGAGAGTGTGTGAGGATTGTCTCACATCGGAAGTGGGAAGAGACATTAAGTAATATATAGTAATATATAAGGAATTTGGGTCAATCCACTCATTGCCAATTGGTTTTGAGTTGGAAGCCCATGAAGCTTAACATGGTATCAGAATCCGAACACACACTGCCCGTAATCTGGCCCAGAAGAAGGCCCGACCGCCCCGACCCGTGGATTGATGGTCTGTCGAGATTAATGGTTAAAAGAACCATTATCTCGAGGGGAGGTATTGGGATTAGGTAGAGATTAATAGGTCATGAGCCTTAATCTCTAGAGAGTGTGTGAAGATTGTCCCACATCGGAAGTGGGAAGGGACATTAAGTAATATATAAGGAATTTGGGTCAATCCACTCATTGTTAATTGGTTTTGAGTTGGAAGCCCCAAAAACTTAACATCTATGTATAAAATAACCTCTTCGAATGGTTTGCACATAAATATTCTTATAAAAAACTGCCAAAAGTTTTTGAAAACACACATATATATATTATCAGAAAGTCATAAGCTTTTCCAAACCTTACAAAAAAAATTATAACTTTTTCGAAAGACATTTATATAATAATTCGGAAAATTTGTAAAATTTTCTAATAATGTTTTGTAAGTTTCTAAAGTATTGTTGTAAGTCTTCAGAATTGTTGTAAGTTTTAACATGCTTTTGCAAGAATTATATATAACGAATCGAGTTTTTTGTTTGTTAAGGAAATATAAAGCATCAATTAAACGAATTGAATTATTAGAAGAATGTTTTTTCCAAGTATATTATACTATGATTAAAGATATAGATATTGGTAGATTTACAAGTAAGAATTTGCTTTCATTTACCTTTTTGTGTGAATAAGAATTGAGAAAGCTCCGAAATGTCATGAGATTGAAAGTATACCTAACATCTTTTCTAGTCAAACACCTAACATTGTTATAACATTCATGTAAAATGAATAATTTGTTTTAACTAATAACTAGAATCAATAATTATTATTTTTTAAAAGAAGAGTTGTTTGGAAACAGGTTTCTAAAATGTGTATGTTTTAATAGTACAAATATTATTTTGGATTCATAGCTATTTCATTTAACCAAAAACTTTTTTTTTAAACTTCTAATTATTATTATTATTATGAAAATACATAGTTAAAATGTAAAGCGTTAGATAGAGCAGGAGGATAAAGATAATAAGCATATGAAACATTTTCTGGGATCTCTAATTTTGATAAAATATATGCTGCCATGTTTCAATTTCTTGATATCCATGTAAACTTGATTTCATCAAATCGATTGCTCTAATCCCAAACTTCACGAATCCAATTGTATGCACTGAATTCAGTGTCTCACCGCTTAGTAGTTGTGTCAGAGATTTACAATCACCTTCAAATATCATTTTTCGATAGCCTCAGAACCAACCATTTTGCATTGCCATTAGCAAAGCTTGAAATTCACTCTCTAGAGCAATATGTGCACTCGAGTATTAGACTCGTTCCTAAATACACTCCTTTTTCATCTCTATATAACCACTTTGCCTTTGAAACTTTTCTTGTTTAACATACGTGCTATCGTAATTGCATTTAATCCATCTTATCTTTGGTTTTTTCTATATGTCTAGAAGATTCGGCGTTTGTGTAATACTAATCTCGTAATGATGTTGATGCCGTTTTTCAATGTAATCATGTCTAGCCATTCCTTTGCATCCTCTTGAACCAAAAGGTTTTAAAATGGAGAAAAACTATTAGGTAATGGTAATCATGGTATAATTCGAATTAAATGGAGTGAATATGTGTTAAATTGATTTTATCGTCCATACTTTACATATGCATAATATCGAACTTAAATTCAAATTATGGTAGTGGTGGCGACACTAATAAAGACAACGCTACATGCTATAATTTTTTTTTGATAAACGAGAGTGATCCTAGGTTTTTTAGGCCCAGACTAATCTATGGCGGTTCAACTCCGGGGTTCACGACAACAATATGCTGATTTAAACGTGGATGGGTGGCCAAGAAGATTCGAAGCCAAGGGGCGGGGTATATACCCACGTCAGCGAATTCGCTGTTACCACTGGCCAACGAGCCCTTGGTTGCTACATGCTATAATTATGTGTTAATTTTAAATAGAACATACTACTCTCTCCGTTATAAGTGATGTTTTAAGAGTTTTTTTTTTTTTTTAAATAAGTGATGTTTTCAGTTTTCAATACAAAATTAAATAACTTTTTATTGTTTTTGATCATTTATATTCTGCATATTGTTTTCTTATTAGTTGAATTGAGTTTAAATAGTTAATAAACGATGTTTTTTTATGGAAAAAATAAAAATTAAATAAATCTTTAATTGGTGTGCAAAAATCTTAAACATCATTTATATTAGAACAGAGGGAGAGTAATACATTACTGTATGAAAACTAAAGTATCTAAATATTGAATACAATACTGTATGAAAATATTGTCTTTTTCCTTTTTGAACCTTTTTAAAAATTGTTAAAAATTATTAATTAGTTTTGCATATATCACACAAAGTGGAATTATGCATAAATATTTAGGAAAACAGTGTGGTAACAGTACCACAAATGACGGAGACAGATATACAACAATACACTCTCAGTTAACTCCAATAAACAATTTAAAACTTCATTTTCCAACAAAATACCAGTTCGAATTGATAGCAATGCATGCATACTTTCGAAACTGTAGAAAATTAAAGTGACAATTTTTTTCTTAAGTTGTTCGAGTTATTAAATTTACAGAACTACCACCTAACAAAAATTATATTTAAAATTAGTCATTGTTCTATGGAACGACGGTTTCATATATTTACATTTTTCATTAATTTTGCAGAATCAATAAATAATACACGATTGATAGAATGATGGTTAAAAAAACAAAAAAAAAACCCAACTCTACAGAATAAATAAGTAGAGGGAAAATCTTAAAATATTCTAAATCTAGTACATTAAAATTAAAATTCCAAAATTAACACAAAATATTATGTGAAAATCTTCATTTATCCTAAATAAATTAAAAATAAATTAAAACATGATGTTTGAGTTTCCTTTTTCTAATTTAGTATTTATATTTTCTTTATTAGAAAAGAGTTTTGAGTCATTTTAATATTGAATTTATTTGTCCTAAATAAAAATGAATATAGTAGTGATTGGTAATGGTAAATTACACCAACATAACTGCGAAACTAATTGATTAATTAATTAAGAGAGTTAACCAAAATCCTAATCCATAATTAATTATGATATAATCGTGCATTCGGGGAACAAGTGAGATCCGTCATTTAATAAGCCATCTCTTTGCTCTCTCACTAAAAGACAAAACACAATCACACGATACCTTGTTCAATCCATCCATGGAGTCTCTCTCTTCTCTCTTCTCGTCAGATCTCTCCTAACAAAGCCATGTCTTATCTCCTTCGCTCCGATCCCGTTTCTCGGATTCACCCGGAGCCTCGATCTCTAGACGATTTCGATCACTTCGACCTTCTCCCTGACTCTCTTCTCCTCCTCATCTTCGATAAAGTCGCCGACGTCAAGGATCTCGGCCGTTGCTGCATCGTCTCCCGTCGGTTTCACTCCCTAGTACCTTTCGTCGAGAACGTTCTCGTCCGCGTTGATTGCGTCATCTCCGATGATGATTCGTCCGCCGCCGATTTCTCCCTCAACTCTGCATCGATATCTGACGCCGCCGCTGGTGGTTCCTTCTCCGCCTTGTTCCGTCTCGTCTTCGCTCCAATTTTCAAGCCGTTTCAAGCGCTGAGTCAGTTTCTAGGACCGAAGCGATCGTCATCGTCTTCGTTCGACGCGTCGTTCGACGAAATCGGGAGCGAGATCGATCAGGGCGGGGGCGTTACGCACCACTCGCCGACGCAGGTCTTGAAGAACTTCGCCGAGATTCGATTTTTGAGAATCGAACTACCGACGGGGGAATTGGGAATCGAGGACGGTATTTTACTGAAATGGAGAGCGGATTTCGGATCCACGCTCGACAATTGCATGATTCTGGGCGCATCTTCAGTGTCTCGCTCGAATTCGAATCCCCTCGATTCCTCCGGCAATGACGACAATGGCAACATACCTGAGTCGTTCTACACCAACGGAGGACTCAAGCTCCGAGTAGTTTGGACGATCAGCTCGTTAATCGCCGCCTCGGCTCGGCATTATCTTCTCCAGCCGATCATCACTGAGCACAAGACCTTAGATCGTCTGGTTCTCTCTGACGCCGACGGACAAGGTGTCCTGTCTATGAACAGAGAACAGCTCGAAGAGCTCAGAGTTACTCCTTTATCGGCTTCTTCCGCTTCGAAGCGGACGCTGGTGCCGGCACTGAACATGAGGCTGTGGTATGCGCCGCAATTGGATTTACCGGACGGCACGGTTCTGAAAGGTGCGACATTGGTGGCTATTAGGCCAAGCGAGTCGAAGAAGGAAGTCTGTGATGCTTCTTGGTTGTCTGATGCATTTGAAGAGCCGTTTGGGACTGCGGCGAAGATGTTGATCAAGAGGAGGACTTATTGTCTGGAGATGAACTCGTTCTGATTTTCGCATTACCACGGTTTCAGGTACAATACATCAATCCTCTGATTTTGTATACTGCTCTGTTAGAATTAGCTATCTTTGCCTTTGTCCGTGCTCATGTTCTTTGGATTGTTTTAGTTTCCGTGGTGATGTTTCTTGAGAAAAGCTTCCATGTTCTTGTGGAGAGAATTTTTATTACCTGCAAGACCTTAGTTAGACACCTGAAAAATGCGTGGCCAAAACGAATAAAACTTTAATTGCTTTTCATACATAGCATCAAATCTTGAGTCTGGATAGAGTATTATACATGGGGATTGTGTTAACATCGACGTTTTCCAGATGGTGGGAGCAAACAAATCCACATATATTGGAGAATGGAGCAAGGAAAAGAGAAGAAACAGAGAGATCACAAATGTCCTTAAAGCTAAAAACCGCAACAACTCTCCGGCTCTTGACATATACTGCTTCACCAATCGTGCGAAGCTGAGTTTCCAATTGAATCTGCAGGGATGCAAGGACTAAGGGAGTTTCTCTGGAACCGAAGAACGCAATTGTACATACACTCTTGTAAAAGAAGTCTGTGAATGAGCAAGAACATGTGTTGTTTGTCTGTGTTTAAAGAGACACATATGAGGATGGGAGTCGCCGGAAGCGGAAAGGATTATGTATTTATGTTACACGAGAGTTTATAATAAATATTTCTCAGCTTTATTTAGACACTTTGATGTTCTGTTCTTGAAAGCTAAATTACTGAAGACATTGATCTTCTTTTGCGTCCCCTCTCTCTCTTTAATTTGATCTCTGCACTTATTGTTTGCGTCATCACTAAGTGATACATATCCTCGAAATGCATATTATTAAAACATAAGAATAAGAAAAAATGTTGCCCTTAATTTTTACAAACAAATTAAGTGGTTCCTAACAATATCACCAAAAATTTACGATTATAGTGGTTAAAAAGTAAAAAATAACTTGACCAATTAAAAACAAACCATTTGCATAGAAATGTCAAATGTGGCCTTTAATGTTACAAACAAACTAAAGGTGTCCCAAGGCAATTGCCTTATCGGTATCAAAGAGGGCACGACTCTGTGAACAGACTCAGAGGCCTATGATCGCGATGGAGGATCAAAAGATAAGCTTTGGGATGGGCATACATCGTCTTCTCTCAATTCCTCTCCTGCATTTTAATTTCAAGAAACATTTCATAGATCAGCCATATATATATATATATATATATATATATTGATGAAGGTATGATCCTCTATCGAGTTATGAAAGTTTAAAACAATTTTTGCATTTTTGCCAGATACACACTCAACTTCCAATCTTTTGTCTATTTTAATTTATTATCTATAAAAGGACAAAACTTTCTTTGAGTCTTTCACAACAAAGTCTTTTATCAAAAAATTTGATTCTTTCATACCACCAATATTAAATGTCTACTAACTACTTTCTTATCCAAAACAGTTCATCAAGATCACGGTTAGGTGAGTATGTATGATATGAATGAAACAATTACATCAAAAAAGCAACAATCACTAAATATCGGATTTAATTTTACTAATTAATGGGTCACAAAGTGGAACAAAGTTATGGTGCTGAGGAAGAAGGGAACCCAACATAGAACACAAAAGGAGACAACCAGACGATATAGCCCTCTTTTCAAATTTCATCCACATGCCATTAAATTATAATCTAAAAGTCATTACTTCGAGACACACAAAATGTAATGAAATGTGAAACCCACAAATATAAACAAAGATAAGACTCAATGCCCGAAATAAACCATCTTTCTTTTACGAAATCAAGAAACCAAATTGTATTGACAAAAGCAAACAACTAATTTAACTAATCCATAAAAAAATTTAAAATATATAATTAAAAAAACAAACAATTACTCAATTTCTAAAAGAGTTGAGATTGTAAATAGATGGAAATACTAACCAAGATGGGACTTATGAAGCTTTTCTTTCTATCTCCGATCCTTTTCTTTATCCTCGGAGCTCCGGTTTCCTTCGCCGTAGTAGAGATATAACCGGCCGTCAAAAGCAGCCGGAAGCTGGTGGCTATGGTGATCAAGAGGTGGAGGTGTAGCCATGAAAAAGGAAATGCTTTGACTGTCCATCGGAGAAGACGAGGAAGAAGACGAAGATATCGACCTTTGATTAATGTTGTTGTTGTTGTTGAGAAAGCTGAGAGATTGTGAATTGGACTGAAGGGTCCCCCTACTACTGTAACAACCTCCATTAATGGCGGCTGCTCCGGGAGAATCAGAAGAAGAGATTCCAAAGTTGTAATCCGGCACAAACGAGAACTGGTTTTGATGATTCATCGACGACTCTTGACGATGATGATGATTGTTGTTGTTGAACTGAGGAAGAGAAGATGAGTTTGGTATGAGCTGAACCGGGCTGAAACAATCAGAACCACCGGTCCAATTTCGGTTCGGTTCGTCGAAACCGCCTGTGAGAAGCTGAGTGAAGGAGCTTTGTGCGTTCTGCAAGTCTTTGTCTTTCTCTTTCGCTGTCCTCTCTCTAGCTCTCTCTCTCGCTTTCCCACGAATCTCTGTCCTCGATAAAGACAACAACGAGCTCTCAGATGTGCCACTACTACACGCGGATTTGGACAGCGAAAGTGCCTGGTCGAAATTCGTGTTGATCGAAGGCAAATCGGAGATTGAATCAGACGCTGCGTTGATTAGCCATTCAACGGCTTTGCTTGGCTGATCGAATCCGAGACGGTCTTGTAGATCGTAGAACTGGATTGCTGTTGCGACTGAGAGACGGATTCTCCGGTCTCTTAAACCTTTTGAGGTCAAGACTTTGCTGTGTCTGTCTTTGCCACCGGAAGCTCGAGAAACCCTAATGATTCGAGACGATGGGTTGTTCCAGTTCCTCATTCCGGTGATGTCGTCGGAGGAGATTCTCTGTAGCTTTCTGCTTGGGGGTTGTTGTTGTTGTTTTTGCTGTGCCTCAATGTCGTCGTCAACCTCCATTGTAACGCTACTCTCATACTTTTCAGGTTTAGCTCAAAGGTCGAAGAATCCACCGGAGAAGAAGATAGTCGCCGGCGAGACAGCGGATAGGTGAAGCCAGCTAAGCTCTAATTAAGCATTCACCTCTCTCTCTCACTTTCTTTTGTTTCTGAAAGCGAAACAGTAGCAGAGCAAAAGCCTGAGTATGTTGCAGTGATGACTTTGAATCTGTAAAAAGGAAGAGGAAGACGAAATTAAAGTCATTACTGAAAAGACTGAAACATATATATATATATATATATATATAAAAAGAAAGAAAATAGCAATATGTAGATCTGCAAAGCCTATCTGTAAATAATTCATGTTACATAGTATATAGCCTCATAGCTCAAGAACCTTTTTCAGAAACCCTAAATCATTATTTAAAAGAAAAACCTATATATAGCTATAGGGGTTTCTAAAGATGGTCGAAAGTTTTAGCAGAATAATAAATACCCAGAAGAAAAAGAAGAAGAAGACTAATGATTTTTGTTCATGAAGCTTGCCCTAAAAATGGAAGTTGCAAAACAATGACAGAAAATTGACAATAATTACATTAAAATATAAAGCATAGATTTAATTTTTTTAAAATGCCTCAAAAAGGGTTTTGCCTCAAAAATCACCAACAAAAGAAACTCACTTGAATAACAGGTGTCAACTGTCCAAGCTCACTGTAGAGCAACAATGGCGGCTAAGAAGAAATAAATGAATTTTCTCAGATTCTTTTCATGTGCTTCTTCTCTCTCCCTTTGGTATTGTTCTCATGCTTAGATCTCATCATAATAAGCATAGAGTGTTAAGATCCACAGATCTGAAATAATCAAATCAAAAAGGTCATGTAAATATAACATCAAATATTTGAGGTAAGGGTTTAGGATGGTTTTAAATTTTTTTCTTTCTTTTCTTTCTCCAGAAAAATCAGCCGAGAAAGTGAAAGAAAAAATGGCGAAAAATGGGAATTGGAGGGAGACTCTAGAGAGAGAAAGTATTATTACCTGTTAGAGAAAAATATCCACAGTAGCCTTTGGACAAGGGAAGACAAGTGCACCGTTCGGACTATTTAGTACTTTCCTTGTGCTGTTCTCCCTCTTTTACCCTTCTTTGTTTCTCGTTTTTACAAATCTGCCACTCCATTGTTACCTACTTAGTTACAATTCGTGGAATATATCGATTTGCCCTCTACTATATAATCGAATTATATATGAAGTATTATGTAAGACGATCATTAGTGGGAATATATCATGCAGGAGTCTTTCAATAATATATTATTATTATTTTAAATATATTTTAATTATTTGATTAAATTTTAAGTTATAAAAAACCAATTAGATAAAGACATATGGCATATGGGTCTCTAATGAGTTTCTCAAAGTTTCCTATTTGAGAAATTCTTGTCATTCTCTTTCAGTTTCTCAAAGTTTATTATTATATTATTGTGAGAGACTTCCACTAATGATGCTCTAATATTTAATCATTTCTATAAGGTTATTTATATATTCTGATCAGATAATAGCTAGGATTAAGCACATAGGTAGTATCCGTATATTCTCTTTGTTTAGCTATAGATGGAAGAAAAGAAGAATTATAAGGAAAGTGCATATAATTTATCAAGCCTAGCAAATAAAATGTTCTTAAGAAACTATCTAAAGGGTAAATACATTATACATAGTTGCTACATATCTCTATAATATTATTTAAAAATATATTTTTGAAAATAAACTTTGTTTTGTAAGTTATTACATAAAATGTTATTATAAATAATAAAGAATAATTGAAATATGAAATGATATAATTGTATTTTACAACCAGTGATAAGAATATATAAAACATTTATTTTGCATTAAAGATGTTATCTACTATATATTTTGTAAATAATAATCAATTCATATATATTTAAAGAACAAAAATCTATTCGAAATCTTGATATATTTTTCACTATAGTTTATTATAGTTTGTTTGAATTTATATCAAAATAAAAATTAAAAAATATTTTACTAATTTTATAAAAATGCTAAACACAAGAAAATTAATTTTTTTTTAAAGTTCGTGAACTAACCACAAAACTAGAGTCATTAAACGGTGCATAATATAGTTATGTTTTCAAAATTATATGTTTTACGGGTTAGCTAGAATACTATTTTACTCCACTGCAAAACGAGTTAAATAGACAAATTATTCCGTTTGACAACTCTATCTATAATCATGAGTTAGACATATTATAAAATTCAAATAAAATCAATTTTTCTTAAATTTTAAAATAATTTATTTAAAAAAATGACAATGCGCTAATTATAGTACGGGTTAAGTCTTACTGTAGTTTAAAACGAAAATGTCCAGACATAAAATGTCGAATTACTTAGACGTGTGATAAACAAACAAAATAGAAAATCTAATAAACAAACTTTTTGTCGATCAAACTCATATAAAAGTGTGGAAAACAATGGCCAATATGTGGGGGTTAACGTCATCTTCATCAGAACAATCTATATATAAAAAGCTACCGACAATTCAGTATGCTCCACCATATATATGGTCATAGCCCACACTAACGTTTCCGGTTCTAGATGTAAGGGAAAGAGACTTCGTCTTTTATTTTTAGCTCCTATGAAATACACTCAGACTTCATTCTTGATGCAAATCTAGCCTAAATTTGTAAAAGGTTTGTTACCTTTTCAGGAGCCATCAAACTTGCTTCATGTTTCATGCTGATTTAATATTAGTGGTGAAGAAAAGGCTCTCTCGATCGAGGTGACACAGTGGACATGTGAGCTTTAGTAAAAGGCAGAAGCTACACTTCTTACATGCAATAAAATGATTAGGGGTTCTTCGGTCTAATTCCTGAAAGATTTTATCATTTTTCTCTTTCCAAATGAATCATAGAATCCACGAAAATGTATCATCTACTAAGTATGGACTCTCTTGAACTGGTTGCCACTAGAACAGATAGTCCAGAGTCTGAGTATACAGAATCCACGGGAAAACAATCAAGAGTTGATGGAATCAGTAACAGTGCCCAAATTTGTAATGTGGGAGAACACACAAATAATGTTTTTTTGTACTAACACAAATAATGTTTGATTGATCGATGTCTCCTCCTTAGCTGCACATCGAAGGCATTAAACATCGCAATTGATTTCACTACTATATATTTAACCGAAGATTAAACGCTAGTTATGCTATGACCTATGAACGCTAGACAAACCTGATGTTACTTGTCAAATAAAAAATTGTTTAAGCTTCGAAAATATTCTTACTTTCCACGATTGAGATGAAACAATGGTATAGTCGGCCTCTGCATGATTTTTTTGTTCTCACCCGAATCTAATCTAATATGTGCCATCGAGTAACCTGACTTGGCTTTGTAAAGTGCCAACAGAATGATACATTTATTAGGTTTAAATCTAGAAAACGATAAAAGTCATTGAATTCTAAAAATATCAAAATAATTCATGAAGTGGCGTTGAGAGATGCAATGAGTGACAATAAAGCAAACATTGACTTTGTTGGTATACAAATATATAGCAGGTGTACTTAGGATATATATCGTTACATAATGTTTCAAACTTTCAATACTTCAATATATATATATATATATATATATATATATATATATATTGATAACTCGGGTGATTCGGTTCAACAAACACCATGAATTCCGAGCCAAGTCGCGAGGACTTTTCTTCTTAGTTGGTTCTCGGGTCAACGGACCATGAGATCCGACTAATCTCAGGGCCTGGGGAGCCATGTGAATACCCCTGATACCACACACGGTTATGATTTAGTTTCGAAAAAAGTTCGAACTCAGAGAAAACGCTCTCAACGCATTCCCAAGTCTCATCTACCACTCGACCACACCCGTATGAGTTTAAATATTTTATTTAATATATGAATATTAGAACATACATTTCTCTCATTCACATATAGTTACGTTACGCTTTTTTCACGACTTATATGATGCTAGATCAAAAAAGTTAACACATATCAAAAGATACATCTCACACGAAACAACCCCATTTTGGACTAACTAACCAAATACATTCCCATTCAGAAAAATGTTACGTTCTCATATTATCACATGTCTTTAATGATATGAATATGCCAGAATTGTATAAATATTTGTGTGGCTTCCATTAAAAAGTTGGTTTTTAAGAAGACCAATGCAAAAAGAAAGTGATATTTGGGTTTCGGTGGTAACAGAGCTAACGACGGGCTCGAGACTGTGAGGCACGTGTCGCTGTCTAAAGGCATTTATTGATGCACATTCAGAATATTTTGTTTCGCATCAAATTTCACCCTTTTTTTTTTTTTTACTCCAATGGATATCTCTATTATCTTATGTATTTAAATGTATGATTGATTAAACATAATTGGTTTGTTTTTCCGAGTTAAAAATATAATAATAATAATGCAAATACTTGGCCGTATTTGAATTGGTTTTATTATTAAATAATTTCTAATGCAAAAAGAGCAAAAGACCAATTGGAAAATTAATCTAGTTTTCAAGTACATATTTGTTATCTGCACTTACACTTGTACTTGTCAGCTTCATGCTCAACAGCTAAAAGAGTCAATAAGTTTACTTTAAAATGACCATAAGGTGAGATTCCAATGGTATATGTTGGGCTTTGGTGATGGAAAATCATGAGTATTAACTAGGTCCGTGATTTGGGTTAGTCAATTAGGAATGAGTTTTTTCTATTGGGTTTTGGTTTAGGTTTAAACCGTCTAACTTTGTAATTGTCCTAGTTTATATAAAGACAGGTATGTGTGAGGGTTTTCTGTATTCTGGAAACTCTAGAGAGATACTAGAGAGATCTTTCTTGTTCTTAGAGAGATTGTGAGAAACCCTAATGCTTTGTAATCTGTGGTGATAGTGGATTACTGGAAAGCTCCAGGCCGAGACGTAGGATCACACACCGTGATCTGAACTCGTTAAATTCTCTTTGTCTTTTATTTATTGCTCCAATTCCGTGATTATGGAGACAGGGATCAAATCTCAACAAAGTGGTATCAGAGCAGTGGTATCAACAAAGTGGTATCAGAGCCTAGGTTTTAGGTTTGGGAGCAATTGGACAGAGAAGTTCTGCAAGGATCTAGGTTTTAGATCTGGATTGATAGCTGGAATCAAGGCATCAATCGGTTTAGGGTTTCAATATGACAGCCTGGGAGAAAAAGTTGTCTGCGGGGCGAAGAAGAAGATCGCCCAGATCGCTCGGTATCGATCGAAACCCTTCCTGGTATCGATCGATACGTCTGTTACGGGTTCGCAGAAAGACGAAGGAAAGTTCGGTATCGATCGATACCCCATCTAGTATCGATCGATACGGTAGCAGAAACGTGTTAAGAATTTCGTTTGATCGAGATGTCTTCAGAGAAGAAGCCGAAGGTGAAGATAGCCATCTTCGACGGACAAGGTGATTTCTCTATGTGGAAGAGAAGGATGTTAGCTCACATGAATCTTCAGGGGTTGAAAGGAGAGCTAATAACACCAACCACTGAGCCGGATAAGCTGGTTATCAAGAAGGATGAATCAGCGGAGGATTTCGAACAGAGACTTAAAGCAAAACAAGTCAAGAAAGGGGAGCGAGCAGAGAATGCCATGGATATTTTGACACTCCATCTAGGAGATCATGTCCTCAGGAAAACAGAGGAGTGCACAACAGCACGTGATCTTTGGGCAGCACTAGAGAGGTTATACAACACCAAGACTCTACCGAGTCGGATTCATCTTTTGTATAAGTTCTATACATTTAAGATGGATGGGTCTAAGTCAATCGATCAGAACGTTGATGATTACTTAAAGACTGTTTCAGAGTTGGCTAGTGTAAAGGTTACAGTTGCGGATGAAATGCAGACAATTCTACTACTCAGTTCCTTGCCACCTTAATATGACACCATGAAGGAGACATTGAAGTACGGTAGAGAGTCCATCTCTATTGAAGATGTGGTGAATGCGGCGAAATCAAAGGAGACTGAGCTTAAAGCTAAGATATCGACTTCACAAAGCACTGGTGAAGCGTATGTGGCTCGTGGGAGACAGAAAAATAGGGATCAACAAATTCTGGGAATCGAGGCAGAAGCAGGTCAAAATCGGGAACAAAAGTCACTTGCTGGTTCTGCAAGTAGGAAGGACTTGTGAAGGCTGATTGCTATGCTTGGAAGAAGCGGAAAGGTGGCGATGATGAAGATCCTACAGCAGCGGTTGTCATCGAAAAATCAGCAGGAGTTGATGCGTTATCAGTCTCGGAAAATTGGCATCTAGAGAGGTGGGTGATTGATTCGGGTTGTTCATATCACATGACCTCAAGGAGAGATTGGTTTGATACGTTTGAGGAGCTCAACTCTGGACAAGTGCTACTGGGGGATGACTATTCTGTGGAGGTTAAAGGAATAGGTTCCATCAATATAAAGGCATGTGGTGGCACGGTAAAGACATTGACGAATGTCAGGTATATTCCTAAGCTGAAGAGAAATCTAATAACTACAAGTACATTGGATAAGCTTGGGTTTGATCATGCTATAGGCAAAGGAAAAATAAGGTTCTATAAGAATGGGAAGATGGGTCTTCAAGGCACTCTATATGGTTCTTTGTATTTGCTTGATTGAGAGACTGTGGTAGGACAGTCAAACATATGTGTTACCAGGAAACCAGCCAAAGACGAGACGGCTTTATGGCATAGAAGGTTGGGACACATGAGCATGAAGAATCTGATGATCTTGGTAAAAAGGGGCATCATTGACAAGAGAAGGATTGGGGAGATGGATTTCTATGAGAGTTGTGTAATGGGGAAAACCAAGAGACTGAGCTTCAACATTGGGAAACACAATTCAGGTGAAACGCTGAGATATGTTCACTCAGATCTTTGGGGATCTCCATCGGTTACTCCAAGTATCTCTGGTAAGCAGTATTTCCTGTCTATCATTGATGATTACACTAGAAAGGTGTTGGTGTTCTTCTTGTCTGTTAAGAGTGAAGCTTTCACAAAGTTCTGTGAATGGAAGAAACTGGTTGAGAATCAGATAAACAAGAAAGTGAAATGTCTGAGAACATACAATGGGTTGGAGTTTGTGAACAAAGACTTCGACGGGTTTTGCAAGCAGCATGGGATTGAGAGGCACATGACTTGTGCATATACTCCACAGCAAAATGGAGTTGCAGAACGCATGAACCAAACAATAATGGAGAAGGTGTGTTGTATATTGGATGAAAGTGGCTTAGGTGAAGAATTATGGGCTGAGGCGGTTAGCACAGTTGTGTACCAAATTAATAGAAGCCCATCATCGGCCTTAGATGGCAGTATTCTTGATGAACTTTGGCTGGGAAGAAAGCCGGGTTATGGACACATGAGAAGATTTGGGTCATTAGTGTATGTTCATGTAGATCAAGGGAAGTTAAGACCAAGAGCTATGAAGGGAATTTTCATAAGCTATCCGGAGGGAGTCAAAGGGTACAAGGTATGGCTCCTGGATGAATCAAAATGTGTGATTAGCAGGAATGTGGTCTTTGTGGAAGATACTGTATTCAAATACTTGAGGAATAAAGTCTCTGTGGAAGAGACTGTGCAGAGGAGCCCGACCTCTGAGAGAGTATCGATCGATACCATCCCGAGTATCGATCGACACCGAGGAAGAGCAGATGCGACAACTTCTGTTACTAAAGACAATAGGCAAGTTGGATCTTCAGGTGGAGCTGTTGGAGATCAGGAAACTGATGAAGTACCTCTAGAAGATTGGGAGTTAGCTCGAAACAGGTCTAAACGAGCAACAAGGCGACCTGAACATCTTGGTGATTATGATTTAGCGAGTTTTGCCTTAATCGCTGCTGTCGAGATGAGTTCTGAACAACCTAGGGACTATCAGGAAGCCGTTGAAAGCAGGGATAAAACTTTCTGGAATGGAGGTATGGATGAAGAGATGAATTCTCTGGATAAGAACAAGACATGGAGGTTAGTTAAAAGACCGAAAGATTTGTTGAGCAGTAGATTTGAGATGAAAGATCTAGGAGCTGCAAGAAGATTCTTGGGATGGATATTGAGAGGGATCGTGGAGGTGGAGTTCTCACCTTGTCTCAATCTGGTTACATCAAGAAGATTCTGCAGGTATTCAATATGGATGAAGCTATATCAGTTTTTACACCTATCGGTTCGCACTTCAAGTTGTCTGCTGTGAAAGATGATGAAGCAGAGACAATTTTGGATGATATTCCATACTCAAATGCTATTGGGAGTATCACGTATGCGATGTTAGGAACTAGGTGTGATCTCGCGTATGCGGTTGGCTTCGTTAGTAGGTTCATGAGTAAGCCAAGCATGATACATTGGACTGCTGTGAAGTGGGTGCTAAGGTATTTGAAAGGTGCCCAGGATCGAAAGATTGTGTTCAGGAAGACAAAGGATTTTAAGGTTGAAAGTTTCTGTGATTCTGACTTTGCATCGGATCTGGACATAAGTAGATCGATTTCAGGTTATGTCTTCACGGCTAGTGGGACGGCTATAAGCTGGAAATCAAGTCTTCAACATGTCGTCGCGCTGTCTACATCTGAGGCAGAGTATATGGCGTTGGTGGAAGCTGTAAAAGAAGCTATTTGGCTAAGGGGGTTGACTGAAGAATTCGGATTCAAACAAGACACGGTAGAGATCTGGTGTGATTCTCAGAGTGCCTTGAGTTTAGCCAAGAACAACGTTCATCATGAGAGGACAAAGCATATTAACAGGAGGATGCATTTCATCAGGGATATTGTTGCTTTTGGTGAGGAACCCTAATGCTTTGTAATCTGTGGTGATAGTGGATTACTGGAAAGTTCCATGTCGAGACGTAGGATCACACACCGTGATCTGAATTCGTTAAATTATCTGTGTCTTTTATTTATTGCTCTAATTCCGTGATTATCGAGACAGAGATCAAATCTCAACAAAGTGGTATCAGAACAGTGGTATCAACAGTATATGGTAAGATCTACCTCCTAGGATCTTGCTCCAGTAGTTTAATTCATAACAAAATATTTTACTGGTTCTTAAGAAAAAGAGGATCATGAAATTGTCATCAAGTTTCAATATAAATTTACAAGTCTCATGTGCTTTTTATTGACACTGCTAATGAAATCCTTAAAAAGAGTTTTCTCTCATGCACTCTGGTTTTGTTTCTCAAGAGGTTGTGATCTTTTCTTCCAAAACTTGAAATGCAGAGATCTTCCTTCGAGCATCTTCTCAATCTCCTCCATTGGCATTCCTTTTGTCTCCGGAACACACACCAAAACAAAGAGAAGAGCAATGATTGATATCACTCCAAAGATGAGAAAAGTCCAAGAAGTCCCAATAGCTTCAGTCAAAGACAAAAAAGATTGTGCCACAATCAAATTTGATATCCAATTTGCAGTTGCAGCTATTCCTCCACAGATTCCTCTGAATCTCAATGGGTAAATCTCTGAGTTAACTATCCATGGAACTGTCCCCATCCCCGGAGAGAAGAAAATGATATAAAGTCCCAATCCAAGTAGAGCAAACCAACCAAAATTGCTTGGACATCCTCTAGTGTACCAAATCCGGTTTTCATTATGACATAAGTCCTTAACCGAATCATCAGAGACCCAACACGCACCGGGATTTTCCTGAAATCAATCATATAAAAAGGATTTGAAATTCAAATGTTTACGAGTTAAAACTTTTTCGGGTTTTCGAAAAGTCTTTACCTTTCCATTGGGAGATGAACAAAACCCACAAGATGGAGAAGAAGCTTTCAAACAAGTCATACAATCCCAAGCTTTGGTGTTTATAGCTGAGTTATAATCCGGACAAGTAATGTTCTTGAACCTTTGTGTCTCGAGTGAGCTAATCGCAGGAGCGTGAGTTGTCGCTTCATAGAAAACACCGGTTAGTAATCCTAGCGAGATTATGACTCCGAAAAGACTAATGATCAAAAGCTTTTTCCTTCCGGTTCTATCGATGAAGTAAATGCTAATGATGGAACCGAATGCGTTAAGTCCTGCGGTAACTAGAGACAAGAGAATAGCTGTTCTGTTTGAAGCGAAACCGGCGAGCTGAACAATGGTTGGACTATAATACATAACAGTGTTGATCCCAACGAACTGTTGAAACACTTGGAGACCAACACCAGCTATTAGTCCTCGTCTAACGGTTTTGGTTTTGCATAGTTTGATCATGTTGATTTTCTCGGAGGATCCTTCTTCGAGTATCTCTGATTCAACTGAGTCTTTAAGTGCTCGAATCTCTTGTTCCACATCTTCTGCTGAGTATATTCTTCTCAGGATTGCTATAGCCTCTTCTTCCCTTCCCTGTTTACATTAGGAAAAACATAAATTTTGTTATGGGGTTGTTCAATCGAGACAAACCGAACCGAACCAAAAAAATAAACCGGAATTAGGCTTAAAACGGTTTAAAAAGAATGATCAAAAGTACCTTGCGGTATAACCAACGAGGCGATTCCGGAAGTGTAAACATTAAGATAAACTGCAAAAGAGCTGGAATTCCTGCGATTCCGAGCATCCACCTCCATGTTCCCGTCACCTACAACAAGAGAAAACAGAACATTATAAGCCAAAGTGATAGTTTCTTCCGGTTAAAAAGTGTTCAATCCGTGTGAATCGATCTCGAAACAAATCGAAATAACCAGTTTATAATCTGAATCAAATTCTAATATTGTTGAAACGTATTGTTAAACTCTTTCAGATATGAATCTATCCGTTTCTTTTCGACTCTTTGAAAATGGAATTTCTTTTTTTATATTATAAACTTCACCTAACTAACTGAAATCGAAACCCAACTAAACCGAAAAAGTAACCGAAATTTGGTTTCTGAATTTACTAAACCGAAATTCAGATTGAACAGCCGTAGTTAAATTTTTGGGCTGATATCACTTACATGTGTGAAGGCTAAGTTAATGAGGTAAGACAAGAACTGTCCTCCGGTGATGAGAAACCCATTGGTACTGACCAAAGCTCCTCTGATCTTAGCTGGAGAAGCTTCTGAGATGTAGAGAGGAGCGGTCATTGAGGCCATCCCGACCCCAATGCCCACAAATACACGGCCAATGACAAGGAGGGATGGGTTAGGAGCAGCCGCCATAATGATAGCTCCTTTTAGGAAGAGAAAATCCGCCATGAGAATCGCGCTTCTCCTCCCGAATTTGTCATTGGCCCAACCTCCTATGGCGGCTCCAACGATGGCTCCTGCAACCGCCATGCTCACTATCATCTCCTGCTTTTTTCAATTTTTACTTGGAGTTTAGAACGTTTGTATATTGCTCATGAAAACTTATAGGTCGTAAATTAGTTGCTACTTAACGGTAAATACAAAAGACGGCATGATGTGTACAACGGCATGCGCAAAACAACGGAACCGAAATTATCTGTTTTTTTTGTATGCTTGTCCAAATTTTGTGAAAACCGTTATTGAGCTTTTGATTTGTTACAATACCATAATTGATTAAATAAATCTTAAAGTAACAAGGTTTATTTATTTTTTCACTATTATCTCTGTATTTACTACATCAATCATTTTAAATTCCTAAAAAAAATAATCAAAACTCACACGTAATTGATTCCAGAGAAATTCAAATAAAAAGCAAAAATATAAGAACCTGTAACCAAGTTTTTTTGTCAACAGACTTGAAATCATCTCTGATATAAAGCAGAGCTCCTGATATCACTCCTGCATGTTTATATAAATATAGCCTATCAAGAAACTTCAAACACATATATGCATGAGTGAACAATCTAAATCTATAGAGAAGAAATTAGGGAAGAAACTTGCCGGTGTCGTAACCAAAGAGAAGACCACCGATTCCGGCGGAGAAAGCAAGACGAAGAACATAAGGATTCTTCCATGTTAGAGAGAAACATTCTCTGAAAGCTGATTCATCTGCTCCTCCATGTATTCCTCCTTCCATCTTTTTTTTTTTGGGTTTATAAGTTTTCTTTAAAGTGTTATAGTCGATTGAGACCGAACACCAAATATAAAGAGTGTGAGTCTCTCTTGTGTTCTGGTTTTTTGTATTCTTCTTTATGCTGAGAAAGTGAGAAAATGAAAAAGTGAGAAAATGATAAGTGGTTATTAATCAATGGAGAATTGATATGGTCCACGACGACTCTTCTCTTACTAGAAAAATCCAATGACTGACTTGTCAAATTTTTAAATGATAAGTAGTTTATTAACTCATTTATTTCCTTTATTTCTATTGTATTTACTTATATTTATCTAAATTACGAGTAATTTATTTATTTGCCTTACATTTTTTAAAAAATTGTTGTTGAAAACAACACCTTGAAATGCCACAAAAACAAGTTTTATGATGTTAGTTTTCATAACATAAAAGTTACAACATCAACTTATTAGTAATGTAAATTGTTGAAATTTTACTACTATAGTTTAGGTCTGAGCGTTTGTAACCATATCCGATATTCGAATCCGATCTGAAATAGCGGATTCAGATCGGATATGCATCCTCTAAAATATTTGAATGGGCTCGATGCTTAGTATATTGGATATCGGGTCGGGATCGGATATATCTCAAAATCCGAAGTAAATCTGAATAAATCCGATGCTTAGTAAAATCGAAGTTTTTTTATATATACTTTAATTTTTTTTGGCACTTGTAAACGTTTTTTGAATTATGTTGAACTATTTCGGGTTTTGATCATATTACGGGTAAAAATACCCGAACCCATAAATACTTCGGTTATAAAATTATATCGGATGTAACTGAATACGAAATGTTATTCGGGTAAGGGCAGATTCTAATCACTTTACCAAACCCGAACCAAACCCGATAAATCTCAAACTGAATCCGATCCAATGGTTTAAAATATTCGAACGGAGCCTCTGAACCTAAACTCGAAGGGGTACCCGAATAGACTGGCCTATGAAAGGTAAACAACAAATTATGAAAGCATTAACTACAAAAATATATATATATTGACTACATACGTCATACTTACATGTATGTTGACTAAAATTATAAAATATTTAGTATTATAATAATAATATTATTGTGTATAAAATCTCTAACTTGCAATTTAATGTTTTGTATTTTGTAGACCCATTAATATAATTATGGATATACTAGCAGAGTTTATGTGATTTGACCGTAGACTAAGCGGGGTGATTCAGTGATTTAAAAAAAAAAATCAAATGTAAGAGAATTGAAGATATAATTATTGAGTGATTCAATTATTAATCTCTTGAATTACATTAAAAGCTTTTTCATTCTTATGATATATTCTCTCCGTTTCACTTTATATGTCCTCTAAAATTCTTTCACACATGTTAATTTTTTATGTATCGCCAACTATTTAGTTATTTAGGCTCCGAATGGAAAACAGATCAAGCGGTTCAGGCGGAACAGGCGGATTAAATGCGGATCATATGGAACAAGTGCGGATCAAACGGATCAAGCGGTTCAAAATAAAGGGTTGAATGGGAAAAGCGGTACATAACATATATTTGAATTAAATATAAATATAATAAATATTGCTATGTTTATAAATATGTATAATATATCATACATAAAATTACTTTAAATACAATACACCGGTAAGAAACAAAAAAACAATATATATTCAAAATATATAAAACTATCATTTATAACCAAGTTTTAGTAAACATAATTATTTAATATCATTATTATTATAGTAATATTAGTTATTGTTATTATTATTTTTTACATTTTTTATTAAAAAACAAAAGATTGTTCATGTATTTCAACTGAACCACTCTAGTATGGGAGTGTTGGATCCGCCTTGCGGTACTTCATAAAAGAATGACCAAAGAAAAAAAAAGATTTTTCTCTTTTTTAAAGTGCGGTACTTTGACGATTTGACCACAATTGTAATAGAAAATTAATTTTTTTGGTGAATGAAAAAAAAAAAGACAGTCCTTTCGTCCACACGCATCGACCACTAATGTTTTCCCTTAAATTTAACTAGTTTTTCTAATATCAAACTTTGGCTAATTTTTTCAAATAATTATTAAAATTTAATTGATTTTACTAATATTTTAGGTAGCTAAAGTATTTTGATCAAATTATATAAGTTGATAGAATTAGTTCACACAGTTCAAAAATATATATTAATAGAAATTTCGATGAGAAAATGTAAAGAACCAAAACTGGGTTTTTTTTTTTTGACAACCAAAACTGACTTTTCAAAGAGTCATTTGAAAAAAAGGTACAAATAAAATTCACTAAAAGTCTTATCGTTCATGTGCTCACTTGAATTCTTTCAAACGTTACAATATACAAAATCATGCCATGCCATGACAAAAATGATAGTTTGTCAATTTACTTTACTTGAGAGTTATTTGCAAAAACTACCTTTTAAAAACAAACTAGATTATAACCCGTCCGAAAGTTATTTTGTAAACTAAAATTTAAAATATACAAAAGATAGAAATGATAAATAAGATATAATTGAAGTGTTATTGGTTCAAATGTGTTGAATTTGAAATTCTTAAAATTTTAGTGAGAATATAATATTTCGTTGATTTGTTGCGCAATATGTGTTTTGATATTTATACCATATTTCTAGTTCGTGATATACGAAATCAAGATTTTAATTTGCACTGTGGACGGAACAATAATTTTTATACATTATTTTAAAAAAAAATTATATTGAGAAAACACATACGGAAATGGTTTGGTTTAAATTATAATAATTTTATTATGATTATGTGATTTATGTAACTTTAAATGATAGTAAAGTTTTCTATCTAACAAAAATGTAAATTATTATAAAAAGTTATATGATGTTATGATATGTGGATATTAGTAAAATAGGAGTACGAGTTAGTTAAGTATATATCGATGTAATTTTAATTGTAAACTTTCTTATTATATGAATTTAGATTATCACACAGCTAATTATTTTATTATTTTATTAAAATCAAATTTCAGAAATTATATATTTATAAGTGCTAAAATGGGTTAAACCGTCTTTTTAATCTACCTCGAATCAGCATGCTATCTTACATGTTTTGACAAACCAACCCACAAAAGACCGTAATTATAAAAACATAACCCTAATCCGCCCCACCATATTACCGTATAATATAAATATTTACTAATTTTGAATATTTGAAATTTTATCAAGTTAAAGTATTTTTTATAATAAGATTTATATCATTTGGTAAGAAGCAATAAGTGGACCAGTGGTTGTCATACCTATGCTGCCATTTTACCGATGTCGAGTTCGACTTCACATACCCTCCATGTGTGGGGGTATTTGGCTATTGGGTCAGCCTGTTGTGTCCCAAAATAATGACAAAAAAAATTTATATCATTTGATCTAATTATGGTTCAATTAAATAAACAGATTAAACCAAACATAAATTTTGAAATTTGGAAATCAGTTAAAGTTTCAAATCCGGATTAAAATCTCTTCTAGTAAGTATCAAAGTAACAGCATACAAACATAAAATATACATTTAATCTCTACAATCATAAATTAATATTATTATATTTTAAATAATTTAATCAATTAAATAGAGATTAAATATTATTTATAAATATAATAATTAATTAGAATATTCATATCTAACAATAAAGATATTATATAGATTTTTTTTTTAAATATATATATTTAGCAACATGTATAATTTATTTTTGTTTGGATACCAAAAATATCTCTGTTTTAATAATATAGATAGGATCGATAGCATTTTTAATTTTAATTAGAGAAATAACATATTTTACCCATACGTTTTTTTGGTCAACATACGTTTCTTTTCTTAACACCATGCATAATTGTTTGTTTTTGAGTAATGACACATCGCCGACGTTAATATAAATCACTATGTCATTTAATAATACGTTACAACATACAAACACTGCCATTCAAAGAATAAGGTACAAGTTCAACTCAAAAGATGAGATATTTGCATTAGATATCATTTATTTTAATTTTCATTTGCATATTAGTACTTTTTGAAAATATAATAAAAAGTAGTATTTTTAAAAAAATCGTTATCCGTCCATTATCGTAAACACTTCTTATTGCTACATCGTATAACATCCATTATCGTACACATCGTACTGTTCAATAGCATTTTTGGGTTGAACACTAGCAAAAAGTGTTAGTTTCTACTATATTTTCAAAAAAATTCTAATACATTAATGAAAGTTAAAATAAGTGATCATCCATGCAAAAACTCCTTCAAAAAATTACTAAAAATTCATAGAAAAAGTATATGATTGGTAGAAAATTGAGGTTGACTCTTGTTCGTTGTGGCAAGATAATAAGACTATCTAATATTAACATGACTTTCTATCCATTTTTTCAGAACATATATATATATATATATATATATATATATATATATATATATATTGTATTTTGATAAGTTTTTGGTGATTGTATTTCTAATATCTAAGTTAGATAATTTTTGTAGAAATTAGGTTTCTGCTCATTGTGGGAAACTAGCTTTTATATAGTAATTAGGTCTTGATTGGTATAACTGTTAGTAGAGCAGTAAAAACAGTATGATGATGAAGCATGTATGTTCTGGTTAATGTAGTGATTGGCAGAGTTGTGAAAAATTATATATAAGTTTATTTAATATATTTATTCGTAAGCATTATATCTATAGTTATATTTATAATATAAATTTTAATAATTTTTATATATTTCAATTGTATTTATTATATTATATTTTTATTTGAAAATTAATAAAAAATCATATAAATTTAAATATTAGTTTTAAAAGTATAAAATTTACACTTTAATATAAACATAATTTTTTTGATATTATTTAACAAAATAAATTAGTTATATAAAATTATTTTAATTTTTTTGATATTTTATAGGTTAATGCTCTATAAAAAATTTCATATGAAAGTATAGAGGAATAAGTGTATTTGCAGAGCATCTGCAGCTTCTAAATATTTTTTTAAATATTTTGTTGATTGGTTGATAAAAGGCTTAATACTTTTTTTAAAAATAAGATGGAAGATGTTAGTTTTTAAGTAGTAGCTACAAATAGATATACCTCTAATTTGTTGTGAGTAACCAAGCTTTGGTCAATGCATTGTAATATATTCCTGAATATATATATATATAGCTTAGTTTATACTTTCTTTTATTTGCTTTTCTGTCTTTTTCTGATTTCGCTTTTTCCTGTGGATTTGTTTAGCCCCTTTTCTTCTAGGGTTTGTTTCAATGAATTCGAATTTGAATTTCATTTCAATCGTTATCTGTTACAGAAGTGTCGAATTTGACGAGTCTTAATGTTCGTGATGATGCTGATTCTCGAGGTTATTCTTTTTTTGTTTTCTCCATTCTCAGGTTGAACCAGAGTAGAGGAACCAAAATTGAAAACTTTGAACTTTCCACAGTTGATTCGAATCTGGAATATAAGCAAAATGAGTGCTTAATCAGTGTTTTTTTGTGTGGAAAGTTTGAATACGATATGAGTCTACTACATACATACTTAATTTAACAATGACATCATATTATTTTCCCGAATAATTATAGTCTCACGAATTTAGACTTTCTTTGGTTTACTAGGTTTGATAATAGAGTTTAAGAAAAAAAGAAAAAAAAAATTCAATTTCAGTTTATGTATCCTTTGTTGCTTTGCTTTCTATATTTAATTATTCGAAAGTGAACGACCAAACTATAATCTGGCATCATCTAAACATGTTCAGATCCGAAGAAACTTATAAGTATTTGTTCAACTAAACTTACAAGGATTTTTTGAAAATCTGTTCCAAAAAAATCTATATTAAAAATTGAGTATCAGTCATGTCTCTAAAAACCAAATCATTGAAACCCTCCATCTTTTTTTTCTTCATTTTTTCTGTTTACAATGTTTTGGAAGGAGCATTTTTTGGAAGGAGCAATTTTGATAACATCATATTATTTTCCCGAACAATTTATTTGATAGCTCTTCATTTGAAGCATTTTTCACGCCTTCATTATTGGGTTATACAATATTTGGAAAAAAAAATTATTTTGAAATAATAAACTCATGAAACAAAATGAAACTCCAACTTAAAAAAAAATCACGGATAAAAAAAAGATTAGAAGTATTTGTTCAAATGACTAACTACATGAGTATTTAAGTTTTAATTCATCAGTAAAGTGGCTTTAAGTTTTGGTAGGGACAAATATTTATCATAAATATCAACTACAAAAATAAAAGTAAAAGTATTTAAGCATAAACAACTTTGGCCATGAAATATCAAATCCGCTTAGATTCTTGAGATATCTTATTATATAAAGTTGGATCACTCGACATGAATGTGACACGTATGATAATTTTAAATCACGAGATTGTGACATTTGTCACGGTTTTTTATTTAGATTTTGACATGTGTCAATTTAATTAAATATAAAATAAAATGAATTAAAGTAAATATTAAAAAATATTAAACTAAAAAAAGACAATTTAAAAAAAGAGAAAACAAGAATAAGTAATGAAAACTTACAATAAAGAAAAGTGATAAAAGGAAACTTATAAGTTTATACCACGACCAAACTTAAAAATGAAAATTATAAATATACTATAAAATTAAAAGGATAATTATTAATATACGACCAAACTTAAAAGTTTATAATCATTTCTATTATGACAAAAAAAAACTTAAAAAGGAAAATTATTAATATACAACCACGACCAAACTCAATATAATAATCTAAACATTTTTAATTTTAAAATGTGTGACTTTTAAAACTTAAAAAATCGATCAAAACTATCTTATAAACTGAAAAAATAAAATTTATTATTTCATTTAGCTAAAAGATAAACCACATAATATTTTATTAAAGTTGAATATGTGTTATTAATTATTCACAAAAAATAAATATATACTTTTACACATTAAAATTAAAAATCCAATAATCGTATCCAAGGGTATTTACAGCATATGTTTCACCAAAATTTTCCTTTAAAGATTTATTTCATAAGTTTTTGAAATTAATCATAAATATTTTTTAAGTACCTGATTTCTTATATGTTTAGATTTCATATAATAAAATCTAAACATGTCAAATTTTTAGCCCTTGGCCATTTGTCGCCAGTCCCGGCTCTTACCCATGGCGAGAGGGGCGACCGCCTTAGGTCCACGCCCAAATTTCTTGTTTTTTATGTTTTAAATTTTTATTAAAAAGCCCTGATCTATCATCTTTTTTTTTATGGCAAACACTTGATCTATTATTATCTATATAAATAATTAAGTAAGGTCCGTATCTATATCTATGTGATTAACAAAATGGGCTCATAATCTAAACTTATTTTGGCATTCTAAAATATCACATATTTACGGTTTATTAGATTTTTATACTTTTAAAAGATAACACATTATAAAAAAAATATTAATACACATTAACTTCTTTTTTACCATGTCATTACTTTCCACATAATATTTTGACAAACTAATATATCTCAGTCCACAAAAACGTTTTATGTCTTTCATCCATATTAAATTTGTTTTCCACACTCTATTATCGTCAATAATGTATGCACTTCACATTTTTCTTTCTCTAAAACTATATTGCCTCATAGAGTCCCAACTAGCGCTTTTGCATACATAAACTTTATCTTGCAAATTTAAGAAAGAGACATAACACATACTTTCGAAGAGGTTTCCAATTTAGTATCTTTTTTGTTACGTTTTGCTTTTCTTATCTGGTAGCTTCATTTTGTTTTTGCTCCAGTATTTTTCTCTCATCCTAAATAGATCGTTCTAAAATTGGAAAACTTAGGCATTTGAAATTTTTACAAATGCAAAGTGTTTTGTATAACCAAATATATCCAATTCCTCTCTAATTTCACTATGGAGTCAGTGGTTTTGATCAAACGTATGAGTTTTTATGGAAGAAAAAAAATTAAAAAGTGATCACTTCGTCTTTAGTTTTGTTGTAGACTATGTTCTCGAAGTTTTTTAGATTTTGTCAAAATGAGTTATGGGCAAAATACAATATTATCTTATATATGTGTAATTGACTATGAACAAAATAACGTATAATCAATTTTTTTTTTCTAGGTTTAAATATGTTGATTGATTCTTTAATTGCAGTTTTTCAGAAAAGGAAAGGTACACAAGTTTTTTTTCCAGATGGTTCCCAATGCCTCATGAGTTGCTTCTCCATAATGAATCTATCAAACATGAGAAAAACTATCGCCCAATTTAAAAGTCCAAATCATGTATCAATATTTTGTTTGTTTGTACTATGAACTTGTAGTTAATATTCATGACGAGAAAGTGTTTTTCATTGAGATTTTTCGGTTTGTGTAAAGAGTTATTAATTATGAGAGTTTTGGAGTTTCTAACTTGAGTAATAAAATGTAGAAATATAAATCACATGCTTGAAATTGATCTTGAAATATGTCCGAAACGTCATGCTCAAAACTTGCACGAAATAATAGTGATACTAAAAACGTATACGAATACGATCCGCGCATAATCATTAATAAATAAAATTTTGTTATATTTTATGAAAAAGGAAATAAATTCTTTTTGTTGGATGTAAGGATGTGTTTTCTTCTTCTTTGTGCATGGTGGGATAGGTTTTAAATAGAAAAAAACCCAACCACCAAAACCATGGCTCAGTTATGAAGAAGCCGTTTGAATTTGCTTTCGTTGATGGAAATTGAATTTTGAGAGCAGAATAGGGGTCTCGATCGTTTCAGAGGAAGTAGAAATAGAGATATTGAATTTTGAGCAGAATAGGGGTCTCGATCGTTTCAGAGGTAAGTAGAAATAGAGATATTGAATTCTGAGCATCTCGATCGTTTTAGAGGGAAGTAGAAGATAGAGAGATTGAATTAGGGGTCGCGATCGTTTCATGGGAAGAAGTAGAAGATAGAGAGATAGTTCATAAAAAGAGGGAAAAAGAGAAAAAATACAGAGGTTTTTGATTAATGATGAAGACGACTATCTGAAGAGAGAGAGAGAGAGTCTAATAAAATTTGAGGTTTTGTTTTGTTTTATTTTATTTTATTTATTGTTATTTTTCATCTTTACTGAACTGTGTTAAAATAGCGAAAGAGAAGGGAAAGAGAGAGAGAGAGGGAGAGAGAATCATGGAGATTTAATCAGTTGGTTCGGTAATTCTTGGACTTTTACTTTCACAATTTTAGATTAGGGTTTATATCTTTAATTGATTCATATACTTTTCGAGATTGAGGCATTTCTACAAATTCTATATACGATGATATAGAGAATCATGGTTTTGTTTGTGGCATCGCAAGTTGGGTTGCCAAATATCAGAAAATCTGAGAATCTCCCATCTGAGAATATCCCAAATGTCGGAAAAATATGTGTTCATCTAAGATGATTTGCCAATCAGAGTGAGGTAAAGTTTGCAACTTTATTTCATGGCTTGCGTAGATTGTGTGGTGCTTCAGAAATCTTTAAACCAATGTTTGGTTTTGATAAGATTAATACATATGCCCAATGTTCAAAAAATCGCTAAGCGCTAGTCGGGCGGCCGGGTTCCGCCTAGCGCCAAGCCCAAAAATCAGCGATTAATCAATGATTAATCATTGATTAGTTTTTAATATTATTTTATTTTATTTATATTAAAACTTAATATATAATGTTAAATATGCATTATTATGTGGAGAAATATGTATTAATAATACTAATATATTGTATTTTAATATTATTTTATGTAATTTATATTGAAAATTAAATATATGATATTACATATAATTATAAAATTGAAATGGATCCAAATACAACAAAAACTCAATATTTAACATCATATATTAATTTTTTAATATAAATTAAATAAAATAATCATTGATTAATCGACGATTTTTTAAAAAAGCGTTGAATTTTGTTAAAAAGCGGTTGACCGCTGAATTATCCGCACATGCACTAATCGGGACGGTGAGTCTCCGACTTGCGACTAGGAGGCCGCCTAGGCGGCTATGCGGCCACTTTTTAGAACATGGCATATGCCTAACTGATTCTGGTGCTTGTTTAATCCTCTGGAATTGGAATTAGCTTATCCTAGATGAACACAAGTATTACTTACGGTTAACTGTGCTTTTGCTCCTAGTCGTGTGGAATGTGGATTTAGAGATATTAATTGCGCTGCTTATTGGTTATGGTACCAGCAAAGTATTTGGATTATTGTACCCCCTCCTTTGCAATGTGCAGCAAACGGGATTCACATCCCAATGTCGTTGCTTGCTTTCACGTAGGGATGTGGCTCTAATTAACACCCCTACTTTCACGGTCCTCCTATCCTTGAGGCATTTGTACAAATTCTGGATAAAATGATATAGAGAATCATGGTTTTGTTTGTGGCATCACAGGTTGGGTTGCCAAAATCTGAGAATCTCCTATCTGAGAATTTCCCAAATATCGGAAAAATATGTGTTCATCTAAGATACTTTGCCAATCAGAGTGAGGTAAAGTTTGCAACTTTATTTCATGGCTTGCGTATATTGTGTGGTGCTCCAGACATTTTTGAACCAATGTTTGGTTTTGATAAGATTAATACATATGCCTAGCTGATTATGGTGTTTATTTAATCCTCTGGAATTGGAAATAGCTTACCCTAGATGAACACAAGTATTACTTACGGTTGACTGTGCTTTTGCTCCTAGTTGTGTGGAATGTGGATTTAGAGATATCAATTGCGCTGCTTATTGGTTATGGTAGCAGCAAAGTATTTGGATTATTGTACCCCCTCCTTTTCTTAAGTCACCTTTGCAATGTGCAGCAAACGGGATTCACATCCCAATATCGTTGCTTGCTTTCACGATCCTCCTATCCTTGAGGCATTTCTACAAATTATGGATACGATGATATAGAGAATCATGGCTTTGTTTGTTGCATTGCAGGTTAGGTTGCCAAATGTCGGAAAAATCTGAGAATCTCCCATCTGAGAATTTCCCAAATGTCGGAAAAATCTGTGTTCATCTAAGATGCTTTGCCAATCAGAGTGAGGTAAAGTTTGCAACTTTATTTCATGGCTTGCGTAGATTGTGTGGTGCTCCAGACATCTTTGAACTAATGTTTGGTTTTGATAAGATTAATACATATGCCTAGCTGACTATGGTGCTTGTTTAATCTTCTGGAATTGGAAATAGCTTACCCTAGATGAACATAACTATTACTTACGGTTGACTGTGATTTTGCTCCTAGTTGTGTGGAATGTGGATTTAGAGATATCAATTGCGCTGCTTATTGGTTATGGTAGCAGCAAAGTATTTGGATTATTGTACCCCCTCCTTTCCTTAAGTCACATTTGCAATGTGCATCAAACGGGATTCACATCCCAATGTCGTTGCTTGCTTTCACGATCCTCCTATCCTTGAGGCATTTCTACAAATTATGGATACGATGATATAGAGAATCATGGCTTTGTTTGTTGCATCGCATGTTGGGTTGCCAAATGTCGGAAAAATCTGAGAATCTCCCATCTGAGAATTTCCTAAATGTCGGAAAAATCTGTGTTCATCTAAGATGCTTTGCCAATCAGAGTGAGGTAAAGTCTGCAACTTTATTTCATGGCTTGCGTAGATTGTGTGGTGCTTCAAACATCTTTGAACCAATGTTTTGTTTTGATAAGATTAATACATATGCCTAGCTGATTATGGTGCTTGTTTATTCCTCTGGAATTGGAATTAGCTTATCCTAGATGAACACAAGTATTACTTACGATTGACAGTGCTTTTGCTCCTAGTCGTGTGGAATGTGGATTTAGAGATACCAATTGCGCTGCTTATTGGTTATGGTAGCAGCAAAGTATTTGGATTATTGTACCCCCTCCTTTTCTTAAGTCACCTTTGAAATGTGCAGCAAACGGGATTCACATCCCAATGTCGTTGCTTGCTTTCACGATCCTCCTATCCTTGAGGCATTTCTACAAATTTTGGATACGTTGATATAGAGAATCATGGCTTTGTTTGTGGCATCGCAGGTTGGGTTGCCAAATGTCGGAAAAATCTGAGAATCTTCCATCTGAGAATTTCCCAAATGTCGGAAAAATATGTGTTCATCTAAGATGCTTTGCCAATCAGAGTGAGGCAAAGTTTGCAACTTTATTTCATGGCTTGCGTAGATTGTGTGGTGCTTCAGACATCTTTGAACCAATGTTTGGTTTTGATAAGATTAATACATATGCCTAGCTGATTCTGGTGCTTGTTTAATCATCTGGAATTGGAATTAGCTTATCCTAGATGAACACAAATATTACTTACGGTTTACTGTGCTTTTGCTCCTAGTCGTGTGAATGTGGATTTAGAGATATCAATTGCGCTACTTATTGGTTTTGGTAGCAGCAAAGTATTTGGATTATTGTGCCCCCTCTTTTTCTTAAGTCACCTTTGCAATGTGCAGCAAACGGGATTCACGTCACAATGTCGTTGCTTGCTTTCACGATCCTCCTATCCTTGTTGGTTTGCTTATCATCTGCAAGAAGTTTTCTATTCTGGATGTCCAAGTTTAGAACCATCTCGATTACTCTACCGCAAAATTTATTCTTTGGTTTCCCCGCATAATGGATTGTTTCTCTGAGCCGTAGGAGCAATAGCTTTCTATAGGAACTAAAGCAGCATCCTCATGTTGATTCATTTTTGCAGCCAACTCAGCATCTGTTAGTAGTTACGCCAGGAAATGTTCATTACTATAACTGAGGATAGAGAGCTCTACTCAATCACTAAAACCTTTTGCTCAAATCCATGGTGTGTAGGTAATTCCACACGATCTTGCCTTTGCTTGCATTTTCATTTCTTAGGCTGATGAAATCAAGCTCATTTCTGCTAACACACTTCCTCTGATCAAGAATGGCCAAAGGCACTGGCACATGATCAGTGGGAAAAAAAAGAAGGAAGCTCTCCACTAATTCAGGAGTCTCTCACAATCACTTAAGTAAGGCTGATTATATGGAAAGATAACCAGCTCTTGAGGCAAGCTCTTTTAACTTATAACTATTAACTAACATTGGGCTTTTTAATTGTCATTGTCTTTTTTTTTTGAACTTGTGGATGTAACTAAGAGAGAGAGAGATTTTAGACATGCATTTGTTATATGTACAGTCAATCAAAAGCCACGAGAACACAAAATCTTTTTAATTGGTTATAACTAACTTAGAGCATCCCCATCAATGGGTTTTCAAAGGGTATCTCACCCTTAAAATAATATTAAAAAAAGAAAAATGAAGAGAGAGATGAGAATCGGTTCTCATTTGAGAATTTTTGAGATACCCATGAGAACTTTTCTTCACATTTGTTTTTTTTTTAATTGGTTTATTTCTTGTTTTAAAATTAAAATTTAATTATATAATTCAACCACAATAAAATATGATTATTTTATTGTTAAGATATTTTAATGGGTATCTAAGAGCATCATTATTGGGGGCTCTTAAGGGGTTTCTTAACCCAAAAAATAAATAAATAAATAAATAAAATTATGAACAGTGTAAGAACCGGTTCTTAAATAAGAGTTTTAAGAACCGGTTCTTAAGGGGGTTCTTACACTATTCTTAGGCACGTGTCAATTTCTAATTCGCCGATTTTTTTTTTTTTGCCAAATTTTTTTTTTTAAACTTTTTCTTAACTTTAACTTAAAAAAAAATTCTTACCTTTTTTTTTAAAACTTTTTCTTAACTTCAACTTTAACATTCTAAACTTTTTTTTACATATTAATAAATTAGAATCTTTACATAATGAATTTGAATCTTTACATATTAAACTTTTTTTTACATATTAATGAATTGGAATCATTCGGTGGGTGAACACGAAGCGATTCATAAACAAGATCAGAAAAAAACAAATTGGGCGTTCTTTTGCATTTTTTTTTTCAAAATCTATGTTTAAAATGTTATGTTTTTATGTCAATTATGTTTAATTAAAAAATAAACTCTATTTAAAATAAAACAAAATTTTTAATTTTTTTTAAGAACCCCTAATAGGGTTCTACCAATAAAACAGCAAAAACATAAGTTTCTTAACGGAGTTTCTTAACTTCAAAATTATAATTAAATATTAGTTAAGAAACCCATTTGGGTTTCTCCCAATAATGATGCTGAGCACCTCTATTGGAAGGTTCTCAACATGGGTATCTCAACTTAAAAAAAAAAAATATTATTATTTAATTGTGTGAGTATCTCAAAAAGTTGAGATACCCATATGAAAGTATCTCAAATGAGATACTTTCATATGGATATCTCAACTTTTTGAGATATTCACACAATTAAATAATATATTTATTTTTTTTAAAGTTGAAATACATATGATGAGAACCTCCAAATGGAGTGCTCTAAACCAATAAAGATGCTTTTTATAACTAATTAAGGAAATGGGAAAGTGGTATTCAGGTTCCTAAGCCCAATCTCCCTTAGGACATCACCAATGGAGACACCATAATGGGTGTCTTAAGTTATTTGTGAATTAAATTTAATTAATTTATTTTGTTTAAGACACTTTTGGTTAAGAAGACTTCCAATGGAGACACTTAATTTGAGTGTCTTAAAAAAATTCATTTTAATCTATAAAAGCATTTAAATAAAAATTTAAATATACATGAGAAGAAAAAAATTGAAAACATAATGTTCTAAATCATAAACGGAAAAAGAACGGTGAGTTTTAATGTTGACGTTGTCGCCATTGCCATACATGTTCAACCAAATCATCTTTCAATTGTTGATGCTTGTTTCTATCACGGAGTCGAGTTCGAATGCCCAGCATTTGGGAGACATTTGTAGGCATATCTGTAGAAAACGTCAAATCCACATGTGAACTTCCTTCTCCGTGTTCGAACTCTGATACATCATACTGAGTGTACCCAGCTCGTTCGTCTTCTACTATCATATTGTGGAGTATGATACATGCTCTCATAATCTTTCCGACTTTTCCCTTATCCCAAAAAAGAGCTGGGTTTTTAACAATGGCAAACCGAGCTTGCAAGACTCCAAAAGCACGCTCGACATCCTTTCGGACAGATTCTTGACGTTCAGCAAATAAACATGCTTTTGGATCCTGTGGAAGTGAAATTGATTGGATAAAAGTTGGCCATTTGGGATAAATACCATCTGCGAGGTAGTAAGCCAATTTATACTCCCTTCTGTTGACAGAGAAACGCACTTTTGGAGCTTTACCTTGGAGTATATCATCAAAAACCGGTGATCGGTCAAGAATATTTAAATCGTTTAAGGTACCTGGCCCGCCAAAAAATGCGTGCCATATCCAGAGATCATATGAAGCTACAGCCTCTAAAACAATAGTGGGTTTTCCAGATCCACGTGAATATTGCCCTTTCCAAGCGGTGGGGCAATTCTTCCACTCCCAATGCATACAATCGATGCTTCCTATCATCCCTGGAAATCCCCGTTCCTCTCCGACATAAAGTAACCGTTGAAGATCCTCTGGCGTGGGTCTTCTTAGGTACTCATCTCCGAACAAATATATTATTCCTTCCACAAATTTTGATAAGCATGAAAGAGCAGTACTTCCACCGAGGCGGAGGTATTCGTCGACTTGGTCAGCCGCAGCACCATATGCTAGGAGACGAATTGCCGCTGTACACTTTTGAAGGGGAGAGAGACCAAGCCTTCCAGTAGCATCTTTCTTTTGTCGAAAGAAAGGATATTCATTTGAGAGTCGGTCAACGATACGCAAGAACAAGTGTTTGGTCATTCGAAAACGACGTCGGAATAAATGAGGCGGGTAAGTTGGTTGATCACTAAAATAATCGTTCCATAACTGCATGTCTCCGTCTTCGCGATCTCTGTTGATATAGACTCGTTTTGCTTTTGGCTTGGTTGCTTCTTCGTGATCATCAAAATTACTAAACATATCATCGAATTCTTTATTGAATTCTTGATTAAATTCTTCATCGAATTCTTGATTGAATTGTTCAAACTCTTGATCAATTGATCCTTGGAAATGATTATGAGAAGAAGATGCCATATAAGAGAAGGACACAAAGGTATGTAATAGAAGAGAAGGAGAGGAGAAATAGATTATACTTTTGTTATAGAAGAGAAGAGACTATAGTATCACACGGCAAGAAGAGAAGGAGAGGAGAATGAGAATAAATAAGCCAATGAAGAAAGAGAAGAAGGTTTGTAATAGAAGTTGAAGAGATTATGAGTTATTGTTGTATTAGTTTTTATGCCATGTTGGTGTTTATATGCAAGACAGAATAAAAATGTGTGGTGTATGCAAAACTTAAAAAGCAACAAAAGCAAAATGATTGGTTAAAAATTAAAGACATATGACCAAAAGCAAAATTCAGATGCAACACAAATTAAAGCAAAATGTGTTGTGTATGACAAAATATTGTCTAAAACAATTTTATTGATCTTTAACAACAACAAACAAAAAAAAAAATTATTTGATAACGTAGTGTGAGAACCAATAGGAGAATATTATAGCATTATTATACAAATGTAGACATAATGAAATAACAGTGACATTAGATAGACCAACGTTGGATAGAAGGTTTGGCTTGAAAATAACGGACGACCTAACTGCACGGGGCCATGAGAGATCCCATCATCACACTCACACACAACTACACAACTCAAAATCTTAAAAACAAAAACTCATTAAACCATGACAGCCAAAATTTGAAACCGAAACCTACAATTACGGGGGGTATAAGCGTTTAAAGTGCGTTTTGACTTTAAATTACTTGTCCCTCTTGTATAGTATTAATTGGCTGCTTGCTTGCTTGCTTTTCAAAGTGCACTATACTGAATCCATGTCTTGATCTGGTCTCTAAACGGAGTTCGATTTTGAGGTACGATTCCAGTTGATAATTTACTCACACAACAAATAAACAAAAGGTTAAAAAGCAAGCAAAATTAGCACAGCAAAAAAAAAAAGTATACAAATCAAGACAAGAGTAATAATATAAGTATCACTTCATTTGAAATATAAATACATAAACTACAATGTGAAGAAGTTCATAAACTTGAAACATTAATACATCAAAGTGGAAACTAATCAGTACATAAACTGGAATTAGAAAGGATTATGGAAACACATAAACTAGAAATACATAAAGGATTTGGATTTGGAAGATAATGGATTGTTCAGGACAACATGTCATTAATCAGCTTGTTCTTTAGAAGGATTTCTATATCAGATAATGGCTCAGTTTTGGCAAGGAGATTCTCCAGCATCTTTTTATCTGACAGCTTACCTTCTTTATATGACAGCTTCTCCTTCCTATCATAATCCTTCTCCTTTATCTCCCACATCCTCTGGTACTTCAACAGCTTCTTCTCTTCTTCCTCAATTGATGTCTTGGTCATTGGCCTTTTAAGCATCGCCTTTGAAGCTTTAATACCAGGAGGTCTTACCATGGTTTCATCCTCTTCATTGTTAACTGACTGAGAGCTGGCAGACTGTGCAGGACCTTCCTCAGACTTCCCTTTTTTAGAACTGCCTTCACCTTTACCTTCATGGTCAGTAGACGAGAGACTACACCATTTCTGCTCAGTCTTAAGCTCATTCCATGCGTGCTCAAGGGTGAATTTAGCCTTGTAGTCATTGAAGAATATTTCATGTGCCAGCTTCAGATAATCTTTGGGAGCATGGCCATTTTTCTTCTGATTTTCTGCAGCCTTATAGGCTCCACAAAACTTGCTAACCTGGTCAGTAATCTTCCTCCACCTCTGCTTACACTGATTAGCCGGTCTCTCCGCACCAGCTGCAATGTTAGGACTCTCACCATATAATGCTGCTATGCGGTTCCAAAATGTTGAAGATTTCTGCTCATTTGACACCACCGAATCTTTGCTGGTGTTTAGCCAACTGCTGATGAGCACAAGATCCTCAGAGGGTTTCCATCTCTTTCTCTGTTTACGTTCCACAGAAGTGTCTTCATCATCAGACCACTAAGTACTAAATACTGGTATTTCAGATGATCCAATTGGCATAGTTTGGGGAAAACTACCATAGGGAATGTGTTGAGGGTATTGGCTTTCATGTTGACTACTTAAAAGGTCCAGAAAGTTGGACCTTTGAATATATGGATTAGGAGAATCCATAACCTAGTTTAAGAGACTTAAGAACGAGAAGAGGAAACTGAAGAACAAAAGTGGAAGAGGTTGAAGAAAGGTTTTGAAAGATTAAGAAAGATAAGATGTGGTTTCAGGTTTCGGTGTATAGGTTATTATATAGGAAGAGGTTGAAGTTTTTTTCTTTTGTTTAATAAGAGAGGAAGTTGTGCAAATGTTATTTATTATGCATTCAATTACATGTCTATTCTTTACCTAATCTATAAATTACCGTTCATTATATTAAAACTGAGAAACCAAGACATAGTTTCAGTTTCATCATAGATTCAGTTTCAGTTTCAATAAGAAAGGAAATTCAGCATATCTAAGTTACGAGTTAACTAAAGCAATCATCATATCTAACCAACATCACATCTACAGTTCAAACCATTATCACACATACACAGATTAACTTTGATGTAGACACATATCTACTGAATTTATTACCAATTAAGCAATGAATTACACCTAATTTTCAACTACCTATTAACGGCAAAACTCTCAGTCAAGAAACATACATTCTTTTACGTGTGAACATCTGAGTATGGTCCCTTGCATCTTTCATAATCCATTAACCTGAAAATCCAAATTTCAGAAACATCACAATGCAACACTTTTAACAAACCACAAAATCTCTGTTAATTCACACAAAATCTTACCTAAGAATGATGCAGTAATCTCCTTGGTTTCTTTTATGCACCATATACCATGCAACAATGGGATGAAATCACGAATTAGCTCTCATCAGCAAACCAAAATTATATAATTATCCAAACATTGCTAATAAATCTAAAACATAATAGATCAAATTCGAATAAACCTAAAAACAATGAGATGAAAACAAATTTTTTATGAAATCAGAAGTTAATCCGATTTTTTACAATTAGCCATTCCATCACAAATCTGTAAAATAAATTCAATCAAATCTCAAATTCAATTAAAACCTAATTTCAATCACAGGAAAAAACCCTAAAATCAATTACATGAAACCTAGAATGTGAAGAACCCTAATTTTAACCTCAGAATCCTAAATTCAATTATCTCAAAACCGATTGCAAACAACACTAATCCAATCTCATCAATTAATAAAACACGATCTACCTAAGAGAACACATATTTCTTACCATGATATCGATTAGACAGTGGTGAAAGATTTTGAGATTGATTTTGCGAACCAAATTCGCCGATTCTGAGCATGAAAGACTCAGAACGGAGAATCCACCATTTATCACGCCATTTCCGATTGATTTCTTCCCTCAAATCGGAAGATTGACTCCGATTGGCTTTGAAATCGTAAAATCACCTCCGGAGAAACTGAAGAAAGAGAGAAAGGAAGAGAGACCGACTCAAACAATTTTTTTTTCCTTTTCCCGTTTTTATTTTTCCGCAACCACTCATAAATCGCCACCTGTCCATTCTTATGACTGAAAAAGATCTTATTTAAGACACTTTTATAAACTTAAGACCCTTTTATTCTTGTTTTAATTATTTTAAAATCTTTAAAACACTTCTTAAGACCCGACAAGGTCTGCGTTGATCATGGCCTTAACTTGCACGACATAACAAAAGCATAACTAAGAGCAGAGACAAATAAGTCTTCTCTTCCTCGTTGACCATTCGCATTCTCGTGGCCCGGTCACTAGTGGTGGGACATATTATCCGGGATCCGTTGAGATCCGATATGAAAAAACGGATATTTGGAGGGGCCGGATCTGGATCTGGATCTGGATAGTAAAATCTCAGATCCGGATCCGGATATCCTGATTTTAAGGTCCGGATATTCGGATCCGGATCCGGTTCCTTTAAATATATTAAAATAATATCTTATTAATAAAATATTAAGAGAAATTGATCAAAATGGCACTTTTTGAAAACTTTCTCACCAAACTAGCACCCTAATAAAAAAGCTCCATTATTAGCATTCATTAAAGAGGCAAAAGACAACTTTGCCCATAGGATTTGAGATATTTAACATTGTAAGTTTTAGAAATTTCTTTGACTGTATTCAATTTCCAGAAATTCATCGCCGGCGATTGATCTGGTTATCTGTGAAGATTGTGCCGTCGTCATCGCCGGAATTATCAGCCGTCGTCACAGCTCAATATCGCAGGTTCATTTTTAACTATTTCATCGTTTCGTATTTTATGGTTTCGATTCTCGGTTTCGATTTTATGGTTTCGATTCTCGGTTTCGATTTTATGGTTTCGATTCTCGGTTTCGTTTTGTATAATGCTTATGCGAAATTCAATTGAAATCAATCGATTTGGCGGAATTAGTGAATCGATTAAGTTAAGTGTGTGAATTCTCTGTGTTTTGATGGAGTTCAGGCGTGGACTTCATTGTTGGTACGCTTAGGAATGTGATATATTGCGCTTGTGAAATATGGTTGAGATTTATTGTGTCTGTGGAGAGTGGAGAACAAACGAAAATCTTCAGTGTGAATTTGTATTGGATACAAAACGAGGATCAACAATGTTTGAGTTTGATGAAAATCTCAATTACAATGATTTGTTTGAGATGGTTGTTGAAGACTTTGAGATTGACTGCTCAATTAGTAATGCTGCACTTAGCTATGGACTCCCATTGAAGATGAGGTTTATGGCAGAGAAATTTCCTCCTGTGTTTGTTAAAAACGACCGCCAACTAAGAAGTTTCATCAACAACATAAAAGGAAATCCAGAACTGATTCCTTTGTATGTAACGGTTAGTATATATTCTTAGCTTCGTTATTTCTTAGCTTCGTTATAAATATTCGCTTCATACTTTATAGTTCAGTTACTTTTTAATCTAATGTTTTCTTCTAATCTAATGTTTTCTTCTCCAGGTGACTGATATATGCAACATTCTTCCTTACGGGAATTCTCATGTGAGTGCTTCATTATACTTTTTCTGTTTCTTGTTCATTTCGGAAGATTTCGGAAGACTTTCAGAAATACTTTATTTTTGTTCCTAAATGGTTCTTTTATGCGTTTCATTTCCAAGAAATGATCATTTTTTCATCATTTGTATCTTTCTTTGTGTAGCAAAACAACAACACATGTTCGAATGCTTCATTTACGCATGGAAATCAACAGGTAATATAGTACTTTCATAAATCCTCTCTGCATGATACCTTTTCCTGTTTCTTGTTCATTTAAATTCAGATTCCTCTCTGCATGATACCTTTTTCTGATACATTCAGATTCAGGTGACTGATATATGCAACATTCTTCCTTACGGGAATTCTCATGTGAGTGCTTCATTATACTTTTTCTGTTTCTTGTTCATTTCGGAAGATTTCGGAAGACTTTCAGAAATACTTTATTTTTGTTCCTAAATGGTTCTTTTATGCGTTTCATTTCCAAGAAATGATCATTTTCATCATTTGTATCTTTCTTTGTGTAGCAAAACAACAACACATGTTCGAATGCTTCATTTACGCATGGAAATCAACAGGTAATATAGTACTTTCATAAATCCTCTCTGCATGATACCTTTTCCTGTTTCTTGTTCATTTAAATTCAGATTCCTCTCTGCATGATACCTTTTTCTGATACATTCAGATTCAGGTGACTGATATATGCAACATTCTTCCTTACGGGAATTCTCATGTGAGTGCTTCATTATACTTTTTCTGTTTCTTGTTCATTTCGGAAGATTTCGGAAGACTTTCAGAAATACTTTATTTTTGTTCCTAAATGGTTCTTTTATACGTTTGTATCTTTCTTTGTGTAGCAAAACAACAACACATGTTCGAATGCTTCATTTACGCATGGATACCAAGAGGTAATATAGTACTTTCATAATTCCTCTCTACACGAAACCTTTTATCTGTTTCTTGTTCATTTAAGAAGACTTTCCTAAATACGTTATATCAAATTTCTCTCTTTATTTGTGTAGGAACTTCATAGATCAAATGGAAGTGGCAATTCAACATCTGATGCAAACAAAAGCACATGTTCAACTGCTGATATTTTGCGTCCTGCTCCAGATATTTCTCCTCCTAGTATATGTATATCACATTCCACCCGAGGTTCTGATGATTTATACGTGAACAGACATTTTAAGAACAAAGATGAGCTAATGCTTCACATGAGAAAATGGGCATTAGAGTGGAAGTTTGAGTTCAGGTCTCTCTGGTCAAACAAGACAAGGGCGATATTAGGTTGTGTTGATGGCAATTGCAGCTGGAGGATGCGTGCATCAAAGCTTCCTTCTTCTGATTACTTTGTGGTGAAGAGGTATAATCATAAACATACATGTGATACGACACACAGACATGCCAACCATAGGCAAGCCTCTGCCAAAGTTCTTGGCACTTTACTCTGTAGCAACTATGGAGAAAAGAAATATGGACTCAAACCAAAACAAATTATGGAGCAAGTCAGAATTGACCATGGCGTACACATTGACTACAAACAAGCTTGGAAAGTGAAAGAGTACGCCCAGAATTTGATAAGAGGGACTCCTGAGGATAGCTATTACAACCTCTCAAAATGGTTGTTTCAGGTTAATGAGAAAAACCCTGGATCAAAGGTTTATGTTGAGTTGGATGATAATGGAAAATTCAAATACTCCTTTGTTGCATTTGGTCAATCGATAAGAGGTTTTGAGCTTATGAGAAGAGTGATTGCTGTAGATGGTACTTTCCTCAAGGGAAAGTTTAAGGGAACGTTGCTTGGAGCTAGTGCACAAGACGGTAACTTTTCGTTATACCCTCTAGCATTTGGGATAGTTGACTCAGAAAACGAACACGCGTGGATTTGGTTTTTTAGAGGGCTCAAAAGTGTGATCCCAGATGCGTCTGATTTGGTGTTTGTTTCAGATAGAGCTCCAGCCATTGCAAAAGCACTTTCAATGATTTATCCACTTGCACATCACGGTATTTGTCGAATTCATCTCTTGAGGAATATTAAACCAAAGTTTGGAAAAACTGGATTGTTGCCACTAGTAGAAGCTGCAGCTGATGCTTATACTCGTCATGAGTTTTGTGGAATCTTCAGTGACATAAGAAGAAGAAGCCCAAAATTAGCTGATTATTTAGAAGGTTCTGATTTTGCAAAGTGGGCTCGATCTTATGCACCTGCGAACCGGTACAATATTATGACAACCAACATTGCAGAGTCGCTGAATTCGATGTTGAACTTGCCTCGCGAGTTGCCTATAATTTCTCTCCTTGAGACCATTAGGTTAACTCTTACAACGTGGTTTCATGAACGTCGGGAAAAAGCTTCTAAACACAAAAATCTTGTCACACCACGTGTAGTGAAGGAGATGATAGCAAGGTATGATGCTGCAATGAAACTTGATGTTTTCCAAGTGGACCGATATGAGTTTGAGGTCAAGGACGAAACCCGGAAGTACATTGTTCACCTGGAAAACAAGCAGTGCACTTGCTACGTTTTTGACATTGACAGGATTCCTTGTATTCATGCTATTGCTGCTGCTAAGCGCACAAAAAAGGATGAGAACAAGTACGTTGATGATATGTACTTAACGGAAACATGGGCTAAAGCATATGCTGAGAGCATACATCCGTGTGGAGATTTAACGACCTGTGTTTTTCCAGATTCTGTATCTGAATATTCATGTGCACCACCTACTACTAAGCCAAGCAGCGGGAGACCTCCGAAAATGAGAAAGAGATCAGCGGGAGAGTTTGGTGTACCCGGTTCAAAGTCTCAAGGACACAAGTGCAGCAGATGTTGCAGAGGAGGGCACAACAAGAGTACCTGCAAAGTACCTATATGATAGACTTATTACATTTCAAAGTGATTTTATGAAACTTTCCAAAGCTTATCAAACTATTTAGTATACTTTACATACTTTTTTAGAAGACTTTACCCATGGAAGTCAACAGGAAATATCATTTTTTTTTAATATTGTTTTCTGTTTTTGTTCACTTCGGAAGACTTTCCGAAAAACGTTATTTATGTTCCTAAATACGTTTTATTTTAAAGAAAGGATCAGTTTTCATCATTTGAATCTTTCTTTATTTCAGTTGAAGCTTTGTTTGCAGCAACACACTTAAAACTCGAACCATCTCTGCACAAATAACAAAGTTATATATCATACTAAATACGTTTCATTCACACGAAAGAATCAGTTTTCATCATTTGTTCATTTCGGAAATATTTCCGAAATACGTTATATATCTTCCGAAATGGGCAGTTTTTAGCATTTGTTCATTTCAGAAGTATTTCTTAAATACGTTATATATCTTCCGAAATAAGTTATATATCTTCCGAAATGGGCTTTGTTTGCAGCAACACACTTAAAACTCGAACCATCTCTGCACAAATAACAAAGTTATATATCATACTAAATACGTTTCATTCACACGAAAGAATCAGTTTTCATCATTTGTTCATTTCGGAAATATTTCCGAAATACGTTATATATCTTCCGAAATGGGCAGTTTTTAGCATTTGTTCATTTCGGAAGTATTTCTGAAATACGTTATATATCTTCCGAAATGGGCAGTTTTTAGCATTTGTTCATTTCGGAAGTATTTCTGAAATACGTTATATATCTTCCGAAATAAGTTATATATCTTCCGAAATGGGCAGTTTTAGCATTTGTTCATTTCGGAAGTATTTCTGAAATACGTTATATATCTTCCGAAATGGGCAGTTTTTAGCATTTGTTCATTTCGGAAGTATTTCTGAAATACGTTATATATCTTCCGAAATACGTTATATATCTTCCGAAATGGGCAGTTGTTAGCATTTATTCATTTCGGAAGTATTTCTGAAATACGTTATATATCTTCCGAAATACGTTATATATCTTCCGAAATACGCTATATATTTCCAAGAAAGGATCAGTTTTCATCATTTATTCATTTCGGAAGTATTTCTGAAATATGTTATATATCTTCCGAAATACGTTATATATTTCCAAGAAAGGATCGGTTTTCATCATTTATTCATTTCGGAAGTATTTCTGAAATATGTTATATATCTTCCGAAATACGTTATATATCTTCCGAAATACTTTATTTCATTGTGTAGACAAAACAACAACACATTTGTTCTGATGCTTCATTTACGCACGGAAATCAACAGGAAATATCGTTATATTTGTTGCTAAATGCGTATCATTTTCAAGAAATGATCAGAATTCATCACTTGTTCATTTCAGAAGTCAAGATAATAAAGATGCAGATTGCATAAAACTACAATCTCTGAATTTGACAAGAAGATAATTACCAAAAATATCTCTCCCAAACTCAAGATCAACACAAATTTGACACATGTTTTCTGAATTTTTTGTTATAACAGCATACTTGTGAGTAGTGTCTTAGAAGACAAAATATTATTCACAATCTCTCTAATGACTTCTTTTACCAATCACCCCTTAATAAATAAAAAACCTTTGATAATAGATACTATGAAATTTAATAGAGAAACTATGCAAAAGGAATATTGTAATATTAGTCTTAAAATTAGCATAAACATAATTTAACATATTAATATGTTAGATATAAATATATGACAAACAAATAAAAATACAAATAGAAAGATGATAAAAACAAACAAATATAAAGATGGCGCAATGATAAAAACAAACAAATATAAAATCCATCATTCCTCCATCTCTTTTGAAAATGCTCTCGCTATTGATTCGTATACCTCCTTATCTCCTCTGTAGAGTTTAGCGATTTCTTCCACAAAATGATCATCATCGCTTATCATCGGTTCCGCCAACATCTCGTGAATCTTCGTGAGAACCTGATTTCACAAAATTTAAAACACTAAACGATAGCATTCTCATTGTATTTCAAAATTAATCGAGATCACACGTCTATAACTTATGAATCACACATATGAGACGTGTGATCTCGCTTAAGTGTCGATTAAATGAGTCTATATCAACATCGACGAGATCACACGTCTATAACATTTAACAACAGATTGAATTGATTTTTAAATATACAAATATTTTGATGTGTAAACAAATATTTTAAATATACAAATATTCTTACGTGATAGAGGGTATAAGAGGGACTAAAGTGATCTCGCTTCAGAATCTTGTGAAAGATATTTCCTTGGTCGCTGATATTAGGGTGAAACATTTTGGTTTTGAAAAACATCTGTAAAACCATATATAAGTAAATCAAACGTTTTAGGATTCTTTGTTAAATATATAAAAATTACATACCCTTGGCGGACTGAAAGGATAATCTGGAGGGTAATGAATTGTCATCTTGAAGGCTCCTCCCTCATGTTTAGAGGTCCCATGAGAGTTGCTTCCCAGTGAAATTCGTTGTCACCCACCGGTCCTATATGAAGAGTTGAACAAAACAACATAAGCGACAGATGATACAGAGAAAGGACGAGTGTTTTAAATAGATACCCGCGCTGAAGAGTGTTGAACGTTTGTTCTGGATTTCGTTGTAATCCCTGGTAATCGCCTTTGACGCCATTGTTAAGAAAAGGAGTATTATTAAGAGGGGATTTTGGAACAAAAGAGAAAGATACAGATAAAGAGGAGTCTTCATGTTATATAGCCGAGTTAGATGTGTCATTTTCGTCAAGCAGTTAATTATGAGAATATTGAAAAGCCACAATCTTCTGAATCGTCACGTCATTAAGGAGGAATATTGACCACTTTTCGGTATGTGGGCAATTTTTAGATGACAAATTGACTCATTGCAGAGCTCCCACTATCCTTGAGATTTGTGTAATTTCCTTCAAAATAATATTTTTAACTTTTTCTTTTTAATTTTCTTCATTTCAATAGTTAGAAGAACGTACACAAGTAATTCAAAATAAAAATGTACACAACTTATTTCGGAAGTATTTCTGAAATAAGTTATATATCGTCCGAAAGGGCCAGTATCCATCATTTGTTCATTTCGGAAGTATTTCCGAAATACGTTATATATCTTCCGAAATAAGTTATATATCTTCCGAAATACGTTATATATTTCCAAGAAAGAATAAGTTTTCATCATTTATTCATTTCGGAAGTATTTCCGAAATACATTATATATGTTCTGAAAGGTTATATATGTTCTGAAATAAAAATAATATTTCGGGAGACAGGTTGCATTTGGTCAATGTCCTAGAAAATGTACACAACTTATTTCGGAAGTATTTCTGAAATAAGTTATATATCTTCCGAAAGGGCCAGTATCCATCATTTGTTCATTTCGGAAGTATTTCCGAAATACGTTATATATCTTCCGAAATAAGTTATATATCTTCCGAAATACGTTATATATTTCCAAGAAAGAATCAGTTTTCATCATTTATTCATTCCGAAAGTATTTCCGAAATACGTTATATATGTTCTGAAAGGTTATATATGTTCTGAAATAAAAATAATATTTCGGAAGACAGGTTGCATTTGGTCAATGTCCTAGAAAATGTACACAACTTATTTCGGAAGTATTTCTGAAATAAGTTATATATCTTCCGAAAGGACCAGTATCCATCATTTGTTCATTTCGGAAGTATTTCCGAAATACGTTATATATCTTCCGAAATAAGTTATATATCTTCCGAAATACGTTATATATTTCCAAGAAAGAATCAGTTTTCATCATTTATTCATTCCGAAAGTATTTCTGAAATACGTTATATATGTTTTGAAAGGGTCAGTATTCATCATTTGGAAATGAAAGAGGAAAATATACACTCAACAGTTTAGAACTGGAATTATCTCTGCACAAATAACAAAGTTATATATCTTCCTAAATACGTTTCATTTCCAAGAAAGAATCAGTTTTCATCATTTGTTCATTTCGGAAGTATTTCAGAAATAAGTTATTTATGTTCCGAAATAAGTTACAAGATGATCCTTTCATTACCAAGTTTTGTACTTTCATTTTCAAGAAAGGATCATTTCATTTCTTTCCTAGATACGTTATATAATATGCAGCCATAATTACAAAATGTATCGTAATTACAAAATGATAGCGTAAGAGAAGCTTTCATAACACTGACATTTCAGTAAACATTCTTAACATATTAACCACCAGCAATTTCTTCAAAGAGATCGCACGCCAACTTGCTTCTTATGTCGTGTGCATTTACATCAGCAATATTGGACATGTCTTTAATCCCCATTGAATGGCATTCAAGCATCTTCAACACGAAAATAGCACAGTTCCTCATCCATAAGGTCCTAGGGATATCTTTTCCTTTTAGTTCTTCAAGCTCATAAGGAACTCGATCCTCATCCATAACAGCTTTGTTTGCAGCAGCACACATAAGAACTGGCAGCATCTCTGCACAAATAACAAAATTATATATCTTCCTAAATAAGTTTTATTTTATAGAAAGGGTCAGTTTTCATCATTTGTTCATTTCGGAAGTATTTCCGAAATAAGTTATTTATGTTCCGAAATAAGTTATATATGTTCTGAAAGGCTCAGTATTCATCATTTATTCATTTCGGAAGTATTTCCGAAATACGTTATATATGTTCCGAAATACGTTTCAATAAAGGACCATTTTGAATCATTTGTTAATTTAGGAAAATGAATTGATATAAAGTAGAGTTATACCTGCAAATTGTGTCACATGATCAAGAACAATATCCGTTTCCTCGGTCGGATGCCCACACCTTGCTATCGTGACTTTGCGCTTCTTCAGAAATCTTACATCAACAGTTGAATCTCCTTGTCGGGTTGAATCATGTGTCTGGCTCACCTTCTGTGTTTGTGTTTCCTAAAATTTGTAAAATCATAAATTGAGTTTCAGTGAGATCCATCTTTTGGGTAACAGAATTTTTTGAACACTATTCTGAATAATGGATCAGACAATTTTACCCATCCCCTATGAACCAATATATCCTCAATGTTGAATTGGAAGATTTCTAGTGTATGCTTAATGAGGACAGAGACTTTTCCATTCTTAATAATCGTATTTACAGATCCTCTACGCCAGCAGCCTCTGTGACACACAAGAACTTCTTGATTTATAGATAAATCTTCCAAACTTACATGATGACCCCGATAATCATTTGGATATGGTGGTGTATCCAAAGACGATCCGATCTGAGTCAGATCTTCTGCAATAGGCTGGATATACATTTCATACAGGGGTTAGGAAGACTTTTTTTACCTAAATGTTTAAAATTCAAGTAATAAAAACAAAGTTATATATCATACTAAATATGTTTCATTCACACGAAAGAATCAGTTTTCATCATTTGTTCATTTCGGAAATATTTCCGAAATACGTTATATATCTTCCGAAATGGGCAGTTTTTAGCATTTGTTCATTTCGGAAGTATTTCTGAAATACGTTATATATCTTCCGAAATACGTTTCATTCCCAAGAAAGGATCAGTTTTCATCATTTATTTATTTCAGAAGTATTTCCGAAATATGTTATATATCTTCCGAAATACGTTTCATTCCCAAGAAAGGATCAGTTTTCATCATTTATTTATTTCGGAAGTATTTCCGAAATATGTTATATATCTTCCGAAATACGTTTCATTCCCAAGAAAGGATCAGTTTTCATCATTTATTCATTTCGGAAGTATTTCAGAGAGTTTGAAACGAAACGAAAACTTCAGAACATTACCTGGTCATTCGTATTGTCCCCAGGCTGGCTACAGATATTTATCTGATCCAAACCATCTGTTTGTGAGAAATTGCCTTCATCATTTGTTTTTTCTTGACGTGTAGTAGGATTCTCGTTTATTCCCAGAACTTCCTCTATTGTTGTCAAGCGACTATTGATCATACTGAACCCATCTTCAAATGTCTGGAAGAGCTTGGCCAGCTTCGATACGAAAGACTCTTTTGAATCAGATAGTCCATCTCTATTCGCGTTCATTGTGTTCCAACAAGATAGAGTCTTCCAGTCAAAGCCAATTAGATGTTTTGATGAACTAACAGGTTGTTGCTTGATTGTTCTTTAATGAAGGTTAACAATCCTGCAAGACATTTGGGTCTAATCAATAAAAACCAGTTTCGAAACCAATATTAGACTAAATCAAAACAAGTGATTTAAGAACACAAAACCATCCATGAGTTTCTTCTTACTCTTTTAAGATTCAAGACATACTGAAACATCACGAAACCCCAAATTGTTGACATCCCCAAACAATTGTTGACATCCCAAAACCCCAAATTTCTAATCGAATCTAATTTTGAATCGATTAGAAATCAGACACTTAACATGCGATTAGGAAACAAAATCGAAGCTAGACAAAGATGAACGAAATCTATAAATCGAGTTTGTGCTAGTTATCGTAATGCGAGTTACAGTAACTGGTCGAGTAAGGTCTCGAGGAAGAGGATTTTAGATTTTTGATCGAAGAAGATAAAATACCTCGATTTTGGGCTATGAGAAGCTTCGAGATCAGAGAATGGCGTCGGGAAAGCTTCGAGATCAGAGAATGGAGTCGGGAAAGCTTCGAGATCAGGGAATGATAGCTCCGGGAACAATTTGTCGGCGAGATGAAGATGAGAAAGTTTTTCCGACGATATGAAGAATGGTGTCGCGAATAATCAAATCTGTGTTCAAGGTTAAATGAGTCTTTTTCCTTTAATGAATGCTAATTTTGTGACTTTCACTCTTGGGTGCTAAATTATTGAACATTAAGTTTTTTGGTGCTATTTTGTAGAATTGCCCAAATATTAAATATATTGAGATTATATATATTAAAAATTAAAAAACTTTTTTTTTTTAAATATCAAAATTTATTTATTTTCTTTAAAAATTATTTATAATTTTATTTTAATTTATCTTTATTTTAATATTTTATTCTAATTTAATTTTTTTTTTTCGGATCCGGATCCGGATATCCGACGGATATCTTATTTTATGGACGGATATCCAAAGTCCGGATATCCGGGAACAACGGATCCGGATCCGGATAGTTAAAACTCGGATCCGGCGGATCCGGATCCGGATCCGGCCCACCCCTACCGGTCATAATTGTTACAAAAATATATATAATAAATTTGTTGAAAGGATAAACAAGTATACAATAAATTCAGACCCAACTACATTTTAATCTTAATCCTAAGTCCATGAAAATGTTATATGTAAATCTTTTATGTTATTTTATGTAGAGTAGACTTTCATTTGGGTTATGTACATCAGAAAGTTTCAACTTTTACTGGTTTGAATTTGTTACACAAACTTCAAATTTATCATTTATACTCCGTCTTTTTTTGTTGGTCACTAAAAAAATATAAAATGAATGCTAAATTTGAAAATATATCACTCACTCCCATCTTAAACATTCGATGTACGTTTATATATGATATGATGATGGTTATTATTTATTTATAATGATGATCATGCTTATGAGGATAACATTATGATGCATATTTGCGAATTAAGACATTTTACTAATTTGATTGTTGTTGATTAGTACCAATCCGCGAGAAAAATTTCGTATTAAAAATATCTTGTGTATCATATCAGTATATCACGATTAATTATAGTAACTCAATTTTAGCAATTATTTTTTTATGTAAAGATACGTTAGTTTAGGAAACTAGATATATTATTCTTTTCATATATATACAGAGGAAATATACAGAAAATTTTCACCAATATACTTTGTGCCTCTCTGATATTATTCGTCATGGTATTAGAACCTTACCTGGCAAATGTTTTTTTCTTGTAAATCTAATGATTCTTGTATTACGAAAAACAGAAAATGCTCATTGCTCAACGATGGCTGTAGAAACGAACAACACTCACAATTGTTACAAAAGATATAACAATCATTTGTTGACCGAATAATCAAGTACACATTCCCCAGTAAACTGACGTAAGAAAAAGTATACATAAAGTCTGAGCCAACCACATAACATTCCATACATCTCTAACTTAAACTTACGTCGATGAAAATGTTACAAGTCTCAACTTTTACAGATTTGAGTGGTACAAGTAGAGCTAATCCGGATATGTGAGAACCACTATTTCACATATTAGTAAATCGAATTTTTGGATCGACTCCTTTACACATATTAGTAAATCGAATTTTCGGAGTTATTTGATATTATATAATTATATCAAGATTTCGGATGTTCGCTAAAAATGATAATATCCAGGAATGTATCAGTGAATAAGTACGCTGAGGCATTCGTACAAATACCCCATGTAGAGATCGTTATAATTGGTTAGAGGTCTAGTTATTTGTCTAGTTAGAGAATATTTTCCTTTCTAGTTAGAGAATATTTTCCTTTTCCATTTTTTTGTTTGTTTGAGGTCTTTTCCTTTTCCATATTTTTAGGGTATAAACGAAATTCCTTTTCCTTTTTTTGTGGTTAAAATGTTAAATTAGTAGGAATAGCGCTGGCAAAATTTCTTTATTTGGAATTAAGTGATATATTTTTTAAAATTACATGTTATAAACGTTACATAATTATAGAGTATATAGTATTTTTTTACCCGGTTTAAATCCTGATAAAACTACCATCGACACATTATTACAAATTTGATGTTTTCCAAATCGCCATCATCACATGTTTTGACCTTAATCCACAGACTAATATCTCATAAATTTTTTTGATGGAGGACCTTGCAGATGTGATGGAAAACATGGATTAATCCAAGTGTTATTGAGTTCTCATTGCCAATATATTTAGATACTTCAATCATTAAGTCATAAGATCTCTACCTGAAAAGATTGAATTAACAATAAGATGATTAGAAACCATTATATATATTTTGAAGTTTGAGCACAAGTCAATAGTTTGGGTACTAATCGGTACCAGCGGTCTTGGTTGAGCACAAGTCAATAGTTCAGGTACTAATCGGTACCATCGGTCTTGGTTGAGGCACTAATTAACCTTTCTCCCTATATTTTTATAATCTTAAAATTCGGGGTTGAAGTCCGTACATCTTCTGGGTCTATGATTTAACAATTTAACATGGCATAAAAATCATTCTTCCCAAAAGATATTGAACTTAAAGTTTAATTTTGATAAGTGATAAACACCATAATTAATATAGGTTGTTGTATAAAGATTAGTAAACACCTCAAATAAAAATAAAAATATTAATATAGAAGAAATATTACATATCATTAAAATAAATATTACACAACAACAATATTACATTAAGCAAATTTCATACAAAAAGTAAAATACATGAACACATAAATATTACACAAAAAGTACAATAATACATGAACACATAAATATTACACAAAGAGAGTCATTCAACACTTTAGAATGCATTGATTGATCATATATGGGAGCATTATGGAAATCATTTATTTAAAAATTATATTTTCTTTAACTGAAAAAAAAAATCGAGAATGTGGAAAAAGTAAATACATTCTCCGTTTTAAGATGTTTTTCCTTTTTGTAACAAAAAGATGGGAGCATTATGGAAATCATTTATTTAAAAATTATATTTTCTTTAACTGAAAAAAAAAAATCGAGAATGTGGAAAAAGTAAACACATTCTCCGTTTTAAGATTTTTTTTCCTTTTTGTAACAAAAAGATATATAAAGATCCGTTTATCTTAATAAATGGGTTTTGACATAGTTAAACGGACACTCATTTAGTCCGTTTAAATTTTTTTTTAACATGCAAATGAAAACAGGCCGAACCTAAACGGGTCGGTCCTAAACGAGCCGAACCTGCCCGTTTTAACATCCCTAGCCAAAACTAGTGCATTGATCCATCATAAATAGAAATCAAAGTCGTTTTTCACATTATCAAGCGAAGTTGACATTAGGACTATTCAACAGAAGGCTAGGCTTAGGATTGACTTTGACATTTAATCCATAAAACCGAAGCAGAAAGTGAAGATATTACTTCTTAACTATCCATTATGTTTTTGAAAAAAAAAAAAAAATTAACTAGACTTTTTGTTTTGCCTTTTGTAAAGGTTTTTTTTGCTTGGTGAGGATATCCCTCTGGTTAAATTGGGCCCAAATTAGGCCCACTGAAAAAACTAGATTTAAATACAAACATTATCTCTGCTTCCGTTCCTCCTGCCTCCCTCGCTCTTCCTCCTTGTAACTCTGGTTTGTTCTTCTTCAATTTCCCTCGTTAGATCAGTTGTTCTTACGACTCCGATTAGGTTTGTTTCGATCTCAAAGCATACATCATTATGATAGTATTTGATTGGAAATTCAAATTTTGTATATTTATCAAACATAATCTTGTTGATTAGGAACCCTAGATCAAAGGGGCCTTGTATGGTCTTCTTCCTTTTCTTAAGTGATGTCTTAGTGAATCTATGTTTGGCGACTGGCGTTTTTCATTATAAAGTTTCGTTTTTTTTTTGTTTGTTGAATCGTTGGGATTTTAGCTGATTCGATCTGCTTTTATATTCAGTGAAAAAGGTTCGAGCTTCAGAAATAATGGCGGCTTTCCCCAACGTTAACTCTGATGCTGGATTAAAGAAGCTCGACGAGCATCTTCTCACTCGCAGTTACATCACTGGGTAAGATTTTGTGAACATAGTCTAATGTTGATTTAGATCCTCAATCTCCAACCTTTTGCGATCAATAGGAGTAACAACAAGAGTTTCCTTTGTGTATGTTTTACAGCTGCCAGGCTTCAAAGGATGACATCACTGTCTTTGCTGCTCTTGCTAAGCCCCCAACTTCACAGTATGTGAACGCATCTCGTTGGTACAACCACATTGATGCCCTCTTGAGGATCTCGTAAGCCCCATCATTGTCTTCCCACTTATTATTGGATTTAAGGTTTTTGCTGTTTGGGTTAATCGAATATTGTTTCCTTGAAACTTGCAGCGGTGTCTCTGCTGAAGGAAGTGGTGTCATAGTTGAGGGATCAGCCCCAATCGCGGAAGAGGCTGTTGCTACTCCCCCTGCAGCTGATTCTAAGGTACTTTAGATTGTTTCAATTATCTGTCTCGTTGTCTCTTGTGATTGTATATCAGTAAGGTTCATAGATATGTGTAATTGCAGGATGCGGCTGATGAAGAAGATGATGATGATGATGTTGACCTTTTCGGGGAGGAGACCGAAGAGGAAAAGAAAGCTGCTGAAGAGAGAGCAGCTTCTGTGAAGGCATCTACAAAGAAGAAGGAATGTAAGTTTGGGATTTTGTTTTATAGCTGTAGTTTACGATTTATGAAGCTGTCTTGGATTTTCTGATCTGGGTTTTTTCTTCTTCTTCGTCAGCTGGAAAGTCATCAGTTTTGATTGATATCAAGCCGTGGGATGATGAGACCGACATGAAGAAGCTAGAGGAAGCTGTGAGATCTATTGAGATGGAAGGGTTGTTCTGGGGAGCATCAAAGCTTGTACCCGTTGGTTACGGTATCAAGAAGTTGCAGATCATGGCCACCATTGTTGATGACCTTGTGTCTATCGACACCATGATCGAAGAGCAACTCACTGTTGAACCGATCAATGAATACGTCCAGAGCTGTGACATTGTTGCCTTCAACAAGATATGTAAGTTTCTTGAATCTATTCTCAACTCTTTTAGAATCTGTGTTCTTTTTGATAAGATAATGCTGTATGTAACTAACTGTGTGTGTTGGATTGAATCATAACGCAGGAGGATGGAGAAAGCTTGAAGGAAGGTCTCTGTGTTTATGCAGTCTGGTTTTTCTTCTTTCTTCTTCTATATTGAGTTTCCCAAGTCTCTGTAGACTGTTGTTTTGATTCTGCTATGGCTTTTGCCATCTCCGAATCATTTTGATATTTTATAAAGAGCGACAATTCAGTATTTGCTTAAGTTTCCACCAAATCTCAAACAGGAGTTGAATTTACTAAATTAGATATAGTTAAACAATACTCATATAATTATGTTAATTTCTCCACTTTGATCCTCGTTCACATCAGCACTAGTATTTTGTTACCCACGCAAAACCTCCTTATTTACTTCCTCAATATCAACATCTATTGGTCCAAAGAATGAAATTATAAAATCTCATTGTTCCAAATATTACAAATTCATTTAAACACTATTGCTTTTTCTAATGACACAAATCCATGACAAACGTTAAACATCTCCTTGTTATTTTTTTGTGGTTCACCAATCAAAATCTTTGGTAGATGATATATTGTACTACAATTACTTTGTTTTCTACATGAATCAAAATATCCACATTATAAAAAAAACTTATATTAGAAAATACGGCAGTAGCTGAAAATTTGACTTCGAAAATTGACATTTTTAAACATTATAGTAGGGTACTACTATTCAATGGAACATCTTCATGAAAAGAAAACAATGGTCAAAACTTTAACTTAAGAATAAAAAAGATTCTCTAAAGACGGATTTGTGAACTCTTTTGTCTTGCATTAAGATTCAATATCAGAATCAGAAGAGAGATAATCATCTGACTGAAGACTTGGAACTGAATCATCATCAGATTCGCCTAAGGACTCTCTCTTCTTACCAGTTGGTGCGTCCTCCATGAGACTATCCTTAACCGCTAAATCCTCTCCCTCTTTGGAAACCATAACATCTTTGTCTGAACCATGTCCCAGAGATTCCTCAGTTGATTCAGGAACCTTCTCAAGCACATCAGCTTGCTGAACATACTCTGATGCAACCATGTCTGTATGATCTTGGTCACTCAGAGATACGACGGTAGCTAAATCATTCCCAAGTTTCAATCTTTTGGTCTCTTGGAGAGGTAAAGTTGTGTCTATGGTTCTCTGAATCTCAGGGTTAGAAGGAACATCCACGTTTGCCAGCCATCTGTTACATAGATCATCACCATTGTAAGCTATACCGTTCAATTTATTCAGATTAGGTGTGTTGTGTCTTTGGCTGGCTAGAGAATTGCTTTCCGGGAATTGGTTGCTAATTGACGGGAGACCGTCGAGTGGAAGAGCCCTTGGGTGTATGACAACTTCAAGAGACATGAGAGCGTGAGCACAGAATCCTGCAACTTTCATTTCCTCCTGATATTTACCTGTTCAAAGCCCAATATATGAATCAGATACTTACGGTTTCTGGTGCTTAGTTTAATTCTTGCCAACAATCTTAGTTACCTGTTCGGAAAAGCTCAAGCCCTTCAGCTAAAAATGCAGGGCGTACTCGTGATGGAGAAACGAGAGATGCCAAAAAGGCACGGAGTGCTGCAAGCTGAAACTCAACCAGATCCGTAGTCGACTTATTGGGTAAACAATGGTAGGTTTCAGCATTGGCCCATCTCCCTTCACAGGCATTTGTTGCTGTGGTCATTAGAAGATTATCGACACGTTCTCTCCAGCTATCGGATCCCAATGCACCACCCTGAAACCCGAAAGAAAATAATATTTTATAACCCATCATATTGTTATAACAGAATCCCAAAGAAGAAATATGGTGACTATGAGTAGGATTCAAGTAAGTTATAATTTCCTACTAAGTTTTCAACAGTGTCAATAAAAAGCTGAATTTTAATAGTGATAGGTTAAAAGAGCTTACAATGGTGAGAAGAGTTTCCAGTGCCTCAAGAGCTGCTATCTTCAATGAAATCGGGCTACTCGGGTGATTGTGAGGGACTCCCACTTCAAAAGCAGAATTCTCTGCCTCGACTACTGAATTATTTGAATGCTTCCTTTTTTTACTGCAAGCCTGAAGAAGAGCTCCTTTAGTAAGCAACGGGTTTTTGCTAGATACCGCATCAAACCCTTCTACAATTGTCGGGTCTAGATCCACAGAGGCATTAGTGATAACTTCCTGTGCAAGTTGCATAGCCATTCCTGGTCAGAGAAGTATGTTAGCAGAAGTCTTCTTGATTTTCATCACATCAACCTGAGAAATGGAAATACAAGCAAAGGCAAGATCTTGTGAAATTACCTACACCCATCGATTTGAGCAAGGTTTTAGTAATTGAGTAGAGCTTTATCCTCAATTCTGGCAATGAACATTTCCTGAAGTAACTACTAACAAGTCTCACCACAGATGCAGCATATGGTAAAAGTTGGCTGCAAAATGAATCAATACGAGGAAAACTGTTTTCAGCCAAGACATAAACTACCAAAAGAACAACTCCGTAATTGTCAGTGTCAATGGAATTAAGTTCAGGTTTCAGTTGGCCAATGGAGGTAACAAACCAGATTAAATAGAAATAATAGCTTCTGCTACTAGAGAGAATGGAAGGAGACCGGTTTACCTGCGGATACTCTTTATAGTAGCGCCCAAAAGTTCCAGAGCCGACGAATGTAAAGTCGGAAGTTCTGCGCAAACCAATTCTTGTTGGATCCCAGTCATGAAGGGTGACATGGCTCGTGGAAGAGAGCCGTTTACCGCCAGCACTCGCTCAACAAGGGATAATAATGAGCCAACTGGAATATTAACCTGAAGGTTGAAAGAAAGATTATCAGAATCTTTCAGAAGCAAATGGCACGTTTGGATTATACAGTAGCACACATCAAGAGAGCCGTAAGGAGTCTGCTGAGCAGCAATCCAGATTTTGGACACGGCATAAGCAGTGACATGCTTAACTTGATGCTTTAGCAAGTATGCTTAATCTATAGACCCAAATTGCACCCTTATATATTTATGACCAAGCACGAAAAAGCTCACTCTCTTCAGCTTCAAAATGAAGAGGGATCAAAAGAAAAAAGGAAAAATCGCACTACCTTGGATTTGTACGAGCTAGTTAGCATCGTTGAGCTGCAGAACATAAGTGCAGAAACTCTGGATACAATCAATTGTTCAGAGTTCCACGCTGCATCATCCAAACCCCCATTTTGACCTCCCAAAGGCAAAGGAGAGTCTTTTCCAGGAGGAGCCAATCGTTGGATTGCTTTTTTTCCTATTGTTTCTGCAATACATGTCACCGTGTTCTATCAGGGAAACTATAGCCGCACACATACAAAAAAGAGCCAAGGAAATTAACAGATTACCTTCTTCTAGACCTTGGAAAACATTATTTAAATGTACGTTTATAGATATCAACAGCTTTTGCATCATCAAATACCAGCTGCTCGCGTCCCCTTTATTAGCTTTAGGGAGCAATGCTAGAAAGTGGGCAAATTTCTGACGGTTGAGATAGAAGGAAAGAAGTGTACGTTAATAATTCCTTGCTTAGTTGATGGAAAAATATAAAATAGAGAATAGATAAAAAGATGAAAACCTTTAACATATTAGGACTGGTTTTCGCAGAAAATATTTTGGAGGCAATAGCGGCTTCAAGCTGAAAGGAATAACATTTCAAATAAACTCGATATAACGGCAATACAATATCAACATATCATAATCACCAGACATTTTTCAAATAATTATATTACCACATAGGCATATGTGCATGTATTCATTAGACAATAAACTATTGTCATGTAGCTATCAAAATACTGATATTAATAAACTCATGAAATTAGATAAATAAGAAATAGATTTAAGAACCGGAGAGCCGGAGAGAACTGACCTTGTCATAATTACTGTGGACGGCAGCAGGGAACAAGATTAAAATTGTACTTAGCAGATGGACAATACCTTCCTGCACATCCAATACCAATCAAAATTTCAAATTGAGGATTCTAGCAATGACATGAGCGGAATTCCTGTTGCGAAAAATATATATGATACCTCACTAAAGTCGTATAGCAATCAGGAATTATATTAGGTTACGATTATGCTACATGGGATTTAAACTGACGCATAACTCTACATTTTAAACATCTAAATCAAAGTAGTAGAACACTCTCGGCTCAAAACCATGATTATAGGAACGAAGCTAACTCTTTCTTTTACAATTCCAGGTTGGCTTCAAGAGTGTCATGGAATAAATCATCCAACAGAAAGGGTACCGTCAAGCGGACATAATAACTAAATTAAGCGAAAAAACTCAAGGCCTGAATGTGGCACTTACCCATAATGCTTCCGAAGAATATTCGTCCAATAGTTTAATGACTGGCAGGATTACTTTCGCAGCGTGTGAAACTGCATCTTTCTTCGTATTCGAAAATCTAGACAGCCTGAGTCCATTAAAAAATTATCTTAGATTTCCAAAAGTTCCTTGTTACAAAAAGCTGGAAAATCAAACCCAAGGAAATGGTAGAACACAAAGAAAAAATATAAGAGTCTGATGAACACAAAGATAACCATGTACAACGCATATCAATATGAAAAAGTCTCAGTATAGAAAAACTAAGCAGTTTCTTGAGGGCTAAACAACTATCAAACACTTAACAATAGAAGTAGAAGAAGACAGACTTTGCAGAAAACACATCATCCATAGGTCTGTAAACTAAACCAATCTGATGTACATAGATTTTTTTATCTGTTAAAGACGGTAAGCTTATCAGTCTGATGTACATAGATTTTCCAGTGTAAATAATGGCAGGATTTGATCCATTATCAAACACAGAACAGAGAAAATCGAAGAAAACAACAAAAAGCAAAAAAAATATATATGAAAAAAGCAAGTAGGACAGATTCGAATTTGAACAGACCTTGTAAGGAGATCAGAGATTGAAGTACATGAAGCCACTCGGACAATTCTAGAACTTCCTGGATTCTGCTTGAAACAAATACAAATCATTTAATCTCAAAATAATCTGGTAGAAGATGGAGCACCATAGAGCAAGCCATACATACCTTAATAATCGATAATAAACTGTTAAACCAAGCAGAGTAGGAACTAAAGAAACGATCCGAGCTGCATTCTTGACAAGTTACTCCCATCAAACAAATACCCACCCAGCATTTATCTGGCTAGAGCAACAAAAACAAAACAAAACTATCGTTTAAACACCAAAGTCGAGAACTTTCTCTTTCAATTACAAACTAAAGTTAGAGTAATCGAAGAAAAACAAACACTGTTTAAGACAGACTCGTACCATGTCTGAAGAAATTAAAGCTAGCAACCTCTCAACCCAATCATCAACGGCTGATTTCGACTTAGCTTGAAGCTTCTGGTCAATTGAAGACGACGGAGACTCAGATAGCAGCTTATGGGTGGAGATAGTTGATACAACCTTGGAGAGTGATAGAAAGTTGGTCAGAGGCTGCTTCTCGTTGGGAACATTATCGGACAGAAGGTTCCGGAGAATCTTAGGCTTCAATCTCGGGTCGGACATGTCCTCGAAACGCTCAAAAGACGCCATTGAAGCAGTGAGAATCGAGAGAGAGAGAGATAGAGATAGAGAAAGGGTTTTTCGGGAGATTTAGGGTTTTAGAACTGAAGCTTAAATTTGCCGTCTTGTTTGTAGCGGCTGCTACAGATTCGTCGGTAAATTTTAAGACTCAGCTGTTCCAATTTTTTTGTTTTAGAGAAAAAATGCAAAGAAAACCCTGAACTATAATAAATTTGCAAGATAAAACCGAATCTATTAAAAATACAGAACAACCCCCAAATTAATTCTAACTAGAAAAAGTTCCCATAGGCCCATGAGTCCATGACGTACGTCATTGGTTTAGATGGGGTTATTAGGTTAAATATATGATTATTACTGTGGGTCCAATGAAATTAGGCCCAATAAAAAAGTTAAACCTATCTTGACAAGAAGGCTATATGTCGAAATGAGAGCAGATCCTTGACAAAGACGATGAGGGTTAGATATTACATTTGATATATGCATTGCTATTTTCCAAATTCATGAATATTATTCAGTTGAGCTGTTTTTGTGTGTCTTGCCATAAGATTGGAACAACAAAACCACATGGACGGACTAATTAAGTAAGAAGACACATGTCGTCTTATATTGTTTCCAGCCACTATATTAGCTAACTAATAATGTTTTAGTTAATGCCAGAACATGTCTCACCGGTTAGATTGGGTTGATAAGTTTGTTATTGTTAGTAAATATAAAATAACAATGTATGAAAACTACGTTTAAAAGTTAGTTAGTTTAACATAATATTAGCGAGTTCCAAGTTACGATTCATCATATTTGGAGAGAAAGAAATACTCGTAGGCAGAAAGAAAACCCGTTTCCGGCAGTTTAACTTATAAAGTTCATCGACAAAAATGTACACAATCGTATTAGTGCTATTCGCAAATCAGTAGACCGATCGTATGACGACGCTCTAATCGCGTGGTTTGCCACAAAACCCCTGTAAGAAAGCTGTCGCACAGGATAGAAACAACTCCGCTATACATCAATGTTCTCTTTGCTTAAACTTGTAAACAATAGGATGCAATCATTGTAAAAACACTTTTTTTTTGTTCAAATTAATTTTATATTCCATTCAAAAAAAAAAAAATTTATTAGCGAGTCGGTCTGTGACATGCGGATATCTCTAATTGTATGGCCATTTTGAGAGGTCGCTAGGTGGCACGTCATACATAATTTAGGGTCCAGTAACCTGAGATCTGAATCCACATAAAGGTAAATTCTATGAATATAACCTAAAAGTATTTTAGTTTGGTTTCGTAACCAAATAAGAACATATATTTCAAATAACTGTTTCACATGATTACTATCCGGTGTAAAAGAAGAAAAAGTTGAATTAACTTCTATAAAAACAAAGCATCAACCCATAACTGACATCATCAGACATCACTATCTTAACTATTACTAGAATATATATACATATAAAACACCATTCTTCAATCGCTTTGTGGTGAAAAATCATCAAGGGCACTTGCAGCTTCCGTATAACAGAAAAGAGACTTGTTTCTTGGACATCAAGAAACAGGAGGTTGCCGGAAATACCGCAAGAGAATCCATCGCAGTGGCAATGCTAGGACGATCTTCTTCCGGTGCCGTCTCTTCCTCGAGGATCATATCGAGGGTTGTGGCACAGATGAGGCGGCGCGGTCGTGAGGCTGTGGCACGGCGTGGGGTCACGGCGGAGAACGGAGTCAGAGGTTGAGGTGCGAGATTCTGCTTGGATGGTCGGAAAACGAAAAGGGTATTTTGGGTATCAACCATTTTTTGCCGAAAGGGTTTTGTGTTCCTTGCGCTGAGCTAAAGAGTTAGGCCTTAGGAGTGAAGTGTTTTTTTTTTTCCTTATGGGATGTTGTAATGTTGAATTGGATGATAGGTTTCTCTATGTTTATATAGGAATTGCATTAGACAAAACGGTCCTCAATTATTGATAGTGTTATAGCGGAATAGTGTATATAATATACTTTGATGAGGGATATACTAGCACTCAAAAGAAACTTATTCAGATACTTTGAAAAAAAAAATAATAAATAATAATAAAAACTTATTCAAATACGGTTTCAGACTTTTCAATCCTCTATTATCATGGGGGAAAATGTCTAAAAACTCTGAATTGACAACTTTCAGCCAAAAAAGCTTCAACTACGCGATAGACAAAATAAACCTTCAACTTTCGTTGACTAAATCGTTTAATCCCCAATTTTTATTGATCAAGCCATTTTAGACCCAGCGTTAGTCAACTATAACGGTTGACTAATGGCAAGACTAAAAAGTTGGATAAAGGTTAGGAAAAATGCCAAAAAATCCTAAAGTCACAATTTTCAGCAAAAAAAAACTCCAACTACTCGATAGACAAAATAAACCTTCAACTTTGGTTGACTGATCCGTTTAATCCCCAAAAAAATTTTGACCAATATTTTGAAGTTTTTAAATAAAAACTTTACCATAGTATAAAAATTAAATTAACGTTTTTAAAAATAAAATTAATTTCTGAGAAAGCTACCCAAAATATGATTTTTTATTCGTAATTGTTTTGGAAATAATTACTAAAATTTGGAATATTTACTAACTACTTTATAATTTGTAATATAAACATTAAAATGTTGGTTCACACAAGGAAAAGGTTACTAAACTTTATACCTATTTACAAAAAAATATGAATTTATTTTCACAAATTTATATTACCGATAAATAATTAATCATACTCATTTTATCTTTCACAATCTTTGATTTTATAGTCGAAGATTCACAAAATTTATAATTTTTTTTAAATTTAAGAAAATCATTTAAAATAGATTTTGGGTGAAATATTGTTTGGGATAATATAATTTTCCATGGAGAAAACGAATTGTGTAATTTTTCGAGTTTTAACGTATATCATTTTAACTAGGGCGTTTTGCATGTAAGGTCATTTATCCGAAGTTTCTAAAAAATTTTAGCACTTTTTGAACTTATTTAAGAACGTAACGCTTATTTCACTATTCATGACATTTAGCCCATGTACAGTATGGCGTGTACGTATGTGAACGGTACATGGGTAGACAGAGATATAAGTATTTTTGTTATTTACACGCTAAAAGACAAAAAAAATAAGTTAACTTACTAAGTAAAGTTGAAATAAATGATTTTGTGTGAAATTATGTCTTTTAACTATTTTAATCTAAAATTTTGTAAAAAAAAATTTTAATTTTTTATTTATCAAAAAAATCCCCAACATTTATTGACCAAACCATTTTAATCATGTCGTTAGTCAACTATAGTTCTATCGTTAGTTGACTAACGTTGGGTCTAAAATGACTTAGTCAATAAAAATTGGAGATTAAACGGATTAATCAACAAAAATTAAAATTTTATTTTGTCTATCACATAATTGGAGCTTTTTTTGGCTGAAAGTTGTGAATGTTTCATCATATCACATGATATACTCAAAATTATTAAATTTGGAATGCAATTTTCAAAATTTACTCCCTTGGATTTACTGTAAAAATCGATCAGATCTATATATTTCCAACTTGTTATTTTTCTGAAATAATTGGATAAATATTTAAAAAATGCATTTGACTAGACGTCCAACGCAAAGGACAAGAAAAAAAACAGCAGTAACAACTTTATGAATTAAATGCATGTTTTGGACATACATTAAATAATTCTCAAAACTCAGCTAGCTTCTTTCTTCTTCCTTTCTTCCAAAATCCAAAAACCAAATAGCGATAGCTAGTCTTATATTCATTTTTGAGATAAGATGACTTCACTGAAAAGATATGAGAATTAAACAAGATTAATTAGTGAAATGTTGATTTCTTCTTGTCGTCTCCTTTAGTTTCACCTAGAACCTCATAAATTGTTAAAAGATGTACATTATTATGGTAATAATAATCACTCGCTCGAAAGTTTATAGATGAGGAGTTGAGGATGGTTTGGTTCTCCGAATAATAATTTTTCTTACGATGTATATATAGTACTTTGTATCAAAAACTAAATATAGACGTACCTTATCACAAATCTATATAGAATTTTATACACGACACATTGTAATTAACTTGATATCATTATCTATATTTTTGTATTCATTAATCAGCATAAACCCGATTCTCCTTTTCTAAAATACAAATATAGTTAGAATTTATGTGTATATGATTTGTATTATATACTTTAAAGTTAAGCCTTTTAACAAAAAAAAATTATATACTTTAAAGTTCATTTGTATACTTAAAGTTTATGTGTAACTATAATATATATAAGAATATCATTCGAGCCTCGTATTTGGAGAGACGCGCGCTGCTAGTTAATCCAACTCAATTGGTAATCTAACCTACTGAGATTTTGATCAGAGAGATGTAACTGTTCGGTATAGAAAACAAAATATGTTACGATTGAATGATAGTATTCTTAGGTCATGATTTCAGTCTACATAATTATCAAAAGAAACCACGTAAAATAAAACAAGATAGAGGCCAATGACTAGATTACAAGGTTTGCTCTTTCTACGCCTTAAATGTTGTTTCATTTTTTCAGAGTTATATTTTGTGGGCAATGACCCTCCAAAAATAGGAAAGAAACAAAAAAAAACTTTTGGTTTTTCTTGAAAATATTTGTCTCGGTTAGGGCAAAAATTGATGGGAAAAAGCTTTAAAGCTGTCTCTTTTCGTTTGCCGTGTCTCTGACGGCAAATGTGAGAATGATCCGTCTTTAACATTGACGGCTTTTGGCCCTCTCTTCGGTGTTGAGATAAGGTCACAAATACGTATATATCTAGTTACATATATACTAATTAAGATGAAAAAATTGAAAATCAAGATAAACTTAAGCTCAAGCATATATCAGATAGATACGCTCGACGTGGTCCTTAACTCCACACTGACATATTATTAGCATGAATAAAGCATAAGAACTAACATTGTTCCCACACAAAGAATCTTGTTTTCTAGAGTGAACTTCTATTAATTTCTGATAAACCGAACCAGAAGATTATTAATTTCTCATGTATATATGCTTTACCATGAATACATATATTCTAGTTGTATAATCCAAGACCAAAAAAAAATGTTGAGCACATAAAAATCAATTAAAACGGTTCATAATAAACTCAAACTGATGACACGGTATATATAGAATCTACAAAGGTAATATCATCCTAAGAATAAAGCTTAGCACTACATACTAAACAATCAGTTTTGGTGTTCAAATTGAGTGGAATATAAGCATGAAGAAAACTTTTTCTTAATCTTAACGAACTCATCTATTTGCATTGGGGAAAAGATGCTAATCTGCAAGGCCGGAGATAGTAAGTTGAAAAGGCCACTGTCATCCTCCAGAACTCGATCATACAAATCATGGTTCATATTAGTGAGGATATGCTTTTGCGTAGATTTCTTACCCACATTAGAGATCTCACCACGTTGTTTTGAAAGCAAAACCAACATAATCTTGAGAAGGTATATCAGTCTCTTTCCACGAGCAATCTATATGACACCTCCATATAACAAAGTTTCTTAACTTAAACTTGTTAATCTTCCTTGATGCCTTCAAATGCAACGTCAGCTATCTGCTCTTTTCGGTTATCCACGTCAAATTTCAGCTTCAAATGAGTTGCCAAGACATATCCCTCTCTTCTTGTCTCTTAACAGATTCCTCGATCCCATGCATGTTCCATCAGAACTCTTTTGCTTTGATTGTCTATACTTTAAGTTCATTGTTATACTTCTTAAGTTTATGTGTAACTTGCTAGCTAATACAAAGATAAATATCATTCGAGTGTCGTACTAATTATCTTTTGTGAATATCGTACGTACGTTTCAAGAGACGTACGCTGCTAATTTATCCAAGTCAAATGGTAATCTAGCCTATGTTCAGGTTTTGATCATAGATATGTACATACCAAAAATACCGTAATCGGAATAGAACAAAAAAAGGGGATGTTACAATTGATATTGCTATACTCGTCATGCTTACGTACGGTAAACCGCGTGAAATTAATTTGAACAAGAGGCCGATGGCTAGATTACAAGGTTTGCACTTTTTACGCTTTTAATGTGGTTTCATTTTAGGAATGATATTTTGGGGGCCAAGGGCCCTTCAAATATAGAAAAGAAAAGAAAAAGGTAGAAGTTTGGTGGCTTCTGCAAAACCTTTGTCTCGATTAGGGCAAAAAATTGATGGCAAAAAGCTTTAAAACTATCTTTTTCTTTTGGCGGTGGATTGTGCCGTGTCTCTGACGGCAAACGTGAGAGAGATCAGTCAATAACAGTGAAGGACGGCTTTTGGCCTTCACTGCCGTATTGAGATAAGGCCACAAAATACTACAAAAAAAAAGTGTGGATAGCATCAATTAAAATGTACCAGTTCAATAATTGATACTAATTAGAATTATTTATTAACAAGTGATACAATTTTTATAGTTTAACATCAATAAATATAATTGATGTTATTACTGTTTTATTTGACATCATTTAAATAAAATTGATGTTAATTTATCCGAAATTGTATTACTTAACAAAAATCGATAAAAAAAAAAAAATTCACATCAGTTAAATAAATGATGCATATACTGATTATTTTTAGCATCAATTATATAAAGTGATACAAATTTTGTATCAATTAAAAAGTGATACTAACAAAAATCTGATTAAACAATTAATATATTTTATTTAATATCTTCAAAACCTGTTTGTCCCACATCGGAAACAAAAATCAGAGAGGATAAAATACTCCTCTATAAAACAAACTCATCATTCCAAAATAAGTTTAATATGTACTTAAATCAAATTGATGTCATTCAGCACTCAATTACTCTTGGTACATATTAGTTTTAATTAGTAAATACATATGAGGCCATTTAAAAAGTATTTACATTTATAAAAAAAAAGATCTTTCAAGACTAATATTTTTAATATCAATTATTTACAAATGATGCAATTAAAATATCAATTATTAAAATTGATAAAAATATTTTGGAAAATATTATTCTACCAGATATTTGATTGGAAAGGTAATATTAGTCTAATAATTGGTTTTATCACATTTTTCATTTTAGCATCAGTTCTTGACAAATGATATAGTTATTTGTATTATTACATCAATTAATATAACTGATATAAATATTTGATATCAATTGTCATAAACGAAACAGATATTAACATCATTTATTTTGATTGAGGCAAATGTTAACATCATTTATTACAAGCGATACAAATTAACATCAATTACTATATATGATGAAAGTAGTTACATCAATCCTAAAAAGTGATGCAAAACATTAGAGTCATCACTTCCAGAGTCAGTTTTATAAATGATGCAAATTTGTTTGCATCAATAAAAAAATAATATAAACAAATATAATAAATGATACAATACATCTTATTTGTTATAATGAAATATACGTATATATCCAATTACATATATACTAGTTAAGCTGAAGCACTGAAAAACCAAAATAAAATTAAGCTTAAGCTCAAGCTCAAGCTCAAGTATATCTCAGATATAGATCATGGCGTGGTCCTTAGATCCTTTCAGGGTGTTACACGTGGTATACATATGGCCCACTATATCCTATTACATTTCCCTATTTGTAGGTTTGTACCTCTTCCAAGATTTAAGTAGATTTTGTACTTAACGCATATGGATCTGTATGTTGACCCAAAAAAAAAAAAAGCATATATATCAGCTTTTGTATGTTAAATGTGGTAATAATATGCATCACAAGATTGACATTGTTATTAGAGCATGATCAATGCTAGAGTGCTTATGGGGGTGCTTAGCATATATTTAATTATTAAAGTTGTTTTAAACACTTTTGTTAAGAGTTTTTTGTTTTCTCTACTCCAATGGGAGAATTCTATTTAGGGGTGCTTAAGAATAAAAAATTATTTTAATTATTTTATTGTAAGTTTTAATTTTATTTATGAATAAAACATAAAATATATTGGATTAAATGAAATTTGAAACATACTTGACAATAAAACATTTTCAACATATATTTAGAAATCATAAACGGAAATGAACACTCTATCGACATCTTGCCTATCTCCAAATTTTTCCCATATGTGCTCAACCAAATCATCTTTTAATTGTTGATGTTTTCTTTTATCACGAATTCTTGTTCGAACACCCATCATATTGGCGAGATTTGTAGGCATATATGTAGAATACGTCATATCCACATGTGAACTTCTGCTTCCTTCCCCTTGTTGGAATTCTGATACATCAAATAGAGTGTTTCCATCTCGTTCGTCTTCGACTATCATATTGTGGAGGATGATACATGCTCTCATAATCTTTCCAATTTTTTCTTTATCCCAAAACAAAGCCGGGTTTTTAATAATGGCCCAGCGAGCTTGCAAGACTCCAAATGCACACTCAACATCTTTTCGGGCAGCTTCTTGACGTTCAGCAAATAAAGATGCTTTTGGGCCTTGTGGAAGTTGAATAGATTGGATAAAAGTTGCCCATTTCGGATAAATACCATCTGTGAGATAGTATGCTAATTGATACTCCCTTCCATTTACAGAGAAATTCACTTCCGGAGCGTCACCTTTTATTATATCGTCAAAGACGGGTGATCGATCAAGCACATTAAGATCGTTTAACGTACCTGGAGGTCCAAAAAACGCGTGCCATATCCAGAGATCATATGAAGCTACGGCCTCTAAAACGATTGTGGGCTTTCCAGAACCACGTGAATATTGCAATTTCCAAGCGGTGGGGCAATTTTTCCACTCCCAATGCATACAGTCGATGCTTCCTATCATCCCGGGAAATCCACGTAGCTCTCCAATATAAAGTAGTCGTTGAAGGTCCTCCGCGGTGGGCCTTCTTAGGTAATCATCGCCGAACATATTTATTACTCCTTCGACGAAATTTTCCAAACAAGAACGAGCAGTACTTGCACCGATCCGGAGGTACTCGTCAACCGCATCAGCCGCAGTACCATATGCCAAGAGACGAATTGCTGCTGTACACTTTTGAAGTGCAGAAAGACCAGGTCTTCCGAGAGCATCTTTCTTTTGTCTAAAGAATGGAACTTCATTGGACAGTCGAGTAACAATACGCAAAAACAATGGCTTATTCATTCTGAAACGTCGTCGGAATAAATTAGCAGAGTATGTTGCAGCATCACTGAAATAATCATTCCATAAACGCAAGTCACCTTCTTCACGGTGTCTTTCAATAAAAGCTCTTTTTTTTTAGACCTCCTTGCCTCTTGATGATCATCATTACCAATGATTAAATTCTCGAACCTTTGCTCGAAGATTTGATCAAACTTTTGCTCAAATTTTTGCTCAAAAAGTTCATCAAGTGACTTGTCAACGCTATTATGGGAAGAAGAAGCCATATCTCTTTGAAAATGTTATGGAACAAAAAGATGACAAAGAGAGAGTTGAAACTTTTTTTTAAACTTGTGTTTGCCAAAAAAAAAAAAGGAGAAATTTGTTATGGAACAAGAGGAAGACAAAGAGAGAGGAGAAAGATGTTCTATATTTGTGTTCGAATGGGAATGTCTAAATACAAAGAGAGAGGAGAAATATGTTCTATATACAAATACATCAAACAATATCACGTGAGAGCCAACACTAGTTTCCAAAGCCTTGTGACTTCTTGTGGTAGCTTGTCACTTGCAAAAACCCCAAAACTAGTTTCCAAAGCCTTGTGACTTCTTGTGGTAGCTTGTCACTTGCAAAAACCCCAAAACTAGTTTCAAAAGCCTTGTGACTCCATGTGACTTTTTGAGCCGACAACCTGTTGTCAAGGGCTAGTTTCAAACAATAAGTGACATTGGGGTTACATACGGCTATTATTGCTTATCAATCTTGAATGTGAAATGTACACAAATCAAGGAAAAGACCAAAGACAAGAAACTAAAACGGACTCTCAAGTGTTTTAAAGTCACACCCATGAAAAGTGAGGCCAAGATGATAATAACTAGTAACCACCACTCTGTACAACACAAAGCACTGGCTGTGTTACAAACTTACAAACAAATAAACAAACAGTAATGAGCACCATAGTAAGAGTTTTTCCAAATCCTAAATGATAATACTATTGACTAAGTCCCAAGAATGTTTTGTTTTCATGAGCGACGTAGCGCGGTTGGGATATCGTGATTGTGTCTTCCTTCATAGGTAGTGAGAACCGCTCTCTCGTCTTCTGCGGATCTTTCTACTTGCTTCCTCACTCCACAACCTTGGTATGTGCACTTGTAGTAGCTCCTGTTATAACAGAGAGGATTAGAAAGATGAAAACAACTTAAAAATCAGAGAAATTAGTTTTAATGATTTGTAACCTTGGATTAGTATTTCCCTTGACAACTTTTTGACCATACTTCCTCCATTTAAAGCCATCTATGAGAACATCAATGTCACTTATTGTTTGAAACTAGTTTTGAGCCGATAACCTGTTGCATTAAGACAAAAACAGAAACATTAAACATGTATCATCTGTTGCCTTGAACCTAACATGTTGCCTTGAACAAAAACATCAATTTTCTTAAACAAGTCTCATTTTCTTCAACATACATTACTTGTTTTAAAAAGAAACATTAAACAACATGTCCAAAACATTAAACAACATTAAACGGAAACATTAAACAGAACCTAAACAAGCTTAAACATAAAGCTTAAAGATGAATCTGAAACAAACTTGTCTTCAGATCACTAATTAGCCAACATGTCCGAAATAAGCTTCTCCTTTAGAGCTTTTTCACTCTCAGATAATGGTTCTTTTTTGGCTAGGAGATTCTCGAGTATACTCTTATCCGCCAATGTATTTTTCATAGTCAAGTCCTTCTCCTTCATCTCCCAAATGGTTCGAAACTCCAAAATATCTTTGGTTTCATTCACACTCTTCTTTCCTCTGCTTTTAGCCGCCTTAACACCAGGAGGACGTTTGCTTGCTTCATCATCAGCAAGAGAGGTTGATGATTGTGCACCATCATTAACCTTTCTTTCCTTAGAGCTTCCATCAGTGTTGCTTGTAGAAAGCTCACACCATTTCTGGTTATAACGCAGCTCCCTCCAAGCATGCTCAAGGTTGAATTTCTTCCGGTGATTGGCGTAGAAGATATCGTAAGCCCGCTTCAGAACGTCTTTCTCGTTCTGACCACTTGCTCTCTCTCTTTTTGCAGCCTCGTAGCATCCACAAAACTTGCAAACAATGTCATTAATCTTCTGCCACCGGTTCTTGCAGTGATTTGTCTCTCTGATTACACGTCCAGCAAGCATAGCACTTTCAGCAACATAGTCTGCAACTCGTTTCCAGAAAGCCCCTGACTTTTGCTCGTTGCATACCACATGATCTTTGCTCGTGTTTAGCCATGCACTGATGAGCACTAGATCATCTGCTGGAGTCCATTTGTTCCTTTCTTTACGCTCTGCAGGTGTGTCTTCATTGAAGGTTGAATCTTCAGTGCATTGAGTAATAAACACAGGGACTTGGGATGATCCAAGTTGTACACTAGGGTTTACAATAGAGTAGTAAGGAGAGGTTTCAGGATCTTGTTGACTGCACAACAGGTCAACGAAATTGGGGGGATGAGTAAATGGATTCATAAGGTAAATGGTCTTAGAAAGAGGATAAGAAACAGAAAGGGAAATGTGTTTAAGAAATAGAGGAAGATGATCAGAAAGAGAAAAACAGATGTGTTATTCTCTTTGCTAACACAGAGAATATGAAGTGTGTTTAGACAGAGAAGAAGAAGTGGGTTTAAATGGTGAAAGGAAAAAGAAGTGGGTTTAAATGGGTTTAAATGTGTTTAGACATTGACATGTATCTAACTTAGAACCAACGGCTATCTAGGAAAGTTTGTACATTGACATGTATCTAACTAATTCATCACATTTATTACCAAACACACATTAATAAATGAACATGCATTCATCACAATCTCAACCATAATGGAACAACAACTGAATAAGATAGTAACTAGATAATCCAACTAGATAAGTAATAAAGAACAAGCCTTAACTACACAAGCACTAATCACTAACACAAGCAACTAGATAATCTTAACTACACAAGCACTAATCAACCACAATCAACCATCCAGTAAGAGAAACAAACCTGTTTGATTAGCAAGTGGTAGCTGATAATACCTGTCACATTCTGAGGGCTTCACCATCAGGTTGTCCAAGAAACAACTGTCCAGACAGAGTGTACATGCTGCTTCTAACCTAAGAATCATCTAACAAGCATTGGATCATTGATGAATTGAGATAGATTTTGTGATGAGAGATGGAAAGTGGAAGCATACCTCCAATATCAAGTGCCAAATGAGAGATGTCATCAGATTGATTAGGCAACAGAATGGTGGGATCTCTCTCCTCGAAATTCCCCTGAATTTCAGCTTTGCTCAGATCAAGCTGCGGCCTAGAGCCCGATCTGTGGATTGAAGAAGTCCCAGGAGCAGAAGGATAATCCATGGAACTTTGCTAAATCTCAGGAGATGAGAGGTCAAGGGTACACTGAGAAGAAATTGCAGCTACTCTCAGACATCACCGGAGCTTTCAGGCCCGGCGTTCTAACGGCGTTGATGGGAATCAGTGGGGCCGGGAAAACCACCCTACTCGACGTTCTCGCCGGAAGAAAAACAAGCGGATACATCGAACAAACGGATATACACTCACCAAACATCACCGTCGAGGAATCCCTAATATACTCGGCTTGGCTCCGTCTAGTTCCAGAGATCGATCCCAAAACCAAAATCGTAAGCCCTAAATCTAACAATCAACACCGATTCGTGCTGAAATCAAAATAAGGGATGAAATCGCCTGAAAATCCGTTGCAGAGATTCGTGAAACAAGTTCTGGAGACGATCGAGCTGGAGGAGATCAAGGACGCGATGGTGGGAGTCGTCGGGGAGAGCGGACTGTCGACGGAGCAGAGGAAGCGTTTGACTGTAGCGGTGGAGTTAGTGGCGAATCCGTCGATCATATTCATGGACGAAGAGATGATGGTTCAGTGACTCAAAAAAAAAAAATCGCCATCGCCGATCGAGAGAGAAGACAAGAGAGAAGAGAGAGAAGTGGAAGAGGAGACCCTTCGACGAAATCTCGCCATCTTTCATGATTTTTTTTTTTTTAATTCGGGCCAATCGAACTATGCCACGTGGCATTAAGCAACGCATCTTAAAACGCTAAAATAAGCGTCGATGCTTCTTCAAATAAACCAATTTCTATTTATTTAAATGTTAAAAATTCTTAAGCACTTGTTTAAGAAATCTGCGTTGATCATGCTCTTACTTTCTTTATGGGGTAAGGTGGTCCCAAGTTTATACAAAAAATAAACATACTGATATCGATAGTGAAGCGAAATTCCAATTGTGGACACCAAATTTCTTTGACTTCCAGGCACTGTCATTCTTAATAATGACTTACTCTACAGGTTATATATATTGTCACTGCATTAGGATTTAACAAATTTTTAAAAAGGTTGTTTCTTTTTTGTTTACTTTCTTTAGTAATTTGTATAATTTTACTCTTTTTGATAACCCGATCGATATCTAAACTATTAAATCATGAGTACTTTTAAAATCTGTTTCTAAATACCCCTTATTTATTTTAATAAATTGAACATATTGTCAAACATTTAAACAATCTTATTTCTCATCATTTTTTATTTTTTTATTTCTTATTTCCGTATAACACTTAAATTATTTCTTAATTCTTATTTCATATTTTATATATTAAAATTTTTAATTTACAAAAAACTTTAACCCACGCAGATGCACGCATTAGAATATTGTTGTACTTAATTTAATTGTATCAAGTGGTTTCTAACTCACATAGTTTGTATAATTCACTACAAGAAAACTGCACTTTTACAACTAACAGAATCGTCGTAAATTGGTTGTAAAACATGGTTTACGACGGATTAGCGACGAATAACAATTCGTCGTAATATGATCGTCGTTAATCGGAAATCGTAGTAAATTGGTCGTAACATTAAGGAAGACTAAAAATCGTCGTATATTATTCGTCGTAAAATCGATGTAAATTTACTTCGATTTTACGACGAATACATTACATCGATTTTACATCAAAACATTACATCGATTTTACATCGAATTATACAATTTTGTTTTCGACAATCCGTCGTCAATTCGTCATAATAGGATGAAACATTACATCGATTTTACATCGAATTATACAATTTTTGTTTTGACAATTCGTCGTAAATTTGTCGTAATAGGTAGCTGTAAATGCGTTGGTAAATCGATGTAAAATAATCGATGTAAATTCGTCGTAAATTATTGAACGATGTAAAATCGATGTAAATGTTGAGTCGATGTAAACTCGATATTATACATATATATATATATATATATATATATATATATATATATATATATATACTATATTATTTCTTTTTTCAATTAAAATTAAAAAAATAATTAATAAAATTATATTTATAAATTAAAATTTTATAAATCTATTCAAAATATAAAATAAAATTTAAAATACAAAATAAAATTTTTAATATAAACTATTCGGGAGCCGTCGCGGATCTAACCGATCTAAAGAATCATGCCCCGGCGACTGCAAAATATCTTCGATAGTCAATCCCGCATACAACAACGGCGGTCGAGCACCTGCTTCTGGAGGCGGCGTTGGTTCGTAAAAAGAATCCGGAACAGCGGACGGTGTCGCAGAAGATGACGGGAGTTGCGAATTAGCACTCGGTCCCGTCTCGAGAAACTGCCGATAGTGTGTCTTACGTGGAGCCATATCTAAAAAAATATTTAAAAATAACTCAATTCCAATATAATATAATTCCATTCCTAACTAATAAGTTCAATCCTAACTAATAAAAATTACAATCCTAACTGACAATTCAAAATCCTCACAAACAATAATATAATTTAAAAAACCAAAAAATAATATTTTTACCTTTTTCGTAAGTAGAGAGAGGTGAGAGCGTTTTAGAGAGAGAGTGAGTTTGTGTGAGATTGTGAGGGAGGAAAAATCTGGTCACGTATATATAGATTTTGTGGTCGTCGTAAAATCATTGGTAATTTACGACGATTCCGTCGTAAAATCGTTGTAATATTAAAACCGAAAATTCAACCTATCGAAATTTTTCCCCTACGCGGTAAATTAAATATTTCGATTTCCAACGAAATTACGACGGATTCGTCGTAAAATCGTTGTAATTTTACAACGATTTTACGACGAATCCGTCGTAATTTCGTTGTAAAAGATTAAATCTATACCCTAAACCCTAAATCGCAATACACATATCCTGGAAGTAAGAACGAAATATATTTGTGCATCTAATACTTCTAATATTTAACAACAGATTCAATAACGACGATTGAATATATATCGTCACCGATTTCGTTATCTTATATAATAATGTATAGCATTCGTTCTTATAAGTATATATTCGTAACATGCATGACTTAAATAATGTAAATAATTTTGTAAAAACTTAAACTTGTTTATACTATGATTAGAACTTACGTAAAACAAGATATAAGATAAAAAAACTAAACATGTAAATCAAACCCTAAACCCTAAATTTTAAGTATTACAACGAAATTACGACGGATTCGTCGTAAAATCGTTGTAATTTTTACAACGAATTTACGATGAATCCGTCGTAATTTCGTTGTAATAGATTAAATCTATACCCTAAACCCTAAATCACAATACACATATCCTGGAAGTAAGAACGAAGTATATTTGTGCATCTAATACTTATAATATTTAACAACAGATTCAATAACGACGATTGAATCTATATCGTCACCGATTTCCTTATCTTACATAATAATGTATAGCATTCGTTCTTATAAGTATATATTCGTAACATGCATAACTTAAATAATGTAAATAATTTTGTAAAAACTTAAACTTGTTTATACTATGATTAGAACTTACGTAAAACAATATATAAGATAAAAAAACTAAACATGTAAATCAAACTCTAACACTAAATTTTAAGTATTACAACGAATCCGTCGTAATTTCGTTGTAATAGATTAAATCTATACCCTAAACCCTAAATAACAATACACATATCATGGAAGTAAGAACGAAGTATATTTGTGCATCTAATACTTCTAATATTTAACAACAGATTCAATAACGATGATTAAATCTATATCGTCGTCGATTTCCTTATCTTACATAATAATGTATAGCGTTCGTTCTTATAAGTATATATTCGTAACATGTATGACTTAATTCATGTAAATGATTTTGTAAAAACTTAAACTTGTTTATACTATGATTAGAACTTACGTAAAACAAGATATAAGATAAAAAAAATCAAACATGTAAATCAAACCCTATACCCTAAATTTTAAGTATTACAACGAAATTACGACGGATTCGTCGTAAAATCGTTGTAATTTTTACAACGAATTTACGACGAATCCATCGTAATTTTGTTGTAATAGATTAAATCTATATCCTAAACCCTAAATCATAATACACATATCCTGGAAGTAAGAACGAAGTATATTTGTGCATCTAATACCTTTAATATTTAACAACAGATTCAACAACGACGATTATACGATGGATTATCATGTTTATACTATGATTAGAAGTTATGTAAAACATGATATACGTTGATAAACCAAACATGTAAATTAAAACTAAATCGTCGTAAATTCGTTGTAGTTTTACGACGATGTTATGACGTAAATAGTGACATCGGTATCACGACGATTTCACGTCGACTCTGAGAATTTGGTAAAACACGGTTTCTTATAGGTCACCTAATTATTTACATCAAATATTTTCGACGTAATTTCGTCGTATATTCGATGTAAAATCGTTGTAATGCTATTCGATGTAAAACTGTTGTAAATTTTCGTTGCAAATCCGTTGGTAATTTCTAGAAAATTTCTATAAATACATTCCACACCTTCAATGGTAACTCAAAAAAAAAATACACACTAAATATATACATATCCACGTTTCCTTGGGTTCTTATGCTGATCATTGTGTTCCCACTTCTTGATGATCTTGCCAACAAAGAATCCTGTGGGATCTTGTTTTCATGTAAAGACAGTCTTCATTACTACCATAGGTGAATGATTCATAGAATTGGACATCTATGTAAATCGTAATATAAGGATGTCCAATTCTATATATCTTTCACTTATGGTGGTTGGTCTTTATGAATGTAGAAAACTAGACCCCCAGAGTTCTTTGTTGGCCAGATCATCAGAAGTGGGAATACAACGGTCTGCTCCTTAACCCAAGACGACGTTACGACGATATTACGTCGTAATATCAACGTAATATGCAGAAGCCATATTCGTCTTAATATCGATGTAAAGTTACATCAATATTACGACGATTTATATTGTCGTCGTAATGTCGTCGTAAAATGGTCGTAATTTTACATCGAAATTACGACGACATATATTTACGACGATTTTACATCGAACACATATTTCGTCGTAATGTCGATGTAAAGTTATATCGATTTAAAACGGTCGTAAATTTTCGTTGAAAATTGACAGTTTTCTTGTAGTGATTTGTATAACTTTACTTTCTTTCGTTTTTTGTACAAATATTACTTTAGTTTCTTCTTCTATAGTTTTTTTCATATAGTTTCTTACATTCTTCTCTTTGTTTAGAGTATAAATTGGATGACTAATATTTAAGATTTTGGGGTTAGGATTTAAATTTGATGATTGGGGTTTACAATCTTGGGGTTATAGGATTTCGTCGTAATGTCGTCGTAATGTCGATGTAAAGTTATATCGATTTAAAACGGTCGTAAATTTTCGTTGAAAATTGACAGTTTTCTTGTAGTGATTTGTATAACTTTACTTTCTTTCTTTTTTTGTACAAATATTACTTTAGTTTCTTCTTCTATAGTTTTTTTCATATAGTTTCTTACATTCTTCTCTTTGTTTAGAGTATAAATTGGATGACTAATATTTAAGATTTTGGGGTTAGGATTTAAATTTGATGATTGGGGTTTACAATCTTGGGGTTATAGGATTTTGATAAAGAAAAATGAAAAATTAGGCATTAACAATGAAGAAGGTGAACAATTTTTTTTCAGAGAAAACAGGTGTAACTTTTTTTTTAATTTTGTATCAAAATTTCCAAAAAATTGAAAGATTCTAAACTCTTGCCATTTTTTTAAAACTTGCTAAAACTAAATTTAAGACGTTAATAATTTGTTTTTCATTAATTGATAAATAGCGGAAACAAATGTCTAGCGGTTTTTTTGGTAACTTTAAAAGAGAAAAGTAGTTCCCAAATCAATATTTTTTTCTAAATGGTGAATAATGTTTTTTGTTTTTTTACAGATTCGGAAATTAAGCGAGTTAAACCATTTTTATATGCATTTAAAAATGTTCAGCCATTATACATTGTTAGTTGCTATGACTTCAAAAACAAAATTTATAGGTAGAAAACAAACAAACGTAAACCTGCCGAGTGAGGAAAAAAAAGTTTCGTCGGTTCTTTGCTTTTTCGGTGTCCGGTACTCTTCCTAGCGTCGTGAGAGGGTGTTTGGTATTTGTTTTGTTTTGTCTATGCCATGTTTCAAGTTTTCCGGAGTTGATTTTGCGGAATTTTCGGCGGAGAAGGAGAATATGTCATTTCGTGATGCCGAATCTATAGCTTTGATTTCTTATGCATTGGTATGTGTGTCGGAAGAGAATCTTTCATTGAATTCGAGTTGCTGGGTGGCGTTTCAAGTTTCGTCTTTAATTGATGATTTAGAATCACCGTTTTGCTTTCGTTTATCTCAAGGATGTGCCGGTAAAGTTATGTTATTTGGTTTATGATAGTTTTCGATTATCCTTCTCCTTTAGGTTGTTGAATCTATGAAGTCAGTATCCTTCCACCGTCATTTAGTTTAGTTGAATAATAATTTTTTTTCCGTGGTTTTTTTTTTTTATCTATTCTTGTAAACCTAACCTTTTTTGGAATGGATAATCATAAATTTAGACTTTTTTCGGAAGAAGATTATGTGTGTAAGAATTAGATTCTAAATCGTTATTTCTTATTTTCGTGGAGTTAATTTATCGCAGCTCTATCATCGGTTTTCGTACGTCTACAATTGTAGGTCCTCTCAACAACACTTCTCCAACTTACCCAATGTTCTCGAAAATTTCACTCTTGACCTTTGTATCTATCATTTATTTTCAGCGTTTCTGTATTTTTTCAGACAATAATTTTTTGTTTAATCAATCTTTTGATTCTTGGAAAAACAAAAAAGTTGCTATGACTTTTTTTCATTCTAGAATACAAAAATCAACGACGAAATTTCTTATCTATATCATGACGTTTTTCCTAAAAAAAACAACTCACCAATTAGAGCCAATAATCGAGAAGCACATAGACTTCGTTATTGTTTACTCCTTAATACGTGTTATTATTAGAAAATTACACGTGTTACGAACTTTCGAGTCTGAAGTCTGAAGTCTACTTTCTAGGTCCTTTTAAAAATTCCATAACAATATTAAAAATAAAATATAAAATTATCTACTCTCCGACGAGTATCCACCATAGGATTAAAAATCACAAAAATAATTAATACTATTTTACAAAGTCACTAAAACAATAATGCGAGACATTGTCCTATAAAAAAACCCCTTTCAAACCCGGTCCATCTTCTTCTCTCATCATCATCATCACTCATCACCAATCTCTTCCTTTTTCAAATCTCTAAACTTTCTTTTCTAGATCGATTATGGCGAGCTCACGATTTGCGAGATTCATAACGGAGGTTGCACCACCGCAATTTGTGACGGTGATGCGGCGGAGAACGGCGAAGGTACTCGACACGATCAAGGAGGAAGAAAGAGAAATCGGGACTGATTCCATATTTTCTTCTTCTAATTTTAACTCGAAGATCTCACCGTTTACTTCCTCCTCCTCCTCTGTTTCAGCATCTGCTTCATTCAGTTCCGGTCTGACAAATTTCCCGGTTACAGAGAATCGGAGCTCTTTTCCGATTTTCAAGAACTGATTCAATTCCATCGTCTCCTGATAAATTATGGGTTTTTCAGATGTAATTTATGTATATGTGTTTGTATATGATTGCAAATGTAAACAGAAGTGTGTGTGTAGATTTTGATTTCCCGGTGAGCTCCGGCGATTGGGTTGATTGGTTTTTTTTTTCACCCCGACGGATTTAAGCTACCAATTAAATCGAAGAAGAAAATCTTAAACAAAAACGAAACAAAGTAGCATATGGTTTTGTTCCATTGTTGTTATAAATATGGATACATACTTTCTCCGCAATCAGAAATTGAATTGAATTTCGCAGTTAGAGCTGAAAAAAAAAAGGAACCTCCTCTTTTTTTGTTAAGGTCTTGTTGATTCGCTCTGATTTCCCCCACAATCTATCTTCTTAGATTGCCTGCGAAGTTTCTGATGAAGCCCCACCAAAAGAAACTCCTTTGCCGAGTCGAACCCACCGTTTTGTCGGGAGCCGCCTTGAAGCTGGTAACGAGGACGATGAGAAAGACAGAAGCTGTAAGAATATCACACAAGAGATAAAACACTAAAAAAAGATCAGAATCTCGGCAAAATACAAGGAAGATTAGTTCGTCAGAAAAACAACTGAGCTAAAGGTTATTGCCGGAAAGTTCGCAGCAAGTAATCTTTTAGCTTTCAGGGATGATTGAATTTTGGATGGGTCCCGAATAAGGAGAGCTTTCCTATTCATACATGTTTGAGTCGGTCAAAGTGGATCCTCATTTCCTTTTTCCGATAGGATCTTGATAATGGCGAGCTTCCTTTTTTTCTCGGGAAGAATATAGAGAATTTACATTTCTCTCGGAGACGTATCCTTATCCTCGAAGATTTTCCTATTACTTTCGGAGGTCGGTGTCGACATCTTTTAATCGGGTTTAATGGGCCATGAGGCTGATAAATGAGCCGACATGGGCTGAATCTTTGACGGATATGAACTTTCGTGGACTGAAGTCAATTGGGTCGATTTCGGTTCAAATCCGGTTAAATCGGGGTGCGCAGCTTACTACTAACAATAAACCTCCCTAATTCGACGAAGGAGTATTTATAAGACTTTGGCGAAGTTCATAAAAATATTTTTAGCTCGGTATAAACTGAGATCGGTAATTCTGCTAGAATGTCTCAACTTGACGAAATTCGAATTGGTTATGCGAAGCAATCGACGTGCGGAGAATCTTCTTGAAAAGACGTATCTTTATGATATCTTTAACCGTTGCTGAATTCGAGGAGTCGTCAAATTGTTTCTCTCTCTATATATTCTCTTCGACTTCTCTCATTATATACTTCACTTCTGCTATATAAAGATATTGCTCTCGTTTCTCTCTTTAGCGCTCTTGTTTTCTCTTTTTTAGAAATGATTTTGCTTGTTTTGAATATCTTTGAGATCTCGATAAGTCGCCGCCGCATACATAGTGTTTCGCGGTGTGATTTTTCCGATATGCTTTAAGATCTGGGAATTTTCCGGTGAATCTTCATCGCGTTCTTCAATAAATTTTCCAATCTCTTCAAGATAGATCGAGTTGAATCTAGCTCATCAACCAGGTCTGTTAATGACCATGAAGATGTTAGTGGGAATATGGTTATCCCTCCAGAATTACAACTTAGTTCGTCAGTTTCTTCGGATTCGTCAATGGGAAGTAGTCCGATAATTAAAAGTCAGTTCGTCGTAATTCTCGTCATGTTGGGGCTGGACCTAGTACATCCCGACACTCAATCGAGTTTCCTACGCTGGTGGATAGAGATAGCCAAGAAATTGAAGTTCAACTTCAATTCGTGGGAGAAATGGCAGTTTGGTCTGGTGATGAAGAGGCAGTTGCTCATGTCGAAGAGGAAAACAGGGAAAATCATGGAGAAAGGCCTAAATTGATCGAACCGGCCAGTGTCGGGCCAACATGTTCTACAAATGAATCTGTCGAGGAAACACTTCATCTATGTGGTGCGCCATCAGGGCTAACATTTCAGATTTTGCTGTTTTGGCGGGAAAATGTGATTTTGCGATTTTGGCGATAAAATGTGATTTTGCGGTTTTGACGGAAAAACCTGATTTTGATTTCAAAACCACGAAATCAGTTTTTTCGTCAAAACCACGAAACCGAGGACAACCGGCATAAATATTTAAAGAACAAAACTCATCATTTTAATATATATAGATATAATTATATTGGTTAGTACAATAATAATGATCTTGGCACATTGGTAAAGCAGACGGGCAGTTTTGCGGGTGAGTTTGCATTTTTTTGAAGTGAGGACTTTTTTTACAAAAAAAATAAAGATCAAGGTTTTTTTTGCAGAAAACTCAAATGATAAGTATGGCATCCAGGTGCAAGGGAAGCAACGAAGGAGGAGTTCCTATTAGGATTTTCAAGTCTATATATTTTCAAGTTAATATATAGACTTATGTTTAAGTTACAATGTAGCGTTTAATTTTTTAATTTATACTTATGTTTTAAGTTACAATCTGATATCAAAAATATATTTTTGTAATTTTATATTTTTGTAATTTTGTTTGTGAAACAGAAGAATTGTAAAAACCAGATCGTCTAGATTGAAACAGTAAAATATACTGTATATTTGAATGAATTAATTTCTTGTGAGGAAGAAAATTCAAGACTTTATAGTAATAGAATACTAGGGTCTAGAGAATAGAAGAAGAATAAAAAATAATAAGGTGAAAATCGAATTAATAAAGTGTGGTCGTATAGGTAAAATAATTAATTGTCATTAACAAAAGTGTTTGGCAATAGAAGTAATATTAAAAAAAATGTTAATAAAATATATGTATTTTAGTGCCTCTTGGACTCTGCGTTAATGTATTTTAGATATATATTTAAACCCGTTCAAATTTGCTTTCTAATTTTGTTTAGAAATCGTTTTCGTGTTTCTAAACCCTTCTGTTCCACGTATAGACAAGATCAGAAAGAAATTCAAATTGAGCATTCTTTTGCATTTTTTTTTTAAAATTTATGTTTAAAATATTATATTTTTATGTCAATTATGTTTAATTAAAAAAATAAACTCTATTTAAAATAAAACAAAATTATTAATTTTTTTTAAAAACCCCTAATAAGGTTCTATCAATAAAACAACAAAAACAGAAAAATCTTAAAAGAGTTTCTTAACTTCAAATTTATAATAAAATATTACTTAAGAAACCCAAATGGATTTTCCCCAATAATGATGCTCTTAGAACTATAAATTTTCTAAGTCAAATTACCTTATTAGAAAAAACGTGGCAATTAGTTCCTGGATCTACATTTACCCCTCAATGATTTTGGTGTTTATATCGTAATAACAAATTAACAATGGGGAAAAGATTGTTGTACTAACGATGCATGAATACAAGAAGCATATGAAAGAGGAAACCATCTATAGTTTTTTTGTTTTTCTCCTTCCTCCCTCTATGTCCATTTGATTTGTTGGAGTATTTTTTTTTTGGTCGGGATTTGTTGGAGATTTAAATCAAAAACTATTATGATTTAGGAAGGGTGGGCATTTCGGTTTAATTTCGGGTTCGGTTTGGGTTCAGTTCGGTTCGATTGATTCGGATTGAATAAAACTCTAACTGAACTCAACCGAAATAAGTTTGGTTCGGTTTGTGTTTGGTTTGGGTTTAGTTCGGTTTGGTTTAGTTTGGTTTGGGTTTAGTTTGGTTTGGTTTAGTTCGGTTAGAATTCGGTTTGGTTTTAATTTGGTTTTTAAAAAATCAACTTATAAAAACAAGAATCCTACGAAGCCATAAAAAATCATTCCCTAAAATTCATTCCCTAAAAAATCAACTTATAAAAACAAGAATCCTACAATGTATTGATTTATGTTTTAAAAGTAAAATGAAATATTGATCCTACTGATGTTTTTTTTTTTTTTTTTGGATAACTTAAGCTGTTCGGCCGATATCCTACTGGAGAGATGGGGATTGGCTACCACATGCCAAACCAGTAAGACTTCACGCCTTCCGACTATTGCCTAGAGTGAGTTGGCCCAACTGACAAAGCCTCCTCACGGGTTTTCAACTGGACCGAAGCCCAGTGCCAGCTTCCACACATGGTCGTGATTAATGTTTCGAGCACCAGCGCAAAGAGAAAATCTAACCCGGGTTCCTTGTTGGTGGAACAATCCCACCTCCCCACTACCACTCGACCACGCCCATGTGATCCTATTGATGTTGAAATTAATGATATCTTCTATATGAGATAAGAGTGTTAAATATGATATAAGAGTGGAGATTAATCTAAAAGAAATTTTGATTTTTTTTTTAAACATGTCATAGATCTATTTCTTAACAAACTAATTTTTAATAAGAGTTGAAAATCATTCTTTTTCTTAAAGGAAAAGGTGTTTATCATAGCAAGTTCCACTTAGTTAATAGTTTATTCCTTTCACCTAATTTCCTAGTAAATTAATAAGAAGTTAAAACTATAAATTTTCTAAGTCAAATTACCTTCCTAGAAAAAACGTGGCAAGTTTCTGGATCTACATTTACCCCTCAATGATTTTGTGTTTATATCATAATAAAAAATTAACAATGAGGGAAAAGATTGGTCAAAAACAAAAAAAAAACAATGGGGGAAAAGAATGTTGTACAACATAAACTAACGATGCATGAATACAAGAAGCATATGAAAGAGGAAACCCCCTCTATAGTTTCTTTTTTATTTTCTAAAGTCTCCCTTCCTCTATGTCCATTTGATTTGTTGGTCGGGATTTGTTGGAGATTTAAATAAAAAAACTATTATGATTTAGGAAACATGTTAATTGTTATATGCTTTCTTTCTGTTTAACATATTAAATTTTTGATTTTAAGGCTTTACTAGAGTTTGTCATTTGTTTTTGAATTCATACTTGTATTGATTAATGTGAATGGTGTTCACCTTCTTCTTTGGGTTTAGTGAATTGAGGTATCTAAGACAACATCTTTTGGATACTTTCACACACAATACGTTGTAGAATTTTGTCTTCGTCAAAAATCAAGACAATGTATTGATGTATTGATTTATGTTTTAAAAGTAAAATGAAATATTAATCCTACTGATGTTGAAATTAATGATATCTTCTATATGAGATAAGAGTGTTAAATATGTTATATGAGTGATGATTAATCTAAAATAAGTTTTTTTTTTAAACATGTCATAATTCTATCTCTTAACAAACTATTTTTTTAATATTATATTTTTTTATAAAAAATATTTAATCCTATGTATCACACAAAAACGGACAAACTAGTACATAATGCTCGAATCAATCATATGATATTGTTTATGTAAACTTAGTATCCCTGATTTAAAATTTCAAACCGTTCTAAGTATTATGCTTATGTTGTCGACAAAAAATAAAATTACTTAATCCTATGTACCGTGTGGGCTTACATTAGTAATTTAGTACTAATAAATATGTTGATCCATTTTTTTTTATCAACAATACTAATAATAATCTGAAACAGTATTATAAAATCGTTTTAATTAAGAAAACATAATCATGTGCAGAGTTTTCATTGGCTCCAAGTCTCCAACATACACTCGATCATGATCGTTTCTTTTTGATATATTTATCTATTTGCGATCATCGCAATTTAAAACACGGACTCGTGGGTCGGAATTATTTTGCTTACGATGTTAAATTTAATAATGACTAGCGTGGAATATACTGTTTGTTTTAATAAGAAAGTCATTTTTTAAAAACACAAAGCTATGCTCTTTTTCTTTTTTTGTCAACAAACACGAAGCTACGCTTTTTTAAAAGAAAAAAGTACGTACCATAAGATTAGAAAATTTCAAAGTCAAACCTTCCGAGAAAACGTGGCAAGTTCATGGATCTACATTTCTCCCTCAATTATTTTTTACTTTCCGAAGGTAGACACTAGACCCAAACTAATCCTCAAGATTTGAAAAAAATTAAAAATAATTATTCCTATGTCTCCCCCAATGATTTTGTTCTCCTATTATAATAAAGATGGTTCGTCATTTATACAAAAAAAAAAGATGCTTCGTGAACAATTTTTTTTTTATATAATCCTTCTTCTCCTTGATGATCATTATAAACCAGAAACAAGCTCTAAACTATTACGCTTAACAATAGGGACCCTTAACAATAATAAAAAAAAAACAAAGTTAGTATGATGAATATAAGGAATATATATATATTCAGATTAAAAAAAAGAATATATTCAGTTTTTTTTAAACATACAACGAATGCTGTCTTAGATATCTCGGAGATCTAAAAGCATATTAGTGAATAAGTGGCCTTCATTTTTTCATTTTTTGTTTTGTTTTTCTAATTTTCCGTATCTTAATATATATATAACACAATTTGAAAAATCATACAAATATAATTAGTGACTACAAATTTTAAACTGAATAATACAATAAATGTGTTTATAAATATATAATTTACTATGTATTTTTCTTAGTTTTATATCAATTTATATTATAGCATTTGTTTAGTTATTAATTATATTATATTTTTATTTAAAATGATGAAAATGAAATTTAGTTTGAAAATATGATTACTATGTTATGAAAAAAAAATGTGATCAAAGAAATCTTCCCTAAATAATTACAAGTAGAAAAAAAGAAACTATTAAATGTAAAATAAGGAAAAAAAAAGAAAATATGGAGAAAATGTTTTGAGCAAGACGTCTTTCCAAAAAGAAAATGGAGTCAACGGTATGCCACTTCATAAAATATGATTTCAATTTAAGTAATATTTAAATGTGATTTAAAACATATATTTCATATATTTTAGAGAAGGGACAGCTTGCATACAACATATTTTTACAAAATTCAGATTATATCGGTAACACTCTACTTTTAGCATCTATCAATTTATCCGAGAATATAATTATCAGTGATATTTTATGGATTGGATGAGACGTGATCTTATTAGTCATTTTCTAATCTAAATCTGTAGGCTTTATGTAACTTGGAATAAAAAACCGAGAACTCTTGATACAATGCCCCCTTTTGAAAAGGGCTCGTGGCTCCCTTGATACTGCTAAGGGCTTTTCCAGAACATCAAAAGTTTAATTGGACATTTAAAAAATATAATAAAATATCCACTTACATTTTCTAAGTTTGATATATGGTTGGAATTTCGGAGTACTTTTTATCGTCCAAAGTTTGATATATGTTTGGAATCTTGGAGTTTTTTTTATCGTCCAAAGTTTTTTTAAAAGCTTAAACGAACATAAAATCGGTACAACATTAAACTTAATAAAACTCACAAATTACACAAAAATATAAAGAAATAACATGTGCTGTTATCAACGAAGATATTTTGAGTATTACGGAAGATACGTATATTCGGATATGTAAATATGTGTTTATCTTCTTGCCTTATCTATCATCTGTATATTCTTCTTTTTACTTGTTCGGGACGAAAACCCTACGCGATGTGCGTGTATATATATCGGCCTTTGGCCTAGAGAAATAACACACGAAATTTCTCCAAGTCTTTTCCTTTTATTCATGGTATCAGAGCTAAAATAAAATATGGGATCAAAAACTGAAATCGAGATGGCGAAGGAACTTGTGGAGAAGATGACGACGGTGGCACCAAAGTATCAATTGGCGGCCAATGAAAATCCAGGAGGGATTATTGCACAAGTGCAATTTAACGGTGACAACTTTGATGAATGGGCTCAAGCGGTGAGAACGGCGCTTCGAGTGAAGAAAAAGTATGGTTTCGTTGATGGATCTGTCACGAAACTAAAGGAAGACTCGCCTGAATTTGAAGATTGGGTTTCGGCGAGTTCCATGGTGGCTCTTTGGATCTTGAACACCATAGAGCCAAAGGTGAGAAGGACTTTGTCCAATAAGGAGGATCCACAAGAGCTGTGGACAGAGATCAAGGACAGGTTTTCGGAAGGAAACGGACCGCGAATTCAGGAAATAAAGGCTGAACTCGCAAACTGTCGACAAAACGGAATGACGATCATAGACTATTATGGAAAATTGCAGATGTTGTGGGAAGATATGATGAACTATGACAAGGATCCAGTGTGTACGTGTGGTAATTGCACCTGCAACTTGGGAACTCAGCTGATGAAGAAGAAGGATGATGATAAGATTCATCAGTTTCTGTTGGGACTTGATGAGGCGATCTATGGAGGTGTTCGGACCTCAGTCGTCACCACTGATCCGATGCCAACGATGAATCAGGTGTATTCTAAGATCAAATCTGTTGAAAGACTACGATATGTTGTGCGAAACAGAGAGCAAACACCATCTCAGGCGGCGTTCGCAGTGAAAATAAATAACTTTGCTGGAACTTCAGAAGATAAGAGCAGGTTGGTGTGTTCGAAATGCAAGAAAGTCGGGCATCTGGTCGATAATTGCTTTCAAATTATTGGGTTTCCTGAGTGGTGGGAAGAGAAAGCTCGTCAAGGAGGACGAGGAGGCAGAGGTGGTGGACGAGGAAGAGGTGGAATTGTGAGAGCGAATGCAGTGACAGTTCATGGTTCGGGTGATGGGAGTTCTGAAGCAGAACGAAATGGGTACACGGGTCTGTCAAAGGAGCAGTGGTCGGCGTTGATCAAACTTCTGGAGGATCAGAAGCAGGGAACGGGAACTCGTCTCAATGGTAAGCAAAATTCATTGGAAGGGGTTTTAGATACAGGGGCAACCAATCATATGACAGGTTCTACAGATTTTCTTACCGATTTGAAATGCATTTTGCCATGTTCGATTGGATTGCCAAATGGGAAACGAACTATTTCGAAAGAGAAAGGAACTGTTTTCTTTGATGAAGAATTCAGTCTTACGAATGTTTTATTTGTTCTGGATTTGCGCTGCAACTTGATCTCAGTGTCGCAGCTGATTGCAGAAACAGATATGGTTATGCAAATTGCTAACAAAGGGTGTGTGATTCAGGACCGTATAACGAGGAATCTGACTGGCGCGGGTGAGCTGCGAGATGGACTGTATTTCTTTCGGCGTTTGACGTTCTCTTCTGCTTTAAAGATGAATAAAGATGGAGCCGAGGATGTGTGGCATCAGCGGCTTGGACATCCATCAAATACTGTTTTTGATTTGTTTTCTTCGGTTGGTAGTAGGAATAAAGATTTCTCGACATGTGATGTGTGTCTAAGATCCAAACAATGTCGTGAGACGTTTCATTCAAGTAATAATAAAAGCGTCGGGATTTTTGATATGATTCATGTTGATTTGTGGGGACCCTATCGTTCTCCAAGTATCTGCAATGCCTACTATTTCTTGACAATTGTTGATGATCATTCGCGCGGTGTTTGGGTCTATTTGCTTCATGATAAAACTCAAGTCGGTCGGACTTTGCAGAATTTTATGGCTATGGTTTTGAGACAGTTTGAGAAGAAAATCAAAGTTGTGCGTAGCGATAACGGTACTGAATTCGTGTGTCTTACCTCCATGTTTAATGAACAAGGAATCGTGCATCATACGTCTTGCGTTGGGACTCCACAGCAAAATGGACGGGTAGAGCGGAAGCACCGTCACATTCTGAATGTCGCGAGGTCCCTGCTATTTCAGTCATCTTTACCGGTGAAATTTTGGGGTGAATCGATCCTCGCTGCTGCATATCTGATTAATCGGACCCCATCAAGTGTTTTACAAGGGAAAACACCTTATGAGGTCTTGTGTGGGACGCTCCCACCATATGAAAATCTAAGAGTCTTTGGTTGCTTAGCCTTTGCACACAACCAAAAGCGTGGTGGTGACAAGTTTGAAGCTCGTAGCCGTCGGTGTGTATTTCTTGGCTACCCGTTTGGTAAAAAGGGATGGACCCTTTTTGATATTGATTCCGAGGAACTGTTCGTTTCGCGTGATGTCGTTTTTGTTGAAGATACTTTCCCTTTGCGATCTCAAATATCTGAGCTCGATGGGGTAAATTCGATTGATGATGATGCTTTCTTCACAACAGAACCGGGTGTGTCTAGTGGTGAAGAGAATGCTGATATAGTGCAAGTTGATGAAAATAAGACAGCAGAATCTGATGGTACAGAGGATGCCATTGATGATCCGAAAATTTCTGCAAATGTTGATGTAGTTAGTGATGCAGAGGGGTTGGATTTGCAAGAGGGAAGTACCGGTGATGGAGGTGAGAATTCTGAATCTGCTCAGGACAGGGGGGGTTCATCGTCCTCTGTTCCACGAGATGAGAGTGAGATTGTCAATCTCGAACCTGAACTTGGACGTGGTTTGAGAACAAAAATTCCCTCGGTTAAACTCAAAAATTTTGTTTTTCAAACGACAAAATGCGATGTTATTGAGGAGGCATTTATTGATGATTCTGGTGAAAGTTGGTACCCTCTTTCTCATTATGTCACCTTGGAAAAATTTTCTGATGCACACTGTGCGTTTCTAGCCGCCGTTACCAATGGAGAGGAACCCACTTTGTTTCGCGATGCTGTGTGTTTGCGCGTTTGGAGAGATGCCATGGGTAACGAGATTGGAGCTTTGGAACAAAATCACACTTAATTGGGATATGACTGAATTGCCTCAAGGGAAGACTGCGATCGGGTGTAAGTGGGTTTACAAGATCAAATACAATGCGGATGGTACAATTGAGCGCTATAAAGCGCGCTTGGTGGTTCTCGGTAACAATCAAGTCGAAGGGATAGATTTTTCTGAAACTTTTGCACCTGTTGTTAAAATGTCCACTGTGACAATGTTTCTTAGTGTTGCTGCTGCGAAGAAGTGGGAGCTCCATCAAATGGACGTTCACAATGCTTTCCTCCATGGAGATCTCGAGGAGGAAGTTTACATGAAGCCACCACCGGGATTTCGTACGGAGAACAGAAAGCTTGTTTGTCGGTTGAGAAAGTCGCTTTATGGGTTACGACAAGCACCGCGGTGCTGGTTTGCAAAGCTTAATACAGCATTGGTGAAGTATGGTTTTAAGCACTCGTACGGAGATTACTCTCTCTTCATGCTACGGACAGCGAAATTTCAGATGTACGTGTTGGTTTACGTGGATGACTTGATTATTGGAGGAGATAACTCAGCTGAGATTGCTCGTTTTAAAGAATATTTAGGCAAGTGCTTTCCTATGAAAGACCTTGGGCCTTTGAAGTATTTCTTGGGGATCGAAATTGCTAGGAAGAAAGAAGGCATTTTTATGTGTCAACGGAAATATACAATGGATATTGTTGCCGAAGCTGGCGCTCTCGGAGCAAAACCAGCCGCAACTCCTATGGAACAACAACATAAGCTTGCTCTGTCTGAAAGCGCTTTGTTGGATGATCCTGAGAGGTATAGACGACTAGTTGGACGATTGATTTATCTCGCAGCAACGAGACCTGACCTGACATACGCGGTGCATATTCTCTCCCAATTTATGCAGTCTCCGCACGTCGATCATTGGAATGCCGCGCTACGCGTTGTTCGGTATCTCAAAGGTACTGTGGGACAAGGAATTTTTTTGAGTGCTGATTGTGATCTTCAACTTCGTGGATGGTGTGATAGCGATTGGGCCGGGTGCCCTATAACGAGACGATCAATCAGTGGATGGCTTGTGACTTTAGGTACCTCGCCGGTGATTTGGAAAACTAAGAAGCAAGAGGTTGTTGCTCGGTCTTCAGCTGAAGCTGAATATCGCAGCATGGCTCTTACGGTTTGTGATTTGAAGTGGTTCCGGAGCTTACTCTCTGACTTTGGTGTGAAGCAGAATGGCCCGATGGATTTATATTGTGACAATCAGGCAGCTTTGCATATTGCTGCGAATCCGGTCTTTCACGAACGCACGAAACATGTTGAGATAGATTGTCATGGTGTCCGCGATGAAGTTCAAGCTGGAGTTATTCGTACGCAGAAGGTATCAACAACTGAACAGCTTGCTGATGTTTTTACCAAGGCACTTGGCAAGCGTGAGTTTGCTTATCTACTGGTCAAGTTGGGCGTTTTGAATCCGCACGCTCCAACTTGAGGGGGGGTGTTATCAACGAAGATATTTTGAGTATTACGGAAGATACGTATATTCGGATATGTAAATATGTGTTTATCTTCTTGCCTTATCTATCATCTGTATATTCTCCTTTTTACTTGTTCGGGACGAAAACCCTACGCGATGTGCGTGTATATATATCGGCCTTTGGCCTAGAGAAATAACACACGAAATTTCTCCAAGTCTTTTCCTTTTGTTCATGTGCTGTGCAACATGATCGTTTCAAAGGAACCTCGAAAGTTTCATCGCACTTGTTATTACTGGCTCGGTGTCATCGCCGACAATTTCCACCGCCGGCTAATCTTATTAAAAAAAACTCTTCACCTCCACCGTGAAACTTCTACTCCTTTTAGCCTCCAATTGTATCAATACTAGCTCTTTTTGCAGTTTATCGCCGGAAAAGATTGACTAGATCTAGACTTGAGCCACCAATTAATAAACCTCAGTTGATCGGAGCCAGAATATTCTTTAGAGAACCACCAAAACACGTCGAGAAACTCCAAATCTTCATACTTCTCACCAACCAAACAACATCATCATGATAGTTCCACCATAATAAATAACCTTCACCCTATATCACTTTCAAAGAAGAGCGAGAAATTACTTTTCGTTAGAGAAGAATCAAACAACCGATGAAACAAAAATCCGCTTAAAACTCTCGGAATTTGACAACTTTCTAAGCATACTGTAAGAGTCGATATGAGCATGCAAAAAAATTAACCAAAGAAAAGAAAAGCCCTTAAAATCATAAATTATCTAAAACTATAGTATTTTATTAAAAAAAATTGTAAGGATCACGTTGTGATGTTCGTAACAAAAGATGAAATAATTTGGATAATAATCAAGAACAATAATTAATGACGAAAGATAAAGCTGTTAAGAAAGAACAAGTGGGTTAGTGGTTACCACAGCTCTGCTGTCATTTTATCGGTGTCGAGTAGGGATATCAATCGGGCTAGCCCGGCCCGGCCCGGAACCCGTAACCCGTAAAGCCCGCATATATTTGAGCCCAGTCCGAATAAAAATCGGGCCTATATTCCAAAGCCCGGTTCGGCCCAGACATGACTATAGGGTTTTTCGGGCTTTTTCGAGCTTTTTTTTTACAAACACAAAAATTCACAATTCTCAAATGAATAATTAAAACAAAATATTTATCAAAATAAATCTAAATTGAAATGTATTATATCAAATCCAATTAAATTTAAAAGCAAAAATTTGACAAAAAAACAAATAAAATTCAAATAAATTGTATTACCAAATAAAACATAAAATCAAAACACTTCAAATCTAGGCAGTAGAGTTTAGATTAGAATATCATTCATCGTATTCTAAATCCTCATCACCATCAAGAGGTACATATAAAATAATATTAAGTTTTGACATGTATAAATGATATAGAAATGTCATTGAAAATTTATAGATAATGATTTTTAAAATATAAAATAAATATGGATGAATTATAGTAATACATGGATCACGAAATGTATAGAAAAGATGTCAAATTATTATTTTTAGAAAGATAAATGTTTTAAAAAATTCTCTAACAAATTAAAATGTAAAGCTACGGGCTTTTCGGGCTAAGTCCGAAAAACACACTAGTCCGAATGGGTTTAGCCCAAAAAGTCCGATTTTTTTCGGGCTTATATTTCTAGGCTGGAATCTGCTGTTTTTTAGGGCCGAGCCGGCCCTCGGGCTTTGGCCCTAATTGACATCCTTAGTGTCGAGTTCGACTCCACCTGTCCTCCATGTGTGGAGTAGGCATGACCAAAATGGAACCGTAACCGTACCATTTTCAAATCGTAACCAGACCGTAACCGTGTCAGACGGTTAAAAACCGTAACCGTTAACCGTAAAAATATATTAGTTATGGTTAAAAAACTATTAACCGTAACCGTTAATTAACCGTAACCATATCAAAACCGTTGGTTAACTGCAAGGTTAAATTGTAACCGTTTTAAAAATAAAATTATATATACTAATAATTATAATTAGTTCTGTAAAATTAAAAATTCAAAGAAAATTATATATAATCAATTTACCAATAGCAAATGCAAATCTAACAAATAGAAATATTAATTAAAACTTAAACGTGCTAGACTAATTAATATTTTTCTAACAAATATAAAAAATATTTTAACAAAACAGTTTTATGAAGAAATATACTCCCTCTGTTTCACAATGTTTGATTTTCTGAATATTGCACATGAATTAAGAAGCAATAAATGCTCAATTATTTGTTGTTTTATTTCTATAAAAAAATCAAATTTAAAATTCACATATACAAAAAAAAAACAAATAGAGCTAAATCTCATAATGGAGCTAAATAAAAAAACTGTAATTTTTTTGTTTTTAACAATAGAGCTAAGTTCGCACGGTCCATCGTCATTCGTCAAAATATATAATTTTTATTTTTTATTATTCTAGTTTATAAAATTTATAATTATTTAATTATAAATCATGACATTAACCATTTATTGTCATCAGATAACCGTAACCGTATCTAACCGTAACCGTATTAACCGGACTCGTATTTAACCGTAACCGTTTTAACCGTATATTAAACGGTTAAGGTTAAAGTAAAAAAAAAATTCTAACCGTAACCGATTGTTAAATAACCTTAACCGCATTAACCGTAACCGTGGTCATGCTTAGTGCGGAGGTATTTGGCCCGATCCAACATGATAAAAAAAAAAAAGTAAAGCTTTAAATACCGGATTTAAGCACGTAATAACGGTTATGTCAAACAATAATATATTCTTCCATGATAGGTTTATGATGTAAAATAATAAAAAAAATAAAAAAAAAAGTTCGGAATACATCAAAATTTATTGAGAAAAAATGTAAACAATTGCAGACGTCAGAGTGAGAGATATAACCTTCCTCGTATAACCCCTAAAACATAAATATTAAAAGTAAAAATAATCAAAGTAAATTACCTTCCTCTCCTCTCCCTCGAATCAGAAAGTTCCGCTTTATTTTTTCTCATCATTCGGCTTCGACTCTCTTCTTTGCGATTTGTCAGAAATTTTGATTTCTTTGTATTTTTGTTCCAAGTTTCGTCTTCTTCGTTGTTTCGATTTTGAATATTCTCCGCCGCCCACCAGAGTTGAAATTCCGTTTTTTTTTGGTGGTGGGGATTTTAGGGTTTTTCTTCTCAGAGACAATCAAAGATGAGCGTTGCGAAATCCCAGGTTTGGCAGCCATGCAAAAAGAAGAGATCCTGAACGAGAATCAAACGAAGATATTAGGGAGAGATATGGCTTCTCGAACAACACCTTCGCGATCGACTCCTTCTCGATCGACGCCTTCTGGTGGTTCAGGTAGCTCCGGTAGGACCCGAGTGGGTAAGTACGAGCTGGGAAGGACTTTGGGTGAAGGAACCTTCGCTAAGGTCAAGTTCGCCAGGAACGTTGAGAATGGAGATAATGTCGCCATTAAAGTCATCGATAAAGAGAAAGTTTTGAAAAACAAGATGATCGCTCAGGTATATGCTGCTCTCTTCTTTTCGATTCGGGTTTACGCAGATGCTTTAACTTTCGATTTGGGGTTTTTTTGTTTTTTGTTTTTTGGTAGATCAAGCGTGAGATTTCGACAATGAAATTGATCAAGCACCCGAATGTGATCCGTATGTTTGAGGTTTGATCTCAACGTCTTCTTCTTTCACTCCTTGGCTTGCATGTTTAGAGAATCTAGAAGCTTAATCTTGATGATTCCTACGATTATCTGAGATTCGTTTGAAGTTATGAAACATATAAGTGGTCCCTGGCCAATCTTATATAATATTATTCGATGTGTTCTTTTGGCATCTTTGTAGTTACCGATTCTCTCTTCTTCAGGTGATGGCCAGCAAAACTAAGATCTATTTCGTTTTGGAATTCGTTACTGGTGGAGAGCTTTTCGATAAAATTGTTAGCTTTCAAATCCATTGAAGATGTTTTTTCCTATGTAGAACATGAGATCTCGAATGAAGAAGTACTAAGGACTCGATTCTCTAAAATTGTCATGTGTTAGTCAAGCAATGGGAGGTTGAAGGAAGATGAGGCAAGGAAGTACTTCCAACAGCTTATTAATGCGGTGGACTATTGCCATAGCAGAGGAGTTTATCATAGAGACCTCAAGGTTAGGAATCTTATCTTCTGATCTTGCATAGGGTTCTTGTGAATGAATCAGCTGGCAGAGTTATGGTTCAATGTGTTAACTTAAGTTGCACCTTCTGGTTGCAGCCGGAAAATTTGCTTTTGGATGCAAATGGTGCTCTGAAAGTGTCTGATTTTGGATTGAGCGCTCTACCTCAGCAAGTCCGAGTGAGCATTGATATACTGTTTTCTTATTCTATTATTTCGATGTAAATGTCATTGCATGATAAGGAGAAAGTTCTCCGTTAGTCATCAAAGCTAATTTTTTGACCCTTTTTTTTTAGGAGGATGGATTACTTCACACAACATGTGGAACGCCCAATTATGTTGCTCCGGAGGTATTATTTACTTCTACTGTAAACTGACACTCAGCTGTCTTGAAGCTTGAAGCCAGTCTATTCTTTTCTGGTCTCAATAGCCATCTATTTTTGTCTCTCTAGGTAATCAACAACAAAGGTTACGATGGAGCGAAGGCTGATTTGTGGTCTTGTGGTGTGATTCTCTTTGTCTTAATGGCTGGATATTTGCCGTTCGAAGATTCTAATCTAACGTCATTATATAAAAAGGTGTTACGCTTTATTCTTCTTCGTTTGCTTTTTTTTTTCCTTTCTCTGATGCATATTCATTTTGCATGCTATGCTATGGGGAAAAGGTTTCAAGTTTTGCACTTCTAGCAGGTGTCATTTGGGTGTATGGGAGTCTCTGTCAGTTGTTTTTAGGACTCAAGATGTATATAGCTTAAAATGCCACCTGATTCTTATTTCTTCATGATTACAGATATTTAAAGCCGAATTTACCTGCCCTCCCTGGTTCTCTGCAAGTGCTAAGAAGTTAATCAAAAGGATTCTGGATCCCAACCCAGCAACGGTATATTTTTTCTTCCCCTTTTATATTTGTGGAGGTCTCCTTTGTACCATGCCGTTAGAAGAGGCAAAAGCATCTATTGGATCGAGTAGATCTCAAGTCTTCTCACTGAATTTTCTTATGTTGGACAGAGGATTACATTTGCTGAAGTCATTGAAAATGAATGGTTTAATAAAGGGTATAAAGCACCTAAATTTGAGAATGCTAACGTCAGCCTTGATGATGTTGATGCGATTTTTGATGAATCAGGGGTAAGGCTTATGTTTTTAGTTGGTTTATCAAATTTGTATGAACTTTGTCTTGGATGATTACTTAGCTTGTTTTTGTCGGTTAATAGGAGTCTAAAAACCTTGTTGTGGAGAGGCGAGAAGAAGGACTTAAAACACCAGTAACTATGAATGCTTTTGAGCTCATCTCAACATCCCAGGGTCTCAACCTCGGTTCACTTTTCGAAAAACAAATGGTACAAATTCCTTATAAGTAAAGCTTTTTCTGAGGATTGGTCATACTTAATGAGAAGTAGTTTTGTTCCAAAAGTGTAGTGACCAATTCTTTTCTTGAGAATCCCGTATTTTTTTTAGTGGAGGTAGTCACTCTTATTGATAAGCATCTTTGATTTCAGGGGCTTGTTAAACGAAAAACTCAATTCACTTCTAAATGTCCGGCTAATGAGATAGTCACAAAAATTGAGGCCGCAGCAGCACCTATGGGCTTTGATGTCAAGAAAAACAACTACAAGGTTGGAATACTGTTTTACATACTCACCGTTGCTGTGAAATTGTGCTTCTGATTACAACCTTATACCATTTCTTGACTCATCCAGATGAAGCTTCTAGGAGAGAAATCAGGCCGCAAGGGTCAGTTAGCAGTCACAACTGAGGTTAGTTTTTTTACTGACCAGTGAATTGATCACCCTTTGTATGATGTCCCCCCGGTGTTGGATGAACCCTAATCTCAGGTTAATTGACATCTACTTTCAGGTTTTTCAAGTTGCTCCATCGCTTTATATGGTTGAAATGCGAAAATCAGGGGGTGACACCTTGGAATTCCACAAGGTATTCATATGCGAGGCTTGAGAAGTAACTGATGTTTGCATCTTATGCTCTTATTATTGTGGGTCTGGTTCTGAACAACTTGATAATAATCTTTGCCTTTTGCTTCCTTTTCTTGGTCCTTTTTAGTTTTACAAGAACCTCACCACGGGTCTGAAAGACATTGTTTGGAAAACAATCGACGAAGAGAAAGAGGAAGGAACCGAAGGTAAGCATCTTCATTGAAATAATCTATTAGATAAGCCTAGAAAGTAGAAACTAATGAAGAGATGAAACAACAACGGAAAAACATCTAAACACAACACACAAATCCTGTTTTGTTTCTTTTAGTTTCAGGTGGTACTAATGGTGCTGTGGTTGCTTCTTGATACCGAACAATTGCGAAACAGTCTGCGTATGCTGTTTTTACTATAGATTTTGTTCGTTATAAATTTACTATAGTATGGGGTTTGCGAGTGGTTTTGAAGTTATACAAAGGAAGCGTCAAGAAGTGGAGCAAAGCTACAAGTGTTTAACTATATTGGGAGGTTTTTTTTTCTTCATAATTTTAATCTTGTTTGATTCCATGGAATGTTGTGAAAAGCATATGCGTGTGCGAGTATCTTAGCTTGAATCCGATAAACCGGTAAGTAAAAGCTTTACAGATTTGGTTGATTTGAGAATCGTCTTCACCATATTCTATGCTATCGGTTGATAGATACTGTTGTATAAACAGACTTAAAAGGCATATTTTAGTGACATAAGCGTTTGTAAGCATCAAAATACCTATGGAGTAACAAAAAGTACAATCCTATTAATGGTTATAAACTGAAAGGTACAAGTAGGGGAATTATGATGAAAAAACACAACCGTAGAAGGTAGTTTGCTGCTATTAATCTGAAAAAATTCATTCAATTAAATATGAAGGATAAGAGTCCCTGCATTGACCCAAAACCAAATTTTATATGTTTGAAGAAATAAGAGATTAGAGTTACCAAAACCAAAAGTTACAAAGATTGAAGTATATGCGATCGTTGCAAATAGATAATTCGGACGACGGCGCGGAAGCAACATATTGAGAGGAGTTAGTAATTGAGAATTTCTCTGGATACTTAAACTGTATCATTCTAAAGGGTTAGTTATGCAAAAACAATGATGTAAAAGTTCAATCTCTAAAATCGTAATTCAAATCTCTATAGTCTTCGAAGAAAACCATGCATAAGTAAGAAATCTAGAAAATTTCCAATCTAAAGAAATAATCACACAAAAATTAATCAAAGAGACATATTCGATCGGAAAGAACATAAGACTTTTGTAACGAAGACGTGAAGTACGAAACACTGAAAGTCACAAAGTGAATAGTAAGATAATGAAATCGATGTAGTTTTTAATGTAAAAGGGAAGGGGAAAATGACAACAATAGTATATTTTGTAAAATTAGAATTTGAGTGCCAAGTACTCAAATTAGTATTCATGAATGAACAAATGTATAAATAGAGTTGAAAAGACATGTGTGTTAAAAATGAAACTTTAAATGAAATAAGTGGTTATAACCATAAATGTACCTATCGAATAACAAAAAAGCATAGTCCCTTTAACTGTTCAAATTGAAAAGTACAAGCAAATGAGTTATGATGAAAAGAGACAACCGTAGAACGCATTTATTGAGTTATTCACAATATCCAGATATTTCGGTATGTATGACTGATCATCACCTGAAAAAAGAAGATTAAGATTATATCTTCACATATCACTTCTAACTACTGGATACTTTACTAACCTTCACAAATACTGAATTCGCTATACATCTTCTTCTATTAAATTAACCGTCCCAACTCGATTGTGAAAAAGCATGAGTTTGTTATTGACATGCTCATGAAATTTAAATAAATTCCTTTTTGGAAACCGATGTCTTCAGTAACATAGTAACATATCTCCAGTATGAATTCCATCTCTTAGTGAATTTGTAACTTCGTAGTGATATAATAAGATGATACATAAATTACGCAATTGATTTGGTGTAGCCCAAAGTGATGCTAATTCTTTCATTACCTCATACAATGTTTCGTCTCCTTCTAATAACCATATGCTACATATGCATATTCAATGAAACATTGAATTTTACAATCAATTATAAAAATATAATAGAATAACTCATAAAAAGGGTTATGTTGGATTTTATTATTAGGGTTATGTTTGCCAATATAATTACCAATTTTCCGTTCAGTCCAAATATATGTTGGCTTTTGTTCCAAACATATTTTCCTGGAAACTGTACGTATATTGCATCCCCTGTTTCAAGTTATTCTTTATTTATGGCTAATCATCTAGTAAATATGTTTTCTATTGTTTTTAAAAATTTATATATAAGCAAAGTGTTGTGTTTTTCTTATTCTCTTTAGTAAGCTTTAATCAGGTCTAAAGCTTAGTGTTCTTGGTGGTGTTCTTAACTTGATCGGGTTCAAGGAGATGTGAAGCTAAGACTACTACCAAACAAGTTTCAACTATAACCTAACAAGAATTTGGCCGATATATAGAACAGTTACCTAAACCTACGTTGGACATTACATGAGACGATTACGATAATCCGATAGTGAAGGAAATTGTACGCAAATTACCTCAATTTCTGAAGCAGAAAAAAATCTATTAAGAAGAACACATTGTCTCAGTCAGAGGCTTCGGTCTCAAGCAACATTAAAAAGGGTTTGGTCTCAACTCTCAAACTAGGTCTGGACAAAATACCCGAACCCGAAAAACAGAACCGGAATCGAACCGAATTAGGAGATACTGAACAAAGATGAGTTAGTGTGTGAAATTGACCAAGGCTACGAGCCAGCCAATCACGGTAGAAGCAGATCGCCACCTGTCCACAACCCATAATCAGAAAATTTAAGATGAAATATTGAAAACCGTATTAGATATAATTGGTGATAAACTGATAACTAATAAGCATAGATGAGAAAAAAAAACTTAACTAGGAGGTAGAAACTTATATGCCTTACGGATTATTACTTCATTGTAGACATGTTACCTCAAAAGTCAAAATTATTTATCAAATACGATCTATATATATGATTTGATCCTCGGGAGTGAAATTCGATCCAATAGTACTATTTTCTCTCACACCGATAATACCTTCACATACAATGTTAGTCCTCACCAATCACCATATTGAACCAACGAGACCTATTCCAAAACACATGCAACGAAGAGTTAATATTAGTTTACTATGTACGTATTGGATCATGACTTGTCATCGTCGTCAAGCACTCCCTTTACTTTTTACATATTTCGTATATGGCGCTTCAAAACACAAATCATATTTTATCCAAAAAAAAAAAATCACATATAAATCGATGAGGAAATTAAATAACGAAATAGACAAAATATAGAAGGCGTCGATCGAGAAGGTAAAGATCAATCATCAATGAGATTGTCAGTGTCATGTATGTACATTTCTTTTTTAATTGGTAGAGATCAATCATCAATGAGATTGTCAGTGTCAAAAAAAAAAAGCAAGTCATTGTAAATTATCGTAAGTCATTGTCAATTCAAAAAAAAAAAAAAAGTCATTGTCGTTGTTTATGTAAGTTCTCTACCAATTATTAGGGTTGATGAAAGACTTTCCCAAATAGAAGAACAAATATACCAAAAGAATAAAAAAGATTCGTGTATAGATACTTAAAAGGTAAAGATCAATCATCAATGAGATAAAAATAGCAACAATTACCATAATATCTACGCTGCTGCAAAACGAAGACATCTCAAATTGTTGGACTATAAGTTACAGAGAGATCCGGTCTACAATCACCAAACTCAACTGGGTGAATGATCAACTCTAAATAATATAAAACTATCAACTAATTATCTAAATAAAATAAATGAAGACATTTGGATGTTATCCATATATCTAATATATGGCTGCTTCAAATATATATTTTAAGCTCTATATCGTACACACGATCGGCTGGGAGAATGATCTAAAGATTAGATGGTAACCTAACTAATGTTTTCTAGATTTTGTACAAAAATCAGTGTAGATTCTTATAGTCTTATCCAATATCACCCAAAAAAAACAAGAAGAATATTATGGTTATCGAAAAAGAAAAAAAAAGTTTTTGATCTTTTTGATATAAAATAGTTTTCGTGATTTTATGTTTTTTAAGTTTTTTTTTTAATATAACAGTTGTTGCTTGCTCTGTATCTATTATCAAAAACAAAAATAACTTCATTTTTTTTTTCTTTTTCTTATCTAGGTTCTATTCGTTTCACGCATTAATTTGTTATCTTTAAAGTAGTTTTCGAACATTTTGTTGTTTTCTGTATATAAGAAGAATATTGACAATGGAAGACACAAATTATGCAACACATGGGAATGTTCATATGACTTACAATCATTAAAAAAAAAACTATACGCTTTTCCTTTTTCTTATTCTTCTTACATTATAAGTGTTTAAGACATCTCCGGTTTAATACAAACCAGAAAGAGATTTGCAAATTCCGGTTTAGCATGAGAGTCCTTCATTTGTTACGTACACAGCCCATGCTTCCTACAATTCCAAAATGCCAGCTAAAAGTTATTGACCAGAAAACAGGAACCAAAGCTTACAGGTTGAACCAATCTCGGTTTTTGTTCGGTTATTTATCGAAATCGGTTTAGATAGATACCTGAAGAATAGAGAATACTCTGCTCGCTACAGACTTCTGAAGCGGCGAGGTTCCTCCTCTCTGTTGAAGTTTATCTGGATGTAAACAAAGCCGAGCTTTTTGGTAAGCTTTCTTCACTTGTGATCCATCTCGAAGATTTGCCAAAGGAATCGCGTGCCAGTTGCTATTTGACCAAAGAACCTGAATAAAAATCCCAGTTTGGTTTAGAGATCAGTAATTTTAACAAATCATAGGCTTCCAACTCAAAACCAATTATTACAACGACACTTCCAAATAGTAATCGGTTTACAAAACCAGACCGGTTCTCGTTGCGGTTTTGAGACTTACATGATGTAAAGTTGAGAGGAGGAGTCTAATGTTGGTCTCTTTTCCGGTCAACCATATTCTTATCTCTTCATCTTTCATCTCCATCTCCATCTGCAATTATTCAACTGTCACATCAGATTCTTATTTCACTGAGATATTAGTTACTGCTTTTTTGCCGGGAAAATGTTAATTACACTAACCTCTTCTTCTGATTTGGCTCCCTCTTCTTCGCTTCTTCTCGAATCCATCAAGTCTTCTTCTGTTTGCTTTGCTTCTGGGCGTTGAGATCTCTCTTTAGCCCAAGCTATTGCTTCATCCATGTCGTTCGAATCCGAGTTTCCTCCTCCTCCACTTCCTCCTTCTCTGTAACGATCTGAGTTTATCTCGATTACGTAAGAGCTCATCTCTTCTTCTTCTTCTTCTTCCTCCTCTTCGACTTTACAGTCTCCGGTCGTTCTCTGTTTTGCCTCAGTGTCGTCGTCTTCTTCGCGGATGAACGAAGAAACAGGGGAAGATGCCGGAGAGCTCGGTCCGAAATCATCCATTCTCCTGAAGGAATTCGGATCCAAGCTCATGGTCTCCGGCGAGGCTCTCCTCGATCCGCCAAAGTGTGGTTTTTTGTAGTAGAAATCTGATTTTTCCGGTGTGTTATCGTGGCCGGATAATGAATCTCCGGATGTTGAAAACGCCGGAAAACTCTGTTTCTTTGATTCCCGCTTATGACTTCTCGACGGAACGTTCAACGGTCTATAAAAAAACAAACACAAGAGGTTAAGTTACGGAATTGACCTCGAGAGATGTTAAATAAATAAGACCAATGTGGAGGGTAAAAGGGTAGTTTCACTCACCTAAGTCTAGAAGTAAAAGAAGAAAATCCTGCGTCATCGCCGGAAGTCGCCGCCGGTGGAGGATAATGAGGACTGACCTCCTCGGAAGTTAGCACCGAAGACGAATTGGACCTCGATTTCGCTATCGGACTCTGCTTTTTGGATCCCTCTTTCGTCGTCCCGCCGAACACGCCGTCGTAAAATCCATCTCCGCCGGAAGGAATCCTGAACGCCGGTAAGTTTCTGCCGTAAGATTTAGAAGACGGAAGGGTTCCGCCGGAGCAAATCCCTGGCGGGAGGAAAACCTCGTCGTAGAAATAGTCGGAACGGGAAAAGTCGCCGGAGAATTTTCGGGTAAGGACGCTTCGCGGTGGACCGCCGAAAACATCGGCGAAGTCTTCGGCGTCGATTCGAGCGTCCATGGATTTCCGAGCAATGGAGAAGAATGGATCAACGCTTAAACCCATCTTCATACGCCACGATTCGTCCATTTCGCCGATGAAGTCCTTTTAATTTATTTCTCCGGTCACTGGAAATTCTTACAAAACACAATGAAGTAAAGGAAGAGAGTTTATGTGTTGTGTTGTGTATGTACACTGACGTACATATAATACATACATATATATATTAGTAGGCAACGAAAAAAAAGATTTATTTTAATTATTTCTTCATGTGTGGAATCGTTTTCAACTCTTTTTTTTCTCCTGATCTGATGAAAAAAACTGAATTATTATGATACTAGTTAATTTAAATATAATAATTAATACAATAAAAAACTAATAAGGAGGAAAAAATTGTATACCATGATAAATAGAAAAAATACCATTGATCGGAAATAAGATTTTTCCGATGTCAATTTGCCGGTAACACTGTTCATACAAAATCGACGACAACAAAAATAAAGAGAATACTTGTTAACGAACTATCCAATATTTTTTAGTGTGCTAACAATAATATTTGATAATTATAACGTGTTAATATGTTAAAGTATTAATAATAATATATGATACATATAACGTACTAACAATAATATACGATATTTGTTATATAGAATGTTAACGTACAAATAATAATATCTGATAAATGTAACATACTAACAATTATATATGATACTTATTGTATATAATGTTAACGTCTATGGTGAAGGAACGTCCATGGATTCTGGCGGAACGAAAAGGAGGAAATCAACATATTCCGGTAAATGGAGGGAGGTTTGGATGTCATCGAGGACGGTGGATGTGATAGTTTCATCGGATCCAGTGAGGTTTCGTCGGATGAAGCACCAACCAAAAAGATGAGGCAACCGGAGGTGATGGTAATGAGGACACTATCGGTGGTGATGTTTGCGGCATAGAAATATATGGTATGACCGGATGTGGTAGTTGAAGAACTTGATAGTGGTACCATTTTGGTAATAAATGAGATAAGAGAAAGGAAAAAAGAAAAAAAAATTAATTCTCTTTATAATCATACTAATTTTAAAACATCTACATAATTTTCATATCTTCTTTTGCTAGCAATTGGTATTTCTAATTCGCGAATATATAAGAATAATATTGTATATGACACATACTTGATGATGGTACACATTTTATTATTTATCCAAAACAGTATTTTATATTATAAATTTTAATTAGAGTGATTGAGGTTGTTGAGATTTGATCCATGTTTCGATAATCACGGAATTTGAGTAATAAATAAAAGATACAGAGATTTAACGAGTTCAGATCACGGTGTGTGATCCTACGTCTCGGCTTGAAGCTTTCCAGTAATCCACTATCACCACAAATTATAAAGAATTAGGGTTCCTCACAATCTCTCTAAGAACAAAAAAGATCTCTCTAGTTTCTCACTAGAATTTCCAGGATACTAAAAACCCTCACACATGTCTGTCTTTATATAGACTAGGGCAATTACAAAGTTAAGACGGTTTAAACCTAAACCAAAGCCCAATAGGAAAAACACATTCCTAATTGACTAACCCAAGTCGCGGTCCTAGTTAATACTTATGATTTTCATCACCAAAGCCCAACAAACTCCACCTTGATGACAATCATTTCCGAGTATAACTTCTTCATCTTTGCATTCATGTGCCGCTCCAGACAGTCCAACACCTTAGTGCTCTTCTAAGTTGAGAAAACTCAAAGCATTCTCAAACTTATCCACAGGAAGTACCTTTGTCAACATATCAGCCGGATTCCTCTCAGTCAGGATCTTTGACAGCTTCACTTCACCAGAAGCAGCAATATCCCTGATGAAATGCATCCTCCTATTAATATGCTTTGTCCTCTCATGATGAACTTTTTCTTGGTTAAACTCAAGGCACTCTGAGAATCACACCAGATATCTACCGTGTCTTGTTTGAATCCGAACTCCTCAGTCAAACCCCTTAGCCAAATAGCTTTTTTTACAGCTTCCACCAACGCCATATACTCTGCCTCAGTTGTAGACAGCGCGACGACATGTTGAAGACTCGATTTCCAGCTTATAGTCATCCCACCAGCAGTGAAGACATAACCTGAAATCGATATACTTCTGTCCAGATCCGATGCAAAGTCAGAATCACAGAAACCTTCAACCTTAAAATCTTTTGTCTTCCTGAACACAATCTTTCGATCCTGGGCACCTTTCAAGTACCTTAGCACCCACTTCACAGCAGTCCAATGTATCATACTTGGCTTACTCATGAACCTACTAACCAAGCCAACCGCATACGCGAGATCACACCTAGTTCCTAACATCGCATACATGATACTCCCAATAGCATTTGAGTATGGAATATCATCCAAAATTGTCTCTGCTTCATCATCTTTCACAGCAGACAACTTGAAGTGTGAACCGATAGGTGTAGAAACTGATCTAGCTTCATCCATATTGAATACCTGCAGAATCTTCTTGATGTAACCAGATTGAGAAGATTGATGTAACAAGGTGAGAACTCCACCTTCACGATCCCTCGCTATATCCATCCAAAGAATCCTTCTTGCAGCTCCTAGATCTTTCATCTCAAATCTACTGCTCAACAAATCTTTCACAATCTGTATCTCTTTCATATCCTTTGAAGAAATTAGCATGTCATCAACTTACATGAGTATGTAGATGAAATAATTACATTTACTCTCCTTTATGTAAACACAGTGATCGAACTCACTCCTTTTGAATCCATGACTTACCACAAATTGATCAAAGCACTTGTTCCATTGCCTTGAAGCTTGCTTAAGTCCATACAATGCATTTTCCAACAAGCAAACGTGGTCCTCTTTTCCTTTAACCACAAAACCTTCAGGCTGCTCCATATAGATCTCCTCTTCAAGTAAATATGAAGAAACGCAGTCTTGACATCAAGCTGTTCTAATTCCATATCCATATTTGCTGTAACCGATAGAAGAAACCTGATAGAAACATGTTTCACAAATGGAGCAAACACTTCTTGATAGTCAATACCTTCTTTCTGAGAATAACCCTTGGCTACCAATCTAGCTTTATATCTCGGTTCTTCTACCCCTGGGATACCCGACTTCAACCTGTAAACCCATTTGCAACCAGTCACTTTTCTACCTTTTGGTCTTTTAACCAACCTCCAAGTCTTGTTCTTATCTAGAGAACTCTTCTCTTCAACCATACCTCCATTCAAGAAAACTTTATCCTTGCTTTCAACAGCTTCCTGATAGTCCCTAGGTTCTTCAGAACTTATCTTGACAGCAGCGATTAAGGCGAAACTCGTTAAATCCTAATCACCAAGATATTCAGTTCGCCTTGTTATTCGTTTAGACCTATTTCAAGCTAACTCCCAATCTTCTAGGGGTACATCATCTGTTTTCTGATCTCCAACAGCTCCACCTGAAGATCCAACTTGGCCATTATCTTCAGAAACAGAAGTTATCGCATTTGGTCCTCCTCGGTGTCGATCGATACTCGGGATGACATCAATCGACACCACCTCAGAAGCCTCACGAGACTTTTCTTTTTCGTGTATGTGTCGATTGATACTTAGGGTGGTATCGATCGATACTCTTTCAGAAGTCGGGCTCCTCTGCGCAGTTTCCTCCACAGAAACTCTATTCCTCAAGTCTTTGAACACTGTATCTTCCACAAAGACCACATTCCTGCTAATCACACATCTTGATTCATCCAGGAGCCATACTTTGTACCCTTTGACTCCCTCCGGATAGCTTATGAAAATTCCCTTCATAGCTCTTGGTCTTAACTTCCCTTGATCTACATGAACATAGACCAATGACCCAAATCTTCTCATGTGTCCATAACCCGGCTTTCTTCCCAGCCAAAGTTCCTCAGGAATACTGCCATCTAAGGCAGATGATGGGCTTCTATTAATTTGGTACACAGCTGTGCTAACCGCTTCAGCCCAGAATTCTTCACCAAAGCCACTTTCATCCAGTATACAACGCACCTTCTCCATTATTTTTCGGTTCATGCGTTCCGCAACTCCATTTTGCTGTGGAGTATATGCACAAGTCATGTGCCTCTCAATCCCATGCTGCTTGCAAAATCCGTCGAAGTCTTTGTTCACAAACTCCAACCCATTGTCTGTTCTCAGACATTTCACTTTCTTGTTTATCTGATTCTCAACCAATTTCTTCCATTCACAGAACTTTGTGAAATCTTCACTCTTAACAGACAAGAAGAACACCCACACCTTTCTAGTGTAATCATCAATGATAGACAGGAAATACTGCTTACCAGAGATACTTGGAGTGACCGATGGAGATCCCCAAAGATCTGAGTGAACATATCTCAGCGCTTCTCCTGAATTGTGTTTTCCAATGTTGAAGCTCAGTCTCTTGGTCTTCCCCATTACACAACTCTCACAGAAATCCATCTCCCCAATCATTCTCTTGTCAATGATGCCTCTTTTTACCAAGATCATCAGATTCTTCATGCTCATGTGTCTCAACCTTCTATGCCACAAAGCTGTCTCGTCTTTGGCTGGTTTCCTGGTAACACTTATGTTTGATTGTCCTACCACAGTCTCTCCATCAAGCAAATACAAAGAACCGCATAGAGTGTCTTGAAGACCCATCTTCCCATTCTTATAAAACTTTGTTTTTCCTTTGCCACCAGCATGATCAAACCCAAACTTATCCAATGTACTTGTAGATATTAAATTTCTCTTCAACTTAGGAATATACCTGACATTCGTCAATGTCTTCACCGTGCCACTACATGCTTTTATATTGACGGAACCTATTCCTTTAACCTCCACAGAATAGTCGTCCCCCAGTAGCACTTTTCCAGAGTTGTGCTCCTCAAATTTATCAAACCAGTCTCTCCTTGAGGTCATGTGATATGAACAACCCGAATCGATCACCCACCTCTATAGATGCCAATTTTCCGAGACTGATAACGCATCAACTCCTGCTGATTTTCCGATGAAAACCGCTGCCGTGGCATCTTCATCATCGCCGCCTTTCCGCTTTTTCCAAGCATAGCAATCAGCCTTCACATGTCCTTCCTTCTTGCAGAACCAGCAGGTATCTTTTGTTCCCGATATCGACCTGCTTCTGCCTCGATTCCCAGAATTTCGTTGATCCCTATTTTGCTGTCACCCACGAGCCACATACGCTTCACCAGTGCTTTGTGAAGTCGATATTCCCTTAGATTTAAGCTCAGTTTCCTTCGATTTCGCTGCATTCACCACATTTTCGATAGAGATGGACTCTCTACCATACTTCAATGTCTCCTTCATGGAGTCATATTGTGGTGGCAAGGAACTGAGTAGTAGAATTGCATGCACTTCATCCTCAGCTGTAACCTTTACACTAGCCAACTCCGAAACAGTCTTCAAGTAGTCATCGACGTTTTGATCGATTGACTTAGACCCATCCATCTTAAATGTATAGAATTTATACAAAAGATGAATACGACTCGGTAGAGTCTTGGTGTTGTATAACCTCTCTAGTGCTGCCCAAAGCAAATACAAAGAACCGCATAGAGTGCCTTGAAGACCCATCTTCCCATTCTTATAAAACTTTGTTTTTCCTTTGCCACCAGCATGATCAAACCCAAACTTTGTCTTGGTGTTGTATAACATCTCTACTGCTGCCCAAAGATCACATGCTGTTGTGCACTCCTCTGTTTTCCTGAGGACATGATCTCCTAGATGGAGTGTCAAAATATCCATAGCATTCTCTGCTCGCTCCTCCTTTTTGACTTGTTCTGCTTTAAGTCTCTGCTCAAAATCTTCCGCTGATTCATCCTTCTTGATAACCAGCTCATCCGGCTCAGTGGTCGGTGTTATTAGCTCGCCCTTCAACCCCTGAAGATTCATGTGAGCTAACATCCTTCTCTTCCACATAGAGAAATCACCTTGTCCGTCGAAGATGGCTATCTTCACCTTCGGCTTCTTTTCTGAGGACATCTTCGATCAAACGAACTTCTTAACACGCTTCTGCTACCATATCGATCGATACAAGATGGAGTGTCGATCGATACCAAACTTTTCTTCGTCTTTCTGCGAACACGTAACAGACGTATCGATCGATACCAGGAAGTGGTGTTGATCGATACTTGAGCGATCTGCGCGATCTTCTTCTTCGCGCCACATACAGCTTTTCTGCCAGGCTGTCAGATTGAAACCCTAAACCGATTGATGCTTTGATTCCAGCCATCAATCCAGATCTAAAACCTAGATCCCTGCAGAACTTCTATGTCCAATTGCTCCCAAACCTAAAACCTAGGCTCTGATACCACTTTGTTGAGATTTGATCCCTGTCTCGATAATCACGGAACTTGAGCAATAAATAAAAGACACAGAGATTTAACGAGTTCAGATCACGGTGTGTGATCCTACGTCTCGGCCTGAAGCTTTTCAGTAATCCACTATCACCACAGATTACAAAGAATTAGGGTTCCTCACAATCTCTCTAAGAACAAGAAAGATCTCTCTAGTTTTTCTCTAGAATTTTCAGGATACTAAAAACCCTCACACATGCATGTCTTTATATATACTAGGACAATTACAAAGTTAAGACGGTTAAACATAAACCAAAACTCAATAAGAAAAACACATTCTTAATTGACTAACCCAAGTCGCGAACCTAGTTAATACTCATAATTTTCATCACCAAAGCCCAACAGAGATCAATATACATGATTATCCGGTTTATTAGATGTAAAAAGTGGTCAAACTTATTCACCTAATTTTGTAATTATTAATTATTATATATTTGCTATTTCTCTTCTAATTAACGTATGCTAGATATCACTGTTTTCTCTTTGTCGTTCAAGAATTTAATTCTTTTTTACTTTTGTCAACTCTTACACTGTTTTCAATATTTATAAATATGTAAACGAATGACTTTATAGATAGTATACAGTACTGCAAAACAAACGTTTTGAAGCGTATTGGAACATTTAAGAACTTTTGTCTATGATCGGAATGATCTGAAGTATGAATCTCGTATTTGTTAATATAAAAAAATCTAAATTTTTAGGCTAATTAGTACCCAAAAAACTACATTTACATCATTGAATGACTTTGATTAAGACACGCACATCTACAAGTTTTTATTGAATTATTTCCTCTTGTGTGATTCGTTTTTCTCCTTTTTTTTAATTGAATTATTTACTATAAATCATGTACGTAAAATATAGATTTTGATTTTTTTTTTTTGTCATCAAATAAACATAGGCTGTTGCCACTTGGAGTCCCTACTCTGAAAGACATGATTTAATGGTTTCCCTTTTGTTTAGCTGTATCATTATTTTCTCTTTATTTATTCTTCATAAAATTGTATTCATAATTTGAGTTTTCAGTTATTTTTGGGTGATAGTGGTCCTAGTGGAGTGTAAAACCAACAAAAACAAATCTCATCTGTTAAACTTAGTTTTTTTTTCCAATATTTACAATATATTATGAATTTGGACCCTACCTCCTAAATATCGAACTATGATATTTATAAATCCGATTTTGCATTGTGAAACCTGAAAACAAACCAAATAGGCAAATACCATCAAGACTATGTAAACTCTCATTTTAGTTCTGAATAATAGCAGTGTTATATAAAAAAAAAAATGTCATCTCTCATTTATTTATCAAATATCATGTGTTTCGTTTTTTTGTGTGTGTATTTCGTTTGTTGCATTGACAAACGAAATTTCCAAACTACTTAATTAATTAAAATTTACAAAGATCGAAATATTTTAGAGTTTGATTCATTTATGTTCGATGTTTATTGTTTTTTTTAAAATGAAATATATACTTTATATTAATTTTAAAACCCGATTACAAAGCAAAGAAGTCGAGAACTCGTTGCCAAAGAATTTAATCTTGGTACATATATGAAGTCGAGCACGAGGTTTTTTATTTTCTCATGTAGATCATACCGAACCAGTTGTGGATGCTCTACGGAATATTCCTCCTAACCACATATGATGTAATAGATAGATAGCTGACCCGAAAAAATAAAAATAAATAAATATATAAGAGATTACAATGGTAGAAAAACACCGGATGCACTTTTGAAAGGGTTAGTTCTTCTTTCAATAAAAGTTAGTTCTACAAACGTTCGATGTTAATTGATTAATATAAATAGATAATGTAACTATATTCATTAAAGATGTACAATCGGAAAGGAGATATTTCTACGTTTCGCATATATATATATATGTTATACAATAAATTTTCTTCATAGTAATTAGAATATCCTGTTTTTATTTAGATGTTATATATCGTCGTATATAGATGTCAACATGCATATGTTTTATAGTTCAACCAAAATAAAACATGCAGATGTTAAAAAAAAAAGATCTCAACATGCAAACACAGTAAATTCGTAAAAAAAAAAAAATCAGGTTCGACAAAAAAAAAGGATTTCAATTCTTATACAATAATTTAAGATAGTTTGGCATGTCTAATGACCAATATTGTTGTCTATTATTTGTTTGTAGTAAACAAAAATAGTTAAAAACTTAAATGACTACAATTCCATTTTTATTTGTTGACAAATCAAGATAGTAATTAAACCGAGCATTTTGAAATGTAAGCCTACTAGTAATTGATACTCACATCCTATAGTATTCCTAATAATATGTTAGGGAAAGGATTATTTATTATGAGATTATAGAGAAGTGGGTGAAGGAATGACATATGCCCTTTGGAGGGGACAATGCATGCTATAATTTGATGTCAATAAAACTTTCTTCCCTACCAAAAAGCCATACCCTTCTTACTTTCCAACACATGCTTATCATTATTACCAATTAATTCTAAAGAACCATCGTTAAAAAAAATTAAAATTTTATGTGGTGGTGCCCAGTTTTTATTTTATTTTATTTTGTTAGAAATTGTTTTGGCATTTTGGGCGTATAACCAGGCTATTCCATTAATGATTACAAATAAGCTCAATCTACTTCAATGGATACACTAATTGTTATTATTGACTATATTTTAATAAGTAGGAAAAATAGTCACATACTAGTGGTTGTGGAAAGTATTTTCCTTTTTGGGGCTAGCAATTGAAACGGGCACTATTGTGGAAATTGATTGTTGATTTCTTTTTCTCCGGGAGAATGATTGTTGTTTTAATTTTATTTTTCTGACAGCTAATTGTTAATTTAGTTTGAGATCACAAATCAATGGAGTGAGTCTATACAAAAATATGTACATCATCAAATCACAAAGAAATGGGTTATTTGGTGAATTTTATTTGTTTTTAAAAAAGATAATTATGTTAAAACAAAAAAAAACAAAAAACAAGGGAAAAAGAAATTGGAACAAGCCTTGATATAGTTTAAAACATGTATCAGATTTCAGACCATGTTATAGGAACATTACAGGTAAAAATTGCAGATCAGATGGTCTTGAAAGGGGACAACTTTATCTTATTTTAACAATACTTGAATAAAATAGAATAAAATCAGATACAAAAACAATCATTCCTCTGAGATTTGCTCCCCTTAAGATTCGAGCTTAGATCATTTATATATATATAAGATAGAAAACAAATTAAAATAGATAAACTTCAGTGATCTAAAAAAGAATCGAGGAAACCCACTAATCTTTAGCATGTGTGTGAGCTGTAATGCTATGTGCCTCCAAGTTATCAAAGATCAAATCTTTTGATTGATAGGGTTTTTAAAGTTCAAATCTCCTTTTATAAAAAGGTTTGAAAATAATCTGAGTCGTCGATCTACCCTTTTCAATAGTTTTTTTTTTCTTTCTTAAATGGTAAGAACTGGTAAAAAAAAAGAGTTCATTGCGTTTCAATTCGACTCATCATATGTAAAATTTATATAACCAATTCATAGTAATCTAGTAGTTGAGGATTCACTATGTTAATTGGAGATAAATGTTTGAGTTCTCCGATTGTGATTGATTTATGGTTGGCTATCTGTGAACGCTTTATGTGGCAAAAAAATCCGAATTTCCACAAACTCCAGAAATTAGGTTTTGATTGGTATAATTGATAATAGAGCAGTAATATTAAGCAGCAGAAGCAGTACGCTGCTGAAGTTGTATGCTCTGATTAATGTAGTGATTGACAAAGTTGTGAAAAATTATATATAAAATTATTTAATATATTTATTCGTAAGCACTATATCTATAGTTATATTTATAATATCTTTTTTTCATATTTCAATTGTATTTATTATATAATACTCCATCCGTTCTGTAATAAGTGATGTTTTAGAGGTTTTTTTTTGTTTTCAAATAAGTGATGTTCTCACAAATCAATGTAAAATTAAATAATTTTTAATTGTGTTTTTACCCTTTGTATTTTACAGATTGTTTTCTTATTGGTTGAATTGTGTTTAAATGTACAATAGATGATGTTTTTAGTATAGAAAAAATTAAAATTAAATGAATTCTTAATTGGTGTGCAAAAACCTTAAACATCACTTAATAAAGAACAGAGGTAGAGGTGTCAAAATGGGCGGACGGCCCATTGTCTGTCCATGTCCAACAAATTATGGACGGTCTTGGGCAAGCCCAAAATAGAAACGGTTTTAAATGGACAATGTCCAATTTCGCCCATGGAAAAAACGGACCGGACAAGTTGGACATTGGGCCGCCCGAAATACATAAAAAGTTAGGTCAAAATCAATTTGGGATTTTTTTTAGAAATCAGAAACACAATTTTTTTCTCCTCCGCTCACTGTCGATCTCTGCCTCTGCTCACTTCAGCTCCCTCTGCTCACTTCAGCTCGTCTTCCTCGCCAAATTTGTTACAGGAAACTTCGTAACCGATAGAATCCGATCCAGAGAACCACCGAGATTCCGGAGATCGGGGAATCAAAGTCTATAAGGTGAGGGATCACATTCGAAGAACAGAGATTCAATGGTGAATTGATGAAGATGATGATTAGAGTTTAGAGGAAGAAGATGATTTTTGATATTTGATTGATTAGTGCAGAATGGCAAAAGCCTTACATATAACGAGAGAGAAAGATAATTGAACCGGGTATTTGAGTAAACCGGTTTATTGGATGGATTAAACCATATGTTAAAAGGGATTTCCTGTCACAATACTCCCCGGTTGAGAACATCCTTGTCCTCAAGGATGAGAACTTGAATACTTGTTGATGTATTCTTGAGAAAAACAAATGCCAAGTAGCTTGCTTTGGAGGAGGATGTTCTTTCCACTGAACAAGTGCTTTGGAGACAGCTTTGTAGTGGCATGTAAACATCTTCTTGACAGAGATGCTGGAACTTGTGGATTTACGCAGAAAATCAGCCATAACCAACCATTTCCTATGAACATCAAACTCCAGATTTTGCTTAACGCTTTCTAACCATACCTCAACCTTTCTTTGAACATGTCTATCTCTCAAAATTCTCAATTTCTCAATAATGTCACCAACCGAAACAGGTTCATCATCACCAGCAGAAAATGCCCCATAATTTATATGATCAAATTCACAATCAGAATTTAGGACTTGATTCCACATGATAACCCATCAAATGAAGTAGTCCATACCTAAAGAACTTTGAAGTACATTACGGGTCTGCTCCAAATTGTTGTATTCTGTCCAAAACCCAGGTTTGGGATGTGTATCCGGCGGTCTTAGAAGAGAACCGTAAATGAACCTCAATTTAAACTTCAAAAGCAGCCATGTAATGTGAGAATTTTCTCCAAATAACGTGTCAGCTACAAGAGGTACTTCTTGGTGATAAGAGGCAGATGCATTCTTAGGAGACTTTTTGATGACCATAGCTACTGTGAGTCGCCTTAGCCAATTCTGAAAAAGTTTGATAACCAAAGATAACACATGAAGAACTCTTCGAGGGAACCAGCCATTGGCGTCAACAAGAACACCTGAGGAAGCTTGATATCCAGAGGTAACATGACTCTTGGCTATGTCTATGTGGCTCAAAGAAGGAGCTTCAGTCTCAATATCCTTAGAGGAAGGGTCTAACAGGAACTTGGACTCAGAACTTATTTCATCCCTTTCTGGTGCCTCAGGGTCAGATTGAACAGGCAGCATCAAACATTCATCAGAATCAACTATAGTTCCATTATCCAAGCCAAACTTCACTCCTAAATAAGGTAGCAGTGGTGAAGTGTTTGGGTTTTTGTGACGTTGATGGGTTTTCGGTTTAGGGAATGGATTGAACGGAACTCTGCTTTGTTTGACATGGGTGTGTAATAAGGAAGATTCATGGAGTTTGGCGATCCGAGCAGTGTAAGGATGAGCTAAGGCCAAAAAATGGGCATTCTTGCTCAATCTATCCACTACTACCAAAATACAGTGCTTGCCATACGAAGGAGGTAAACCCTCAATGAAGTCAAGACTGATTTATTCCCAAACACCAGATGGAACCGGTAAAGGCTGGAGTAAACCTGGTTTTGCTGCAAGATCTGGTTTGTTTCTCTGGCAGATTGAACAGTTCCTGACATAGTTTTGGACTTCCAAGGACATTATGGGCCAATAGAACAAGGATTTAACCCGGTGTAGAGTAGCGTCCCTGCCTGAATGTCCTCCCACGGCAGAATCATGAAGCCATTGGAGGATGAGAAGCTTAATCGTAGCATCATTGTTTCTTAGCTGGAACAAAAATGATCGTTGTAGTTCACTCATTCTCCAATGATGCCATGTGACCCTTGCCCTCCTTGATTCAACCTGAATATTGGAAGAGCTATTGTACGTCATGCCTCTTCTTTCCATGAGTTTATACTGCCCAATTTGTGGCATGGGTCCTATCAAATCCTTGTTTTTGAACTTGAACTTCCAGGTCTTAAGATACTTCCTTTGTTTATTCGTACATGTTGCTCTTAAAGGAATTTGATCAACCCGTTGGTGTTCAATGTTCTTTCCATTAACATTTGTTGATCGCTGAGGCAATACTTTCACTTCCTTGACATGAAAATCCATTTTATGAACAAGCACCACATCATAAACCGAACCTGTAACCTGCAAAACTAAGGCACGATCCATCGGTTCGATGAACGAATCTGATTTTTTTACAGTTCCCACGAACGGATCTGGCTTCGTCACAGTTTCCTGGATTTGTTGAGCTTCCTCTTTATCCTCAGAAACTAGATCATCATCACATTCCGTCATGAAAATCTTTACTCTCTTGTGTTTCGAATGATAATGACCAGGGGTATCACGCTCTTCACAAAACAAACACAGCCCATTTTCCATTCGCTCATAAACCTCTTCACATGAGTACGATTCCATGATTTTGTGTCCTGGAGAATCGCACAGCTCTGATACCAATGTTACAGGAAACTTCGTAACCGATAGAATCCGATCCAGAGAACCACCGAGATTCTGGAGATCGGGGAATCAAAGTCTATAAGGTGAGGGATCACCTTCGAAGAACAGAGATTCAATGGTGAATTGATGAAGATGATGATTAGAGTTTAGAGGAAGAAGATGATTTTTGATATTTGATTGATTAGTGCAGAATGGCAAAAGCCTTACATATAACGAGAGAGAAAGATAATTGAACCGGGTATTTGAGTAAACCGGTTTATTGGATGGATTAAACCATATGTTAAAAGGGATTTCCTGTCACAAAATTCCTCCTCCGTTCTCTGTCGATCTCTGCCTCTGCTCACTTCAGCTCGTCTTCCTCGCCAAATTCCTCTTTTTTCCGGCCAATACCTAGCTCTACTGGTAACATCAGCTCAGGTGCGTCCTCTTAGTTCTCTGCCTGTTTTTGTTTTGAGTAATCTATTCAATTTCCCATATGGGTTTACTTGAACTTGTGTAATACATTGCTAATTTGATTTAGTCTCTTCTTTTGGTGTTAAACGATGTTATCTCATATGGGTTTTGCTGATTTGATTTAGTATCTTCTTTTGGTGTTATCTCATATGGGTTTTGCTGAAAGTTTCTTCCTTTGATTAACAATTTGGGCTCGTTTGGTTTCCAATCTGCAGCTGTTCGATGTGATTCTGGGTTCGTTTGGTTTCCATTTTTTTATCGGAATTTGAGATTAGTTCATCGTTTTCTGGTTATAGCTGGCTTGGATAGAGTAACAACGACGTCATAAGATGGATAATAACGAGGATACTATGAACCTCAATGATGATGACTATATGAGTGTGGATGATATGGTGGATCAAATTGAAGAGAATCCGGTGGAAACTGATTCATTAGTGAGTACGGCTGACAAGAGAGGTAATAATAAACGTAAGCGTACTAGGTGTTGGAAGAATTTTAAGATCATTGGAGATAAGTTGCATGATGGTAAGAATGATGTTAGATGCAATTATTGCAACCATATCTATTGCATAGATCTAAAGAGAAGTGGCACCACTACTTTGCTGCGTCATATGAGAGTATGTTCAAAGATTCCTGGAAGTGGAAATAGGAAGCTAGATATGATGGTGTTTAGGGAAATGATTGCAGCGGCAATCATTTAGCATAATTTGCCTTATTCATTTGTGGAGTATAGAAGGATTATAGAGAGGCTTTTCAGTATGCTAATTCTAGTATTAAGGAATGGAGTAGGAATACTGCAGTAGCTGATTGTTTGAAGATTTTTGAAAAAGAAAAGAAGAAACTTAGAGAAATCTTGAATGAAGTTCCTGGCAGATTTTGCTTTACAACTGATTTGTGGAGAGCACTCACAATATAGGGTTACATGTGTTTGACTGCACATTACATTGATAGTGGCTGGAATTTGCAAACTAAGATTTTGTCATTCTGTGTGTTTCCTCCTCCACATACTGGTGCTGTTATAGCCGTGAAGGTTATGGAATTGTTGAAGGAATGAGGCTTAGAAAAGAAAGTTTTTACAATTACAGTGGATAATGCTTCATCAAATGACAACATGCAAAGAATTCTCAAGAAACAACTTCGAAAATACTTGGTGTGCAATGGTGAGTACTTTCATGTAAGATGTGCATCTCATATTCTGAATCTGATTGTGCAAGATGGGCTGAATGTGATTGATGAAGCTGTGGAAAAAATCAGAGAGAGTGTAAAGTTTGTGAAGGTGAATGAGTTTAGAGAACAATAATTTCAAACCTGTTTGGAAACACTGGGAATTGATGATAAGGCAGGACTTGTTTTAGATGTATCAACCAGGTGGAACTATACTCATCTGATGCTCTCTAGAGCCATTGAGTATAAAGAAGCACTTTGCCATCTCGCAGAGGTTGATACAAGTTATCAGACTTATCCTTCTGATTTAGAGTGGGCAAGAGCGGAGTTAATTCATGAGTTATTTTTACATTCTTCCTGGATATGATGTAAGTTTTTCTCCTCTTTTCTATGTTTTTATCATGTTAGATTTGGAGATTTACTTTGGAGATTGTTATGGTATAGTTATGTTGCTATGTATGTTTCCGTTGCTATATATGTTTCCGTTGCAAGGTTCATTACCATATCTTAAGATTCTAGTATCATAATATTAACATTGTTATATGTTTTTCAGAGGTTTTGTGCCTTCTTTTCCCAAACGGCTGGTGCAAATAGAAAATCAGAGTTATACAAGTATTTAGAAGAGCCAATTATGGATATGATTGTATTTAGAGACTTCAGTGTTTTGGGATATTGGAGAGACAATGCAAATCGATTTGGAGAATTGTCTACTATGGCTTGTGATATCCTTAGCATTCTCATTACAACAGTGGCTTCGGAATCTTCGTTTAGCATTGGAAGTCGTGTCTTGAACAAGTATAGGAGTTCTCTTCTTCCTTCAAATGTGCAAACCTTGATTTGTGCAAGGAATTGGTTACTCGGTTTTAAAGAGATTGGTAAGTTTTGTTCTTATGTTCTTTTGTCATTTTTGAATCAATTGAAATTGGATTTCAAGAGATAACTAAAATTTGTGTTCTTTTGTTGTGATTAGGTGATCCATTTGAGTTCATTGAGGAAGACAATGAAGGAGAAGAAGGAGAATAAGAAGTTAAAGACATTTGTGTCTTTTCTTAACTTTATTGTTTTTCTAGACATTTTAGACTGTTGTTTTTCTAGACTTTGTTGTTTTTATAGACATTTGTTGTTTTTCTAGACTTGCATTGCTACTTTGCTAGACTTGAATCATATGAATTTATAATGTTTTGATTATGATATAACTAAAATAAACCATCAAACTCATTAAAATTGATCAATCATATTGATAACAAACAAAAGATTATCTATAAAACAAAGAAAAAAACAAAAACAAACAATCTTCTATTCTGTTTGGACATGGTCACCCATGGACAATCCATTTGGACATTGGACATGGTCGTTAATGGTCTTGGTCGTTAGTGGACATAGACATTTTTTGTCCACAATCAAAATGATCAATCTTGGACGGGTCAAAATGGACGTGGACAGCCCATTTTGACAGCTCTAAACAGAGGGAGTATATTTTTAAAAATATTATTTGAAATTAATAAAAAATAAAATAATGGTAAATATTAATTTTAAAAGTATAAAAATTACACTTTAATATAAACATAATTTTTTATATTATTTAACAAAATAAATTAATTATATAAAATTATTTTGATTTTTTATTTTATTTTATAGGTTTGTTGATTGGTTGATAAAAGGCTTGATTGATAAAAAGCTTAATACTTTTTTAAATGTGTTACCTAGGGGTGGGCATTTCGGTTTAATTTCGGGTTCGGTTCGGATTCGGTTCGGTTCGGTTAACTCGGGTTGAATAAAACTCTAGCCGAACTCAACCGAAATAAGTTTGGTTCGGTTTGTGTTCGGTTTGGGTTTAGTTCGGTTCGGTTGTACTTAGGTTTGGTTTTAGTTCGGTTTTAAGAAAATCAACTTATAAAAACAAGAATTCTAACGAAACGTAAACAAAACGAAGTTATAAAAAAAATTATTCCCTAAAATTTTAAAACCAAACTGAAAGTATTCCACTTAATCAAAATTAAAAAAAAATGAAAAAATTCATGGTTTCGTCTTTTCCATACCACTAAAATGAATCTACAACAAGCTAATAACTTAAATATAAGTTAATTATACAAGTCAATGTTTATTCATCTCTTATATGAGTCTATATAGGCTTATATATCATTAATATAAAACTATCACTATGTGTTATTATTTTTAATATTATTAATTATCTAATTAACAAAAACACATTGGTTTATCGGTTCGATTCAGTTTTAAACCGAACCAAACCGAACCGTTCGGGTTGAGAAAAACTTCAACCAAATAATTGTGTATTAACTATGGTTTAGTTTGGAACGGTTTGAGTTCGGTTTGATTCGATTGGTTCGGTTGGTTCGGTTAAAATACCCACCCCTAGTTTTACCAATCAAAGCTTTAGTTTAGATTTCGGCCTGGGATTCCTGTTCATATATAAAAAAAAATATATGCCCTAAGAAAATTGTTTCCAGTGTGAACACTTTGAATCTTGGACTATCCAATTAATTTATCTGATCTATTTGGAGTATTTATTCACACAAAGATCAGAGTATCTATTCACACAAAACAGAAAATTTCCTAAACTAACACTATTTCTGAACTGTTTGATCTACTAGTAACAAGCATCTCTCTAACAAAACGACAAACGAATCCAAGATATTTCTGCACATATATTTTTCTCTCGACTTTAAGACAACAATGTGACCGTACAGAGGCAATGAACTTAGTGCAAATTGGAAGACAAATACAAGTAACAGAACATGGGAGATGGTGATTCGGCAAGTAAAAGCATCAAGTGCCTTTGAATAATACCAAACACAAAATCCTCAAAGACAGAGTCTAGGTCAAGCACAAAGAATCGATGGCCACAAGTCCCATAACCAATCGGCTCTATCTTGAAGACGCGTAAGAAGCCCCAAGACAAAGTAATAAGCCGACGAGGTAAGAGATTGTAACCATAAGCAGACAAAAACAGTGAACAGTTACAAATTTAACACAGCATTTGCATTGATGGGTGACCAAAGAATCAAGATATTTAGGTTGCTAAAGGATCAACATACCCATGAGTTGCGGATATGTTGCAGAGTGATTTCAGTAATGCCATTGAAACCTGAATTATGCAAAACACAGATTTTGGCAAAGAGTGCTAAAGGAACTACATGACCCATCAGTCCAATGCCATGGATTCGTTGCGGGTGACTCCAATAATGTGGCTGTATGATCCATGGGGAAGTAAAGAAGGATTCACCAGTCACCAATGTTGTTTACGAGTAAAGCAACAAGAAAAAACTAAACCGGGTTCAGTCTTGTTGATTAAGGCTTCCAAGGCTAAAAGTTTTAACTGCAGGATTCTATCGTTTAGCCATAAAGGTTACTTAACCCTATTGGCTTCTGCCAAAGCTAACTCTTTTGAGAGTATTTTCTCAATACATAAGATGCCAAAGAGATTACTACTTGATGGTTCAATCAGAGCGTAGAGTTTTAGTACCTGTAATTGTAAGCCAACTGACCACAGAGCACTTTACATTGTACAATAATGTAAAGGTGTGAACAGTTCTCGCTCTGTCGGCATCAACAAGTAACCTCTTACCCTCCTGAAGCGTAAGCTAACTTACCATAGAGAACTTTACATTGTACAATAATGTAAAGGTGTGAACAGTTCTCGCTCTGTCGGCATCAACAAGTAACCTCTTACCCTCCTGAAGCATAAGCCAACTTACCACAGAGAACTTTACATTGTACAATAATGTAAAGGTGTGAACAGTTCTCGCTCTGTCGGCATCCACAAGTAACCTCTTACCCTCCTGAAGCTCAAGTAGCGTTTACTGCTAAATGTTGATGGAAATATGATAAATCCAAGGTAGAATCCTGTAGACAATTCCGCCACTAAAAGGCAACAACAGATATAATTGCTGTCAGAAACAGGGGAGATACCATTTAAGGCATTACAAACAAACAAAACAACAAATCACATCACCAAAGATCAATTCCAACATATTTTTCCAAAAAGCCTATTTCACAAGAGATTCTTGAAAGGAACACTTTCTACTTTCTTTGCTAGCATGATTGAGTATGGAACTATACGATAACAGAGAATACGAGTTTTTCATAAGGGTTCTCTCAGCCTTTACATGGAAAAACAAACAGCAACACGCCGAAATGGAAATTGCTCAGTAGGTAACAGAGAGCAGACATGATATTTTGTTTGCAGAATATAAACAACCTACAACAAAAGCAGTAGTAGTTGAGGAAGGTGTCCTCTATACTTTCACTTTCCCAGAAACAGTTTCTAAGTTTGGCTTACTATCAGAACCAGCCAAGGTGCAGGCAACATCACAAGATAAGTACCTGCAACAACACCAAGTTCACACGAAAAAACCAATGACTGACTTAATTCCGCGTCACTACAAAATACAAATATACTATAACGGAGAGCTAATGCAACAAGCAACCTATCAACTTCACTATACCCTTTAAAACCAAAAAAAAAAAAAAAACTTCACTATACCCAAATACAGAAAATAATAGATACCTTTAGTGATATAGCGATGTGTAAGATATACCCCATCAAAGATAAGCCTCAAATTTTCATCTATTCTATTTCTGTCCCAAAAGATTTCGTTTTTCTTTTCATAGTTGATGTTACTGTGCATTGTATGAGCTGTGAAGTGTCAAAACACAGATTTGCAAAGAGTTGAAAAAAAAGAAGGAAACTTTTTATATAAAATGTTGGTATGTTTTGACAGAAGAGTGCTAAAGGAACTATGTAGCCTATCAGTCCAATAGCATGGATTCGTTGTGGGTGACTCCAACAACGTGGCTGTATGATTCATGGGGAAGTAAGGATTCACCAATGTTGTTTATGAGTAAAGCAACAAGTGGTCTTGTTAGGCTTCCAAGGCTAAAACTTTTAACTGCAGGATTCTATTGTTTAGCCATAAAAATAAACTCTTTTGAGAATACATAAGATGCCAAAGAACTTAATAGATGATGATTCAATCAGAGCATGTCGAGTTTCTAGAAACTAATCTTTTGCTGTAGAGTTTTTAGTACTTGTAACTGTAAGCCATCTGACCACAGAGCACTGCACATTGTACAGTATTATAAAGAGATTGAACAGTTCTCGCTCTACAGGTAACCTCTTACCACCTGAAGCTCCAGTAGCGTTTACTCTCAAGTGTTGATAAAAATATCATAAATTCAAGGTAGAATCCTGTAGATAAGTATTCCACATAAAGACAACAACAGTTATAATCGTTGTCATAAACCGGGACATATCATTTAAGCACTACCAACAAAACAGCAAATCACATCACCAAAAAGTTATCTTCTCGAAAAACATCTTTCACAAAAGATTCTTGAAAGTAACACTATTCTTTTTAACATGATTGTGTATGGAATTATATGGTAACAGAGAATGCAATGTAAGAAACGAGTTTTGCATAAGGGTTCTCTCAGCCTTTACATGGAAAAACAAACAGCAACACGCCGAAATGGAAATTGCTCGGTAAGTTCCAATAAAAGGTAACAGTATAACACCATTAATTGGACAAGCAGAGCGGTCATGATCTTTTGTTTGCAGATTATAACAATCTACAACAAAAGCAATAATTCATGAAGGGTGCCCTCTTTACTTTCACTTTCACAGCAACAGTTTCTTAATTTGGCTTACTATCAGAATCAGCCAAGATGCAGGAATTATCACGAAATTCTTGTCTGATAGTACCTTCAACATCACCAGGTTCACACGACAAAACCATTGACGACTTAATACCGCGTCAGTACTTCAAAGCAAAATCAACAATTATACAAATATACAATAACAGAGCTCTAATGCAACAAGAAAGCTATCAACTTCAGTATACCCAAATACAAAAATAATGGATACCTTTAATGATATAGCGATGTGTAAGATATACCTCATCAAAGATAAGCCTCAAATTTTCATCTATTCTATTTCTAGCCATTGAATCCTGTCTGTCCCAGAATATTTACTTTTTCTTCTCATAATTGATCTTATAACTTGCATATACTTTCAGAGAAACTGAGCATCCTAATATGGGGAAACATGCAGTAACAGTCAATAAAAGTAAAGCAGCCTATGCAGTTCACTAAGTAACTAAGATTCAGAGCTTTAGAAAGACCACTTGTTAATTTTCCGCAAGTTGCCTAAGAAAGTTAAGTTCATTGTGTTGGGTTCTTGACATGCTTTGCCATTATGATGCTTTTATGGTGCTTAGATGTGATATTATGTAAAAGAGATCAGAGAACGTATGGGTTGCAAGCTTACCTGATTTTTGTATATCAGATATGCAAGGAAAAAGTATATCCGCAAAAATGGCAGTATTGGCGCTATGACTGAATTGGTGAAACCCAGGAGCCCACCCAAATAAAAGCAGCCGAGGAATTTCGGTATGGTATGGGAGCCTAAGTGTTTCATATGAGTCATCCTTGTTCTTGAAAATAACTTTTGCTACCAGATTCCAAATAAGAGCCATAGGTTGCATTATTTCACAAGCCAAGCTGGCCCAACCAGATGTGAAACAATAGGTCGTGAAGAAGCCAGCCTGCATACAGGGTTGAAGCAATACTCAGTGTCAATGATACGTTTTCATTTTTCCTAATAAAGATGAAACATGAAAAAGGTGCCCAATCTATGTAGGTCTAAAGCAGCCAGAAAAACTCAATCCAAGATGAGAACGACACAATGAGTGAAATTCCTCCAATGGCATAAATATTCTCTGGTACAAGGTACGTGTATCATGGACAGAGTTATATTCCATCAAACTCTCTTCGCTTGACGCCTCAAACAGTCTACCAAGAAGTTTGTGGTTACAAAAATGAAAGTAAATCCAGACAGGTATTTATGAGACCATCGACTGTTTTGAGGACTGGGGTGAAATATGACCACGCTCAACCAAAAGTAACATTAGCTGATCTGCCTCCTCAACTTTTCCTTCCAGAACCAGTCTCTTGCTTAGCTTCTCACACATCTTGACATCAGGTATCAAGTTGCGGTTAAACATCCGACAAGCCACTTTATATGCTGACAGAGGTACAGCTTTCTTGATATAGCCGTCCATAAGTATATAACACGTCTTAGCATAAGATCTCGAAGCTGTCCTCAGAACTTTTCCCAAAAGTTTGTCTGCCTCCTCAAGCTTCCCCAAACCACAAAGCTTCTCAATGACTTGGTTATAAATTGTCCTGCATTTCTGCCGCAATAACATCTTCTCCAGTATAGCCACGAGATCGTCAACCTTTCCCATTTGGCAGTATCGATGGATGACAGTTCTGTATGTAACAGGGGTAGGATCTATACCTTTATGAAGCATCTTCTTCATAAGTTCTGTTGCTTCTGCTATTCTACCTTTTTTCCCCAATGCATCAACTAAAGTAGTATATGTGAAGACATCTGCGTGTTTGTTGATCAGGTACATGTCATCAAGCATGGAGAGAGCAGCATCTAGCTCATCGTTCTGACAAAAACCATGAATCACTGTAGTGAAATTCACGACATTAATAGCACAACCCTTGTTCAGACACTCCTCCATGAATTTTCTTGCCTCGTGTGTTCTCCCATCTCGGCAAAGACTCTGGAGCAATAAGTTAATTTCAACTGGGCCTGGGAAAAACCCTCTTAGTACCATTTCTCTTACCACATCACAGGCCTCAGACAATTTACCTTCCCTACGCAGCCCATGCATAAGTACGCTATAAGTAATAGAATTTGGACTCCACCATTGCTCTTCGCTCATGTTCATCATTTCTCTCGCCTCTAACGATTTCCCCATTCGGCACATCCCATTTAACAGAGCTGTGTATGACACAGTATTTGGTTTATATCCATGTGTGTCCATAACTTGAAGCAGCTTTTTGGCTTTGTCCACCTCACCCAAAAGACAGAAGCCATTGACAACTGCGGTATAAGTTACTACATCAGGAGGGGAATGCCCCTTTGACAGCATTTCATTAATGAGATCTTTTGCCTCGGACATTCTTCCCTCTTTGCACAATGCATGAACTATAGCACTATAACCCACCTTATCAATCCGAAAGCCTTTTTCTTCAGCATCGTTTAGAAACCAAAGAGCCTCATCCGCATGATTATGTTTTGTGAGCATATGAATTAGAGTATTGTAAGTGACTTGATCCGGCACCAAACTATGCTCTTTCGCCATTTTCTCCATCAAGTGTTTCACTTCCACAATCCGCTTTTCTTTACAAAGAAAGCCCATTATGGTATAGTAACTAACTTTATCCGGCAAACATCCTTTACTAGGCATTTCATCTAGTAGTTCAATTGCTTCCTCAACTCGATGCAAGTCACAGTACCCTCTGATCATACAATTATAAGTCACTACATCTGGAACTATACCAACAACCTGCATACGTTCTAGAAACCGTAAAGCTTTCTCCAACCTATTCGCTCTCACAAAAACGTCAATAGCTGTATTGCAGATCAACAAGTTAGGTTCAAATCCAGCTCTCTGCATAAGAGTCAACACCTTCAACGCGTCTCTCAGCTGACCTGCCCTACTATATGATACCATTACAAGCGAAAACGCTCTAGGGGTTCGATGTATACCTCTACGCTTCATCAGAAGGAGAACTCTTCTAGCACCTTGACACAGTTTAGTCTTACTAAGAACCTCAAGCATCGAGTAATACACAATAGGGTCATGGCGATAGCGCCATTAACGATCCGCCCAGTAGAAGAACTTAAGAGCAACCCGTTCATCGTCCTGTGAGCGTAAAACAGCGCAGACTTGCGATGGTTTAAGGCTCCTTAGAAGATTCCGCATCTGGCCTTCATGCTTGGGGTTCCAAGATGACCTGAGGCCAATCAATCTACTTGTCTCTCTCACCAAAGGATGCCTAGATTCATCTTCTTCGACATCAAATCTACTAACTTCTTCCGTCGATTGTGGGATCTTCCCAAAAGATTCCAGAACAGCAAAATCATCATCCCGTTCGTCGCCACTTGTTCCATTTTCGTCCTCGTATTCTTCTTCTTCTCCCAATTCATCAATCTCGTCAAACCTATTGAACCTAGGGTATCGAATTTCTTCAAATTCAGCTTCGCTGACGCTCGTAGTATTCAAAGCCGGTGACTTTCCGAAACCCAATCGCCTGAATTCTCGCGACTGGTCATCTTCTTGACGAGAAACTCCTTCTCTTTCTGGGCCATGATTGAAGCCAGGATTTTCCGACGAAGATGTCGAGAAAGACGCATCAGCTTCGCCCTTGGAGACTGGACAAGATGAAAATCGGATGAAGGGTCTACGAAGAAGCCGATTAACACTTAAATTCAACATCAATTAAACAACAGTAGCGAGAAGCTCCTTCAAAAATTTAGCTACTAAACTCTCAGATAACAGTATAACACAAAGCTCACTCAATCGTAGTGTTTCCAGAGCAAAGCAACGGAACAATGCGATTTTTGAAAGTTGAAACATGACAAGGGGGGGTGAAGAAGCTATCGAAGTTAACTAGAAGTCCAAATATAAAAATAAATTAAAAAAATGTGGGCTTGAAAGGAAAAACAAAAAAAAGACTGCTTGAAAAGCCTGAATCCATTAGGATTTGATTTTACCCAAATTCAAAAAAATAAAATAACAATCATTCACTTAGTAGACATATTATTAGATCATTTCCAATGTATTTTTTACTCTAAAACAGAGTAATTTTTATTTAGGACATCTCTAACCCTACTCTATTTTCTACTCTAAACTCTATTTTAAAGCAAAATTTTCTTCAATTCCACTCTATTTTTAACTCTAAAATATAATAACTCTATTTTTGGAATAACTCTATTTCTTACTCTATTTTAGAGTTGAACTTTTTTATTTATCAAATGGTCTTTTAATTTTAAATCATTATATTTAGAGAAATTGATCAAAATAGCACTTTTTGAAAACTTTCTCACCAAACTAGCACTCTAATAAAAAAGCCCCATTTTTAGCATTCATTAAACAGGTAAAATACAATTTTGCCCAAAACATTTTAGATCTCGATTTCGATTAATTTCCAGAAATTAGATCGAAAAATTTGGCATCTAGCACGTCGACTCTTGACGGAGCAACGCCGGTGTGGAAGGAGCAGGGGCGATTAAGACTCCTAGAGCGATGATCGGAGCATCGATCTCGAAAACCGAGATGTTGTAAGGAATTTGCTTAACAGATTTTGTGTAAGAGGAATTGAGCCTGGAACCCGAAGCTTAACGAATCAGTATTCGTGGAAAGGTTTTGGACAAGTTCCTCGTATTCTAAGTGAACTAAAAGTACTTAACGAATCATCTATATGCATTTTCTCCAGCTTCGGGATTGTTTTCTTGAGAAGGGTTTGTGAGTTTGTCTCTTTTGTTTCCAGGAAGAAGGAATGCGAGAGAAGTTTGGCATCATCCCATGTGTGACCAACTCAGAGATGGTACGTCCATGTTCATATTCTCTTTTGGCTATTTACCTTGGAATTTAAAGCTCATCGTGGTCCTTCAATTCAATTTTGATTAGGTCTTATATGACCAAGTAAGAGAAGAACCTTTCAAGTTAACTCCTGGTGATCAAGAAAACTCACCATCCCCCAAACTTGGTAATGTCATATGTCGTAACATCATTCATTAGTAAAAGATTGAGTATTTCTCTATGCTGAAATCACCTTAGATGTACTTTCAATTTAGAATCTGATAAGAATGAAAACAAGTCCTTGGTAGTGATTTTGCATAAGAATGCTATATTCCCTAAATTTTTTCAAGAGAGGATTTGTGTTGGTGCTAACAGCTGGAAAAGCTAAGTAGCCTAACTTTCTTTGTTTTTTTTTGTTTTTTTCCAGACAGCAAGAAGGAGAAATCTCTCTGGGTTCTTGCACAGAACTTTGTAAAACTTTTTCTATGCTCTGATGTAAGTGAATAAGTGATATTACATCTCTCTAAACAACTTTGACCAATTTCCAATTAATTGACACCTCTCTTGTTGCTTCCATCACGTTAGGATGATCTGATAACACTTGATGGCGCTACAAAAGCGTTGTTGAATGTATCTCAGGATCCCATGAATATGAGAAGTAATCCTAATTCATTCCTTTAAATCTTTTCTGATCTCGGATTGTTACATACAGAAGCAATAACCAAACCCCATTTCTGTAAACTCTCTGCAGCTAAAGTTAGACGCCTTTACGACATTGCAAATGTGTTTTACTCAATGGAATTAATCGAAAAGGTACAAAATACTATAGGAGCTTGTTCCTAAGCCAATACAATATACCCAATCTTGGATATTCCAATCTCTCATGATCTTGTTTTGTTTTCATTTTTATACAATTCATGCAGACTCATATCCCAGAGACTAGGAAACCGGCATATAGGTGGTTGGGAGCCAAAGCCATATCCGAAAGCAGATTCCTTGCGGCCCCTGCAAGCCTATGTGATCGTATTGAGCCTAAAAAGCGGGTATTTGGGACCGAGATCACAAACTCTAACACAAAGAGAAACAAAACAGATTGTTCTAAAGACCGCAAGCATTACGGAAATCAAAACACATGCAGTGTCATCAAGCAAGAACAATGTACGTGATTCGAAACCGGCCGTGAGGAGCTTTGTGTTTGGAACTGCAGGTACTTCTAAGAAGAACAATGTAGGAAACAACGATAACCAAAGACTTGAAGATCTTGAGACCCTTTCTTCTACGCACAAGCTACAATATTGCAATCATGGTTAAAACTGAAAACAACTTTCTTCTCCATTTATATGTCACAGTTCTGCTTCCTATGAAATTCTTGGGTTTGAACGTATATGTTTTTTTCCCCGTACATTTATATAATCTGTGAGGATTTATTACAATTCAAAGTTTCTTTCATGAACAGAGTTAATTGGACTTCTTGGGCACTACACAGAGACATGGAGGTCATGGCATGCAGAGTTTGATCGGAAATTACTTAACCATGTAGATTTTTCTTACGGCGTTACTACAATTATCTGAGTTGCTGCTGTTTCTCGTACAACAGAGAACATTACTCGCAGATCAGAGTTTTATCTTGTGATCATTGTAGAACAACACATTTGCTCTACGCATGGAAATCAACATGAAATATCGTTTTCTGTTTTTGTTCATTTCGGAAGACTTTCTGAAATACGTTATATATGTTCCTAAATACGATTCATTTTCAAGAAATGATCATTTTTCATCATTTGTTCATTTCAGAAATATTTCCGAAATATGTTATATATGTTCCTAAATACGTTTCATTTTCAATTTCTTTATTTCTTTGTTTAGACAAAACAACAACAAATTTGTTCTGATGCTTCATTTACGCATGAAAATCAACAGGAAATATCGTTTTCTGTTTTTGTTCATTTAGGAAAGCTTTCCTAAATACGTTATATATGTTCCTAAATACGTTTCATTTCCAGAAATGATCATTTTTCATCATTTAGGAAGACTTTCTTAAATACGTTATACATGTTCCTAAATGGTTCCTAAATACGTTTCATTTCCAGAAAGGATCATTTTTCATCATTTATGAAAGCTTTCCTAAATACGTTATATATGTTCCTAAATACGTTTCATTTCCAGAAATGATCAATTTTCATCATTTAGGAAGGCTTTCCTAAATACGTTATATATGTTCCTAAATGGTTCCTAAATACGTTTCATTTCAGAAGTCTTTCCGAAATACGTTATATATGTTCCTAAATACGATTCATTTTCAAGAAATGATCATTTTTCATCATTTGTTCATTTCAGAAATCTTTCCGAAATACGTTATATATGTTCCTAAATACGTTTCATTTTCAAGAAATGATCATTTTTGATCATTTGTTCATTTAGGAAGTCTTTCCGAAATACGTTATATATGTTCCTAAATACGTTTCATTTTCAAGAAAGGATCAGTTTTCATCATTTGAATCTTTTTTTATTTCTTTGTTTAGACAAAACAACAACAAATTTGTTCTGATGCTTCATTTACGCATGAAAATCAACAGGAAATATCGTTTTCTGTTTTTGTTCATTTAGGAAAGCTTTCCTAAATACGTTATATATGTTCCTAAATACGTTTCATTTCCAGAAAGGATCATTTTTCATCATTTAGGAAGACTTTCTTAAATACGTTATACATGTTCCTAAATGGTTCCTAAATACGTTTCATTTCCAGAAAGGATCATTTTTCATCATTTATGAAAGCTTTCCTAAATACGTTATATATGTTCCTAAATACGTTTCATTTCCAGAAATGATCAATTTTCATCATTTAGGAAGGCTTTCCTAAATACGTTATATATGTTCCTAAATGGTTCCTAAATACGTTTCATTTCAGAAGTCTTTCCAAAATACGTTATATATGTTCCTAAATACGATTCATTTTCAAGAAATGATCATTTTTCATCATTTGTTCATTTCAGAAATATTTCCGAAATACGTTATATATGTTCCTAAATACGTTTCATTTTCAAGAAATGATCATTTTTGATCATTTGTTCATTTAGGAAGTCTTTCCGAAATACGTTATATATGTTCCTAAATACGTTTCATTTTCAAGAAAGGATCAGTTTTCATCATTTGAATCTTTCTTTATTTCTTTGTTTAGACAAAACAACAACAAATTTGTTCTGATGCTTCATTTACGCATGAAAATCAACAGGAAATATCGTTTTTTGTTTTTGTTCATTTAGGAAAGCTTTCCTAAATACGTTATATATGTTCCTAAATACGTTTCATTTCCAGAAAAAGGATCATTTTTCATCATTTAGGAAGACTTTCTTAAATACGTTATACATGTTCCTAAATGGTTCCTAAATACGTTTCATTTCCAGAAAGGATCATTTTTCATCATTTATGAAAGCTTTCCTAAATACGTTATATATGTTCCTAAATACGTTTCATTTCCAGAAATGATCAATTTTCATCATTTAGGAAGGCTTTCCTAAATACGTTATATATGTTCCTAAATGGTTCCTAAATACGTTTCATTTCAGAAGTCTTTCCGAAATACGTTATATATGTTCCTAAATACGATTCATTTTCAAGAAATGATCATTTTTCATCATTTGTTCATTTGAATCTTTCTTTATTTCTTTGTTTAGACAAAACAACAACAAATTTGTTCTGATGCTTCATTTACGCATGAAAATCAACAGGAAATATCGTTTTCTGTTTTTGTTCATTTAGGAAAGCTTTCCTAAATACGTTATATATGTTCCTAAATACGTTTCATTTCCAGAAAGGATCATTTTTCATCATTTAGGAAGACTTTCTTAAATACGTTATACATGTTCCTAAATGGTTCCTAAATACGTTTCATTTCCAGAAAGGATCATTTTTCATCATTTATGAAAGCTTTCCTAAATACGTTATATATGTTCCTAAATACGTTTCATTTCCAGAAATGATCAATTTTCATCATTTAGGAAGGCTTTCCTAAATACGTTATATATGTTCCTAAATGGTTCCTAAATACGTTTCATTTCCAGAAATGATCATTTTTCATTATCTTTCTTTTGTGTAGTCAAACAACAACACATGTTCTGATGCTTCATTTACGCATGATAATCAACAGTTAATATAGTCTTTTAGAGTTTTTTTGTTTCTTGTTCATTTACGAAGGCTTTCATAATTTAGTTATATATGTTCCGAAATGGTTCCTAAATACGTTTCATTTCAAGGAAATTATCATTTTTCATCATTTGTATATTTCTTTCTAAATACGTTTAGGAAGGCTTTCCTAAATACGTTATATGTGTTCCTAAATACGTTTCATTTCCAGAAATGATCATTTTTCATCATTTAGGAAGATTTTCCTAAATACGTTATATATGTTCCTAATACGTTTCATTTCCATAAAATATCATTTTTCATCATTTAGGAAGGCTTTCCTAAATACGTTATATATGTTCCTAAATATGTTTCATTTCCAGAAAATATCAATTTTCATCATTTAGGAAGGCTTTCCTAAATAGTTCCTAAATACGTAGAATGTTGATTTAGGATGGTTTTTTAAATACGTTATTAGGGTGCTAGAAATGTATAAGAAGTTAGAAATGTATAAGAAACAACAACACGTTATTTATGTTCCTAAATACGTTTCATTTTCAAGAAATGATAAATTTTAGACAGTTGATATATTAAACACTGAATTTTCTGAGTTCATATGGATCAAGTGAAGGTAAATACAAATACTATATCCACCAGAATGATTAACGCAACCAGTTCAATAAAGATATTACTGCCGCATAACAGTCACTTCAGCAATTTACTCAAGAAAGGAAATATAACAGGCAGTAACACTAGTTGAATCAACATGTTGGGTTAATCAATATAGGTATCAAGAAAATCAGATACCATATCACGACGGTAATATGTGGCCCCTGAACGATTCAAGAAAAGAAAAAAAACTGATTTTCATATGTTTACTAAACAAACATGTTTTTACTTTTTGCTGATAAAGATCCTTATGATGATGGGTTTAATACATAAAGCATTCACACGATGAGGAGAAGTCAAGATTCGATTCTATTGAATGGGAAGAACGATGGAGTATAAAGAATCTGTACAATAGATATACTTCTTCAATGGGTCTTTGTATTAGTTTTATAGATTTGTCTTTTGCTTGATGCTTGGAGTTTGATGCTTCATGCTCAAACCAAGACAACGATGATGACAATGTTGGGTTAATCAATATAGGTATCAAGAAAATCATGTGTAGAGAAGAGAAACCATAGGTACATGAGCATCTTACCATAAGTAATTTATGAGCTTCCACCCAGAACATGTATGTCAACTGTAATTGGATTGTTGATTAAGGAAGACACTGCATTTAAGCAGACAATTAAATCACTTGACTGTTTTCCCCTCTCAATTCAAGAGAAAATTGTAGCTTGGCCAATAAAGACATACACTAACAGGAACATGGGCTTCTGACATCTTAGGACTAATAGGCCTACCTCATTTTAGATAAGACACACCAATTCATCAATAACGACATTCAACGAACAGGAAAGTCGGCACTCTAAACATCATATGGCATAATTGTTCCTGAGCACTTAGTAAACAGAACTGAAAACACCTTACGAGGACATGGAACCATAAAACAGCAAGACAAGTAGAACCATCGCAGAAAGACCCACTCAGACAGATATATTTATATAAACAGTCATTACCAACATCTGACAGTTTGGTTGACTTTACGGATGTGTCTCACTGCTCTAACTTTTGACGCTTTGCAGATCCAAAGCCTTGATCAATGTTCGTATCCCCCTCATCCTCATCATCTTCTGTACCAAGCTTTACAGGAGGTGCGAGAAGCTTAGACTTTTGTTTCAAGCTGAAAGCAAGCTTACCACCTTTCTTCTGAGCATCATTGGACTTTAATCCAACGGAACTTTTACTAACATAAGATTTTGTATTTGAAATCCCAGATATTATCTTCACAGGCTCTCTCTCTCTCTCTCTTTCTCTCAGCAGCAAAATCATTGTGAATCGCGTTTTGGTCGTCGTCGTCCTTTTATCGCAGCCGGAGCTGTGCTAGTTGCTATCGCCGTCGTTCTCATCGGTTACGCCGTATCGGTGAGATTATCGGAGATAGGGTCGATGTGACGCCGAAATTGAAAGCAGAACTATGACATATAAACAAATCTAATTAGGCAAGCAGACGAAAACCCTAATCAAGTGATCTGACGAACAACAATCGAGTTCAGAAAGAGAGAGAGGAAAGTGCTATAAGAATGTTTCAGACACCTCCTAAAGGAACAAAGAGAAGAGGATCAGAATCCTCCGCAGGAAACGCCTGAGGAGATGTAGATTTCTATTTTTCGGCGATGATAAGCTTCCGATGGTGATTATCTCCGGCGACTATTCTGATTTCTGAAGAAGGGTTTGTTGCCGGTGACAAGCGATGAAGACGACGACAATCTCTTTTTTCTTTAATTACGTGTTTAAATTTGTTCAAGGGTAATGAGTCTTTTTCCCTTTTAAATGAATGCTAGTTTTGGGATTTTCACCCTTGGGTGCTAAATTATTGAACTTTAAGTTTTTTGGTGCTATTTTGTAGAATTGCCCTTATATTTATGACTAATTTTTTTTTTTTGATTTAACCTTTTTAGCAATTTTGATTTAACAAATACTAAAATTAAAGATAAACAACATAAGAAATATTGAAATTAAAGATAAGCAACCTAAAATAAATTTAAATAACAAAGACTAGTGATTTAGAGAAATCAAAGACAAAGAAGCTCATTTCTCACTTTGAAATGCGTTAATTGATCATTTATGAAAAAATTACACTAATGGTGATATTTAACCAAAATCTATTATGTTTTGTTATTTATATATGATGTCATGTAATTTTTTTTATAAATAAACGGTATTAGTAATAAAATAGAAATAGAATATACTTAGAATATTCATTTTTTAGAGTCAAAAATAGAGCAATACATTGGAGATGGTCTTATAGGTGTCTTTCTCTCTAATGTATTATTCTATTTTTTGTTTTAAAAATAAATATTCTAAGTATATTCTTTTTTTTTTGGTCGAAGAATATTCTAAGTATATTCTATTTTCTATTTTATTACTAATACTTTTTATTTATAAAATTTACAAATTAACCCTAATTATTTTATTCTTTGTAAAATTTTAAGAAAATTATAAGATTATGTATCCTAGATATTTTTACATAGCAATTTTCTAGTAAATATAGCAAATCAAATAATACAAACAAAATAAATCTGAAAAAGTTTGCTAAACAAAAAAAAAACAATTATATTTTTTTGTAAGTAAGTTAAAAAAACAATAATTTGGATGATTTGTTAAAACACTAAGTTTGGTTGTTGTTTTTTTTTTGGTCAACCACTAAGTTTGGTTGTTAGTCACTTGAAACTAAAATTTAGAGTTTTATTGTTTGTAATTAACAAAATGAAAAAAAAATATTTTTAATTTGTTGCAGTCATAAATAAAAATATTTAAACTTTGTATGACTATTTTATAAATAAAAAATTCAACTCTAGAATTGAGTAAGAAATAGCATTCCTTTAAATATAGAGGAAAAAATAGCATTCTTTAATTTTAGAGTTGGAAAAAGTGGTAAATTGGAAAAGATTTTACAGGTGGGTTGGAAATACTCTTACTCGTAGGGCTGGGCAAATTATTCGTTAGATTCGTTTCGATCTGGTATTCGTCTCGATTCGATCCGAAAAATTCAGATATCCGTAAAGATTCGAAATAAAGCAAATCACAAATACTAATTTTAAAAAGGTCGGATATCCGCTCTGATCCGTAGATCATATATATATACATAATATATTATAAATTTATAATGTTTATTTACATTTTCTGTATCTATTTAATAAATAAAAAATGTCAAAAGAAAATATGCATGATAAAAACATATAAACTCTATACTAATTAATAAAATATTAATAAAAATGTTTATATTGGAATTTAAGTGAATATATTAATTTTTTGTATGTTTATTTTGTCCATACGAAAAAATAGATGATTTCACTTTTTTCCTTTTGTTAGTTCATATTAAAATAAAAATGCTTTAAAAACCTTTTTTTTAGTTTTTATTTGTATTGAATGGAGCGCAATAGATATCCGCAAATATCCGTAAGTTTTCCGGATATCCGTATTTTTCCGAAGCCAAGAAAATCACAAAATTAGATATTCGGTAAAAACGGAGCAAATCACAAATAGTAAAATTTCTCGACATATCCGCTCCGTGCCCACCCCTACTTATTCGGTCACATAGCCTAGATCGCCCTACCCAAAAAAAAAAATTCACTTTGCACTAAATTTTGATATTGATATTTGCAATAAACATTTTTAATAATCCTTTTTAATACTGCTCTAATAATCCAATAAAAACTTTAACTATAATTACCAATTCAAATTGGAAATAAGTAAAAAAGACAACAAAAAAATTATCGGAAACAAAAAAAGTCTGAAAAAAAACTATCCGAGTGTGTTTACAAATCCTGTAACAAATTTTATTTTTAAAAAATTACAAAGTTTTGTTTGAATTGAATAGAAACAGAAATAACAATCTTTGTTGACAAAAAAAAATGGTCAACATTCTCCAGTTCCCTCAAGGAATTCAGAGCCGTTAAGATTAGGCCACGTGGCATATATATCCAGTAGAGAAAAACCGTTTTATTTATATATAAATCTAATTTTGTTTTTCTCTCCGTCCCTTGCGTCGTCTGTTACCTGTTTACTGTCGACTCGAGATACGAGATTCCTCCTTCGCCGGAATATTCCAGATTTGTACGGATACATACTTATTATAGCGCCGATGTTGGGCGGTTCGACTCCCAAGGAGAACGGCTCCGTTTCCTCTGATCGCGATGGATCGGCTCTGATATTCCTCGGAACGGGCTGTTCGAGCGCGGTCCCTAACGCAATGTGCTTGATCCAGCAATCCGATAGCCCCTGCTATGTTTGCTCGCAGTCGCTTTCGATCCCTCCAGAGAGAAACCCTAATTACAGGTGCATTCTCGTTTTTTTTATTTGATTCTCTAGTGATTGCATTGCGATGTCCGAGATTTTCAGGGACTTTTCAAGTGTGGAGCTGTTATTTAGGGTTTTTCTTCCGTAAATCTATGATGCAGTGGAAAATTTTGATGTTTTTTCATATGACATTGAGCTAATTTCGATTTCTGTAAGATTGAGTGAGATTGGGGGTTTTCTTCTCATCACTTTTCTTTGATCGGAGCTCGAATACGCTTTTTTTGTTTTCCTCTTTGTTTTCTAAAGTATTTGGGATCAGTTAGTTATGGTCCTTTAATCTGTGTAGCACATTCAATTAGTCTAGTTTTGTGTTCTACTTTGATCCATGATCGAGTTGAATCATATGAAGACTCTAGCTTATAGCTGAGTTATCCTATAGACTCTAGCTTGTCTTTTCATTGCAAGAGATGTTGTTCTTGTGGCAGGGGAAACACTTCACTGCTCATTGATTATTGCCAGAGTGATGGCAAACATAAATACATTCAAATCGATGTTGGGAAGACGTTTAGGGAACAAGTCCTGCGTTGGTTTACTCTTCACAAGATTCCTCAAGTTGATTCTGTAAGTCGTGAAGAAATTGTTTTACTTCTATACATTTTGCCTATTGGGTCTTCTTTTCTAAATGATGCGTTGAAGTGCCTGAGATAATGTGTGAAGAAAGCTAACATCAACCAAAACTTAAAGTTTGGGGCCGCAATTCTCGATTTTTCCTATTTGGAACCGAAGCTCTCAGTGCATGAGGACTAATATTTGCATGACCTGCAGATAATTTTGACCCATGAACATGCTGATGCAGTCCTTGGCCTGGATGATATACGTTCCGTGCAACCATTTAGTCCTACCAATGATATAGATCCTACTCCAATTTTCGTGAGCCAATATGCTATGGACAGGTAATAACATCTTCATGGTCTTTGGAAATTTCAATTTGACCTTTTAGACTTTGGATCTGTAGTTTCGACAATCACATGCTTTTCTGAAAACAGCCTTGCTGTGAAGTTCCCGTATTTGGTTCAGAAGAAACTGAAAGAAGGCCAAGAAGTTAGGCGAGTAGCACAGTTGGATTGGAGAGTAATTGAAGAAGACTGTGAGAAGCCATTTGTAGCTTCAGACTTATCATTCACACCACTTCCAGTAAGTTTCTCAAAGCCTCTGTAGAAACAGTGAATCATGTCTCCTTGCTGATCTATGTGGACACTCAAATCTTATCGCTTGTATGTAGGTGATGCATGGAGAAGACTATGTCTGTCTTGGTTTCCTTTTTGGTGAAAAATCTAGAGTGGCGTATATATCTGATGTATCACGCTTTCCTCCAAATACCGAGTATGGTAAGTGTAACAAATTGTTTAGTACGTTCTTGTTTCGATATGCTTGAAGAAGATGTCTCAGACTTCACTTGCCTTGGGATAAACAGTTATATCGAAATCTGGTGGTGGACAATTGGATCTCCTTATCTTGGATACATTGTATAAGGTAACACAGATCATCCTTACGCATTTAAGTTTGAATTATTTTATGTTTACTATAAACTGATGTTTTCACACTCTTTCTCCTTCTTTCTTTTATTGTGACCGCAGACAGGATCCCACAACACCCACTTATGTTTCCCACAGGTTAGCTTAGTTTGAAGGTGTGGATTTTCTATTTATGGTTTATGTATGCTTACTTTTGTTTCCTTTTGTTTCCTTTGTAGACACTCGAGACAATCAAAAGACTGAGTCCGAAAAGGGCTCTTTTAATCGGAATGACTCACGAGTTTGATCACCACAAGGACAACGAGTTTCTTGAAGAATGGTCTAAAAGGTAGAAAACTGTACTGTAGAAACCCTCAATTACATCATCTATCTGAAGAAACCATACACAAAGAGAGGAGTATCTTATTTACTTGCAATGTTTGGCTTGTTAGGGAAGGGATTTCAGTAAAACTTGCGCATGATGGCTTGAGAGTCCCAATTGACCTATGAAGAGGTAAAAACGTTACTTGGCCTTCTCATTTAGAAAACTAAGATTATTGCATTTGATTCACCTGTGGTTCATTAAATCTCTTAAGGCTGAATATCTAAATCAGAAGATGAGGATGCTTGTGTGGGTGTTCTTGTCTTAAGATACAGAGAGACAGAAGTGCAGAAGAGAGAAAAGGTTTTCTTCAAGATGCATTTGCTCACATGGCTTCATATTAACATTATTATCACTAAAGATTTGTTGTGTGCGTTTTTCTCCTAAGTTGGGATTTGCTTTTCGTCAAGTTATGTAGTTTTAGGATAATCTTTTGATTTTTTTTTGTTCTTTCAAATATACCTGTTATAATAAAAACAAAAGAAAGAAATTAGTTCATGTTTTATGCTTACTACATCATCAATCATCAATCATCAATCAAGTTTATAAAAGAAGATTGAAGAAAAGAGTAGCAATTATTTCACTTTTTAGAAAGTTCAAAATAGATTATTGACTGTGTATGAAAAACATAATTGAAAAGTCATACTCAGGGATAAAAGATCACGAGACTGTTAGGGCATGTCAAAACTAGTTTGAATTAATGGAAAATGATGTGCCACTTTTTAAGATTCAAGTCTAGTTTTTTTTATTTACATGACTTTTTATATTAATTGATTTTTAAAAATAAATAAAAAATTCCTTAAACCAGAGATCACGAGACTTTTAGGACAATATCTTTTCATTGTTCTTCAAAATATTTTTATTTGAGATTTTAAAAGAAAGCAAACACAAATTTCAATGAGTTTCCTTCGTCATTGGAAGCTTCTGTCTCCATCCAAGGGTTTCTTACAGATCCTCACAAAAGAAAGGTAAGACAAGATTGGATCTATTTTTATTTTATTTTACCAAACAAGTTTCAATAAGCTTGAGAAAATCTTATTAGGTAGTAACTCTAATTATGGACCCACTAGAGAGATATGGTTTGTCTCCATTTCTATTTGCAACGTTAATAGTCAAACTCATGGTTTTGAACCTTTGCAAATGATATAATTTTTATGAATTTATAATAGTAATGTGAAATGGAAAAAAGGTCAGAAAGTGTGTGCGAGAGGGAAAATGTACTAGTGGCTTTTTTGACTTATATTATACACCGACCACTAAAATCAAATTGACGCACCATTTCAATATGGCTCATTATGATGAAACGTTGAGTTGATTTCGACATATCCGTTTATACGTATTTGTTTGAAAATTCTTTTAAATGAGTAGAAATCTTTCGTTGTTGACCCAAAAACAAATGAGCACAAACTTTTCGTTATTATTCAATTGAGAAATGAAAGAAATCAGCGACCAGTATGTCTCACAATCACATCAACGTTGATTACATCGATTTGTTTATTTCACTATTGTATGAAGAAGAACAGAATGTTGAATGCGGGTTAAATTGGTCAAAGATCTTTCTCCAAGAGTCCAACCAAAATATTATTTTTTTTTCTCTGAAATTCATTACATATAGACAAACGGCAAAATTTATGTGGTAAATTTATTATATGATTTTTGTGATAAATTTATGATATGGTTATAACAAAGATCTACTTTATAAAAAGTGAATCGGCTCTCTCCAGGATTGACATTTGTCTTCTTTTTATTGGTCAAAATTATTTTTTTTGTTTTTTCATTTTTTCTCAAGAAATTCAAGATTAAAAAAACATTATAAACTTTAAAAACCTTCCAAATTCTATTGTACCACCTTCTATCTAATTTAAAAATATATAAAAACCTTTTCAACTTACTTACAATATTTATTTTGCCAAATTCATTGTCACACCTTCTAACTTACTTGCGCCTTTAACACAATCATTGCCAAATTCATTGTATTTTAAAGTAAAAACAAGTCTAAATTCATACTATTCATATATCTAAAATGTATCTACGAAAAACGAAAAGATAAAATTAACTTAAAACATTTAATACATATAAAGAAAACAAATATAAATATCCACTCAATGAATTTTACGATAGAAAATTGTATTTTGGTAATGCGCAGAGAAGTGCAGTGCCGTCTGAGACTCCTAATCCTCCGACGAACCAGCAACAACAACAAGAATCAAGAAGAAGTGATGCTAAAGTATTGTCGGAGATTGAAGACTGACTCATGGACAATTCTACCCCGACTGATCTGGTTTTCTCCTTGTCTGCTCAAGTTAATTCTACGATATTCCGATTTCGAAACCCTCTTTGAACGAATCCAACGAAAGGGAGAGGGACAGAACGGCGACAAGGAGAGAGAGTGTTCCCGACGAGAGTGAAAGGGACAGAGAACCGGCGTCAGGGAGAGGGAAAGAGGTCTGACGAGCGGGAGAGGGAGAGAGCCGGCGCGAAGAAGAGAGAAAGAGAGAGAGCCGGCGAGAGGGAGAGAGAGAGCCGACGAGAGGGGGAGAAAGAGATCGGCCACGAGAGAGAGAGAGAGCGAGAGAGAGAAAGAAAGAAAATGGAGAGTGGTAAATCGTGACTGGACATGGCGACGATGGAAGCACAAGTAGTGGAGGCGTCACCAAATGCAACGTCGGAGAAAACTTGAGAAATAAAACGATAACGCCGCATCGATCGACTATCGATGGACTGAGAAAGAGAGCGACTTCGAAGCTTGAGGAGGCGGTGCTTAATTGCAGAGACGAATGATCCCATTATCGGCGACTCGTAGACAATCGTGTCGTTTTTAGAATCTATCTATGAATAAAAATGGCATGCAAGCCAAAACGACTCAGCAGCATATGAATACATTTTTCTTTCATCTCTATACATCGTGAAAGAGACAGCCTTCAACACTCATTATACGAATCTTTGTAAGACCTATTTAGATTCTCAAATTGATATAACAACATTTTCTATATACTAGGAGAGCAAAAACTTTACCGGATCGCGATGATGGGAGCACAAGTACTGGAGGCGTCACCGAATGCAACGTCGGATAAAACTTGGGAAATAAAACGAAAACGACTGATATTTTGTGCTCTTAGATGTTCAAAAACTCTTAATGCGACCGAGATTTTCATATTCTTCATTATGACATGAGACTGATAACCCAATGTATGCTTACCAACGGAAATTTTACCGGATCACGACTGGACATGGCGACGATAGGAGCACAAGTAGTAGAGGCATCATATAATGCAACGTCGGATAAAACTTGGGAAATAAAACGAAAACGACTGATATATCGTGCTCTTAGATGTTCAAAAACTCTAAATGCGACTGAGTCTTTCATATTCTTCATTACGACGTGAGACTGATAACCCAATGTATGCTTACCACTTAATTAAATATTATACAATCATTTCTCCAACAACTAAACAAATTTAAGGAGAAAAATAATATGTGTTAAACTAAATAAGTTAAAAATATATTTTTTAAAAAGAAACATAAAAAAACTTGTAAATAAAAATATATGCGCGTTAACTAGGGACTCACCTAATTCAAATTCAAATAAAAAGAGAATTAAGTAGTAAAAACCCGAATCACTCTTTGATTATCAAACTAAAAATATTTAGAGAGCTAGAATGCGGAATCCACGAGATATAAAGCTTTACATGGAAAAAAGAAAATTGATTGGAAGAACAATCATTTGCACTCCTCGAAGAATTAATGGTTCAGTCTCTCATTCAACCAAAGGCACTCCACGTGCAACAAAAATTAACTGACTCTAATTCTTCCTTATAACGATCAAATAAAACTATTGATATGATTTTGAAAACAGAAACCAACAATAAGAAGTGGAAGTGAAAGTGTTGAGACTTGGTGATGAAAATCAGTTGAATTGGATTTGAACCGGATTGGTTATGTCGGGAAGCCGGTTTAATATTTTCTTTTTGGTTCACAGTTATGTTGAAAACCGATTTCATCTCTTGTAATTGATTCACAGCGTGTGTCTCTCTATGATCGATGTGATTTAGAAAGTGTAACAGAGAGAGGCGATTTGTAATACATTGAAGTTAGTGGATTACTGGATTTTGCCAGGCCGAGACCTAGGGATTTTCATTTTGAGATCTTGAACTCATTAATTCTATGTGTTGTTTTTTCTTGTTCATACTTTTCTCCGTGATTCAAGTGTTTATATTATTGGGAGATCGACTTAAATTGAGCGATTGAGATTATGAAAATCACCAAGAAAAATCTAGGTAGAATATTCAGATATATGCAAATATTTTAGTTAAGAAATTAACTTTTATCTCTAAATATATTATTTACATTTATGTTTATATTAGTTTAGGAAACTAGGTATAGCTTTCATTTTTATATAAGTCTATGCATTTTATAACTTTATTCTCATGAGAGTTTAATAATAATTCTTCCTAAACACTTTTATGTTTTTACTCTCATCAATTTATCACGTCTCAATTGGTTTCTGTTTCAATCAAGTTCCATGAAGATTGAGCTGAGGTTGAGCTGAATCGCAACAGAAATTTATCCTTTAAAAAAAAAGTGCAAGTGAAAGATTTAATTAAGTGTGGCTTGTAGGATCGGTTAGTGGATAGTTGTTTCAATCATCTCTATAATATTATTTAAGAAGAAATTTTTAAAAATGAACTTTGTTTTGTAAGTTATTAGATGAAATGTCATTACAAATAACAAAAAATAATTGAAATAGGAAATAATATAATAGTCTTTTAAAATTATTGATTAGAATATGAAAAGTATATATTTTGCATTAAAGAGGTTGTTTATTATTTAATTTATTAATTATTTTTAATACTATATATTTTCACTATAATTTATTATATTTTATTTGAATATATATATCAGATTAAAAGTTGAAAAATATTTTGCTAATTTTATAAAAAGTTAGACACAAGAAAAACTATAATTTTTTTTTAAAGAGTTTGTACACTAACCACAAAAACTAGAGTCATTTTACGGTGCATATTAGAGTTATGTTTTCAATATTATAAGTTTTGCGGGTTAACCCGAATAATATTTTAATTCACTGTAAAACGGGTTAAATAGATAAATTATTACAAATTGACTGTTTTATCTATAATCATTATTATTATAAAATTCAGATAAAATCAATTTTCTTAAATTTCAAAACAATTAAAAAAAAAAATTTACTCCGCGCTGTAATTAGCGCGGATTAAATCCTAGTATATTCTATTAAAATAGAAGCACTTTTAGTATCTGCATCCAAACACTCCATCTTTAAAAACAAATATGTTTGGAAACTATTTTAACATTATCTCAGTTTGTTTTTACAAATACAAATATTAATATATAAAAATAAATATAATTTCGAATTCGGAATAATATATAAATTTAATGATATCTTCAGAAAATCTTTGCGGGTGAGAGGTGGTATTGAAAATATGTGGTTTGAAAGATTTGATTAGACAACATACAAAAGATTTTCAAGAATTTTTTGGTTTAGTATATTAAAAATAAATAATGCTAAAAAAAATCAGAACAAATATTTATAGAATTATCAAACATGAATTTATAAAATAAATAATGTTAAAAAAAAAATTTCCATAAATAATATTAAATTGCCAAATATGAATTATTTTGAAAAAATATGTTAAACTGACAAAATAATAAATCTCTAAGATATGTTTGAAAAAATATGTTAAACTAACAAAGCAATTATTATTGTAGTTGATAAACATTATTCATAAACCAAAAAAGATCATATGGTTTTTATTGTAGTTGAAAACCTTATTAATTATGTATTGCATTCTATGGTTTTACTTGATAATTATATTATTATTTTACTTATGTTTTGCTTATATATTAGTTATATGTTTTGTTTCAAAATTTAGAACAACTCTAACGTATCGATAGAGTTGTATTATTTAAAAACTTATTGTAAAAACTTAATTTTAAATTTGAAAAGTATTTAATATAATTGTACTGATAATATCCTTATAATTTTGAATTAAGAAATTTTGATATTGCTTTAGATTTCTGTATCAATCCTCACAAAAAGTTTTAAAATTCCAATTTAAAACGGAAGTTCTTAAAACGTTGACACTATAAATTTTGATATCGACCTTCACAAAAAGTTATAATGACACTATAAATCTACTGTATAATAATATTCACATGAGTAATCGTGTGACTTGTTGTCCCGTAGTTAAGAATTTTAGACCGAACTAAGAGATAAACTTAGTTTCGTTTATTTCCTTATTGATGAATAATCTCATATGTTCTTTTTGTGAAAAAAAAAACATGTCCATTAAAAGTAAAATAGAAACATGTCCTTTAGAAAAGAAAGTAATCGCATATATTTTCTGTGTAAAAGCATGTATCATTCTCTTAAGAAAATACTATTTTAAATAGATCTCTTTTGAGGAAAACAAGGTTAATTAGTCTATAAGGAATCTAGCTGAGCTTGAGTCTCACAATACGTACACGCTCGCCATTGTTTATATAATTCGTATGTTTTGAATTTTATAAGCCGATAAAACTATATATTTAAAATATATTTTCTTATTTTAAAATAGTATTTTCAGAGATCCTCTTCGAGTTTATTTTTCCGTTGCTAAATTAATGTTGTTTCTTTTATTAAAAATAATAGTAATGGTGTTTATTTTATTTTTTTCATGGTAAAATTTTAGATACTACTCTCTCCGTTTCTTTTTATAAATAGTTTTGGAGATTTTTTTTTTTTCAAAATTTAAGTTGTTTTCAAAGTTAAGGTAAAAAAATAATAATATTTAATTAAAAGTTAAAAAATAATAATATTTTTTTCTTTTTTTTAATTGAGTTTTTAGACAAAATAATAATTTTAAAAAAAAATGTAAAAAGCAACATTTGTTTTAATCTATGTTTTTTTATCTAAAACTACTTATAAAAAGAAACGGAGAGATTAGTATCTAAAATTTTAAAGGTAGTCAACGGAATATATGGAATCTAGTTACATGATTAATCGGAATTTTATCCATAAATGACATAATTAAAAGATGTACAGTAATATTAAATACAAATTTATGAGAAACAAAGAAGAAGAGAGGTTAGTCAACGGTCAAAGTGACAGAGAAACGTAATGCCCTAAAGTGGAGAAAGTGTCAGTTCGATTGTTTACGTTTTTTTTTTGTATTATTTACATTTGCATTGCGAATCTACACACAACCACTTCTTCGGTTTCTACTTTAACCCCCAAAAAATATCAATAATAATAATTTGCTCTGTTTTTCTTGTCACAATCATAATATTACTAGTTCAATAAAACAAATGGTGTAACCATAAGAGTACACTGATGATAAAATAGTAAACGAATTTTGTAAACAAAGTCTAGATATAATGCTATTTTCTGCTGGCTCGTTTTTTTTGTTTCTTGGAATTTTATACTCTGAACCAAATATGCAAATATGTTGTTTCTTCAAATAATAGGGGTTCTGTATTTTTTTAATTATTAAGTTCACAGTGAGTCAGTGACCCCAAAAAAGAAAAGTTCACAGTGAAAAAGAAATGATTACGTTCATTATGGCGAGTGTCGAGATCCACAGATGTAAATAATAATTCACTAATCTACAGTAATCTACTTATAGACTTTTCAGATATCAGTAATTTTTCTTTTTGGCATCTAGTATCTCAATTTCTTCTTCTTTCGTTAAATTTGTATCTCAAAAATAAATAAAAATAATTACAATGGGAAAATTTCACTAAAAAATCATTACTCAGATGAAACTTTACTATATACTAGTTTTACATTTTGTGAGTGAACTGTATCTATACTTTTGTTTTCTTTTCAGTTTTTCTTCAATTTATTAATAAATGAAGTCGTTTTCGAGGTTTAATTTGATAGAAACAAAAAAAATGTATTCATGGATGACAATAGAACAAAATACTGAGAAAATGTTTTGTAATAAAAAAAAACGAAGATGAGTTAGGTGACGTGTCGATATCAGAACGGTGATGATGATGATGAGATGCAAATGTGGACCGGCGTGCACAGTCCCCCATCTTCACTTTTTTGTGCTCTCTTACACAAATACAAAAAAACACACATTTTTGCTCAATACAAAAAACAATTCCCAAAAATATAAAAATACAAAAAATTCCGTCTTTGTTCAATCATTATCTAAAAATTCCCAAAACCCTATTAGAGAAAAAAAGAAAAAAAAAAGCTAGAAAACACCCATTTGTCTCTCTTCTTCTTCAGAGGAGAGAGAGATTAGAGCGAGAAGAAAGCTAGTCTTGTCTTCAACTTCATATATATATATATATATATGTGTCTGTAAATATATAGACATAGAGAGATAGAGAGAGGATATGGCATTGGCAATGGATTACGAGAGGATAGAGAAGGTGCAGGTAAATTAAATCTTCTCTCTCTCTCTCTCTCTCTCTCTCTCTCTCTCTCTCTCTCTCAAGTACAACATTTCTCTAGTTTTCAATCTTCTTTTCTTTTGTACTTCTCTGTTTTGTTATCAATGTTACACTCTTACTTTATGTTTTTTCCTTTGTTTTTTTCCTTCACTTAAACTATTGGATATGGAATCAGGATTTTAGCATTCATCATGTTACAATGAGTTTCCTCTGTTGAAGAATTTCTGGGAGAAAGAGATGAACTTTTTCTTTTGAAATTTGGTCTTTTATTACTGTTAAATTGCAGAAATCTTCATCCTTTTTCTCCTCTGTTCAATCACATAGTTTTGCTTTATCAGAAAAAGTTATTTTGTTTGTCCATTGAATTTCATGAAAACCAAAAATCAAGAAAATTCTTAGGTTTATTATTATCTTGCAGAAGAGCATAATCTCGCCGACGAAGCTGCGAATGAAGCTAATGGGTCCACACAATAACAAGAAGAAAGAAGGATCCAACAGTAACTCTTCAAGAACATCTCCTGTTCGTCTTCAGGTTTCAGATGACACAGAGTTCTCCAAGAACAGCTTGCTAGCTTCTAAATCTGACTCAGACGATGATGATAATGGTTATGTCTCTCGTCTTCCATGTCTCAGTTTGATCATTTAATCCCTTTCTAAGTCCTAGTATCGCTAAAGTCTCTGTCTTCATGTTCAAAACAAAAAATCTCTGTCTTTGCTCTGTTCTTGGCTAAAGTTTGTCCTTTTGCCCTTATACTTGTTTCGTCTCTATGCTCCATGTTACACAATCGAAGTCTTTAGTTGATTTAACTTGGCTAGAGTTTATGTCTTGTTGTCTGCTTTGGTCATTAAGAACACTTGGCTAAAGTTTGTCTCTTTGCTCTGTTCTTTTTGTGTGTGACTTCTAGTGGCGGCTTCAACTATGGATATACGAGTAGCTAAACTGCCAAATGTGCCGGTTTTGGACCTAACCGAGAGCGATAATCAAGACTCGAGACATCGGTGTGAGGGTGTTATGAGAGAAAACGATCAACCGAGACCTCAGCAATTTAAAAAGGGTGACTTGAGTATGGCTCTGAGACCTCAAGAAGATGAAAATCTTGATTATGACAGTAACGCTAGCTCTTCAAGCTTCGAATTTCACGGTGTTCGTGGTGAGCGTTCGAATCAGAATCATGTATCAAGAGCATACCCTTCGAGGCAAATACCATCCAAATGGAATGATGCTGAGAAGTGGATAATGAGTAGACAGAAGAACATGGTGATGAGGAAGAACTGTCAAGGGAACCGGATGCCCGTGAGAGTTGTGCCCGACAATGCAGGTTACGAGCTTAACAAATCAAGGATGGATCCGTGCCAATCCTCACAAATTGATGGGTCCGAGAAGTTCTCTAATTTTGTTCCCTCTGCGCCACATCCAATTCTAACTCAAGGATATGGAGGAAACTTGTTGATCGATCAATCCACACAAAGCAAAGATCTTATGGACACAACAAAGGATTCATCACGTTATGATACAACAGGTAAAAATGGTGACTAGTTTTTTCCCCGAGTTTTTGAATATTGAAGCTCACGGAGCTTGACAAGATAAGTGTTTTGTTTGTGTGAAGCTGGTCCTGCAATTCGTTCTGTATGTATGAGAGATATGGGAACTGAAATGACGCCGATACCGAGTCAAGAACCTTCAAGATCTAACACACCAGTTGGTGCAACAACTCCTCTTCGCAGTCCGACTTCTTCGCTCCCTTCTACTCCTAGAGGAGGCCAACAAGAAGAATCTTCTTTGTCACAAGACCCGTCAAAAAACGCAAGAAGAGAACTATCTGAGGAGGAAATCAAAGCGAAGACGAGAAGAGAGATAGTAGCTCTAGGGGTTCAACTAGGGAAGATGAACATCGCAGCTTGGGCAAGTAAAGAAGAAGAGGAGAACAATAACAAGAATGCAGATGCAGAGGAGACACAGAGGATTGAGTTTGATAAACGAGCAACTGCGTGGGAAGAAGCAGAGAAGTCCAAACATAATGCAAGGTATGTATGTCCTCTTATGACCTAGACCAAATATTTTACTTGGTTCGGTAAAGTAACATAGAGTTCAAAGACTTAAACGTGTTGTCTTTTCTATTTTTGAAACTCAATATTTATAGGTATAAGCGTGAGGAAATCAGAATACAAGCTTGGGAAAGTCAGGAGAAAGCCAAACTCGAAGCAGAAATGCGACGTATTGAGGTATATATGTGACACGTTTTCCGATCAAATTCGTATTCTCTTGAAACTCTTGCTTGGTCACTCGCACCAAATTCACTGCTAAAACATTGGTGAAACTCTGTTGGTAGGCCAAAGTTGAGCAGATGAAAGCTGAAGCTGAAGCAAAGATGGTGAAGAAAATTGCGATGGCTAAGCAAAGGTCGGAAGAGAAACGGGCTTCAGCGGAAGCTAGAAAATCAGGTGATGCCGAGAAGGCAGCTGCTGAAGTCGAATATATCCGGGAAACAGGTCGAATACCGACTTCAAGTTACAAGATATGTTGTGGTTGGTTCTCATGAGGCATTGGATCTTTTGAGTAAACCAGGATAATTGATCTCAAACTCAAATCCCCTTTGTGTAATATATAAATGGAATGCATTTTGTGTTGCCTATAGAGAATGACAAAGATTGCGTCTTAAGTTAGGGCTTGCTATTGCCTAAGGAACAAGTTAAACCAAAATTGACGAAAATCAAGAATTGAAAGGCGGTTTACTCATTGGAAGTGAATTTTTTGGCGTTATGTGTACATGTTGGTACATCGGTTTACTTGCAAAGCGAATAGCAATTGTAGCTACTTGTATACATTTATTGGCCCTCTGTAGGACTACACTACTATATTTGGGCTTTGACCAATGGGCCCAATGTTTTAAAATGAGTATAATTGTTAACCCAAAAGTTTTCATTGCGATAAAAAGATTCGACATATTATTACAAGTAGAAATTCTTTGGTCATGTTAGCCAAATGATTAATGTTATTACATCATAGAATTTGGGAATCAATATACAAAACAATCTGTGTTTTATATGTCAATGTAGGATTAAGTTGATATCCCAACAAAAAACTTATATTATTATGTATCTTACGTTTTCCATCAATGATTAACAGTGTCACAAATGACTCAAGAAGAATCTTTAAAGACCAAACAAATCAGTTCATAGTTTTCTATATTATAATATTTTTGATAACCGGATCAGTATATATATAGAAATTAATAATTTCTCCATCGTACCATCCTTACAACGAAAGGATGGTACACGTATTATTATTTTTCTTTGGTCTTAAAACTCAAAAAGTATTTACTTTGTTCAAAAAGTGCTTGCTTCGACCATCAATAATAATATCACATTTGACGTTTTCTATTCGTCGTTTTTAAAAGAGATAAATGAGAAAACTAGTCGCACAAAAACAAATTAATTACATACATATCCACTCAAAACTCTTGTTGCTTAAAGCTTATTTTGGTTATATTCATTTTTAATTTCCATATTTGTTTATTTTATAATTATACTTCCATTTGACTACGATGGTAACTGGTACGTACCTCTTATTCTGAACTTTGCAATATCAATTTCTAAAATCTTAATGATCTCATATTTTAAACATGCAATACAACCAAATTTGAATATTCAAAATGGCAATCCAATTTTAATATAGTACACCTAGACCTAGTCAACAAATTTATGTTCATCGATAAAAATCTACATTAGCAGTTATAGATTGATGCATTTTTTTTTTATAATGAGTCCAAAGAATTTTATTTGTTCACTTTCAGCTTCTAAAACTCAAATTAAACAAACACTAATTATTTAATTATATCATGAAATTTAGATACCAGCGTCATGAAAATTCCATTGATTGAAAATATAGTTATGACATCTATCTAGAAAAGACATATGATTCTATGTGTAGATAGACAAAAGCTATGCGCTAAGAGCTTCATTTGAATCTATTCTTTACCTTGAAATGAATGGCTACAACATCCTATGAATAATTGAAATTAATAATTGATTTTGTAAGAGGAAGAAACAACTTTTAAAAGAAGAGAGAAAAATAAATAAAATAGGAAAAAAAGGAAGAAAAAAAAAGGTGAGAACTTTCAAAATGATGGGTCACCATACACTATTTAATTAGGGCTCATGAAAGTGCCCTAACTTGTGTCATCTATAAATGTCCCTACCACATGCACCCAACATTATTTTCAACCATTCTCAATTTCTTACTTAGAATGTATATAGTCCCACCACTAAAGATATATGTGAATCGCATTCATACACCACACATCAAAACCATATACTTACAAATATCTCTTCATCAAATCTGTTACTTATTTGACTTAAAAAAAATGTTCTTATATTATTAATTCATCACTCTATTCTCTTAATGGATCACAATCAAACACCAAATCAAATCATTAATTCTTTCTATTAATTATTCGAATGATGCCCAATTCATAGCTAACCAAATCCCATCATATAACCCAACAAAAAAGAAGTTATTTTGCAAAATATTTCCAAAATTCACAACAATTTGAATCAAATATCAAAAGGACTGATTTGTAAAAAAAAAAAAGGAGTTAGGTTCCATTGGTTTTTTTTTAAGTTTTAAATCAAGTTTACATGTCCATGTTATAATATTATAATCATCATAACATGACGCAAACGTAAGACCTTAGGACATCTGTATTGGTGAGATACTTCTAGGTGTCTCACCACAAAAAATATTATTATTATTTTTTTTTCAATTTTTTTAAAATGGATCAATCCTAAATTGTCACATAATATTTGAGTGTTTCAACATTTTTTGTTGGGTCTCTTTTACTTTTTTATTTTATTTTATTTGTTTAATGGAAGGTATCTAATGAGATATCACAAATGCAAATGCTCTTAGATTTCGTTTCATATTCCTAATATTTTCGTTGAGAATTAAACTAAGTTTATACTAGTAAGTAGTACTATAAACGTTAGGGCATATATTAATTGACCTACCAATAAAAAGTATCCTACGAATACGAACTATGGATCGATACGTGTCAAGAGAGAAATGTTTTGGCTGACGCAAAACGAGATCTAATTTTAGGGTAAAGCCCTAAATTGCGGGTCGGAATATTTCGGTGCTTCACACAACTAAAACACAAACCAATAGGGAATAGGGACCCAAATCACTTTCTATGTGGGCCATTGAGTCAGACAAAGTCTTAACATAGCTCAAAAATAACACTTCACTATCAAAGTCTTAACATAGCTCAAAAATAACACTTCACTATCAAAAATTGATGGGTCTATTTTTCTACGAGAACTTTTATATAATAAATATTATGGTATATATTAATTCAAAGCAATATCAAAATTGTCTATCCAATGTTTTGAAAACTTCCGTTTTAAATTAGAATTTTATAATTTTTTGTGAAGGTCGATCCAAAAATTCAAAGCAATATCAAAATTTCTTAACTCAAAATTATAATGATATTATCAATACAATTATATTAAATACTTTTTAAAATTAAAATTAAGTTTTACAATAAATTTTAAAATAATACAACTCTATCGATACGTTAGAGTTGTTCTAAATTTTGAAACAAAACATATAAGTAATATATAAAAAAACATAAGGAAGAAATAAGTAAACAAAAATTGAAAACAAATATATAATTACCAAGTAAAACCATAGAATGCAATACATAATTAATAAGGTTTTGAGTAAAGAATACAAATTTAAAATAGATATCATATACGATGCTTTTGTGCCTTGTTGTATCCCCAACCATGCATTCTATTGAAGATATCTTGGGGAGCAAGACGTGTATCTTGCGAACCAAATCTTGTAGACCATAAGAGTCCAGTTATGAAGTACATCCCGTGAACCCAACCGTAAAATATTCTCATAGATTTTTTATTATGATAAGGATTATGAAGATTTACATTATTTAGTGTTATCAATATGTCAATGTTAAACACTATATATATATATATATCTTATTATATAAAGTTAGATCTCTCAACATGAGTGTGACACGTAGAATAATAATCAGTCACAAGATTATGACATTTGTCACGGTTAATTTAGATCTTGACATGTGTCAATTTAATTAAAAAGATAAAAATGAATTAAAGTAAATATTAAAAAATGTTAAACTAAAAAAGTCAATCTGATAAAATAGAGAAAACAAAAATAAGTAAGGAAAACTTACAATAAACGAAAGTGACAAAAAAAAACTTAAAAATTTATACCACGACCACACTTAAAAAGGAAAATTATAAATATATTCTAAACCTAAAAGGAAAATTATTAATATACGACAAAACTTCAAAGCTTATATTCCTTTCCATTATGACAAAATGAAAGTTATTAATATACTTTTTTTTAAACAAAAAAATATTTCAATTTAGAATAAGGAAATCTTATAATATAAAATTGAAGTTTTAAAGTTACTAATTCATCTAATCACGACACGTATCAAGTCAAATTTGGAAAATTTTAAAATCGATTAATAAAAAAACTCAAAAATTTTGAAAATTTAATAACCGATTTATAATCTTAAAATGTAAAGTTATTAAAAGTAAAAATTAAAAAACCAAATGTATCCTTCAAAGCAAATTAATATAAAAAAGGGAAAAACATTAAAAATGTAACAAAAAAGGAAAAAGAAAGTGTTTTACATATTGGAAACTAATAACATTAAAAATTAAAGTAAGAGAAAAACTAAAAATATTTATAACGAAAAATAACAAAAAAGGAAAAAAAAATGTGTTTTATATAATGGAAACTAATAAAAAGTAAAGTAAGAAAAAATTAAGAAAATAACAAATAAAAATAACAAAAATGGAAAAAAAAATGTGTTTTATATAATGGAAACTAATAACATTTTTTTTTTAAAAGAGAAAAGGTAAAAACTACCAAATAAAAAATGTTAAATATAAAAAATATATATGACTAATCTCTTCTTATTTAAAGCAGAATGATTCAAAGTTGCTAACTTGCCTGATCGTGACAAGTTTCAAATCAAACGACAACAAATGAAAAAGTGTTTTTATATAATGAAAACTAATAACATAAAAAAGTAAAGTAAGAGAAAAAATAAAAACAAAAATTATAAATAAAATCCAAAGCTAAAGAAAGAAAGAAAAACCATATTTTACTTTATAATAAGAAAATTAAACAATATATTACAATCCTAAAAAAAAGAATAAAAGCCAAAGTTTATTTAAAAAAAAAGAAGTAAAACCCATATTTAACTTTAGAATAAGAAAATTAAATACTTTACAATCCTAAAAAGCTATAGTAAAAAATAATAATTAGTACTTATATTTAGGTTAAGGGAATTAAAAAATGGAATACAATCATAAAAAGAAAATGAATTCTCATTCCACACCTCTATATAACCAAATTGATTGTTTCTCAATTTCACAACAAAACAAACTTTTCATAAGATTATTCGTCTATAAGTTGTAGGTAATCTTTTGTCTAATAGAAGACATGGTTACATAGAAAAATATTTCATGCTACGTAAAGAGAAAAACATGATCGTGCCAACTGCCACGTGTAAAGTCAATCGATAAGATTCTGACATGTGCAAAAAAATTTCAAAAAAAATCCAATTAGTTATGACACATAATATTAACAATAGAATTATAATTTTATAATAAATTCATAATCCTAAAAGGTAAAATTACTAAACAAAAAATAAAAATAAAATGTAATTTTTTTCCTAAAAGCCAATGTTGATTAAAAAAAAGAATTAATAATGGAAAAGAATTAAATCGATTGATAAAAAACTAAAAAAATTGAAAATTTTAATAATGGATTCATAATCTTAAAAGGTCAAAATTAATATTAAAGAAAGGAAAAAAAAATCATAAGTTTTTCCATTTTTATTAAGGAAACAATTAATTACTAATCTTAAAAGGAAAAAAAAATCTAATTTTCCACCTCTATATAAATCACAATTCGATAGTAGGTCAATTACACACCAAAAAAATAAAAATCTAATAATTGTATCCAAAATTATTTACTACACATGTTTCAACAAATTTTTCTTCAAAGTATATATTTATTGGGGAAAAAATTATATATTTATTTGATCGGAAACATTGTTTCTAAATTTATGTATTATATATTTTCACGGGTGATCTAATTTTTTGTTTCCATTTTTTATAGTTTTTTTAACGTGTTATAAAATATTAAATTACAAACCCGCATATATGCGGGTACTTATCTAGTGTCTTATAATCTTGTATCAACGAACAACTCAATAATATATTTCATTCTATAATATTTGACACATTCCTTTTGTATTGTCGAAGTCTTGGGTAATTGAAAATAATATTATATATGATTTTGATTTTGAATATTTTAAATTTGAAATTTTATCTATAAGTTTGTTTGTATGTTATCTTATTTAGCCGTTGATACAACTAAACTAGATTTTGATTGGTAGAAGTATATTTAGTGTCACGTTGGGCCTCGGCTAACTAAATTTGTGATAAATGTTTTCGATGTAGGAATGTCAATAAACGTTGCAACTGAAATAGTGAAGCTGGCACAGCGACTCAACTACTACTAAGGTATCACCGGCTCGCATGTGGAAGAGAAGTCATGTAGAGAACGAGGGACAAGAAATCACTTTCTACGTGGGCCATTGAGTCAGACAAAGTCTTAACATAGCCTCCAAAATAACACTTCACTATCAAAAATCGATTGAAGAAGTGGTGAGTAAAGAAAATGACATCAAAAAGTTTAGTAAAAAAAACAATATTCATTATAAGAAAAAGACCAAGAGATCTTATAATTACAGTATTACGACAGAGAGAAAAGACGCAGCTATTATATAGTTTTATAAGTAATAAAGAGAGATTTTGCTAGTAATTAAACTAAAAGGATCAATACTAATTTATAAGATGAAACTTAACTTCAATAGAGAAAAGGGGGTTTGCTTTCTACTTCTAGTAGTTGAACGAACCCCCTACGGATGCGATACCGTTACCGAGATTCCTCGGGTCTGACCGGTTCCCAAAGTCATCGCAGTTCCCGTTGCTCGAGAGCTTATCGACGTTGTTGGAGGATGGAGCGGAATTGAGAAGCTCAAGGCCTCTTTTACCCATTTGCTGCACTTCTTGAGGTGACAGTATCTTGATGCACCACACGCTGCTCACAAACTCCCTGTAGTCGAACAAAAACAAAAAACAAAAAGGATGCGGCGCGGATTTAAATCAGTCGATAATGGTGGTAAGAAAAGCAGAAATGAGGGAAATAACTCACGGCCAAGGGTCATCGCCGAGGAGAAGAACATCGTTCTCTCGGTCAACAAATACAAGCTGCCAGCCTGATCTCACAGGGTCTTCTAATTGGCCTTCGAGGCCAAACATGCGAGCAAGCTCGCTTCGCAGCTCGTGGTAGCTGCTAAATTTCGATATATCTAAAGATCGTCCAAAAGACCCTGACTTGTACACCTGCAAAAATATTTCCATTAGATCATCACTATATGTGCAAAAAAAGAAAAACACTTTGGGGAAGGAAAAGGAAAAAAAAAACTTTACTTTACCTTCACAAAGGATTGTTGGTTCTCAGAACCGAGGTTTTCTGAGGATTGAAGAAAACCTGATTCGTCTATACAACTAGAGGGTGTTGTCATTGCAAGATTACCCGAGAAATCGTTGTTGAAAGTAGATGATGTGAAGGGTAAAGTCGTGGAGTCACCGCCTTCAATGCCAATGCTTCTAAGGTTTGACATTCCATTCGGCATCAAAAGGGAAGATGAATCTATGTTGACTCCAAACAGAAGATGGCTATGCGGGTCTGCGGCGCTTCCTTCTTGGTCGATTGAGCACTCTCTACCACCGGGGAATGGAGGCAACGATACAGCATTTGGAGAAACGTTGCTTGTGTGGGACTGTCCTAATTGCTCCATTACGGATTGAGTGTTGTTACCAGCTCCAGAGTGCTGGAACGATGAATCAATTGCAGGACGCTTTGATGGCCAACCGGAAGAAGTCATTGCAGAGTTTGTTCTAGTGAGGTTGAGCAGTTGAGAAGACTCGTCTTGAGAAAAGTTACTGAGAAGAGTGTGGAGCGGAGAAATAGGATTATTTCCTCCGTTGGTGTCTGAGAAGCTTTGTTGATGACACAGAGAAGTTATGGACTGGAGTGGCGAGGTGTTGGATTGAGAAGCAGAACCAAACTGAGACATAGTGGAAACAACAGCAGCACCTGACGCAGACGGATTATGACTATCCATTGCTTGCTGTTGCTGCTGCTGAGAGAGAAGATTGTTTGACTGAGATTGAGGCTGGTGGGTTTCAGGAACACCGAGATACGCCTGTTGCTGCTGCTGCTGAGAGAGTTGCTGTTGTAGAATCTGCGGCTGCACTAAGGACGGAGACTGCATTGAGAATCCCGAGGGATTTTGGAACTGAAGAAGTGAAGCAGCAGCTTTTACTGGATCAATGCCTCTCATGTCTTGAAGAGCAGCTGCAGCCATTGCTTGATAAACGTCGTTTTGCATACCAAGCAAGCCCGAAGCATCAAGCCTCGGCTGCATCCACGGGTTTACTCCCATACCTTGAAAGTTTAGAGATTGAAGTCCTCGATCCCAAATAAGTGGCGAACTCATACCCATACCCATATCGTCTTCTTTAAGACCTGCAAAAAAGGGAGACGCAACAAGAATAGAAGATATAAAAAGACTAAAAATACAAACTTCTGAGGGATGAATCAAGTTTTGAAATTTACAATACCGTGGAAAGATGGGAGACCTGGAGGCCACGGACGTTTAAGCCTGAGAGGAAAAGGAGACGGATACATTGGGAATGTTGTTAAAGGCTCAATCTCCCACAAGGAAACCCTTGGTTGCCTCTCTCCTGCAGTAGACTCGTCCCATCCAACCTGCATTATAATCAAGATGATGACATATGTATACGACAAAGCAAAGATTTCTACTAAAAGTTTGGTTTTCGAACTGAACCTTGACGGACCGCCAATGAGAATTAGCCCAACGAGCAGGATCTAGATCACATATGCCAGTTATTGTACCCATGTACCTAACAACAACGAATATTATTGAGGAGGACATTCAGGGGTAAAAAGCAGAGTAATAGATAGGAATTCTGACAATTCACCTACCGACGAACACTCGATTCTTCGGTTTCAAACAGCATCCTAAACCGCATGCCAACAGAGACACGAGTGTGATAAACCGCTTTCACGTACTTAGCCAGGGGTATTACAAACTCCGATGGACTCGCCCTGAAGAAAAGCAGAATTCTTTATCACGAAATGCAAAGAATCGACACAAAGGTGCATTCATATGGGATGTAAAACCATACCTCGGGTTATAGAAGATGGTGAATCGGCTGTTTGTGGCGGCTGCATGAGCTGCCGCAGCAAGAAGGCCTAAATGCATACTGTCACTTGACAAAACAGATGAAGGCATGACAGTTTGTGGACGGTTGGCTCGTCTTATACCAAGAAGTAACTGATTCTTATCGTTCCTGATGTTAACAACAAAAGGCATGAGTCACTACCAAGATTCACAAGTATCATTAGAAGGAAAAAGAAAAAAAAAACTTTGAAGAAATTTTTCTAACCAGATGAAAAGCACGGAGTCACCAGCAACCAGCCTTTTAGCACTCACAAATACGCTCCAACCCGTAGTAAGGAGATGTCTCTTGGGTTGGCCTGAAAGGGAGAAACAAATGCAGAGTACATAAACCTCTTTGTTCTTCGTTTATTACTAAAGATCTTGAAATGTTAGAAAGAAAACCAACCTCGGAAAATATGCCGGAACTTCCACTCGTTATCGTGCAGATCCCTCGCCATCAACTCTTGAGCTGGAGGCTGCTGAGAATAATCCTGAAGAACACAAATAATAATCTGGTTATAAGGAGGAGATAGCTCATTTAAAATTTAAACTTCAGACGACTGAGAAGAGATGAATTACCAAGGGAGGGAAAACTTTCTCAGCAGCACGGCGAGGTACAGAAAAACCTCCATGAGTGCTGGTATCACTAGCAGTCAGAGTTTTACAGAAATAGTTTGTAGGCTGCCTACTCGGGACACCTAATTCAGCCGGAAGGTAAGGATCTTTTTGCTCTTGCTGCATTCAAACAAGAATTTAGTTCACAACACCGACAAATCCGCATAAATGAAGTATGGATTACAGGTAGGTAAAGTCTCATACCGCATTCAACGGTTGCAAAGTCATCTGTGCATAGACTTCATCAGTCTCCACATCAGCCTGAAATTTAAGGAATAATGTTCTTAATTAACACACAAACAGAATAAACACACGGAGAAGTTTCGCATAAAACAAGTTTCTTACATGCATTGTGACATTGTGAAGCTGACAGATAAGCTGCGGATGCAAGCTCGGATAGTTCGGTATATGAGAATCTACTTCTTTGTTGGTCGAAGCAGCGACCTGAAAACCACATAATGTTCTCAGAAATCTGTAAGACACTAAAGAATCCAAAGCATAAGGGAAGGAGACAAACCTGTTCACTGTGACCTTGAGGGAAATACACAACTCTGCTTCCAACAGGAGGTAACGAGACAAGAGGACCAGCACAAGCATGCCAGAGCTCAGAATTAAGAACTCTTTTCTCTCCTGTAACTTGGTTTCAACACACACACATAAAGTCAAGTTAAAATCCCCACAAAATCCAAAAGTTTCTTCTACATTTGCAAGTAATCAAGCAACAAATAGAGAGAAGAGGAAAGAAAAATTGAGAGAATAATATACCTTCATGAGGTTGAGGATTAAACCCAGCTGAAGACAATCTCATATTTTTTTTTGTTTTTCTTACTTAAAAGCAAACAACAACTAAAATTTTTTTCCAACTTTGTTTCTTCAAAGATCCAAGATTTCAAGATGCCCAAATGTAATTATGACGAGTAGACACCAAAAGCATAACCTTTTTAACTGCTTCCCTCCACCTCCCACCCATTCACCAACCAAATCTTTTCACAAATCCAAAAACCATTAAAAGAAAGAAAACAGATTTCTTCTTCTCCTCCTCACAGATATGAATTTTTTTTTAAAAACCAAATCCGAATTTTCAGCCAAATAAGCTCGCAATCTTCGTCTCGCCGACTTCAAAGCCGCTTCTTCGAATCTTCAACTCCTTCATTACTTGTAAATTATCCAGTAATCCCACTGATAACTCCCATTAAAACAAACAAACAAAAAAAAAAACCAACTTTGATTTTCGTTTGGTTTTATTCCAGAAAAACCCACCACCGCCAAAAGCTCAGAAGCCAAGAAGGAAACACAGATCTCGAGCTATAACTAAAACGACAGGAGGTGGCGTCGTTTCAGACTTAAACAATAGATCTTCTTCTTTAAGCTGGTTTCGTTTCGTTAGCAGCTTATTGAGAAGAAATCGAGGACTATGATTGATGCGAAGATCGGGAAATGAGAATATAAGTTATGGGCATGCAACTGCTCAACTGTTGCAGAACATGTGTACAGAGGGAATATATAATCAAAAGAAAGGAAGAAAGAAAGAGACGGTTTTTATTTTTATTTCTATGGGAAGATATAACAGAGAATGATTTCTCCGGCAGCGGAAAGCGACGGCGACGTGGCGGTGCTATTATTATTATTATTATTATTCTCTGCTCGAGCTACTTACTTCTCTCTCTCTCTCTTTTCTCTTATTTGAATAAGAAGAAAGAACGACAATGGCTGTTTTGACCCGAACCCGAACGGAGCGGGTCTTTGATTTTTGCTATTCATTTTTAAAGCAACTTGTTGTTCCAAAAGGACACGAAGAATTTACTAATTTACCCCTTTATTCCGTTTTTATTACAGTTGGGGACTCGTGCCTTTTTTATTTTATTTTATTTATTTTGCTCCTCCCGAGTTTCGAAACTTCGTTGCGTCGTCGATGTAACTAAATTATACTACTACTATATATAGTACATTTTTTTCATTTTTAAATGTTTTAATTTTAATTTTAATTTTATACATCCATCTCCCTCTTGTGTATAGATGAAAATTGATAAAATACTTTGTATCATATATTTTGAACCCAAAAAAAAAAACATACATCTATGTTCAATTTTTTTTGTTTTGTTGATTAAATGTGAATTTTATTTACCAAAAAACTTGAACGGTTTGCTTTACCAAAAAAGTTAAAAAAGCCCCAAAAAAAATTAAAAAGCTTAATTGATAACCGGTGAAAGATTTGGTGCAAACTAGATGAACGGACTACTCATAAGTGAACTATCCTGAATGCTTTTTGATGGATATGAGCCAAGATGGAATCGCGGATGTTGAGGTTGATTTGCTTTAATATCACCATGTGAGGTGCTACGGTTTGACAATGGAGCCGATTGTTTCGTTCCTTCCATAATATTCCTTTCATAACAGTGGAAAATCACTGTTTGAATTGTTAGTCTTTTAAGAGTAAAGATGATGGTTTCTGGCGGGGTAGAGATCCATGCAATAAAGCTTGACCAATCAACAAAAGAGTGAAGAAGTTGTTCAAGACGAAAGAGAACCTTATTTCAGAGATGAGAGATGAACTCGCAATGGAGGAAAATGTGATCTCTAGATTATGTTTTCCTGACATATACAACATATGGAAGGAACATTTTAGAAATATTGTTTAATTAATGATATGTCCCATTTATTATTATTCTTGTGAAATTTTTTATTGAATAACCATATCAATAGTTACGGGTGATCTTTTGGTTGCCAACCAAATCACAACATGTAGATGATACATTGTTTGAAATCGTTACGTAGTTCTTTGACGCTTTATTGAACTTATTGGACAACTAGTATGCGATAAATCTCAACGCTCTAAATTTTTAGAACCTTGACCAACTCATAACCATCTTTACATTTTATTTAACTTCTCACATGTAGTCGAGCATGTATTTGATGAGCTCGTACGAAGACACATATGCCAAATTTTTTCCCCCACAAATGTGATATATAGTATCTCACAAAATCTATCTCGCGGAACTATAACGCTATGTCACATTCGCGGAAAGCACACTGTAGTCGATCACCTAGGATCCTACAACTAGAGCAATCTGATCCAACTACACAAAACCCAATCCCACAACTTGGATCAGTGAGAGGAGATAGAAGGGTGGAAATGAAGAACAAAATAAATCCATAAACGCATGTCGTTGACCATTCTTAAAACACACACACATTTCGCATTTCATACTACAAGGCAGTTTAATCTTATATTCAAAATTTCATCTCTCTTTCGTATATTCTTTACCAAAATCTTGAAAATATCATTTCTATCTCTTGAATCACTTTTCCTATCTCACCCAAACACAGGAATGATATTCTTAATATTTGGCCCAACTCTTAACCATCTTTTCCTCCCACAATTTCGGTGTTCTTAGTCCAAGTCGTGTTTCCCTATCCTAATTTGAGTATTAAAGAAATAAAAACATCATATTTTTGTCTTAAAAATCATCATAACCATTTATTGTCTCATAAACGCTTTCCAACACCCGAAAAACAAAGTTCATGATAATGAATTCAAATCAAAAGAAAATCAAATTAAATTGGATTCCACACATTTGAATCGCCTATTGTTATTCACCAAAATCCATCGCTTGAGACAGACTTCAATCAAACGAAAATTAAGTTAAATTTGCTTTCACACGTATGAATCGTCTATTGTAACTCGCCAGAATTTAACAAACTACATTCTACAACGAACATAGACCCACTTAACTAACTTTCCGGTTAAATTTATAAATACGTTTCCAACAGCAATGGACATTTTTACATAAAAAGAAAACAGCCAAAAGTTATTATTTAGAAAAATAATATTTAGATATAAGTGTATAAGAACAATTAAATTTCTTTTTTATAGATAAACTTGTACTATTTGTGTATTCTACATACATATATTCACAATAGCTTATAGGCCTAGGCAAAATACTCGAAACCGAAAATCTGAACTGAAACCGAACCGAATTAGAAGGTACTGAATCGAATAGTTATAAATATTCGAATGGTTTCTCTTATAAAATATTTCGGGTACCTGAACCGAACCGGAACCGAACCAAAACTCGAACGGATACCCGAAATATACAAAATACAATTATATATCTAAAAATATTATGTATCTTTAATTTTGAAATAGCCAAAATACTAAAAATTATAATTATAAACCGAATATATTAGTTATGTTTAGACCGAAATAAATAAAATACTCGAAATATTCAAAAATCTTTAGTTATATGTTAAAATTAAATAATTTTTGCAAAATTTAACCGAATTTTATTTAAATTAAATATTTTTTAGTTTTTTCGAGAATTGGAATAAATTCCGGATATCCGAAATCCGATCCGAACCCGGATGGAATCGAACCAAATCCGATCCAAAAAAAAAAATACCCGAATAAATCCTAAATTTCTAAAATTTAGATACCCAAAACCCGAACCTAAACGGATATCCAAATGTGTAGGCCTAGTAGCTTAGTTCTCATAAATATTAAAGAATTGTCGAGCGCGCGAGTCCGTCATAATTAAGTCGGTCAATTATGTAATGTGAAAATGGAAGTGTGCGAAATATTAATAAATATATTTATATGTATAATAGCAATAAGTCAAGGTAGACAGTGAAATCACCTGATAAAAATGACAGGACGTGTTTTTAGGGTTTCCTGATTCTCTATTTTTTTTTCTTTATTGATGTATGAATTATAATTGTTCGAATTGCATGTCGGAGAGGGCAAAATTGGCAATATAGATATACCTATACAAATATATTATATATATATATATTAGCTAAAGAAATCAGATTCGCAAATTTCCGAACGAATAATATATATATGCACTTCCTAGTTCGGAAATTTGCGAATCTGATTTCTTTAGCTATAAATTGTAATAAGGAATATACGTGTTTGTTTGTGGCTTACGTTTTTATTAATTTTTTGAGCTTTCAGTGTTTTCAATCAGAAAAAATAATTTCCAAACAAATGGACATTATGATCATTTAGCTAAAGCAAATAACGATACTACCCTGAGAATATATGTGCACTTTCTTGACGTAATAAGGGTAACGTTGGAAACAACATCATATACAAATAGATCAGTACCGTCGTCATATCTTTTGGGGTTTTTTTTTCTTTCTTTTATTCAGTTTGGGTGCATTATTGAAATTTCTAATAACATGGGATTCAGTTGCTAGAAAATTCGGATAATGTGGTTTTATATCATCATTTTCGAAAACCATATTCAGTTGCTAGAAAAGTCACGGGTGAAAGGTACAATATAATAAAAATAAAATATTTGGAATGACGATATAATTTAAATAAAAATATTTCAATATTTTATATTTTTATGGAATTGAAATTTAACTTATATAAAAATATCTAATAATTTGTAATTATTCAGTCACATAGTTAATGAAAAAATAAATTTTAGACAAAACGTTTTTTCCTCAAACTGCTTAAAAAAAAAAATTATGACTTAAGAGTTCATCTGAATTCAGTCTAAATTCATAATATAAACAATACGAGATAGTTTAATCCAGTCTTCCATTGTTCTTCTCTGGATATGTTCCTGGGACTATCTTACTTCTTTCTTATTTTATTTTTTTTTTGTTAAAGGGGGGATATCTTAATTCGAAATACTGTTTCTAGATATAATTGTTTACTAAAGTTTCGAGGTAATTAAGCCAAATTTTGTTGTTGTATCTGTGATGTTCATAATGGTGTCTTGGTGGCCAGAAAAGTGTTTCGTAGGATCATACTTAAACTATTTCCAAAATCATATACTCTTTTTCATAATATTTTAAAATATAAAATATTTTCACATTTCAATGCAAATTTAAAATATATTTGATATTTTATGATCATTTATATTTTATATTGTGCAGTCTCTTTCATAATTGGTTAAGTCGTTTTAAATTAAACTAGATTTTCACCTACGCGGAATAATTTTTTTTTATAAATTTAATATATTAAAATATATATCTTTTTAATGGGAGTTCACTATGTGGATATAATTTTTTTCTAATCCGCCCTATAACGGGAGTTCAATTTGAAAAGTATGTAGACATAATCTTTTTCAAATCCGCCCTTGAACGGAGGTAAGTTTTAATTTTTGTTTTTTGAAGTTTAGTTCTATTTGTTGGACAAAATATATTTGTGGATGTAAAAATTAAAGTTGTGTTAACAGTTTTATTTCTGGTATAGAATGTATTATATAGTTTTCTAAAACTTTAATCCACAATGAGGGCATGCGACAATTTTTTATTTGTTTTTGTTTTATGTTTTCTATTTTGGATGAAAAAAATATTTTCGGTATGATATGTATGATTCAAAATTAGTGTTTTTAGCTACCCAAATTTTTTGACCCGTTTTCTTATATGTATTTTCAGTTATATATTTTATTAAAAATATATTTTTAATACCTAAATTATCTATTCGGACTCTTATCCATTGTTTTGTTAGTAATTTACAAATAAAGCATAATCATAAATATAATTATTTTATATTTAGAAAATTGCTATGAGTTAAGCGATTAATTGTAATTGTAATTGTAATTGTAATTGAAATCGACTTAGACATGAACCAGAGCCCACAAGCTGACCAAGTTTGGATTTGGGGCCGGTGGATTTATGAATTTATTTGGGACCAATTTTCAATATTACTAATAGTTCAATTGGCTAAAATTTAGTGGGATTATGTGTACTAGTAAACAATATCTCAAGTTCGAGGCCAAATTGTTAAATGATTAGTTAGCTCTGGCGGTTTAGAAGGTGGAGATTCATTAAACAAGTGATGAGTTCGAACACGGCTCTATGTATTTAGGGGCCAAATTGTTTAAAAAAAAAAAATCCGCTTCTAGCCTGATAAATCTCAGGCCCGATCCTCTGACATGAACTTAAATTAACTTGTATATGAGCAAATTCTTTTTACTCAAGAATAGAATATATGCGTTTTGAATTGGTCACAAAACTCTTAGAGCATCTCCAAGGCTAACATCAAATTTATTGTTTTGGTGTTTCACTTTATTTTTCATCTCCAACCACAACACCAAATCACTACAAGAAAACAGGCAATTTGCAACGATTTTTTGCGACGATTTTATTTCGTTGCAAATTTACATCGTTTTTGCGACGAATTGACGACGATTATAAAAGACGTCGTAAAATCGTCGCACACTTGGGACGAAAATATTCGTTGTAAAATCGTCGCGAATTAGCGACGATTAAACATCGATTACCGACGACATTACGACGATACTCACAATCGTCGTAAAATCGTTGTAACTTAGCGACGATTTAACGAGGTTTTTATAAATCGTTGCAATTTCGTCGTAAAATTACCCACGAATTAGCAATGATTATTATAAGTTGAACTTTACATCGATTTCCCAACGATAAATAAGTTAGGTGAGCACGTTTTAAACCCACGGTGTTCGGTTAGGTAAACAAGTTTAATATCGTTGTAAAGTCGATGTAAACATTTTTACATTCGTTGTAAAATCGAAGTGAAATCGATGTAAAATCGTAGGTAATTCGATGGTAATGAAAATAAAAATCTATATATAGTGGCTAACTTCATAATCAAAATTTCATATTCAAAAACAAAATTTACTTCTTTCTGACCAACAAAAAATGTCAATATACGAAATTAGAAGATGGATGTATAATCGTCTTGATTCAGAGGGATCGCTAACAAAGGAGTTCAGTGATGGGGTGGAGGGATTCATGCATCAGGCAGGAAGTATACATAATACGATTATCAGTGGTAAGATGTACTGTCCTTGTGCCAGATGCTTGAATAGGAAATTTATCATTATCTCGAAGGTGTGGTCGCATATATTAAATAGAGGGTTTATGCCGCATTACTATATATGGTATTATCATGGAGAGGGTCATGGGGGAAATGCAGCTAGTAGTAGTAGCAATTATCAAGCATCGAATTTTGATGAGTCAAATAATTTTAATCAATTTAATGAGCATGCGGAGCAGCATGGTGAAGATAATGATAGGATTCATGACATGGTTACGGATGCATTTCATGAAACCGTAAGTACATTTGCACATGATCATCATGATGATGAGGAACCCAATCTAGATGCAAAAAATTTTTATGATATGCTAGATGCTGCAAATCAGCCACTCTACGATGGATGTAGAGAAGGACATTCTAAATTGTCGTTGGCGGCTAGGATGATGACTATTAAAACTGATCATAACTTAGCTGAGGTTTGCATGGATGATTGGGCTGATTTGATTAAAGAGTATTTGCCAGAGGACAATTTAGCAGCTGAAACTTACTATGAGATACAGAAGCTGGTTTATAGTCTTGGGTTGCCTTCTGAGATGATAGATGTCTGTGTTGACAATTGCATGCTTTTTTGGAAAGATGATGATAAGTTGCTGGAATGTCGATTTTGCCATAAGCCAAGATATAAGCCGCAAGGTACTGGTCGGAGTAAGGTACCGTTCCAGCGGATGTGGTACCTTCCTATAACTGATAGATTAAAAAGAATGTATCAGTCTGAGAGGACTGCTGCATCGATGAGATGGCATGCAGATCATTTGCAAACAGATGAGGAGGTTACTCATCCTTCAGATGCAAAAGCGTGGAAACACTTTAAGACGGTACATCCAGACTTTGCTAGAGAGAAACGTAATGTGTATCTTGGTCTTTGCACAGATGGATTTAGTCCATTTGGTATGTCAGGTAGGCAATATTCTTTATGGCCAGTAATCCTAACGCCTTACAACCTTCCCCCAGATATGTGCATGCAAAGGGAATTTTTATTCTTGAGTATTTTAGTACCAGGTCCGAAGCATCCGAAGCGTTCCCTTGATGTGTTTTTGCAGCCTCTGATACAGGAATTGGAGCAGTTGTGGTATACCGGGGTTCGGACATATGATTTTGCAAGGAAAAAAAATTTTACAATGCGTGCGGTGCTTATGTGGACAATAAGCGACTTCCCTGCGTACGGGATGTTATCAGGTTGGACTACGCATGGGCGATTGTCTTGTCCATATTGTCTCAATCGGACAGATGCGTTTCAATTGAAACATGGTCGGAAAACAAGTTGGTTTGATTGTCACCGCCGATTTCTACCGATTCATCATGCATATCGAAGAAATAAGCGGTTGTTTAGAAAGAACAAAACTGTTCGTGTTCCTCCTCCTGTTTATATTTCCGGGGAAGATCTAGAAGCAGAAATTGATCATTATGGTGCATTGGAAACAGTCAATCGTGGTGGAAATTGGCACACTCCAGCTAATATGCCGGATGGATATGGGGAGCATCACAATTGGCATAAGAAAAGCATATTCTGGAAGCTTCCGTATTGGAAGGATCATTTGCTTAGACACAATTTGGATGTCATGCACATTGAGAAAAACTTTTTTGATAACATCATGCATACATTGTTAAACGTGCGTGGAAGGACTAAAGACAGCGGTAAGTCAAGGTTAGACTTGCCTGATCTTTGTTGTCGGAATGAGTTACATATTACAAGCAATGGGAAAGCACCTGTCCCCATATTTCGAGTCGGTGCGGAAGAAAAGTCAGCTTTGTTCAAATGGGCGACATCTGATGTGAAGTTCCCGGACGGGTACGTATCTAATTTAGCTAAATGTGTTGAGAATGGCCAAAAGTTTTCCGGGATGAAGAGTCATGACTGTCACGTCTTTATGCAACGACTACTTCCTTTTGCATTTGCTGAACTTCTACCAGGAAATGTACACGAAGCAATTGCAGGCATTGGAGGGTTTTTTCGGGATCTTTGTACCCGTACTTTGTCAGAAGATGTTATTGCACAACTTGATGCTAGTATTCCTATTTTGTTGTGCAACATGGAGAAAATATTTCCCCCAGCCTTTTTTGATGTTATGGAACATCTACCTATTCATCTACCTCACGAAGCAGAACTTGGGGGACCTGTGCAGTATCGATGGATGTACCCATTCGAGCGATTCATGGGACATTTGAAGCGGAAGGCTAAAAATCTAGCCAAAGTTGAAGGCTCAATAGTAGCAGGAAGTTTAACAGAAGAAACTTCTCACTTCACGGGGTACTATTTTGGCTCGAAGGTTCGCACACGGAAAAGGGCAGCACGGCGATATGATGATGGAGGTGTAGGCCGAACATATGCTAATGAAGGTGTCCCAGATATCTTTTCTTCAATCGGCCGATTATGTGGAAGAGTGAAGTCAGTTTGGTTTGCCAATGAAAAAGACCATCATAGTGCACAAACCTATATCCTCTTAAATTGCGAAGAAGTTAGTCAATTTGAGACGTAAGTGTATAAACATACGTCTTATATATATAGCTAAATTATATATATGCTAGCTTTATACCAATTACAAATACTTTTGTATGTAGTGAATTTGTTAGACAAGTCCGAGAAGTCATTGAAGGAATCTCAGACAATGAAATCAACAAGCGTAAAGATCAACATTTTGCCCCGTGGTTGAAGACGCAAGTACGTAACATTTTAAGTAATATTACTAACTTGGACAATTAACCTAATACATATTTTGATTATTTTGTAACTAAATTAATTAATGATATAGGTCGAGTATGGGGATACCGCATATCCACTATGGTTCCATGAGTTAATAAAAGGCCCCATATCGAAGATAACGAGTGCACCCATGTATTGCACACGCGGATATATCTTTCATACATTCAAATACGGCAATCAAAGAGCTACTGCCAACTACGGGGTATGTGTGCGGGGCGAAATAGATTTTTATGGAGTGTTGCAAGACATAATTGAAGTTGAGTACCCTGGTTGCTTAGGTTTGAAATGCGTTCTGTTCAAATGCGACTGGTTCGATCCAACAGTTGATCGAGGCGTCCGTAAAAATAAATTTGGGGCAGTAGATGTCAACCAATCACGACGTTACAATAAGTATGAGCCATTTATCCTAGCATCACAAGCAGAACAAGTCAGCTTTGTTCCATATCCGCGAGTTCGTACCACCCGTATCTCATGGTTATCAGTTATAAAAGTTTCTCCGAGGGGTCGAATTGTGGGGGTTGATGAGGAACTACCAATGCAGCAAGATCATTGCTCTGATATGCCAGAACTAAATGAGAGCAATGAAGACATCCTTTTGATAGATCCTCAAAACAGGGAAGTTGAATATCTCCCAGACGATACAGAGGAAGAAGATGAGGAAGATGAGTTCGAAGAAAGTGATGAACCAGATGATCAAGAAACGGATGTGTACTACTCTTCGTCCGAAAATGAATCAGAGTGACCGCGCTAGCTAGTAATTATTGTGAATTTAATGTATTAATATAATATTGTGATCGAGTAGTTATTGTGAAATTTAAGTCATATTATTTATTTCTATGAAATCCCTTAAACCCCAAACTAGATTTCATCTCCGATCTCCACTCATTTTCCGCCGGTGCGGGGATTAATAAATTACGAGACATATGTGTCTATGTGTCATGTAATTTATTAATTGCCCCAACAACGGTGGGAAATGAGTGGAGATCGGAAATGGGATTTAGTTTGGGGTTTAAGGGATTTCAAAGAAATCGTCGCTAATTCGTCGCTAATTGTGATAGTCACTAATTCGATCCAAATTCGCGACGATTTGGCAACGAATATTGAAGAATCGTGGCTAAATCGTCGCTAACTCCGAAGGTTGCAAATTCGATGCTACTTTGCGACGATTTGGCGACGATCTGTCATAAACCCTAAACCCTAAACCCTTTGCCCTAAACCCTAAACCCTAACGTATTACCATCTCATTGTATTATGCATCTTTCAAAGAAATTGATCGTGACTTTAGAGAATTGTCCGGAAATGAAAACTCGGCGAATCACAATAATTTCCACAAACTGAATCATTGTATCTAACATATACGCAAACTATATGTTTTACTTATTTTTCAATATCGATGAACTTATTGATAATTTCATGAATTTGGATTTACGGTAAACATGTCAAGTTGTTTTTGGAACGTTGCAATCGACGTTACAATTTCGTACCTATACCCTAAACCCTAAAACCGATTTTACAACTATCCTCACTAATTCGATCCAAATTCGCAACGATTTGGCAACGAATATTGAAGAATCGTGGCTAAATCGTCGCTAACTCCGAAGGTTGCAAATTCGATGCTACTTTGCGACGATGTAAATTCGTTGTAATATTTCGTTGCAAATCCGTTGGTAATTTCTAAAAAATTTCTATAAATACCTTTCACACCTTCATTGCAAACTCAAAAAATAAATTCATATCCACTTTTCTTTAAGTTTTTATGTTGATCATTGTATACCTGCTTGTCTGATGCTCTGGCCAATAAATAATTCTGTAAGATCTTGTTTTCAAGTAAAGACAGTCTTCAACTATCATAGGTGAATGATTCATAGAATTGGACATCTATGTAAATCCTTCATAATATAAGGATATGTCCAATTCTATGTATCTTTCACTTATGGTGGTTGGTCTTTATGAATATAGAAAACTTGATTCCCAGAATTATTTGTTAGCCGGAACATCAGAAGCAGGTAAACAACTTTCAACTCCTAAACCCAAAATGACATTACGTTACAATTTCGTACCTAAACCCTAAATCCTAAAACCGATTTTTCAAAGAAATCGTCACAAAATCGATCCAAATTAGCGACGATTTGGCAACGAATATTGACAAATCGTGGCTAAATCGTCGCAAACTCCGAATGTTGCAAATTCGATGCTACTTTGCGACGATTTGGCGACGAACTGGCAAAAAAAATATACCGAGTGTCGGTCAATATAGCGCGTGTCGGTCAATTAAACTCCCGCGTGTTTGAATGTCACAAAATCGTTGCAAAATTAGCGACGAATTAGCTACGGTTAATTTGCCTCGATATAGCCACGATTCGTCGCGCAATCGTCGCTGATTAGCGACGATTTCGCGACGACAAGTAATCTTATATATACACGCGAATTCCTTGCCAATTCGCTTACCAACAAATCAAAAGAAAAACTGATCATAATTTCCTTCCGAATTCTTTGCGAAAAAAGGTAAATTTTTTTTTTTTTATGTTTTTAATTAATTAGTATAGATAAAAATGAAATAATTTAGGCCGGTAGAAACGGAATCAAATTAGGAAAAATAGCAGACTGCCCGGATGTTTATAGATAGTAATGTTTTTTCATTTTTATGCAGATGGGCCAGCGTCGTGCACATTACGCTCAGTTTTTGAGAGATATTGGTGATTCTACGGGTCCCGGGTTGCCTCCGTCTTCTGAGGCTACAGAGACGGATTTCGTCCCTGTGACGCAACCTCCGCCGCCTCCACAACCACCTCAGATTCCGCAATCTGGAGGACATGCCCCGGCCCCGTATGCACACATGACGGTTCATGATTTGCTTGCACAGCCGGGGCGTCATAGGCTTAAAAGATTAGATCCGGATCATACTGACGGGTCGGAATGGTAATATATATAAATATTTATTTTTTACATTTATTATTACATATTTATATTTATTTCTAACAATTCAAAATTTTACAATTTTTTGTTTCAGGTTTGGAGTTGAATCCAAAGTTGGACGCACCGTTTCCGACATCATCAAGTCTTATTTTGTCGAGCCGCATACCAATTTTTCCCAGCTTCCTCAACACGTCAAGGACACATGGTTCAAGATGTTTGCGGTACGTATGGAAATTTTTTTTTTTTTCTCTTAATTATTTTAATTATATTTAAATATATATTTAATTTTATTTTATAAAATGTGTAATTATTTTTGTTTCTCGTGCAGCAAAAATATCATTGGGATATTTCTATTCATGAGGAGGTTAAAACTTTATTTCTCGAGAGGGTAAAGTTTCGTATCCAAGGCGTGGTTGGAGAGTGGAAGAAAGCATGGAAGAAAGATGGCGATGAAGCAAAGCCCCTCTACATGGATAAAGCCGTTTGGGACGGCTTGGTGCGGTATTGGCTGGAACCGAAGTCCATCATCATTGCTGAGAAGTGTTCGGCTTCCCGCAACACCGTTGATTCGGACGGGCGACTCAAGGCTCTGCCTCATACAGCTGGGCAAACACCTTTTGCGGGTGTTCGTCTACATATGGTAATTAAATTTATTTAAATTAATTTATTTAATTTACGTTGCCAATAACATAGTTTTTTTCTTTAGGCCGCCGAAGAAGGAGGTGTACTCCCTCCGTTGACCAGGGTTTTTGAGCGGACGCACCGGAAGAAGGATGGTTCCTTTGTTTCCGAGACTGCCGAGCACATCTTCAATGAGGTGACTTCCAGAGTCACCGATCGAGAGACACAACTCTCTCAACAGCTCTCTCCCGGTGGTTCGTCGGTCATGTCTGGAGGATTGACCACACCGGATATTGACCGGATCTTCGAGCAGGTATATATATAGAATAGTTACTCTTTATTAATTTTTAGTTTTTGATTTTTTAAAAATTTCTAAATGAAAAATTTAAATATAGGTTGCCCCTAAGAGAAAGGGGAAGGTTGTCGGGATGGGATCTATTCGAGATGTCTCGGCTGCTTCTTCATATGCTCCGCGACGCCGATTGCCAGAAGATGATCCAGTCATGTTACGTGCCACGATTACGAGTCTTCAGGAGCGGGTTGAGACCGAGGCTACTCGGTCTCAGGCATATCAGGCGAAGATTGCGAGTCTTCAGCAGCAGTTTGAACTGGATGCTACGCAGAATGACGAACTCTTCGACATCTTGGCAACAGGGAACCCAACAATGCAGGCTATGCTACGGGAAAAGCGAAGACTCCGAGCAGAGAGAGATGCAGCGGCAGCGGCAGAGGCAGAGGCAGCGGCAGGCACATCCGGTTCGTCGAGACGTCCCGAAGACGATGTCAATCTCGACGATTACGATATAGTTATTTAGATTTAGGATTTCGAATTCTAATTTTGGTTTTTTTTTTTTTGTAACAGATTATTATATTTTCTTTTTAATAAAATTATATTATATAATATTTTTAAAATTTTTATTTTATAATTTCGAAATTAATAAAATTTTAAAATTAATAATAATAAAAATCATATATAGAATAGTCGGTGATTCGATGGTAATCCGTTGCTTTAATCGTTATAAAATCGTGGCTATTTACAACGATTATACGACGATTTATTAGCAACGATATTGCGACGATTATTTAGCCACGATTTTAGGACGATTTATTAGCAACGATGTTGCGACGATTATTTAGCCACGATTTTACGACGATTACTTTGCAACGAATTAATGACGATTATTTAGCCCCGATTTTACGACGATTTCTTTGCAACGAATTAACGACGATAATTTTTTCCAACGATTTTACAATGACAGATTTTCCTTCGAATTAGCAACGATTTTACGACGTATTCATATTCGTCGTAATTTCAATGTAACATTTACGACGATTTTACGACGAACATTTAGCGACGATTTAGCGACGAAGTGTTTTCCCTCGTACTTTTGCGACGAATTTACGACGATTTGTTGTTTGCGACGATCAGTTAACAACGATATCATTTTCGTCGCAAATTCGATGCAAACCCTCTTTTGCAACGATTTTACAACGATATCGTTCGTTGCAAATTGCCTGTTTTCTTGTAGTGAATCTCACACCAAAAAAATATTATATTAATTTAAAAATTTTCTTTATTATTTGATTATATTTATTTATTTAATTGATCATTTTATTAATAAAATAAGTGAATAGTGTTTGATATTGTGAATAGTATAACACCAAATTTGGTGTGATACTATTTACAACACTATATTTGGTATTAATTTTAGAGTTCTATTAAAAAAGTTTGGTATAAAAATTACACCAAATTTGATGTTATGCAGTACCATTAGATATGACCTTAGAAGCTTAAGAGCATGTCCAATGGTGAGGTTCTAAAAATGGGTATCTAAAATTTTTAGAACCTCACCTTTTAGAACCCCAATATTTTGTATGTTAATTTTTAGAATATGTATCTAAAAGTTCTAACTTTAGAACTCTTCTCTCTTCTTTTTAGAACCTCTCCAATATTTATCAATTATATATCATTATAATTTTTTAAAACTCTTCTATTTAGAACCCCCATTGAACATGCTCTAACATCAACAAGTACAGCCGGGATGTGTATATATACGAATAATGTATAAATATATAGTAGTATATCATAATATACTTTCTGTCGGCGATATATATATATATAGTGGAATGAAGGGTATTATATTAATAAAGTACGTACGTATAGGATAGATTTTCGACGTCAATTCAGAGAAGAAAAAAAAATTTATATATAAAGTCAATATTTATTTAGTATGTATAAGAAGAAGAAGAAGATGAAAAAGAATAGGACAGTGTGTACCTAGAAGAAAAAAAAAGAAAAAGGAGTACGACGATAGGTTATGAAATCAAGGAACAAATTACAGCCGTTGGATCGGAAAAACGTAAATGGGACCCACATGAGTTGGAGATGGGACGTGACATTATAACACTAAAATTGTAGGGCTTCTTCCATTGGTCGCTTTCACAGTACTTACGGTGTTCCATCGCTACACGCAATTACCCTCTGCGCCCCTACTTACACTCTCATCACACGTGCGTCACTGTGCATTTACACGTATACACGTAATAAACCCATAGTTAAATATATCTTCTATTAGTCGCTTGAAGGTTCCCAAAATATGACCATTAATCGCTCGAGGATTATAAGATCTACAAGGCTTGCAGGTTCGCGAAATTATTCTATTTGGAGAGAAAGTTGAAGTTACTTTCAGACAATAGTGCAATGGTTTCTGAAAGATTCTTGAACACTCAAATCAAAATACAATTTAGAGTTTATGAATTAGATCAGAGCAACTTCTTTATGTCGAGTTTAGAATGGTATTTATAGAGCTTTTCCGAATCTTAGTATCGAAATACCATCTCTTTAGATAGACATATCATCTATTTGTCGATTTTCCGCTATAGCCACGTGGTTTAGGTTCGGTACGACTAGCACTTCTAAGACACATTATCAAAGTATTGGATTTCCAAGTTCATGTCCAATTCTCCCATTAGTATGATTTTGTCCGTTTTAGGTTTAAGTGGCAAAGTTCACATGAAATTGTTTTTGGATTCCTTCTAAAAAAGTCACATACTAATTAGAATTGGACATTACTTATATATTAGACCATATTTGTCTAAACTTACGATGTGGGATTTGAATTGATATCCTAACAATTTTCTTCTCAAACCAAGAATCACATAAACTTTAGACCTCCAACCTCCAGCGAAATCTGGCACCCATCTTGTACCACTATATTCATCAACGGAAACCGCCGCCTGACCTTCCGCACCACCATGAAGACTTTCGACACAAGGCACCGTCACCCTTAATCGCAAAGTCACCTTAAGGGCTAGTCCTCCCACAACGAACATGCAGTCCAACACCAACTTCTCCAGATCCACCTTTTCTGAATCTGGCTCTGCTATCAATTGTTGGGCTTTTCAAACCCATATCCAACTACTCCATTAGTATGATATTTTCCGTTTTGGGTCCAAGTAGTAAAGCTCGCACATATTTGTTTTTGGGTTTTTTCCAAAATTTCTCAAACTAATTAGAGTTAAACATTATTTATATATTAGACCATATATGTCTAAATTTCTGATATGGGATTTGAATTGATATCCCATATTTGAATTGATATCCCAACACAAAGTAAATATGATTAATGAGCTAAGGTAATGATAGCATATGTACGGTTTTGAGAGGTGCACATGACTTGATCCATCACGCATTAGTTTTTCGCTAGGTGGTGTTGAACGTTAGCTGCTCTTGTGCATGTTTACTTGGAGGCTCCCATGTGAGATTGATGCAGAAAATTGGTCATCGGAACCGGAAGTTTTACTATGGGTTCGATATCTATGTGTTATGACTTGATTGTTCGGTATTTGATAGACAAAAATTATCCCTTAATATTACATACATATTTTAGTTATTATTATTTTTTAATTACTAGAAGGTTTTGGGATAAAGCCCGTATACCCCTTTAGGTTTGGGACCAATGTATTTTATATAGTTTCGTCTCAACCGTCACTCGATTCTGTGACATCTACGCTTTGTTTTTAGTACTTTTCCAGTTGAACTAACAACACTTGGTATTACGTACATACTTAACACATAATACTCGTAAAAAAAATACATATTAATTCTAATCATCCATGTTTCATATTATAAGTTTTAAATGGGATTGCTTTTGTTCCGCATAATTTTTAAATGATCGTGCTATACATGTTTTAAAAAATTATAACTCGTGAAAAAATGTAGGATACCAGTGTGTGCGTTGGAACACCTTTTTCAATTATTTTTCTTTTAAATTTGTATATTCTAGCTTAGCTAATCGGAAAATTCATATCAAAAAACATTGTTTGATCACTCAAATATAAAAACGTAATCGAGTTTCGCTGGTTTTGATGCCAATTTATATAAGTCAGTAAGTCACGATTTAAATCTTTATACTCGTTCTGTATATTTCGCTTGTTCCACTTCAACATATTTCTTCCATTTTTACTACTAATTAATTACGGTGCATCATTAACTCAGAACCAAAACTAGTATTTATAAGAGATCTTAAAACGTTCGAGACTGAACAAAATATGGGAAGTTGCCAAAGAGGTTGTGGTCTAGTGGTGATGGAACTTTGGGTGTGGTATGCCTTGGGCTTCCCACCCGGGTTCGATTCCCGCCGGTGACAAAAACTACTTCCTCCCATGGCATTAGCGTTGGCGGCCCGTAAGGGTCTGGAAAAGGGTGGACGCGCCTCGTGGGATTAGTCCTGAGGCCTAGAAAGCCGATGGGAGCCCCACGGTTATCAAAAAAAAAAAAAAAAAAAAAAAAAAAAAAAAAAAAATATGGGAAGTTAACGAGTAAATTTATTCAATATACAGATCCAATACGGATTCAGTTTTATTGTTAATTAACATATTATGTGGTAAATAGAAGTTATAGAGTAAGTTAGTTACTAATCAGATAATTTTTTTAGTCTATAAACTTTTTGATGATTAAAGGCTTGATTGGTATAACGGATAGTATAACAGTAGCACTAACCAGTAGAAACAGTATACTGTTGAAGCTGTATGCTCTGATTAATGTAGTGATTAGCAGAACTGTGAAAGATTATATACAAAATTATTTAATATATTTATTCGTAAGCACTATATATAGTTATATTTATAATATAATTTATAATAATTTTTTTAATATTTCAATTGTATTTACTATATTATATGTTTTTAAAATTTTTATTTGAAAATTAATAAAATAATAAAATAATAGTAACTATTGGTTTTAAAAGTATAAAATTTACACTTTAATATAAACATAATTTTTTGATATTATTTAACAAAATAAATTACTTATATAAAATTATTTTAATTTTTTGATATTTTATAAGTTAATGCTTTACCAAAAACTTCATAAGAAAGCATAAAAAATGAGCATTTGCAGAACATTTGCAACTTTTAAATATTTTTCTAAATGTTTTGTTTATTGGTTGATAAAAAAATTAATGATTTTTTAAATGTTAATCAAGACGTAAGATGTCTATCACTGATAGAAAACAATTACAACAGTAAAAAGGTTCTTTGGATCAGCCATACATATTTTTTTTCCTCATTTTCTCAACTCTATGTTTAAGTACAACTTCAAAATTTCAATCTTGGGAGGGGGGGGGGGGGGGGGTATTTTTAGTAAATGGTGAAAAATGCAGCCTAATCAACTTCGTAGTAGACATAGCACCATATTTTGAGTCCATCTGGCAAGCTTTTGCTAGTAGAGTTTCGCGTAATCCTCTTCCTCTGCTCTCGGGAATACCAGGCTACATCCAACAAATGCAGCCTAATCAACTTCGTAGTAGACATAGCACCATCATTTTAAAACATATTTTTCAAACTGTCGTGTATGCGGTTTGGCGCAAAAGAAACGCAAAGAGCTTTACCTCAATCTCTTCTCCACTGAATGTCATCAAAGCTTTAGTGGATTGGACTATGCGAAATCGACTTCTATTTTTCCGTCGAAAGATAACAACTATTTTTCTCTCTTTAAATTTTATTTTGGTTGTGTTTCTCATCCGATATAAAATATGTAGATCTTGCTAGATTTTAATTATGAATAAGTGTATAAGGATAAGTTGCAATGGTTATCAAGTAGCATAGTAGTATGTAATCAGTTTCTTTTGCTATAAAATTTTTACATTAAACCAAAAAAAAAAACAGTATTAACAGAACAAAATGTGTAAGAGATAGGAACGTACGTACAAAAAAAAAAAAAAAAAAAGGAAAGAAAGATATGAAGATAACAGAGATCCGTCCACAAAGTAAATAGTAAATGCGCAGTTTAAAAGCAAAAAAAAAAACCCTAAGTGAGTAATAAAATAAAGAAAAGGGCCATTCATGCATGTCCCTCAAAGAAACTGCCAGTTGGATCAGAGGGTCTGGCCCATCTCACATGCGCTCTCTCTCTCGTTTCTTCTTCTCTTTTTTTTTTCCGTTTCTTAAAAAAACAATTCTGAGAGATATTTGCAGTACTATTTAATTTTTAGGGAAAAAAAATTGTGAATTAATTTAATTTATTCTTTTTCATTTGTTGGAGCAAATTTAGAAAACGAGATACCTTTTCTATCAGCATCACATCATTCTTAGAACTGGTTTACATATTTTAGGAAAAAACTGTGAATTAATTTAATTTAATTTATTCGATCATTTTAAAAACCGAGAGACCTTTTCTATCGGCATCACATCATTCTTAGACTTGGTTTACAAAATTCCAAGTGTTTCTGTCTCATGTAAATTTGGCGTATGACTTATCCAAATGTTTGGTGTTAATATCGCATATTTATAATCGTGGAGCATACCATTACCAATATAATAATTTAATTTAATGTATCTCCGACACGTTACTAAGTCAGTTTAACGACGCATTCTCTTCAACATAATATATTAAAAATCAATAACTGTACTAGAATTTTCCAGTTTTCATATCAATTAGTTTCTTTCTGATTGGTATATATTAGTATAGTCCAAAAATGTATTTGATTTCTGGTCTATAGGCATTGCACGTGAAACCTGTCTTATCGAAAAGAAGTTAACTCTTCTTTGGATTTTATAATTAAAAATAAAAATTGACGAAATATTATAAGTGGCTAGACAACATTATTTTTGTATCTGACGACGTTTAAATAATTATCTAACGCCAAAAAAAAAACAATACCTATTTAAAACACCGACTTCTCTGGCAAACCTATCACTCGAGTCAACGTCATGGTCAAATTTTTGCCATACATGTTCATAACCTACACACTTTTAATATAATCAAGAACTCAATCAAATCAACATATTAAATGCAAACATATGCTATGAACTCGTATAATAATAATCAATATAAAATACTAAGGCTGTGAATGGCAGGGTGGGAAAAGAACGGTCCGAACGGTGGTATGGATGAACCGTCACTATACCTCCATTCAATAATATAATTTCATCAAGATGCGTTTCTGATTTTATAATAATAAAATATTATTGAACCGCATGTGATTATTTTTCATGATTTAAATTGATGTTTCATTTGTGGATTATTCTACACACCACTTTTGATATGTTTTATGTGGATCGTCTGCGGTTCATCTTCTAAAAATTCAAACTATTAAAATAACAATTATTTTGTGTTAATATTGTTGATGTGTTACTATGTTGATTCAAACCTAACTTAATATTAATTTTTAGTTTTTGTCATGTGTTGTATTTGAATTTATTTATGTATAATGTTTAAAATATAAATATATAGTTATATTTTTTGCATTTATGATTTTAATTTTGATTTAATTAAATAAGTTTTAGTTCTCTCCTTTTGTTATTTTCTATTTTCAAACCATTAACATTAAGGAGTCAATATTAAATAATATTATTATGATAGTACTAAAAATGTAATATTATACATATATTAAGTCATTAAAAAAATTAAGCTATTAGTTTAAAATAAACCACATAATTTTTTTAATATGTGATACTATTTACATTTTAAGATTTTAGAAGATTATTAATATGTTGTTATATTTACATTTTACATTTTATCTAGGTTATATTTTATATTTAATATAATTTATCATAAATATTTATAATTTTTAATAATTTATTTTATATAAATTTTACGTTTCGCAATATTTTTTGTCACTTGTTATCAATTTTTCTCATTCAATCATATATTTTGGACTGTCTGATCCGCTTAAACAGTATTTGTACCGCCTGATCCGCTAGATCTGCATTTATTCTGTTTGATCCGCCTGATCCGTTTGATCCGCAATGCCTAAACCATTTTCTCTATTCGGAGTCTAAATAAATTAAATTAAACAAAAATAAAATTAAAGTAAACAAAGACTCTAGTTCTCACTTATCGGCCGCCACTTGTTGTCCGAATAAAGTTCGACTCTTTAGTTATCTATGAGTCATGTCCTTGTCTTTAACATGAAATGATGAATATATCATGAAGTGATGAAACTTAATTTTCTATTTGTATAGTCTTATTTAACTCAAACATGTATTCGAATGTTTGTTGACTTGATTTCAGCGTTAAATCCTTGTTTGTTTGTGCGTGAATCACACTATACAGCGTTTAAACGGCAGCACTCAAATTTATATTAGCGTCCAAAGTTTCAAATCAAATTCTTATCTTATTTTTGTTGTACTCTTTTATTCTCTTCGTCATTGAAATAAAATATGCAAATTATGAATAGATGCTTATTGGGAACTCTGTTTGTAAGAATTTTTAAAGTCTTCAAATTGTACTGTTTTATAAATTCTTATATCTTTATTCAAATTTTGTGTTATTGGTTTGATGATTTTTTTAATTGCATTTAAAATCTCTTGTTGTTAAAAAAAGAAAAAGAAAATAGTTACCATTGATCTTGCAATTATCTCTTACAGCCAAGCTAGTATTATTGGGATATAAAATTTCTCTATTTTTAATATTAATTAGAAACAACCTTTTTTGCTTAAAACCAACAATAACCTTCTTTTTTTTTTGATAATTCAAAGAGTGTTCCGGACTTTTACTAATCTGCCAAAGTGTATGTAAGATAAATAAAACTTTTTTTACAACATATTAGCTCATTATTCAACAGTTCAATGACTGTTTATTTTGTACTTTACTGACAATACAAATCGTCTTTGTTATATAAGTCGACCGCATTGTCATAGCCATTTGTACCCCTTTGGTACCCAAGTAAAATACTAAAATATCATACTAGGAAAGAGGAACTAGGTTTGTTAGAAGTAGCACATGTTGATGTAGGTTAAAAAAAATCATTTCATGTAAGCGCTCTAGTCGTGAGAAGAAAATATCAGAAGACTCGACATTATAAGTATAGATGGATTTAACGTATTATATAAAAAAACAATATAATTCAATAATTTATGTTGGAATAGATAGATTGATTTTTAATATTTTACAATTCTAAACAATTATCCGCCAAAAAGAGTGGTTTGTGGGAAAATAAATATTAAAAAGCAACAAGTCAAGTGTAAGATTTGGGAGACCCACCATTCCATATCTCAAGATTTTCCCGTCCCATCTCTTTTGACATCATATATGAATATGATAGATATATATATATATTTTTTTGGGGTTAAAAGATATCATAGATATATCTTCCATTATTATTTCCTTCTCCTTAACTTTATTAATCATTATCTTTTTGGCTAAAGCTTTTGGAAAACAAAATCAAAAACAGGATCGAACGATTAAGCTGCCTGGAAATGTACAAATGATCGAAATTGAGAAGCACAAGTGGCGAGAATAACACCATATGAATGAAACTATTAATATATAGGCTCCGAATAGAAATTGTATGGGGTGATGTGGGATGGATACATCATACATGGCATATATAATAATTACAAATTTTTATAAATTTGATATTATTTCGTTCGTCCCACATCAATCCCGTCTCGCTATATATATATATATATTTCTTCTTATATATATTTATTATAAAAAAATTGTATCGCTATATGTTAAATTTTAGGAACCTACTTAAAATCAATTAGCTATAATTGCATTAGTTCATATCTTTTATATATCATTTAAGTTTTCATTCTGATGTTGGATATTTTTCACACACTCTCTCGAGATAATAACTCTTTTAGCTATTAATTATACAGAATTCCAATTAGATTGATCGGATTAATTATGGATTGGATTGATATCGAATCAGATCGATCGAACAAATTTTGGATCACATCGATTTCGATTCGGGCGAAACAGCGTGTTATCAGACTCTGATACTATGTTAAGTTTGATGAATTTTCAATTCAAAATCAATTGACAATGAATATAATTAATTATGTGAAGATACAATTAGAAAATATTAATTGCCTTTGAAATTTTGAGTTTGTGCGATGAATATCACACATCCGAAGTGAGATAGGACATTAAACGATATATAAAAAATAAAGGTTAGTTTACTAATTGTTAATTAATTTTGAGTTGAAAGTCAATACTATTAGAGAATGAACACACACTACCCATATCCAATTTGAAATCGATCTGTGACCCTATTGATCTGACCTAAAATTGGCAAAAACCAAAATTTATTATGTTGTTCTAACTCAAGTTTAATTCTACATTGGAATATTGTCAAGATTAATTGCTAAACGAGCCATTATTTTGAGAGAGTGTGAAAAAATTTCTATATCATATATGAGATGAGACTTTGAATGATATATAAAAACTATAGATCAATTTATTTATTACCAGTTAGTTTTAAAGTAAATGTTCATAAAACTTTAACACTCAGGATTTGATTTCAATTATATATGTTCAAATAATTTAGTTCAAACTACTGAGTGATGGATTTTGATCCAGTAATTTATTTAACAATAAACTTGCAGAAAATCCTTTGATAAAGAATTTGCTAATTTTGAAATCGCTACGACGTTTCGGATAGTTCATATTAAAAATATGAAGTCCTAATCACTCATTTCACAACTATATTTTTATATAATGATATGGCCGATGTATACATATCAATTTGATTTTTCCTTTTTTCGTATTGGTTTGAAGATAGGAAAATTAAATAAACAATCCTTTAAAAAGAATTGAAATGAACTTTGGTCCTACCCTTTTTGTATAAGTCCTGGTTTCATATTTTTCCACGATTTAAGCCATCGCTTTTCTCAAGTAGTTGTCGATTATTCCAAAGAAAGCGACCTCACATAATCATCCATTATCAAAGACAATGAGAAATTTAATTTTTGTTTCGTATAGCAAAGAATTGTTGATGTTGTGGTTAATAACAAAATCAGTTTGGAGCACAGCCGGCCTTGAGATAGTCGGAGTTCCATACGAAAAAAATAGTATGGAAAATTATATCTTAAAAAAACTATACGAAATGAAGATGTTATTATTGATTGATGGAAGGAAGAAAACGAAAATAATTTTTTTTAAAACTTAATATATATAATCTTATATAATACTATTACATATAGGATTTGATTGGTAGCCACCAAACCGCTATGTTTGGAGACGAATCGTTCCAGTTGTTACTAATCATTGAGGCGGTTGAAACGAGTGGTTGAAAAATGAGGTTTGACGAAACGTTTGAAATGGTCGTTTGAACCTTATATCAGTGGTTGTCTTTTTAAACACTCTAAAACATGGACGTTTGCAAACCATCCTATATATGATGCCAAACCGTCATCTCTAACCAATATCTCTAATCGTCTTTTTTTGTTGTTGATAAAATGTAAATTTTATTTACCAAAAAACTAGAACGGTATTTTTACAATTTGTTCGGTAGAGCTAGATGATAACCGGTGAAAAAATTTGATCCAAATTAACGAAGAAAGCTACACAAAAGTGAACTATTGCGATAACAATTCTTTGAACACTTTCCCGTGGATTCGAGCGAGAATGTTGTCACGAATGCTTCGATCAATCTACTTGAAGATGACTGAGTGGCAAGTAGAAACCGAGGTGTGAAGTCGGTTGTTTCTCTCTTTTCAGAGATGGAATATCACGTTCTGGATTGCAAATTTTTTAAGAGTAAGGCTTATCGGACCCGCTGAGGAGAAGATCCACTCTATCATATCAGGCCAGTTCACAAAGTACATCAATGGATGTCCTAAGCGAGTGAAAACCAATTTTCAGATGAGAGAGCTGTACTCACAGTGCAATAGAAGATGGTCCCGCGATTCAACTTCTCTTTGACAAATGCATCATGTGGCATGAACATTCAAGCCCTAAGATACAAGTCTTTCTCTTACCGGAAGGCGGTCCAAGCGAGATACCCAAATGGTAAAGGCATGCTTAGGAATGCAGCCTTTGAACCAAACCGACTTCGTCCATTGCTCGGAATTACGGACTGGTCTAAGTTTTTCCCAGGTGAGCTTCGTGGAGAAATTGGAGGTGGTTGCACCATCAATGAACCATGAATAAGTGTCACCACCCCTAGAGCTATCCGGTAGAGGAGTAGCTAAAATAACGGATCTTAGAGATGCTAGAGCTAGATTCCTGGTGCGAGAAGACGGGAGGATCCATTCAGCTGAGGCATCACCTTCTCTCACACTGGCGGAGTCAAATATTTCGATAAGCAGAGGATCTGCAGGACCAGTATGGTCGATAAAGGGACCAAGGTTGGTCCAATGATCATACCAATAACTAGTATCTATTCCAGCAGCAATTGAACTTCTTATAAAACACTTAGCAAGAGGTCGCAACGACAAAAGAGATTTCCATATCCAAGAGTGATTCTCTGCAGGTTCACCGTCTTTTTTCTAACCGTCTTTTTTACAACCGTTCAAAATTCTTTAACCGCCTTATTTAAATGTGGTCATCAAAAAAAATATTGGCTATTATATATATCTCACGAATTTTGTATTTTTTTTGTATTGGGCCATATTAACATACAGAAAGCATATATTTTTAATAAATTAATACATGTATATATTTCTTGTTTAAGTGGTACCCCATTACAAAGTGAAGACCCATTCAAATACTTCATGACCAATGTTCGGAATCGACTTTGATTTGGAGTGAGCATGTTCGTCGATAAAAAGTTATTTCTTGCAAACTTAACCTCATTTTTTTTTGTTAGACAAAATTGCAGAGTTTATACCATTTTTTCACCTAAAATTATCTACTAACGATTATACAAACCAATTGAGATTATTTTAAATATTGCGCTTTTTTCGACGTTAAATATTACATTTTATATACAGATTTACTCCCCAAAAATATATCTTTAGGATTAATTTGTGTCCTAAGGTGACTATGGCTTAAATTCGTGAATATAAATGGGCAATTTATCACCCATACCAATCTTATGTGTAGATCAAACCATTATAGTTACTCTCAATATAAAACATCTTAAAATAATTAAAACATCCATGCGATAAGATAACATATAAGCCCATTGCACATTTTGAAATTGGAGGGACTCACTTGTTCACACTTCTCTATAAGCTACAAACGTATTGGGGGGAAAAAAAAACTATAAGTAGACACAACCATCTTCCTATCTATGCACATGCCCTTTCATTTCTATTTTGTCCGTATATTTTTGTATAAATATCTGAACTATTGTAAATTTGTTATAAATTTTCGATGACATTTTTTCGTGTCTAAGTTGCTGCAAATTTAGAACAAATTAAATGAGGATTTTCTTCGATTTTTTTTGTTTTAACACAAAATTTGTTTCAGTTGTGTTGCAAAATTTTGTAACAGCATTTCGACCATAAAAGTTGAGATAGAATTTTTTCCAAAATTTTTAGTAACATATTAAATTTAAACGTAGTTTTTTTTATAAGCATGTTTCGTTGTAAAATCGTATTAACTTTTTAGATGAAATATATGTCCAATTAGAGATATCGGGGAAATACGTGAAATGAGAGATCATCTTATTTTACAAACGCAAGCAAATATATATATATATATATATATATATTAAAAAAACCAATTTATGGTGATATAGTGGTTCAAGAATCCATTATATAGCTTGAGAAATAAAATCTCGAGTTCTTTTATTGAGATTTCAATTATTGTTGACACTCTAAACGTCTTAACACTACAAGAAAACAAGCGCATTTCTGATGGTGTTTTCGACGGGTTATAAACCGTCAAAAATTTCCGACGTAATACCGATGGATTTCCGAGGCTATTGCGATGGACTAAAAATGATCGAAAATTTCCCTCGGAATTTCCGACCAATTTCCGAGGGACTGCCGACGAATCAATATTCCCTCAGAAACCGGTCGGAATATTCCGACCGATTAACAACCGTCGGAAATCGGTCGGAAATTACCCACCGATTTCCGACGGATATATTACTTGCTTTGTAAATACTTCTTCTCTTGCATATATGTTTGCTTTGTTTGTAAACATATATATACCTTTTCTGGCTATAGTATTTTGAAGATTCGATATATATGTGTATATATAGTTAGAGAGAACATGCAAATTAACATTTCTCTATAAATACTTTTTCCCTCATTCACAACAAATACGCCGTCTTTTGTCACATTTGCGAAATTATTTTCTTAAAACCTTTTTCAAAACGATGCCTTTGACGCGGGAAACTGCTCGTAAGAGAATCATTTGTCCATCTACGGTCAAGATTAAGTCCAACCTTTGGATTTGTGACGAGGTTGAAGAGGGAAGGGCCCGCGAGTGTCAGTGAAGTTCCTCCGGCCCCAAAAAGCCAGACGTGGCTTCAACCAACAGTGGTAGCTGGGGGCTAGGCTTGGCAAAGCAAGGGAACCAGACTCTGCAAGAATACCATGAGGAGTTCGTCCGGACTATGGGACTCTTTGGGCTTCACCGATCCGCAGAAAAATTGGCGATGATCTTTTTCCAAGGACTCCGACTGCAGCTTACCGAGATGGGACTACATGACCGTGGAGAGCGCATCAACATTGTCTTACAAAATGCTCGCCTCGCGGAGACCGAGCTCAGCCGATGGTTATAGACGACTCGTCCGATAGTGAAATGGAAGTCGACCCATCTTTTTAGCCTATTTTTCAAATATTAATGTTCAACTCCGATCCTCTTTTTACATTAATAAAGAGCTTAATTTGAGTTTTTAACTTGAACTTGTTTTGGCAAATCCCGGGAATATATACTTGGTATTCTAATAATTTTTTTCCCGGTTAAAATACTAAAACGTCGGAAATCCCTTGGAAAATTCGGAGGGATTTCCGACGGTGTAGGACCGAGGAAAACTGAATCCTCGGCTAAAATTGACACCGGGAAAGTTTTAGCTGACGGTTTAGGATTTTAGCCGAGGTAAACTGAATCCCCCGACTAAAACTTGCCCGGTATCAGTTTTAGCCGGGAGTTTAGAGATTACCTCGGCTAAAACCATAAACCGTCAGAAATCCCTCGGGAATTTCCGAGGGATTTCCGACGGTTTATGATTTTAGCCGAGGCAAAACTGAATCCCCGGCTAAAACTGATACCAGACAAGTTTTAGCCAGGGGATTCAGTTTTCCTCGGCTAAAATCATAAACCGTTGGAAATCCCACAGAAATTTCCGACGGATTTCCAACGGTTAATGGTTTTAGCCGAGGAAAACTGAATCCCCGGCTAAAAATGATACCGGTTTTAGCCGGGGGATTCAGTTTTCATCGAGTAAAATTACAAACCGTCGGAAATCCGTCGAAAATTTCTGAGGGATTTCTGATGGTTTATGATTTTAGCCGAGGAAAACTAATCCCCTTGCTAAAACTGATACCGGGCAAGTTTTAGCCGAGGGATTAAGTTTTCCTCGGCTAAAAGCATAAACCGTCGTAAATTCCTCGGAAATTTCCGCCAGTTTATGATTTTAGCCAAGGTAAACTGAATCCCCCGGCTAAAACTTGACCGGTATCAGTTTTAGCAGTTCAGTTGTAGCCGAGGCATTCGAAAATGTCTCAGCTAAAACTGAAATTGGTTAAATCCGTCGGAAATCCCTCGAAAAATTTCGAGGGATTTCCGACGGTTTAGGGAATAAAACCTCAAATTTGCCAGATTTTGAAGTTGTTAGGTTTTCGTAGATGTAGAACTAACAAATATACACTAGTTTATGTGAAATGTTTTTAAAAATCATACGTTTTAAACTTTTTAATTAAAACCTAGAGCAAAAACGTAAATGTCCTTAGATGTTCTATTTGTTTTTATGAACGCTTGAACTCGTTCATCGATCGATTTTTACAAACTTCAAAATAACTTGTTTTGATTGTTTTAAAAAAAGTTTTTCTTATTAGTATATAACACTAATGATTATTAAACACTAAAAATAATGAAATTTTCATAATATAAACCATAAACCGTCGGAAACCCGTCGGAAATTTCCGAGGGATTTCCGAAGGATCCTGAAATTTTCCCTGCAAAATTAAACCGCCAAACGAAAAATAGAAAAATCGGAGCGGTTAATTGAAATGGGTTTCCGACGGATTACCGAGGGAGATAGTCCGTCGGAAATCTTTATACATATCTAAAACCATCGATCTTCTCTCTCAATCTCCGCCGACTTCAACTTTTCTTCTTCTTCTTCTCTTCTTGTTTTCGGCTCTCTCTCTCTCCCCAACCTTTCCTCAAACCCACAAATATGTAAGTTGGTTAATAATTTTTTGTTGTTGTTGTTAGATAATGTTGAAATTTTGTGGAATTTGTGGAATTAGATTAGGTTGTTAGATTGTTAATTAGATTATGTTGTTAGATTAAGTTGTTAGATTACCTTGATTATTGTGGATTTGTGGTTTTTTGTTGTGGATTATGTTGAATATGTGTTAATATTTTAGATTAGTGTATGTTGAAATTTTTAGAATTATTAGATTTAATTAAATAACATTTATATAAAATATATTTATAAAAAACGTTTTTTGTAAATATATTTTTTATTTTGTGAAAAACGTTTTTAATACATATAATTTATAAAAACTTTTTTTATAAATATATTTTTTTTAAACGATTTTTATAATTATATTTTTTTTAAACGTTTTTATAAATTACATTTTTTAAAAACTTTTTCTTATAAATATATTTTTTAAAATTTTCTTTTATATATTTAGAAAAATATATAAAAAAAATTTGGTTTAAGTTTTTTATATATTTAGAAAAACGTTTTTTATTTAAGTATTTTTTGAAATAAAATTTTGGTTTCTTAGAAAGATATTTATGATTAGTTAAATGTTTTTAAAACGATCGCGTTTTTATTTTTTGTAGGTCTTACGGTAGATTCGATCAAGATTGTTAGAGGGGTACTGACGCATGTCCTAGCCAGAGTACTGTTCCGTACACAGAGAGTGTAGCTCAACCGAGGATCATGACCATCGAGGAGCTTGTTCAACAGCCGGGACGAGAACTACTCAAAATTCTCAATCCGGAACTCCGGATTCCGAGATCTACTTGGTAATAATTTTTTTTATTCTTAATTAATTATTTTTTAGATTTGATAACCGTTATTTAATTTGTTTTTTCATAGGTTTGGAATATCCGGGAATGACATCATCAAGTCGGTTCTCAAGATGTTGCACAACATCCAACGTCGGAGATTCTCACCCAGAGATCGCATGATGGCTACACCGGATCCAACGAAATCACTCGGGCCGAGATGAACAACATAGTCCTCGAAGTAAGTAAAAAATATAGATTATTATTTCAATTTAGATAATTATTTGTTAATAAAAAATTTTAATGTTTTTTTATTGTTTTCGTAGGAGGTATCCGTTAAAAAAGGTCGTCGGCCGCGGTTGGGTAAGTTTGCGACCCAACGTGCATCTTCTTCGGCCGGTTTCTCGATGGATCCAGAACTCATCCGTCAAAACGAAGAGCTCCAGCAGAAGGTCACAGTTTTGGAAGACGAGCTCTCGACTCAGAAAACGAAGAGCGACAAGATGGACGCGTGGTTCGCATCGAAGTTCGATGATTACCCAACGTTTTGATTTCAAATTTTTTTTTTGTAATTTTTCAACTTTCAAAAACTTTTAAAAATTATGTTTTTTGTAATTTAATTATATAATTAATTTTCTATTTACGTTTAAAATTATTTAATTTAATCAATATTTAATTTAAAAAATATATTACAAATTAAATAAATTAATTTTCTATTTTCGTTTTAATTTTTAATCCGTCAAAAATCTGGATTTCCGAAGGATTGAGCATCGATCGATCTAAAATTGTGATCGATCGATCCTCAATTCGTCGGAAATCCCTCGGAAAATTGCGAGGGATTTCCGACGGATTAAAAATCCGAGGGTAAAAACCGTCGGAAATCCCTCGGAAAATTGTGAGGGATTTCCGACGGATTGAGGATCGATCGATCACTATTTTAGATCGATCGATCCTCAGTCCGTCGGAAATCCCTCGCAATTTTCCGAGGGATTTCCGACAGATTTACTCTCGGATTTGTCCTCGGAAATCCGTCGGATTTATCCCCGACGGATTGTGCCTCGGAAAAGCCGTCGGTAAATTGCTCCCTCGGAAATCCCTCGGAAATATCCGAAAGATTTCCAACGGATTTTTTTTTCCGACGAAATATTACCGACGGCCAAAATACGTCGGAAATCCCTTGGAAATGGCCATTTTCGACGGTATTTTGATGGATTTGGCCGTCGATTCTAACATGTTTTCTTGTAGTGTAAATAACTAACTTGCATGCCTCATAAATTATTTTGGGTTATGTCGACATTTCCGGTTGTAAGAATATATATATATTATTTAATTTATAAGAAAACTAATAAAAATAAAAAATGGATATATAAAAAAAGTTTCTACAAATTATTTTTGTATAAAGTGTAATCTATGCTTTGAATATCTAACTAACTCTCCAAAATGATCGTAGCTGTCGAATAGTGCATTCATCAAAGTTTTAATGAATATAAAAGTTTTAATGAATATAAAATAGCACATTTCAATTGACGAACTAGAAGTGAAAATTTCCCAATAGAAACTAAACCTAAAATGAAAACAAATTTAAGCCACTTCCCTAAACCTTTTACTACTAGGCCACGACCACTTAACTAACCAAATTTTTGATGCCAATTGCTAGGTATGAGATTCAATATAAAAACAAATGATCACATGATACAACCTTTGGTTATATATGTAGTTTTGGCCATACTGTTGTTATAAACTAGCCGTAAAATAAAAGATGAGATAATTATAAATTTTAAGGAAATCTTTGTTGTTATAATCATAATTAGTATTTTCATTATTAGTAATACGTGTTGTTACGATTTTTAAAAAACAATACAAATATGTACACATGTAGACAACGTACATGCAATATGTTGGCTTTAGTTGATACGTATTTTCTCCCGGCAAAGTATGCACTTCATTTTAAATTTACCATTATCATACATCGTCATTATAATCTAAAGCGAGCATGCAAAGGATCATTTGCAAGAAAATGATTACAATACAAAAAAACGAGAAGATCTTGCTATAAGATAATCATGGAATTATTTTTCAGGGGATTTCTCGTAAAAGAAAGATACCTTAAATGAAACATTTTTCTCTTTTAAGGATGTTTTCTTTAATTAGAATACATTGACCCCTCCTTTGTGCTAAAGGAAATTTAAAACAAAATTAAATGAAAAAGAATAGTATTTCTTTAGCCAAGGATTCTCCGCATCTTGTAACTTAAATATATATAGTAAGATCACCTAACCAGCATATTAAATTATAATCGAAGACAATTTGGTCCAAAGAACGTACCTCATGACTCATGAGCATCCAACTTTTTTTTTAAAGTATGGGTTTTAAAGAGTTAGTTTTATGAAGACTCCGTACGAGTTCAACATACTTTTGTTTTGTTTTGCTAATATGAAAAAAAAAATATATAGAAATGCCCAACTTTTCTTTTAATTCCTCGTATACCATAAACAATTTTGATTTTATATATGTAACTTTATTTTATATAGGGACAATAAAATTTTGTGAACCTAAACATATTATAAATTATAATATTTTTAAACGAGATAACTAACTAATTTTTTTTTTTAAACGATTGAGATAATTACCTAGCTGATGATCAGTTGGTATTTTGGTGTTCTTAAACCTTTTTTCTTGCAAAGTTTTGGGTCTTAACTCACCATTTTGTTTTGTAAATATGCATTTACCATGCATTTTAGCCTAATTCATGTTTAGAGTCCTAGGAATTGTGTTGTTTTAAGTACAAACATGGGCAAAATGAAGCTTAAAGAGGACAATGAGTAAAATGGTGATCACTAGCCTAGTTAACTAAATATTTATTATAATATGCTATTTATTTAATTAAGACACGATTGCCATAAATTAATATCAAACTATGAGATATATAGCAAGCTATATAAGGGAAACAACTTTGTATATATATATTTCAAAGATATATGTATATAAATAGTATGGTCCAGTTGGCTGGCTAGCTAGATTCTTTAAAAATCTAGATGATCAACGAATTCAAAAGTTTATAGAATTCAATTTCCACTTAGTTTTCAGTACATGTCATTGCACAAAAACGAGAAATCATAATATATATATATAGAATTAGTCTGGAATTGGGAATACAATCATATAAACTAGCTAGAAAAAAAAATCTAATGGAAGAAAAACTAAGTGAGATTAGAATCGGGTTTTGAGACTTATAAATACAAGGTTTTAGGGTTTATAAGTATCATTCACACGATTAATAAAGAAACCCTAAATTGGTGTTTGTCTCAATTGCGATTTTTCTCTATTTTTTCGACTTTTGTTATTATTAGATTTGTTATAATTCATAACAAGTGTTATTAGAGCTCAAAATTTGCGAAAACCTGAGCGATAACCAAAAGGAGTTCTCTCAAGTTCGTTGTTCTTATATTCGATGGGAAGGGGAACTTTGGTATGTGGCAAGGGCGAGTCAAAGATCTGCTGACGCATCAGGGGATGAAGAAGGCGATGTTGGAGATGAAACCATATAAGACCGAGAAGGATGATTGGGATGATATGAAGGATCATGTTGTTTCAACGATTCGTATTTGTCTCTCTGACGATATTACCAACCAGGTAATGAACATCACAACTTGCAAGGCGATGTGGGATAAGTTATAGAAGATGTAAATATCGAAGTCGTTATCCAGCAAGTTGTATCTGAAACAGAGGTTGTACGTGTTGAAGATGTCAGAATCTGGCGATCTTATTGTGCATGTCAACAACTTCAACCAAATCATCGTTGATCTGGAATGTGTGGATATGAAAATTGAGGACGAATATAAAGCCATGATCTTGTTGTGTTCTCTGCTTCTCCAATATGAGAATCTTTTGACAGCTCTTACAGTTGAAAAAATGACTATAGGGCTGGAGACAGTTTGTTTTGCGCTGCAATCACATTATGAACGACGACAGAACACTATTGTGGTTGAGAAGTCTCAGGGTGATGTGTTGTACGTGAGTAACAACCAACAAAGGGGAAGGGATGAAGAGAAGCAGGATGGTACTAACATGGACAAATCGAAGTCTAAACCCGGGAAGAATTTGATGTGCTTTGGTTGTGGCAAGAAGAGTCGCTACATGCGAGATTGTCCGAACAAGAAGCATAACATAGGCGGGTCAGGTTCTACAAACGTGGTTTAGAAGGAAGATTCAGAAGAAGATACTCATAATGATTTGTTGGCTGTGACATTAGGAAGTCGCACAGATTCTTGGATTCCAGATACCGGTGCATCATTCCAGATACTCATAATGGTTTGAGACGTAAAAAGCTGGGAACATGGGTTCTGCTCAATTGGCAAACGATATGGCATGTAATGTCATTGGTACCGGGCAGCTCAAATCTTGCTTGCACGATGGCATCATCTGAACATTGATTGATGTTAGGCATGCTCCTGCGGTGAAGAAGAATTTGGTCTCCTTAGGAACACTTCATGGAAACGGATTCAGGCTCATAGGTGATGAAGATGAAGACGTTTTGAAGGTGTGTAAAAGAGATATGGTTGTGATGAAGGAAAATATGACATATGGGAATGTTTATCGGTTGTTAGGGAGTGTGGTTGTAGGTGGAGCTTACCACGGTACAGTTTCTAATTGGGATTAGGATCGGGTTTTGGGGCTTATAAATACAAGGTCTAAGGATTTGTAAACATCATTCACACGCAGAGCCGACCCTCAGTTTAAGGATGCCGGAAGCGAAAAAGAAAATCGGGTTGCTTTACCTTATTAAATTTCGAACTAATGGCTTTTTAAAAGAAGTATTTTATAATTTTACTATTAGATTAAAGAGATTTTTGAAATTTAAGGGCCGAAACTTTTTTTTATAAAAAAGGACCGTAAAGATGAGCTTGCTCTGCTTGAGCTCAGGACCGGCTCTAATTACACGATTAATAAAGAAACTCTAAACGGATGTTTGTCTTAACTGCGATTTCTCTATAATTTTTTCGGCTTTTTTTTTATTCGATTTGCTCTAATTCACAACATACATTGACCGAATAGAAGACGATGTGTATGATTATTTTTGACCTCGATTAATAGAGAGTTGACCACTATTTATTTTGAATTGTATCTGCAAAAATTTATGTTTTTATAACCATTCTAAGATATTTAATTCATTTAAAAAGCAGATCAGACACATTAAGTCAAGTTATAACCTATTTTCTTTGTTTATTCAGTCAAGTTATAAGCTTGTAGAGACAACATTAAACAAAACACACCAACAAAGATTTTCTTTGTAACCTCGTAAGAGCATTAGATCATGACAAGAGACAAGACTGTGATGCTAAATGTTAATTAGGTTGTTTTTTCTAATAATAAAAATGGGGCCCTCACTCCCTTAACGAAGCGAAACAATTTGACAAAAAAGAAGAGTTAAATGCTGTAGTTTAAAAAATATATATATAATGGAGACGTTAACAATGATTAGTACTAATTAAAAAGAAACCAAAACAACAAATAAAGACATGTTCAAGTGTTTGAAAAGACACTGATAACCCCTGTCTACTGAAATTCTAAGTCTTGCAATTAGTGCTAATTAGGCAACTAACAAACTTTAAATTAGGTTCTTTTCACCATTTGAGCCGGTTTTTTTTGTCAAACATTTGAGCCGTTCCACACACAGAAAAAAAAAAAAAAGGTAGTCGAATGCAATCTGAAATATGATATTTTTTTACTCACTTTTGATCAAGTGTCATATTGGATTTACACACACACATACACTATATATATATATCTATACTTTTTGGTATTATTTCGGGTTTTCTTATCCATTAACTTGAAACATGCATAATTTAAAAAGAAGTAAAATCTAAACTATTCCTGGGATTGAGATGTCACTTAAAAAATTTTAATGAAATTTTGTCATTAAAAACTAACCCACATTTCAGACTAAAATTATCAAGGAGGTCTATCTATACACAGGAGACATGACAACCTTATGATTAGCCTTCTCGTTGCGGTTTTGTCCATCAGTCCATGGCCCTTAAAAACTAACCCACACTGGAAAATTGCACTTTCTTTCTCTTTTTTTCTTCTGCCGTTGCAGTTTTTGTTTTTAATCAGTTTGTTCACGTTTTCTGCTGTTACTGGTGTCACTGTTTTTACCAGTGACGAATTCAACCAATTTTACAAGTTATTTTGTCGCTGGACCAAAATTAATTTAAAGAATCAGTGTTTTTTTTTTTCTGTCGCTGACGACAGTTAAAACAACAGGCCTTTAGTGTCTTGCCAAGATGGATATCATAAGGACATGTATATATGTTTGTATATGTAATATGTGTATATATATATATCGCCAAAATCCTTTATTTTTTTTAGTTAATTAATGGCATTCTAGTCTGGCCTCTCCATCGTTTCAACATCATTTAGGTAAGTCTCTCATGAAAAAAATCGTAACATTGCGAACTACTCTTGCCATTACAATTTTTTAATAAATGATTTTTGTTTGTTTGTTAACAATGAGTTTTGACTAAAAATGTTATGGTTTTTTTAGAGTATAATATACTTTTAAGGGTTTAGACAATTTGATTGCGCTTCAAAACGTTCTTTAGTAAAAAGGGAGTTGATTTTAAGAAAAACTGAACAATATTATTTGATAAAATTCAACTATATTTTAAGTTATTTTAAAATCCACCATAGAAATAATTACAATTTCTTTTTTGGTCGAAATCCATATATCTCTTTAAACTCGGATCAATCTTTAATAAATGATCCATCATAGATGTCATTCGATTATATGACTTCTTAGATTATACCATAATATATTTTCAGTTGAAATATCGATCTTTAGTGATAATTGCAATAATTAGTTTAGTCAATTGGTAATTTTTAAAATTTAAGTAAAATAACAGTGTTTTAATATTTTCTAGTATTGACAATATCATATTCATTCACATCTTTGGTTTAATTCATATTCATATATTTATATTCTTCTTAACAAGAAGAATGTGTTCATATTTGGAAAATGTTAGAATTTTGCTAATATTATTTTTGTTGGGTCAATTTGCTAATATTATCTTAAAATAGTAATTCTAACAGTAATGTGGTTGACAAAAAAAAACAGTAATGTGTTAACCATATAAATTCTGGAATTTCTTCCTTTATGTATAGGTGATTCATAAATTTGAAAATATGCTTTAATAAATTTCAGAATTTCAAAAAGGAAAATTCTTTATCATATAAAAATCGTATATTATAAGGTGGATTCTAGTCATAATTGATATACTTGAGGAAAATGTGAAATCCAAGAAAGAGTCAAATGCAATGTGCTAGAGAAAAAGTTGCATTGAACTAAGGGTGGCCCGGTTTATCATGTCACATACCTACTACAATTAAATGCATTTTTATTTAATGGCTTATTTATATCTTTAAGCAATTTACTACTACATTCCACTTGATATTATGACACACATGTAATCGGAATCCTAGATATATTGGAACTTGGAAAATACGGTAGAAATATAGGTATGCACTCAACGGTGAAAACCCCCAAATTTTAAAGTTAGGCCGTAAGTGCCTAAAATTATAACTTGTGAAATTAATATGTAAGAAATGTTATATATGTAGTTATATCAATAATAAAAGTAATCCCTTATATATATATATATATATATATATATTTTTTTTTTTTTGGTAACTAGTAATCCCTTATATTAATAACAAAACAATCGGCAAATGATAGGGAATGAAGAAATGAGCGCCTGATGCAAAGTTTTTTTTCTTACAGTTCTTTTTCTGTGTGGTAGAAATGAGATAAGAAAGTGACATAATTTGGTTTCACAATAAATAAATAAACATAAGCATGCACTTTTAAGATCTAGTAGTGGAATCATATCGATGATGTAGGCCACAAAAGAATAAATTAAAGTTTTATATCTGGTTCATATATGTGCAGTGTAATAATCAATTCTAAAATATTATAATTGGTGGGGATCTAATTAAATTCAACAAAGATTTGTTTTTATAAAATTTGACGAATATATATTATAACCAATAAATCAATAAATATATAATATATATAACTATAACAAATACATATATATTATAATTTGACGAAGATATTATTTACAACTCATCACACAAAGTCACACATACAAGTTATCCAAGTAATTAAAATTTATTTCTTGTATAATCATTACAAATTCAAAAAACTATAGATAACCACGCTAACTTATTTGGTATATCTTGTATGTACCAAATATGCTATAGTATATACTTAAGTACTTAGCTATATACATTATATACGCTTTATTTAAAAAAAAAACTATTTTATGCAATTTTTTGATATTTTGCTCAACTGTCATTTAGAGATAGATTTATTTTCCTTTAGAAATACGAATTCTGATAATTTTATTTTATTAAAAAGTCGTTTACCAAAGGAAAAGTCCATACGAATGCAGATTATATGCCTTTTACTTTTTGGTACATCTTTTAACACACGTAAAAAGGGAAATATTACAAATTAATATTAAAAAAAAATGTGAAAAAGCTAGTAGTAATTATTCAGCTCAAATTCTTCCAACATGCTTTCCTAACGGGAGACACTGTTTCCTCATCCCTTTATTTAACATTTTGAATTAATTTACAGAAAAGAAAATCCTCGAAAAAGGTCACGATATATATATAATGTATCACTATCCAACGAAAGAAAAAATAGCCTTTAAACTTACTAATTTATTGTAATCTCATTTAAGTTGATTCTTTTACTTAGCTTTGAACAAATACATTACAAGGCCCATTAAAGCCCATACAAGATTTGTGGCCGAATGGGCCATAACCAAGAGATGCGACACTTATTGCAAACCATCCAAAGATCTTATTGCAATTCTAGGTATCGGGCCAGGTCCAGGCGTGCTTAGGTCCAAAAATGACCTTCAAATATCATTTTGATGATAAAATGTCCCCATATATTGCCTTGGAGTTGCTTGGGCCGGGCTTATAACGGGGACATTGAACTAAACTTTGAAAACTAGGAATAACTAGGTTTTGACCAAATGGAGCATAGGGATAACTATGAAGTAGTTAGATAATAGTAATCTCATAGAATAAGTTTATGTTAACATGGAGATAGAAATGGTATAACTTGCTCAGATATGCAAGTTAAGTTTAAAAACATATTTTGGCAGGAGATACACGAACCATTTAATTAGTTTTTTGTTTATCCTATGATTCCTATTGTCATCAAAATGCAGTATTACATATGGTTGATTTGTTGCATAGTGACAGCATCAGAGAATGTGGCAAAATAAAATAACCTGATATTCAATCTTTGAATAATAATGATACTTGAGGTACGTACGTAATTATATATTGCCTTTGATTGCAAGTCATGTCAAATAATTCAAACGAAACATTACTAGTAGGAGTCACGTCTCCAATACAATGATTATGAAATCAAGATAGTTTGGAAATATAAAAATAATCAGTTGAAATATATTTAAGATTCGAGTTCCAGACAAGTCTAGATATAACCTTTGAGATCCTAAGTCATAGAAGTCAATATTCTTTTAACAAATACTATTGCACTCTTTTTCCAAGCAAATACAAGTTTATGGGCAAATGTAACATATTCCATCGTGAAAGCGACGAAGCTTACAATGTAAAATCTACTGTTATTGGATGCTTACCTCTATGTAAAATTTTAATGGCGTTAAACTTATAGTGAGTTTTATATATATTTATAAAAATTCGTCAATAAATTTAAATTTGATACTCTCGAATCTATTAGTATGTTGATAATTTGAAATATCCTTTAATTAATTCTTCCCCGCTTGGTGGGTCTTTAGTTTTTTGTACAATGTCGATATGAACATAAAATATTTATACAAAAAAAGAAAGAAAAATATATACAATAAGACTTTGGACCCGATCAATAGCCATCAACCTACCAAATCTGTGAACCACGTTACTTTCAAATAACAAACAAACTGAAATATATTGTAGATAAGACTTTTGGATTTCAATTGTATAAAATAAAGATAAGGTATGGAACCCACACAAGTTTTTTTCGATGTCGGCAATGAAGTTTATGTCGACGTGGCAATAATTGGACGATTGCTTTTTTTTTTTTTGGTTCCCTCTGGCCTTGTGAATGACACAACATTATCATATTACTAGCATTTATCTATAAATTTAAAGTCTTATTCGCCTCAAAATATAATAAATGTGTTATCTGTAGTACAGTTGGATGCCAAGTGTTTTTATTAACATTAATCCGTGTTACGCGTTGAAGGTGTTTGTACATTTTTTTTTTTTTATATTTGTTGTCAATTTATGCAATTTTTTTCTTAAAAGTTTATTATTTTACGTTTTTATAGTAGAAAACATTAGAAATCTCTAATAATACATTTTTTAGTTTAATTTATATCAATTAAAGTGTATTAATTATATGTTAATTGATGTCGCAAAGTTCATCTTTGAAATAGTTACATTAAAGCGTAATGAAGGCACCAAAGAGATAAAAATACATTAAATGAGTTATTTTGTTTTAGAGTTATTGCGGAAGGAGGTTGAGAGTTCGTTTCTGAAGCATATGTGGCGGATGTTGGGTTTATCCTTATTTAGAATTAGATATTGTGCTTTGGGATGGAGCTAGTTGCACATAATTTTAGGTTCGTGGCTCTTGTCTTCCTCGAGTAATATTGTGTTTTTTCGTTTTATATTTTTTTGTTCTATTTTTAGTATTATTTCCAATATTGTTAATGTACGATTTTAATCCTCATTATTGTGTAAAATATGTTTCTAATTCTTAAGTCTGTTTGTTTCCAATTTTTAAGTAATAAGTCTTCAAGTGTAGATAAATATGATAATATAACATATATATATATATATATATATATATCCAAGTTTTGATTTATTATGTTTTTTCACATATTTTTCATTTGTATCTTGTGTCTAGGCTCGGCTCTAGGCAAGTGCTGAAGGTGCAAATGTACAGTGACCACCTAATCTTTGAAAAATTTTGTCATGTTTGAAGGTTTTATTTGTAAATATTTAAGGGTTCTTTATAAAAAAAAATTGTTTATATGCCTAAAATTAGATTTTTTTATAATATGCACATGGTCCACTTTATTAGTGAGCCGGTCTTGCTTGTGTCATGTAGTAGCCGAGTAATTTTGATGCATCTTCATAGAGCAGATTTATATGATTTCATTCAGATTGTTGTTTTGGTGTGGATTTTTTTTCATCGATGTTTATTTAATAATTTTATTAGATTCTAAGTTTTGTTTTATGTGGTGTTTAATTTGTATTTGTATTTAGTTGTAATTTTGTTGTGTCTATCAAAATGTGAGAGTTGAAATAAATTATCATATTTTGATATTTAAACTTATTTTGAGGATATTTGTTTTATAAATTAAATATTAAAAATGTGGTAGATATCAATAGATTTTAATTTTTGTTGAAACTAATTATCAGTATGTTTTTTGTTTTATATGTATAAATAAAATTTATTCATTAATGATCTTAGTTATGTAATTAAAACTAATTGTTAAAAATAATAATAATTAAAATGATGTTAAAAAATAACTAATTAAAATTTGACATGTGGATGATGAGGTGGCAGCATGAGAAGAGAGAAAACTTAATTTTATATATGTAATTTTGTTGTGTCTATCAAAATGTGAGAGTTGAAATAAATTATCATATTTTGATATTTAAGCTTATTTTGAGGATGTTTTTTATAAATTAAATATTAAAAATGTGGTAGATATCAATAGATTTTAATTTTTGTTGAAACTAATTATCAGTATGTTTTTTGTTTTATATGTATAAATAAAATTTATTCATTAATGATCTTAGTTATGTAATTAAAACTAATTGTTAAAATTAATAATAATTAAAATGATATTAAAAATAACCAATTAAAATTTGACATGTGGATGATGAGGTAACAGCATGAGAAAAGAGAAAAGCTAATTTTATATATATAGATTAGGGTTGGGCACGGGTCGGGTACTCTTGAATTTCGGGATACCCTTTACCCGATCCGACCCTTGTGGGTAATGAAATATCATTACTCTTACCTGACCCGCAAATAACGAGTACCCGAAAAAACGGGTACCCGATTAAAATTAGATGACCCGCTAAATACCCGACCTGTTACCCTTACCCGCATAATTACATGTATAATAAACCTGTTAGTTTTACCTACATAATGATTTTAGATTCCAAAAACAGAAGTAATCGTTTACAAACGAGGAAGAATTCATATATATATGCAACAAATAGTTCCAAAAATATAAAATTGGATATTGGTGGAGCATGTGCGTGTTAGGTTTAAATAGCTAGGTTTAAGACTAAAATGATCACTTAGTTATGGACGTGTTAACTTAATAAGCTACGTTAGACTTAATAATTTACAAAAGAATGGGCTTTAACTTAATTGGATATTTTCACTAGAAAAAAAAATTGGATATTTAATAAATTTCACCAATATTATTATTAACTAGTACTAATTGGTAATATTATAAATTATTAATAAAGCGGGTTTTATGGGTTGGGTAATAAATCGAGTAACGGGTCGGGTAGTGAGACGGGTATTGAAAAAAAAATTGATCCCCGATATCCGATACCCGACCCTTACCCGCAGATAATAAAATTATAATACCCTTTACCCGACTTGCAAGTTACGGATACCCTTTTTTGGAGACGGGTACGAGTCGGGTAATGAGTCGAAGACGAGTAACGGGTTTCAGTGTCCAGCCCTAATATAGATATATAGTGTGGACCCAATCTACGTAAAGACGATATTGGGGCCGATACTATTGGTGGGATTAGGAGGAGCTAATTAGATAGATGTCAAAAAATGGCCACGATTAAGAATATATATATATATAAAGTAAGCTTTTCTCTCTTCTCATGCTGTCACCTCAGCATCCACATGTACACTATTTTAAAAAAAAAAACTTACAACTTCACCTCTTTCTCATAAAAACACTAAAACATATTCATACTTTATATCTTCTATAAGAAGAGACAAACCAAAAAAAAAACCATGTTAAAGAATTAAAGACTGATAAACTTTGTCAGACGTGAATTACGATTCAAGATTCTCCTATCGGTGACGAAGTAGATCTCAACAAAGAAGATGCAGCAAAGTTACACCGTCACTAAATGAGACAAGATCGAAAATCGAAGGGAAAAAATATGTCAAAAATCCAAAGAGATTAAGACCTCGACCAAATTTCACTATCTACTAGGGTGTCTCATTAATTCATTCGTTTCTCATTGAAACCACATTAATCGTAAAAAAAAAAAAATTCACAGATAAAATTACCACCATTTATCATGTCTTCTACCACAAATGCTGCCTGAACAACCTGGAATAAACATCAAAAGCATAGACATTAGAAACTCCAACTTATGCTACATTAGATTGAGAGGAGAAAAGGTATATTGAGAATTATACCTCGAAAATGCTTTATGCGGATTTCAAAAATGAACGCCAAGCTCGCCTACAGTCTGGATTTGATTTCGATGGTCTTAAAGCTTCTTCAGGTAGTGGCAAGTTGGTTTTAAGGAACCTGAAAACCGACAACGATTTGCCAGTAATCCGTTTCAAAGAAGCATGTGGAACCACACAACATCCTTTTGACCCACTAAGTGAAGATTTCTTATTGTTTAGCTCTTAGAAGCGAAAACCAGTCCACTCGGCTTATTCAGTGGACCGCCAAGAACATTTCTGATAAATCTATTGAATGACATATTAAATTTAGAATTTAAGCCTTCACCATTGGCTTCAAAACCAATAAAAATCACATGATCCCCGGAATCACCACCATCTAGTTTATTGGAAGTGCCATATATGAGTATTGAGTCGTTAAGAAATCTTGACGACATAATAAATGTTGGAATCCCAACGGAGAGAGTTGGGGAAACCAGTTTTTTTTTAAAAAAAATTGTGGAAAAAGGGAAACCTAATTTAAGTTGAGGAATTGTTAAATCTTTTACTCTAATGAGTTTGGCCCGTACCAAAAACTTCTTATTATGTGTGTATATTATAATATCTATCTTAAAAAGAACATATCTATTTTTTTTTTAAAAGAAAACATTAATTTATGACATTTGAAAAAAAATGTAATATGTTAAAAAAAATTGACAACAAACAAAGACAAAACAAAAAACTACAAAAATATAAAAATTTAAATAAAGAAAAAAAATAAAGTTAACACATGAGAATAAGGAAAGGCATAAATTTTTACCCAAAAAAGAAGAAGGGAAAAGCATAAATAAAACAATGGACAGATCATTGTCACCTTTTAACTCATGTCGTCGACGTCTTTCGAAATATTTTCTGACTTCTTGAAACTGTATCAACGATTTTTTTTAATTTTTTTATGTGGACTCTGTATTTATTCTATAAACGTATATATATTACAAGAGATTTGCTTCTATGGCGTTTACTAGAAATAGATCGAGGGATCAAATGTAAAATGTAAAATGTAAAATGTAAAATGTAAAATGTTTTTTTTTTGACAAAGATAGATGTGACTCACTCACTTGGGGTCGCGTGGAGTTCGGGATTCTTGAGCGGTGGTGTTGAAGTTGTTGGATCTAGTACCTGAAGTTTTTTTTACGGTTCTTTTCCGGTTGTTTTAGATCTTTGTGCAAAATCATAAATTTACTAATTCTAATCGTTGTTTTTGGGATCTTTTATCCGTTCTTCTCTGAGTATGTCAACAATTTCCTTGTCTTTCAAAAGCTGATCAAAATCTTCTTCTAATCGTTTGGGTCATCTTTGGTTTTTGTTAGGAAGGTGAAAGCCATTGTATTTTCACGGTCAGTATGGACCTCAGTGTTCTTAGATTGAAAGAGTTGAATAATCTCGTGTAACCTTCCATTTGATTGTCCGGATTCGTTGTGCAATTTTATAAATTCTCGCTTGTTAGGTTGTTTTCTTTTTGTTTGGGTCTAGAGTTATCGAGTTTATGGTTTGTGTTATTGTTATTAGTCTTTTTTATGCTTTTCATTTTTTAGACTTAGTTTCTGAAGAATTTTTGTTTTTTACCGGTTTGGTGTACCAAAACCATATTCTATTATGTATATTTCTCTTTTGTTTTATATAATAAAAAAGTTTCAGATGAAAAAAAAAAAAAGAAGATGTGACTCTCTTGAAGTACGAGCAATCTCAAATGTTTTTTTTTTTGATAAAAGGTTTTCAAACAATCTCAAATGTTGATAAACATTTTAAGAGATCCAAATATTTTATGTGAAAGCATAATGACATGTACTGTTTGAAAAGTCTAATAACTTCGATAAAATTTCCAGTAATGACTAGATATAGCCTTACAATTTCTAAATTCATGCGATTTCGCTTAGAAGAAAGCCAATTAACATATTTAAAAACCGCTGAAAATATGCATTGACCATTACAATTTTTGTATTTATGAATCTCTCCCACATTAGTCCACTCAGAATATGTTTTTTTTTTTTTTTTACTTTTATGGTTTATTCGTTTGAATATAATCTTGCGATTTCTTAATTCACATTAATCCACTCCACTAATTTGTTTTTTCAAGATTTAAACTGTATGCATATTCAGTTTAAGCAAATTGACTAAGTTCAGCATAGCGACTCCGACTTCGTTCAATCTTTCTTAATTTCTGTCAAGTAATTCCTAAAAAACTGTCATTTGCTAATTTAGTTTTGCGGCCACATATGAATTTCAGCCTGTTATTTTATATTTAGCCAAATGTTTTATTCTCTGCGACTAATTTAGCTCTTCCTCCTTAGTCCACATTTTCCCTAACAATTCTACTATTTTTCAAGCTTTTACACGATAATCACTTGACTGTGCTTCATTATAGTCGAAGCCTTAGTGAAGATTGCGTCCGTTGCACTTTATCGCAAGAACCATTCATTACATAAATATCTAAATAGACAGACAACAAAGGTTAAAATTGCTAAAAATCAATAGACAAAAAACCTAAACAAAACATTGGCTAAATTATTTAAAGTAAAATAAAAACAGTAAATGCTACTATAAAATACGCAAATAACCAAAGGTAAAGCATAAGAGCAACTCCAATCGGACGTCATAATGCTAAATTTGGTGTGTATCAAACTCCAACCGAACAACATCTTCAACGACATAATTGTTTTTTTTTGGTGTTTTATGAACCATGTCACACCATGACACTATTAATAACACCAAACATTAAAATATTTTGTTTTTATTTTTTTTATTAAATAATATGATTAATTTGTTGTTTATTAATTGATTAAATTGGAACCAAAAATTAAATATACCATTAATATTTTATACTTTTCATTTATAATAATGTGAAATTTTAATTGTAATATATATGAAATATTGATTTGCACAAAATATCTAAATTAATGCGTAAATTGATTAAGATTTAAAATACATATTAAAGTCTAATTAAACATTGAAAATATAAAATTACAAAATTAAAACTAAAAAAACATAAAAACTAAATGCAACACCATAATTTTTAAAGACATAATATAAATTTAAACGATAAATTTAATATCCAGGAAACTATTTCCGCTAAGATAATTACAATACTGGGTAAAATCTTGTTGGTAAATGGATGATCTTTGGTCTTCACCTTGAAGTTATTGTCCTTGAACATATTCTCTTTGAATTTGTTTTTCTTGAACTTAACCTCTTTGATAATGAGATGACAATTTATATCATAATATATAATATGATAATAGAGAGTGAAGATGATGTTGATGCAACTATTGAAAAACGAACCGAAGTTTTAGCTTCAGAAGTTGAGATGGCGGGTGACGATGATGCTCGATTTCAAGAATTCTATCTCGACATAGGCAAATTAAGGACCGGAAAGCTTATATTGAATTTTGAAATGCATTAATTAAACACATGTGGTATAAATATACTAATTCTGAGAATTTGTACGACGTACTGTTTTAAATTTATCGATTGAAAGAAAAATTATTAAAAAAATAAAAATTTAATTTAATAATATAATAATAAAGAATATTATTTTTAGTGTGAGATTTGGTGTTATGATTGGAAATGAAAAAATAAAAAAAAAATCAAATTTGATGTAATTTTTCAACACTAAATATAATGGTGTTAGCCTTAGAGTTGCTCGGACAATATTTGCTAGAAAAAAAAAACAAAAAAGGAAAAGAAAAAGACAAATTAGGTGTAAAGAGACGTAGGGTTATACATCCTTCTCCTTTGGTGTCTCTTTCATCAACACCTGTCGGCCTTCTCACTTAAACACGCTCTTCACACTCCTCTCTCACCATTTAAATCCATCTCAACATTTGTTTCTCCTCACACAAACCCAATTCCACATGACAAACCAATAAACAAAAAATCTCATTACTCTTTTTTTTTTTTCTCCTTTCCTGTGAATACAACCAAAAAAGGAGAAACCTTTCCTCTCACCTGCAATTACAGCACAAGGGAAGATTAACGAGATACACACTTTCTCTCTCTAATTTACAGCCTCGACGACAAACGGTTACTTTCCCTTTTTCCAAACGGCTACTTATTGAAGAGAAACAGAGCAGATTATTAGACATAAGAGAGAGAAAGAGCAGGTTCCTCTGGCAAAACTCAGATGGAATTTGGAGCTTTTCTTCTGTCCTTAGGGACATCCGCAGTAATCTTCGTCGTCCTCATGCTTCTCTTCGCCTGGCTTTCCCGGAGAACCGGTAACATTCCGATTTATCACCCGAATCGGATCCTTAAAGGGATGGATCCATGGGAAGGCACCTCCTTGACCCGGAACCCTTTTGCTTGGATCCGTGAAGCTTTTACTTCCTCCGAACAAGATGTCGTTAATTTATCCGGCGTCGATACTGCTGTCTACTTCGTCTTCTTGACCACTGGTTTAGCTTCTTCTCTCTGACATTGAATTTTTTAGTTTGTTCTTATTAGCGGTTCCAATTTTCGGGCTTGATGGATTTCTGCTGAATTTCGTTACTTCTGATCTGGGTTTGGAATTCTAAATTAGAAAGTCTCCATCTTTGTCGATATCTGCTTAAAGAAAGCACCTTTTTGATCTTACAGCTCATGACTTGTAGACATTGGGGATTGAAACTAGAACCAGTATACAGAAATTTGGCCTCGTAAAGTTCTGATTTTTGTGAAGCCTTTTACATCTATAGATGAGCTTGTGATTCTGGTGAAGACGAAGAGTTTCGTTCTTCTGAATATGTTCAGCGTCTTCTTCTTCTTCATTGCTCAAAAAAAAATGACAAATGTTTCTGATGTCTTGAAATTGGCTTTTGTTTGAAACAGTTCTGGGGATATTGGCATTGTCCGGTGTCCTTATCTTACCGACTCTACTCCCATTAGCCGCTACAGACGACAGTTTAAAGAACAAATCAAGGAACGGGACAGAAACCGTAAGCAAAGGAACATTTAGCCAACTTGATCATCTATCAATGGCTAACGTCACAGTAAGTAAACAAAACACAGTCTTCATTTGACTTTCTTTTATTCCATTTCAGATATCGCAGTTTTGATCATTTTAAGCAAACTGTTTAACAGAAAAGGAGTCCAAGGCTGTGGGCGTTCCTAGGAGCGGTTTACTGGATATCTCTGGTCACGTATTTCATGTTGTGGAAAGCTTATAAGCATGTCTCTAGATTGAGAGCTCAAGCTCTGATGTCTGCTGATGTAATACCCGAGCAATTCGCTATTCTTGTTAGGGATATACCTTCCCCACCTGAGGGGCAGACGCAGAAAGAGTTTATCGATTCTTATTTCAGAGAAATATACCCCGAGACATTCTACAGATCGCTTGTCGTAACAGAAAACAGCAAGGTATCTGCTTGTTCTGCCTTTAAAGTTTCAGTCTTTTATTTGATTGCCTATGTTTTAAGGTGTTTATGCATCTTAATGTTAATTTGTTGTTTTGTAGGTTAATAAGATATGGGAAGATTTGGAAGGTTACAAGAAGAAGCTTGCGCGTGCAGAAGCAATATTTGCAGCGACTAATAACCGACCCACGAACAAAACCGGCTTGCTTGGGCTAGTCGGAAAACAAGTAGACAGCATTGAGTATTACACCGAGCTAATCAACGAATCCGTAGGCAAACTAGAGTCAGAGCAGAAAGCGGTTCTTGCTGAGAAGCAGCAAACCGCAGCAATTGTTTTCTTCACTGACCGAGTTACTGCCGCTTTAGCCGCTCAGTCTCTACACTGCCAGATGGTCGATAAATGGACAGTGACCGAAGCTCCTGAGCCTCGCCAGCTCATCTGGAAGAATCTCAAGATCAAGTTATTCAGTAGAATAATCCGGCAATACTTTATCTACTTCTTTGTTGCACTAACCATTCTGTTTTACATGATCCCGATCACGTTCATCTCTGCAATCACTACTCTTGCTAATCTCCAGAAGGCTCTTCCCTTCATAAAGCCGGTTGTGAAGATAACCTTCATAAGAACCATTCTGGAGTCTTACCTTCCTCAGATCGCACTCATCATTTTCTTGGCGATGTTGCCTAAGTTTCTCTTGTTCCTCTCCAAAGCCGAGGGGATTCCTTCGCAGAGCCACGCCATTAGGGCTGCCTCGGGCAAGTACTTTTACTTCTCGGTCTTGAATGTCTTCATCGGTGTAACCCTTGCAGGGAGTTTGTTCGACAATTTGAAGGCTCTCGAAAAGAAACCCAACTCCATCGTAACCGTTCTGGCTACTAGCCTCCCTAAGAACGCGACTTTCTTCTTGACCTTTGTTGCTCTCAAGTGAGTTTTCCTTCCTCTTGACTTATATAACATATACATTGCTCCTTTGTTCTCTAAATCTTAAGTTTAGGAATCTTTTAACTTCAGGTTCTTTGTCGGTTATGGCCTTGAGCTGTCTCGGATCGTACCTTTGATAATATTCCATCTGAAAAAGAAGTATCTCTGCAAAACTGAAGCAGAGGTCAAAGAAGCTTGGTACCCAGGAGACTTAAGCTATGGGACTAGGGTTCCCGGAGACATGCTCATCCTCACAATCACGTTCTGCTATTCCGTAATCGCTCCTCTAATCCTTGTATTTGGCGTCATCTACTTCGGTTTAGGGTGGCTCATCCTCAGGAATCAGGTCAGACTTTCTTCCTAGTTTTTCTTTTTTCTTTTTTTGGACCAAAGAAAAACAAAGAAGCCTTTGATCCGTCTTAGGTTTAAAACCCTAGTTACTAAATCCATAAAATAGTTAGGTTTAAACACGTAAAAAGGTGATCTTGATCTGTAAAAACGTGATTTTGATCGGGTTTCTACGGGCTATGACAGGCGCTGAAGGTGTACGTTCCCTCATACGAGAGCTACGGAAGGATGTGGCCGCATATTCACACCCGCATACTAGCGGCATTGTTTCTATTCCAAGTGGTTATGTTTGGTTTCTTAGGAGTGAAGGAGTTCATTTGGGCGATCCTTGTGGTTCCGCTCGTCATCATCTCTCTCATTTTCGGATACGTGTGCCGCCAGAAATTCTACTCAGGGTTCCAACACACAGCTGTCGAGGTGGCTTGCCGTGAGCTGAAGAAGAGTCCAGACCTGGAGGAGATTTTCAGATCATACATTCCGCATAGCTTGAGCTCTCACAAACCAGAAGATCACCAGTTTAAAGGCGCAATGTCTCGTTATCAAGACTATGCTGCAATATCAGCCGCTTAAAACTCGAATCCAACCCCCAGTTCTCTCAGATATTTGTTTTGTTGGTTTTCTAGAAGCTTTCATTGTTATGTGTGTGATTTTAGGGTTTGTTTAGGATCTTCTTTGTATGTGTTATTTGGTTGTTGTAAACTTGTAACTTGTAACTTTGTAAGCTACATTTAAACATCAACTTGATTTGTCTTCAATCTTAATCCAATGTTCTAATTAATCAAATCCAAATAGACAAATGTTTCATGGGGTGATTCTTCTACTGCTAGCTGTTGCTAATAGAAATCGAATCCGGTTAGTACATCAGATCAAGATAAACAATCAATTTAGGAACTGAATGGAAGATTATTTCAATAAATATTTATGTTTACGCTTCTTTCTTAGTTAAAAAACTTACATTATAAAAAGGGAGAATTGTAAATATAGGACACATTAAACAAACTATTGTCCTTATAAGATTTATTAGTGATCGGGTCCGCACCTGGCGCGGGCTAATATGCTTGATTAACTTATTATTTCAAATAATTTTTTTTATTTATGTATATTCATCATGTGTTTTATACATGATATTTTTTTTTTGATTTTCAATTTTTTTCTTTCATAAACATATATTTATCTTAAACAGAGTAATCTTTATCCCTAATTTCTTTTATGTATTAATCACCCTTTTATAATATGTTTTGGTAATTTATTGTATGTATTTTTGATATATTTTAAAAGCTTTACGTGCGTGTTGATTCCTTATTATCCGATGCTATATTTTGTTTTAAGTGTTTTTTTTCCGAAATTTAAGTTATATATATAGTTTTGGTTTTTTTTTTTTCTGATGCGGTTAGGTTTGCAAAATTGGTTAATGTTAAGAGACTTGACGGAAATAAGCTTCGATGTGGTAAAAAGAGATATGATGTTGTTCCTAATCAGAACAACTTTGTCTTAGGCTAAAAAGGAAAGAGCAAAAACGTGTAATAGTAGGACCAGAGAACGATTCATCATCACTAAGCGAAGTCTAGGTTAAACATTCTTTTAAAAATGGTATCTATTGCATAATCTAAATAACACTCTCGGAAATAAAATCCTTGTAGAGACAATGTTTATAAGTTTTCAAAAACTTCATTGTAGACAATATTTGTGGTTTTTTCTTGTGGTTCGCCTTTGCTATTGGTTATCAATATCTTCAAACCCTTTCTCGATGTCACTCCTGAAATTGCGACGTAAAGTTGTCCATGTGAAAAAACTGGATTTGGCAAATATAACCCTACCTTCTCCAAAGTTTGTCCCTGACTTTTGTTAATCGTCATTGCGAAAGCTAGAGATACGGGAAAATGTCTTCGCCTCATCTTGAAAGGTAATCTTGCATCTGCAGGGGTGACAAACATTCTTGGAATTAAGACCCTCTCATCAACATCAACATTTGGTTTACCTGTTATGACTCTCGCTTGTATCACATGATTAGCCAATTGGGTGACAATTAACCGCGTCCCATTACACAAGCCTCCTTTTGGGTCGATATTTCGAAGCAAGATGATAGGGGCTCCAATTTTAAGAATCAATCTGTGATTTGGTAAACCGAAAATCTTGATGCTGTTTAAGAACTCTTGTGTGTAGACAATATCATTCGGCAAATCTGGATCAGAAGGGTCATTTTCAACTTCGTCGACCACTGTTTTTTCATTAGGATCGATGCTATCGGCACTTAAATAAACTCTTTCATCACCTAAACCATTATATTTAAATGTTAAACGCTAACGTGAGATTAAGGTTATGAATAAGATTTATTGACTTCATTGAAATAAGAATACCTGGTACTTGTGAAAGCATATGTTCATTAATCTTCTCGACATCTAGATTTTTAGGTGCCAAAATAGCTCTCTCTCTAAAAAACTTTGGATCGTCTTTTTGCGCAAACGACTCACCATATATTTTCTTGACTATAGTTCTCACCGGATCATCACAATCTTTGATCAATAAATCTTCAGGGATGTCAATCTCTGTTTCACCAGAATTTGGTTCATTGATTCTCCCTTCACTGACTTCCAATATCCATTTTGAAAAAGAACTTATATCATTGGCATCGCTCTCACTAAGACCTTCATGGAGTCTCATATTCCTCATCAACCGTAGAACCTTGCATTTATCCTATAGTTTTGATGCGTTCAGAGCTGCCATTACTGTTACATTCCTACATGCATCAGGTATTACAGGCAACACATGTCGGAAATCACCTCCAAAAACCATGACCTTTCCTCCAAAAGGTTCGTCACACTTCATTATATCCTTCATAATTCTGTCTAATGTTTCGAAACAATGTTTACTCATCATTGGTGCCTCATCCCAAATTATTAGCTTTGTTTCCTTTATCAACTCAGCTAAATGTGTACCTGATTTCATCGAACACATTGTGGTGGCATTGACATTAATAGGTATTCCAAACCTTGAGTGGGCCGTCCTACCTCCTTCTAATAGTAATGATGCTATCCCGCTTGATGCAACATTTAGAACAACGTCTCCTTTTGATCGTAAAGCAGCTCCTAGAACTCTCCAAATGAACGTTTTACATGTTCCTCCAAAACCGTAGACAAAGTAAACTCCACCATTGTTGCTTCTAACGACATTTAGAATCTCGTTATAAACGCCTAACTGCTCTTCAGTAATAAGTAATGATCTTGTCGTAGTTGTTCCTGATCGTAACTCTTCTCGTCACTTAGTAGTTGATTCTTATATCTATCGATTTCGATGTCATCTGGCTTTGGCATGTCGTCAAAATTGTCTAGAGTACTCCCATGTGAGCGCATAATTTTTTCGATTTCGGAGAGAGCGAAATTCTTGATTTGATCTTCTGTGAGGATTAAATCTGATACATAACGGTGACTGAATGTTATTAGAGGACTATACGAAATACCTGGATTACAAAAAATTATTGAATATTGTAACCATACCTGGTTTGTTCCGTTTTTTCTTTTGTTGGTACAAAATATCCTCAGATAATATCTCCCATGTAGCGTTCCAAACTCCAACTACTGAACCTACACTATTTGAGACCATCATGATAACAAACAACTTGCGTGTATACGTAGCTGAACACCAGATGCTCGCCTCTTTAATAGCTTCAATATGTTCTTTGTCATCATCTAATAACCCTTGAGCATAGCAAGCATCCTTGAATGTCTCATACACCACCTCACGATAAGTTCTGATATCCTCATAGCTTGTGGCTCCTTTAACAATATTGAGCAGAAGTCTCAAATAATATATTGGACATAAGGTTGGAGAAACGTACACAAGCCTTCCTATAACTTTTTCCCTTTTCTTTTTCTTGGCTCCCACGATCTCGTTTTTTGGTGCCATACAAATTTTGTAGGGAGGTCTGCGTAAGAAAGATCTTCTGCCTCTTTGTATATTCTATTGCATTCCATCCATGCTAAGAATTAATTTCGATATACCTGCATATGACTTCTCGAGGACTTCTTCTATGTGTTCATTTGGTTTGTACATAAGCATCTGTTGATTGGGCAGATGGAATGTTAACTTCTCTACTGCTGTAGTTCGGTATTGTATCGGATTTGCTTTGATTCGCCACACAGATTCACACGCTGAAACATATCTACAAAAATTGTATTTGAGTAAGGGTAAACACGTTAAATAATCAATAAGCATTAATTTAGTTTAGAATGTGAAAAATATGCAAACCTGCAAGTATAATGCATTTTGATTTCGTTTTGTTTATCTTTTTCAGAAACACCCGCGCGCACATAATCAGCTCCCTTGTTTATATATTTGAACAAATATTTGATTGCCCGTGACTGATTGAACCACTCGACGTTTATATGTGCTTTGTAACGCAGAAGCAACTCTTTATTATAAGGTATAACGTACGCATTATCGCACTCAATCACTTTCTTTAGTATAGTGTGTGATTGACGTCTTCTCCTATACACAGGATATCCGGCTGCATCGATGATAGTTTCTTGACAAATACTTTTAGGAAAGTACTTGGAACATTTACCGTTTACCATGCATACACTGCTTTTGTTAAGTATTGTATGGATCATCATATCACCAACAACTTCACATGGTTGAGACAACAACTTCATACAAACACCAAGAACTGCTGAACACTCCACATGGTCCATGGATCATCATATCACCAACAACTTCATACAAAATAGGCTCTAACTCCTTGTCGGGTATTCCAACACTATTATCTTATCTATATCGTCTGGAGTTCGTATCTTAGAATCCGGATGGAGAAAGAGGACTATATGAGCGTGTGACAAACCCCTTTTTTGGAACTCGATGGTATAGATAGCTGTGTAAATAAGAAAGAGCGAGAATTAGTTTTTTTTCCCAAGAAATACCTAATATTTGTAGTTCAATCTTACCTGCATTACAAACACCGAATGTATTTTCTTTGGTAAGACTATGCATGAGTTTATCCAATTTCATCTTGAAAACCCGGCAACAAATATCGGGTCTGTCTTCAGTATTTAAATTATGCTTCTTAAGATGCCTTGTGATCTCAGGACACTTAGGATTGCATGTTATCGTAATGAAGAGATCTGGAAAACCATAGTAATTGCATGTGGACATTGCATCTAGATAGTGTTGGCTCATGTACCTAGATCCTCCCGTATAAGAAGCAGGCATATAGACGCGCCTGCCTTGATCTGAAAGATCACAAGTTCCTTTTTCTGCTGACTTTGCAAGTTGTTCATAATTATCGCAGCGTAGATTTTTTTGGTTGAAAAAGAGGTATCTCAATCTGCTTGTCTCAATCATCGTGAAAAATCCACCAAGAACTGCTGATATTGTAACGCCCGCGTTCCGGAAGAATTGATTATTGGGGAAAATAATTAATTCTGTTTTGTTCCGGGATGGGGTATCGATCGATACCAGGGCAGTATCGATCGATACCAGCCGGGATTTCTCTTTATATTCTTCTTCCTCTTCTCTTCTTGCGCGTGGAGACCATTTCTTTTGTGAGAGTAAAGTCTTGGTCGCGAGAGAGAGAGAGAGAGAGAGAGAAGGAGAGCGTGAGAGAAGGTGAAGCTTGGTGAAGCTTGGATCTTGCGAGATCGAGAGAGATTCGAGCTTGGGAGAAGCTTGAAGAAGAGATCGGAAGAGTTTGGTCTTGGTTTTGGGCGTGAGCTTGTGGGAAGCAAGGGAGGTCGATTTTGAGCTCGATCCAGCCGATTTAAGGTGAGTTGGGACCAAAGGTTAGCAAGTAAGCTTGTGTGGTGCTTAGTTAAGCTTGATTGTTGAGTTGGGGCTTTGCCTTGGTGATTTGTGGCGATTTCTGGGTTTAGATCTCGCGGAAGGTTGTGATTTGCAGGTGGGTATCGATCGATACCATGTGTGTGTCGATCGATACTAGACTCTTGTCGGTGGACTCGAGTCGTGTAGGCATCGATCGATACCAGGTGTGTATCGATCGATACCAGTTGTTGCCTGTGGGCATGTGTTGCTTGGCATCGATCGATACCAGGGGTGTATCGATCGATACCGGTTGTTTGCCTGAGGGCATGTGGTTGGGGTATCGATCGATACCAAGGGGGTATCGATCGATACTGGTTGTGGTTTGTGCTTTGAAGGCGTGTTGTGTGTTGCCTTTCAGGCTGTGTGTCTAGCTTTCCTTGGGATGGAATTGCTAGGCGTTGGTATAGTTTTTCATAGTGATGAATTGCTATTTGTGTTGGAAGTTTTAATTGGTGTTAATTAATTCTTCGTATTGATAATTGTTGTTGATTGTGCTTATTGTTTAGCCTGTTGTTGGGATGATCTCTCACTCAGCGTTTGGTTAGCCAAATGTTGATGCATCACTTTTGTCGATGCAGGTAAAGATAAGGTGTGATCGTGGAATCGAGGCAGTGAAGAGGGGATGGTTAGGACCCGGGGTTTTTATTGTTGGTGTTGTTTGCTTTTGCTGTTTTAGAACTGTTGGCTTGTGTAAGCTGTAGAACTTGGATTGTTCTTGTATTTGTAATGTTTAATTATTTCTGCAAAAAAGAAAAAAAAAAAAAAAGTGCGGTCGTTTCAATTTGGTATCAGAGCCCATACGGTTCTAGGAGCCTAGGTGGTTCTAGAATAGATTGGGTGATGGGGTATGGTGGATATCCTGCGGGATATGGCTGATGCTCGGAACTCGGAGATGCTGTGGTGTCTTGAGTGATGGGGTTGGCTTGTGTTGAGCAATAAGTACATATGATGCCGCGGTGTCATAAGCATAGGGGCTGCGTGGGAAACCTCGGAGGTTGGTTTTGGACCTCGTATGAGTGTTGAGATGGCCGGGTTGGCCAAAGTTTGTGTAATCGTTGCGACGATTGATGTTCATTGGAGATGAACGGTTCATGGGAGATGAACGGTAACGAAGATTCGAGGTCGAATCTAAGTTAGTGGGGGAGAATTGTAACGCCCGCGTTCCGGAAGAATTGATTATTGGGGAAAATAATTAATTCTGTTTTGTTCCGGGATGGGGTATCGATCGATACCAGGGCAGTATCGATCGATACCAGCCGGGATTTCTCTTTATATTCTTCTTCCTCTTCTCTTCTTGCGCGTGGAGACCATTTCTTTTGTGAGAGTAAAGTCTTGGTCGCGAGAGAGAGAGAGAGAGAGAGAAGGAGAGCGTGAGAGAAGGTGAAGCTTGGTGAAGCTTGGATCTTGCGAGATCGAGAGAGATTCGAGCTTGGGAGAAGCTTGAAGAAGAGATCGGAAGAGTTTGGTCTTGGTTTTGGGCGTGAGCTTGTGGGAAGCAAGGGAGGTCGATTTTGAGCTCGATCCAGCCGATTTAAGGTGAGTTGGGACCAAAGGTTAGCAAGTAAGCTTGTGTGGTGCTTAGTTAAGCTTGATTGTTGAGTTGGGGCTTTGCCTTGGTGATTTGTGGCGATTTCTGGGTTTAGATCTCGCGGAAGGTTGTGATTTGCAGGTGGGTATCGATCGATACCATGTGTGTGTCGATCGATACTAGACTCTTGTCGGTGGACTCGAGTCGTGTAGGCATCGATCGATACCAGGTGTGTATCGATCGATACCAGTTGTTGCCTGTGGGCATGTGTTGCTTGGCATCGATCGATACCAGGGGTGTATCGATCGATACCGGTTGTTTGCCTGAGGGCATGTGGTTGGGGTATCGATCGATACCAAGGGGGTATCGATCGATACTGGTTGTGGTTTGTGCTTTGAAGGCGTGTTGTGTGTTGCCTTTCAGGCTGTGTGTCTAGCTTTCCTTGGGATGGAATTGCTAGGCGTTGGTATAGTTTTTCATAGTGATGAATTGCTATTTGTGTTGGAAGTTTTAATTGGTGTTAATTAATTCTTCGTATTGATAATTGTTGTTGATTGTGCTTATTGTTTAGCCTGTTGTTGGGATGATCTCTCACTCAGCGTTTGGTTAGCCAAATGTTGATGCATCACTTTTGTCGATGCAGGTAAAGATAAGGTGTGATCGTGGAATCGAGGCAGTGAAGAGGGGATGGTTAGGACCCGGGGTTTTTATTGTTGGTGTTGTTTGCTTTTGCTGTTTTAGAACTGTTGGCTTGTGTAAGCTGTAGAACTTGGATTGTTCTTGTATTTGTAATGTTTAATTATTTCTGCAAAAAAGAAAAAAAAAAAAAAAGTGCGGTCGTTTCAGATATAATTTACATGACATCATTAAAGTAGGGGCTTCTCCAAAACGGTCTTGAATTTGGAATGCGAAGAACTCACGCATTGTTATTTTTTGTTTGTTTTCGACCTTCTTTATCCACAAATCCTATGTCAATCTCAAGCCGAAAACCATCTTCACCGTATGGAAAAAGTAGGGGATACTGCAAAGGTATGTATGTTGGATGCAACTCACTTATCCATTTTAACGTCCCTGATGTAGATTCTAGAATTATATCTCGTGTGTCCATTCCAAGAACAAAATATCATGGTATCAAAGCTGCAACTTCATTTGCATATGGTAGATTATGTGTTCTCACATCGGTTTCTCTATCACAAACCAATCTTAGTCTTAGATTCTCACTACCCGTAGTATTTGTGAATCTATCTCGGACAGCCCTAAATGCTCCAACATGAGGGTTGTGTGTATCTAGCATTTTTTTAAGAAGTGCAACCATCGAATCCCTTAAACCATTTGTAGAACCTGTTCGTCTACATAAAACCAACAAAGTTTACTTTAATCATTATATTGCTATGATTCTAATTTTAAAAATAAAACTGTTAAGAAGAAGAATGTTACCCAAACGCTGAGATCCTATTCTGGATTTCGTTTGGTGTGTCATGAATATATAGCTGCATGAAAGACGGACTTTCTCCAGGAGGTGGCAATATATCACCAATAAGATGATAGTTTTCCCCACACAATTTAAACAAATAAGGCCCTTTCCCATTGTTTACTATGTGATCTATTTTTCCACCGAGAGAAGTGAATGAGAACATCATATTATATGCTCTAATAAATTCTCGGAAATTTCTGCTTCTATCATCTTTATTGTACAACACAGCCTTCAGAGTGTTTGGAGGATCTCGTAGTAAGGGAATCACGACTTTGCCTTGTTGACAACACGAAGTAAATATTGGAATTAATTTCTTGAATCTTTTATTCAGCCTTTCTACAAACCACATATAGGCTTGACAATGATCACACTTGTAAGTCATATCTCCTTCATCTTCATACTCTGCATGATATTTATTCATAACATTGTTATTAATGTAGTCACAAAGTTTAATAATAAATCAAATTAGGTAATAAATATCTCGCATGTAAATACCAATATTTTGAGATGATGTCCCCGGATTTATAGAACCTTTTGTTTTTCTTTTCTTTCTTTGAGAGTTAACTTCTTCACTTTCTAAAAAATCAGCCTCACTATGTGAAGAATCATCAGAACCTTCATCGTACTCTTCGTTTTCTGAATCAGTTGCCACAAAGCATGCGAAATCCTCTGGATGAACATCATCTGTCATGACAGTCGATTGATTTTAGTTCATTAGCAGAATTAGAGTTTTAATCAATGATTCATAGTTACACTATACCTTGTTTATTTTTTTCGAAGCTTTTTTTTTGTTTCTCATGATATCCATTCGACGTTGTATAGCTAATTTATAATTTGGGTGAAAATGTTTTTCATATCCTAGTATTTGAGGATATGCTTCAACATTAGATGATGACTGTCTTGAGATTCTGGAACTTGTTCCTATAATAACCCAAAAAAACATCAAAATTATTTAATTTGGTAAGTCACTTTAGAAAAACAAAGAAATTATGAACTTACGTTTGCCGGTTGATTTTCTAGGAATTGTGTTTGGTTTCTTTGTTAAATCTTCTTTTTTCTTCATCATTTTTTAAGCTAAAAGATATGAGTTCATTGTTTTGAGTCTCATGGTTTATTGTATATATATAACCTTTTAAAATTAAAATTAACATATTTCCATAATGATATTATTGAAATTATCTTTTATGAAGTTCTTATCTGTAACTTTACATTATTTTATTTATCGATCATTTAGTAAAGTTTACAATTCAATTATTATATTTTCCTTTTTAAGATATTTTAATGATATCTAGAATCTTATAAACTTTTTTTTATTTAAAATAGTGTTCTTTATTTTGTTTGCTGTTTATTTTTGTTAATTTTTTTTTTAAAAATTTGTTTTTTATGTAGTTAGATTTGCTTAAAAAATGAATGTAATATTATCATTAGTAATCTAATGAATATCTTTAGAAGCATAATATAAATTGGAGAAACCATAAAAACCCATTAAAAAAATTGCTAATCGTTAAAACCTCTAAACTAATAACTTTAGAAAACTAATCTTCAACAATAATTGTAGATGTTGTCTTCAGCGTTGAAACATGTTTCATGGTCATTGCAGAGTGCTCGGTCGTTTCCTTTGTAGACAATGTCCTGAGAAATTCTTCATAACACTTTGGACATCCACATGAGCAATCCTCAACTACGTTTCCGAGTTGAACCGAACTTTCCTTATCATATGGCATTCTATTAAAATTTTAAGATTGATTGTCATTATTGTAAGCAATACCATCGATGTTAAATATCATGAAACTTAAAGAACTTGAAATACCTTGATCGGAATGAGTGGATAGATTTAAAATTTGCATTCAAATAGAATTTTGAAGATGGAGATCCAGAGAAGGTTCTCACGCCTCCAGAGTCATTGGCCAAAACACTTGTTATGATTATAACAACATTTGTTTTTTTAAAGGGTCGAAACTTATCTTCAAAACACTCTGCTTGCTCTCCCCATGTAACGTTTTTGTCTTTTCCAGTTGCTACACCCGCATTATAACTGAATAATGAAGTTATTATTGTTATAATAACTCTTCTCACAATGGGTTGGCCTTTAATTCGTACATCTGTCTTGTGGACATGTTTGACATACCCAATTGTATCTAAAACAAATACAAGCATAATAATCAACATATACTAATTTATAAAGAATAAAAGGAAGTTTGTAAATAGTTTATATAGTTGTGTCGAAAATCTTTGACTTTGAAAACGTACCATGATCGCCAAAATGAATTTTCTCAAGAGGAATGCTTGTCAACCAATGCTTAACGGAAGACATTCTTGTTCTCTCCGTTAAGATCATGATAAATTCGTTATCGGAGACCTTGTAATTCATATCATTAAGACCAACTTTGAAGTTTATAATCTCGATTAGATTTCCTTCAAAGAAGTGGTCTCCATAAACGATGAACAGAGATGGATGAACAGATGCTTGAATAGTAATACCCTACGAACAAAAAAATCGTTATATAGTTTATAGACTTTATTAAATTGAACGAATATTTAACTATTTGAACGTTTAATCTATGATTTATCTTTTCATCAATCAATAGCATATTGTGATCGTAAAACCCACATCTTTTGGTTGTTTCTCCCGTTTGCCACTTTCTTATTAGTCGAACTGTTGTACAACGACATGAATGCTTCATGCTCAGTTGATCCAATGTCAAATTATTCATTGTGATAAATTTTTTTTTTTTGGGGAAAACCTAGAGTTTCTAATATTATGTGATTATGTATAGAGAAAGATACAGTTATATATATAATCATATTTCGCTGATGATTATGGAGGAATTATAAATTTTCCTATTATCCAATAAGTAAATTAGTATATTTCTTAATATTGTTATTTATTATAGTAGTGTTTTATTCTTATCAAGGATGTTTTACATATATATATATACTTTAAATTAAAATTCCCTTAATTATTATTCATTACTATCTATATAACTTATTCAATGTATTATAGAAAGGATATATATACTAATATCATTGAATAATAAAAAGGAAATCTAAAGAATCTACTCATAATAAAATCTCATTTGAAAAGATAAGTCTTAACATCTTAAGTTAAAAAAAAAACTCAAAAAGAAAATAAGCCTTATATTGTGTGTGTATACTTTATATTCAATCCTTTATTCGATTATATGATTTTAGTCATAGGAAAGAACAATTAATAAGTTTAGATTATGTGTGTATACTTTATATTCAATCCTTTATTCGATTATATGATTTTAGTCATAGGAAAGAACAAATTTTTAAAATACAAAATAGAAACACATCTAAACAAACTCATTGTAATTCCGATACTTTTTAGTATAATTATAGTAAAGCAATTGATTAATTTTTGTAGTCATGAAAAGACTAATAATCTCAATGTCTTATTAAAAACCAAATCTCTAAAATTTTAAAACTGAAAACATAATAATTAGGAAAACACTATATAATAATAAATCTAAAAAGTGATTCAATTATGCTATCTTCTTTGGTCTTCTTTGTTGAGGATTCACCATCTTGTTCCAAATCGTCCTCAATAGATTCATGATCTCTTTTTTAATGATGAGGTCTCGTTGATGACTGTTGATGTATGAGATCCTTGTGAAGTCATTGTTATTTCATGGGCTTCCTAATTATTTCAGAAAAATAAAGTTAATAAGAAAGAAATCTGAATAATTTAGAGAAATTTAAAGTTCAAATGAATCTTACATCAGCAACAGGCAAAGCAACGAATTCTCGAATGATATCTTGATCGCCAGTTAATAACTCGACCAGATGAGGAGTTTTGCTACTTTTTAAGTTATCTTCGGTAACACTTACCTTAAAAAGGTAAGTTTTCCCAACTAAGTCAGTAAGAGGTTGAGGCAGTAGAGAAGAATTATCATTGTCAAACTCATGTGATAGTGCAACAGCCGAGACCCCAACCAATTGCTCAGCCATAGTATCAAAAATCAAAAACCTAGCATGTCCTCCGGAACCATCGGATATTTCCAAAACTAAGCGATACCTAATAATTTAGAAAACATGAATATTTTAGAATCTCAATCATATATACAGAAGTAATCTACATAAATTATATACAATTTAATTATAACCTTTGGATGACGTCTGATACATCACTCTTGCAACCCTTCTCGCAAAAATACAATGGGGGATTAGGATCATTGTCTTGTATTGGATAAGGGGTAACGTTTTTGTTGCAAGCCTTGCAAGAGTCATAAAACCATAACTTGTATGTTTCAACGGACTCCACAATACCGATGATTACACACTTCTCAATATGTGTTATTTAAACAAATTAACAAAAACAAATAAAATTCAAAAGTATCCCATTGCAAAGTAGTTAGCCCAAAAACAATTAATATAACAATTTGGAATTATAGAGTACCTTCATACTATAAATAATATCATTTATAGTTTTCTTTGGATTGAGTTTCAAAAACTCATCACGTAATGAGATGGTTTTTTTGGTTGAGTCTGTTCGATTAGCTTCAAGAACAACATCATCCACGGGTAGCCTTCATAATTAATACAGATAAACATGTTAAAATACATATATTAAGAGTAAGCATGGTGAAGAATCTACATATACTTATACACATGTTAAAATTTATAAGGATACTTACATAGAGGAAAATTCGTCAAAATCAGGGCCGCGTGGGTTGAAAAAGATCTTGGTAGCATTGTACGTATTCGAAATAGCGACACCTCCTCATAAAGGGATAATGATCAAAGCTATGTATTCTCTTAACATATTAAGTTTTTAGTTAAACAAATTATTTTCATACTAACCTCTAAACTCTTTGATACACACAAGCTTTAAAAGGCATACGACCTTCTGTGACTTGTTTCGAAGTGCAAATTTGTGGACATCTTTAGCATATTCACCCCAAAGTGTGCATGTCAACTCTAAAGCACTTGTGAATAAAGGAAAAATAATTAGACAAACTCTAACACTTCTCTTTGCTTGTGCTAAAAAAATTAGTAACTTACGATGTATCTCGAAAATAGATTTCAAGTTTTGAATTAAGCTTGCCCCTGGCTTTGATTTCATTCAATTCGCCAAAACCCACAACTTGCCTAACGACATCTGTTTAAACCGTTTGTCATAAAAGCAAGACTAGCATAAAACTAAAATTTAGCAACAATTTATCAAAAGCATATATTGACATCTTACCAATCATAAAACTTGTATCCAATCTCCTCTCTAATATATCTGAAAAACTTCTGACATACTTGTTTGGAACGTGAGGCGGAAAATCATCGCAATTGGATACACCGGTTGTTCGCAGAAAGTTTAATTTGAAAGTAATGTCTGTGGTTTTACATTCAGAAGTATATTCCACAAGATAAAAAGTATCAAGTACCCTTGATTCACCTTCCACCAATTCACCAATAAATCGCTTGAGCAATCCATCGTCAACAGATGCAAAGATTCTCGTTCCCTATATGAAATTTATAAAGTTTTAGAATTATAAAGATGCCTAACATATATACGTATGTATGATGGACAAACAAAACATATAATAATTTGCAAAATAACTAACTTCTTCATCAACGAAAACCATTTGTAGAGAGTTCAGTTTTCCATTTTTGAAATTTTTCCATAGTCGTAGGATATGAATCCTTAACTTATACCTTTGCAATGCTGGGTTAATACCTGAGATCATAACTTAGGGAGATGGTTTCATGCGATTAGTAGTCATTGTAAAATTAAATCGAAGAGATCGAGTAAGAGAAAGTTTCTTTAAGGAAGTGCAAGTTTGAATTGTAGATGGGTTCTATGTGTTTTGGCTTTATTTATACACGTTTAGTTCATTTGAAGCTAGTATTTCCAAATCCTAGAATGAATTAATTTTCTATGTTTATGATTATGATAATAGAAAGTATATAATTTTGTCAATATCGTAAGATTTGCTTAACATTAATTTAATGAATTACTGTCAATATATTAGGGTTTTTCTATTTTAATGGAACTTAAACATTATCGTTAACTCTTTCCTATTTTATATCCAATTAACATTTATTTATTTTCTAAATAATCATTATGAATTAAATAAAAGTTTAATATATTGTAATGTTTAAAAGCATAGCCTATTTAGTAAGCGATATGAGCTTTTGTTTTTTGTTTTTGTGTTATTCGATTTATAGGCTTCAGATTTTGATTAATTATCTTTTTTTCATTAAGATATATGGAGCAATTGTATTAATACATATATGGATGAAAATACGCAAAGAAAGAAATTAAAGTACGAATTTCAAATAACTCTTAAAACACTAAAAAGGAACAACATTTTAATTTTTAAGGAAAATACTCAAGAAAAAAAAAACAAATACATGGTTAAATAAAATAATGCGATACAATATTCCAAACACTTATTGGATTGGTCATAGAACCCGAATACAACAAAGTAGAAAACATTTGATGAAGAAGAAACGGAGAAGACCATTGACGTGCTTCAGAAAAAGCAGCAATGTATTCGGAATCATCATCAACCAAACCCAATGCATAGCATGCTTCATTGAACGTAGGGCGAAGAACTCTGTGAATTGTCCTTAGATCTGAATATGAAGATGGGCCACGAAAAACCTTCAATAAATTTCTGAGATAATGAAGCCCATCAGCATTAGAAGGACAATGACATATAAAAGTATGTGCTGGTCTTCGACGTAGACGTAGGCTCCATCTACGATTAGCACTATCCCAAACCCAACATGATGCAAATTCAGAATATAGATATAACCCTGCTTCGGCATAAGTCAGGCGCTCATTGTCAAATGAATCATCAACAGATGGAGGAAGATGAGACGACAACATCCGAATCCAAAAACAAAAAAACAAAAAAACCTAAAACGTAATATAAGAGAGAAGAGGAGAAACCTTGAAGGTTTGGAGTTTATGTTAATAAAAGTGGTCTATATATAGCAAAACATATAGGGGTTTAGTTTTTTTTTTTTTAAACGTTAAAGTAGCCGTTTTTCCTTTTTTCTTGTTTTGCGAAAAATTGGCTAAAAACCCTAACGTTTACGGTTTAGTATACTATAAACCGTCCTTAACCTTGGCGGTTTTGTATAATAATAACCATAAAATCGAAAATTGGTCTAAAATTAGTACAATTTAAGTGGATTGTACACATCATCAAAGCTAGACGAATAAAAATACAACACATAAGCCATCGATTTTCAAAAAAGGGTATAAACGTCATTCCGCAGCCGAAACTCGTTGTGAGCGCGACACCTAAGCAAATCACTACACAAATAAGTATATAGATTAGACTTTTGTCACTTTTTGACAAAAATACCCTTTTATTATTTTTTTATAATTGAAAATAAATATTTTTAAATTTCTAAAAAATTCGAAAATATCAAAAATGGAAATACAAATATATTCGATAATCATTTTAGGAAAGATTGTGATTTAAAAAATATTTTTTTATTTATTCTACAAACTTAGAATTTGTTTTCTATTGTTTCCTCTCTAATCTACGAAAGGTAGATTCGACATTCTATTACTTGTTTTGCCTTCTACGGTCCCTCTAGAATACGTTTTCTACAACTTGTTATGTATTCTATAGATTTTGGATTACGTATTTTACATTTAACAATATATTCTACTTTTTAAAGAATATAAGTTCTGTAACTATGTCTTTGTTCTATGGAATGTAGATTTCCTATTCTAGGAAGTAGTTAACAAAATCTGAGTAAATCTAGGATCATGGGTGATCTTAGTATATATCCAAAAAACTGAAAATATTTATGGAAAATATTCTTTTTCATTTTTTTCTACGTTTTTTCCCTTTTTTCCTTCTTTTTCTTCTCTTTATCGACTTTTTTGTTGTTCTCTTTTCTTCTCTTCATCGACGACAGGTTTCACGATTTTTAAAAAAAATCTTCTCTTAACGATGTTTACTCTATCGCAAATATGATGCATGAATATGTATCGACTGGTGTATGGAAGAGTTCGTATATCAATAAGGGCTGGGTTTTTGTTATTGATGAATGCAAAAGAGGTAGATTACTAATTTTGGAATCAAGTAAATCAATAATGTTTGGATTTTACGTCCTTATAGTCCTATGTAAATCTCTTTTTACACTTTTAAGGTCCTATTATTGATTCTATACGTTCTTCCTCTGTTTGTTTTTTCCAAGAGAGAAGAAACTAATGTTGATGATAATGTAAAATAACTCTGAAATTGAAACTTGTGCTTCACATTGAACTGGTTTGAGGTAGTCTCTCTCTTTGGATCTTCACGATCTGATTTGAGCTTCTCTCCGAATGTAATCATAAGAATGGTAATCAGATTTTCAATTTGTTTCAGTTCAAGCCAAGACATAAGAATCGTATTCATATTTTCTTTAAATAGGCTATGGACAAGTGGTATCGGTAGATTCGATGTAGACATGTTCAATGTTGTTCTGCGCGAGTCAGAACATCAGATTCCAACTGATCTTGTTATCCTTGATTCCAAAGTTCACACACAAAGCATATATTACACACAAAAAAAAAAAAAAAACAGAGTGTGGAGATTGAGAGACTAAGGATCATACGACTTTCGATCTAAGTTGATCAGCAAGGGAAGATTCCAAGTGAGACAGAAGAACTGAGAGACATTACTTATGATGACAATAGGACTAACAGCAGCGGAAATAAAAAATGATGAGCTTTACGATGATAAGTACTTGTTACTCAAATATATCCCGAGCAGCGAGTAAACCAGGGATTCCAGACACAAACAGCTCGAAACAACTTCAATGAATCTGCTCCAAGATTTGATTTCCATTAAAATATATTTGTATGTACAGAGTATTTTCTTACAAAGAAGATTTCACGGTAGTTGAATGTCTCTGACACCAAACTAAAAAGGTCATAATGTTTTCGCTTTGATTATTTGGCAGAAGAATTTTTCACTCACCAGGAAGGATTCCCTCTTTCTGAATACTGACCCAGTCCCAATTTTCCCTCCATGGGAAGTCAATCATCCTAGACAGACACACTGAACTTAAGTGTCAACACTTGTGCTTTAGAGCAATTCACCAACGGCACTTTTGAAGGTGGAATCAAAACATTCTTGTGATCTTCAATTGAGTGATCATAACCAAAACCAATAATACTCAAGTTTGATGTTCTTGATACTTTTCTTTAATGCTCTCGACTCAGACTCTCGAGGGCCGGGTTCCAAACATCCAACTTTTATTATCCACCAGTGTTCAGTCCAGGCTCTTGGAAATAATTCATCTCTAGCTTGCGAATTTGGCAAGTACTAAGTGCTTCGTGGATCATCCTGTAGGTAACGAACAAACAGAATCCTACTATCATACTCTTTTAGTTTGATGTTTTGTGCTAAATCGGGAGAAAGGCTAATTCTTGCCTAACCGATTAGTGCCCAAACAATTTAGTTGTACTAAAACATAATAAATTAAAATTAACATATAATTATGCCAAAGAGAATATTGGATGATACACCATAATGAGATAATCTAAACTGTGAATTCTTTAAAAACATAATCAATTAACAGAGTCTGTTGATAGGATAGATTAAGGATTGATCAAACGACGTTGGAACTAAGTTGATCGGCAAGGAAGTGATGCTTCCCTCTAATCTGACGTAAATACCGTTCCAATAGGTCTAACTCGTCCTGGAGATGTTCTTCATGAAGGGCTTGGAGTTGTGAAGGATTAGCAACTACAGCTGAAACACAAAAATAAAGGACACATTTGTAAACTAAAATTGATCAATAATGCAAGTAAATTGAGAATGGAGAGTGGGTCAATACCGATATTAGAATCGATGAGTAACTTGCAAAACTCTCAATCACTGGAATCGACAAGGGCTGAAGAAACCCTATGAGGAAAAGTAATTGCAAAGAAGATGAGCAAGTAGATCGGCAACACAAACCACAAACACATAATTTAATCAAATTGAAGACTAAAAAAACACTTACCCGATGGAAATCGATGAGCGATGAGGATGAAAAGAGGAGGGAGATGACGGAGAGAGGTGGTCGGAATGATGAAGAGTAAAGAAAGCAGAGGAGACAGAGGGCGAAATCGAATGGATTTCACTCGCCGGAGACTGACGAAATCGGAGGACGAACCGTGGAGGACGATGGAGGACGAAATCCTCCGGATTTGACTGGGGTCGGAGGACGAACCGTGGAGGACGATGGAGGATGAAATCCTCCGAATTTCACTCGCCGGAGACTGACGGAGATCCCGGAGAGTGACAGAGATGTCGAAAAGGGCTGGATTTTTCTCGACGGAGATGTCGAGAGGAGATGAAAAGAAAAGGTTATTTTGAGGAAAAAAATTAAAACACTATCTATATTGTTTCTTGCAGAAAAAAAATTAAAAATATCTTTGTGTATATTGCATTTCCTTTTTATGTCACCAATTATATAATTTTCATCTCTTTTATTTTTATTTTATTTTTTAAAACAATTATAATTAATAATTTAAGGGTAATGTAGGAAAACTATTAATCTAAATTCTAATGGAACAATTCTTAGATAAAAATGTCCTAAATTTCCAATTATCTTTTATAAAAACATAATTTTTGTTTTTTTAATGAAATATCAAATTGTGAACGCAAACATAATTTTTGTTTGTCTTGCTATCAAGACTCAGCAGCAATATCGGCCGAATGAATTCGTAAACTATCGCATTTTCTTGTTTGAGTTTTTTGTTGGTTTAGAAACTTTATCATGTGTGTAATTAGGGTTTTAGGTCTTATCTATTGCAACTTGTATAAAAAGGTACTTTTAAACATATATACATTACTTTCACAACTTGATCTATGTACATCGAATTGATATGTTGTAATCAAAACTCACAAACACACAAGATTCAAGAAAACGAATGAATGGAATGGAATGGAAATAGATTTATTTCTCATAAACTATAAATCGGTTTTGGTCCGGTCGATAACGGAGAGGGAATGTCTTCCGGCGCACGGACAGGCTTCACCCACCGGCCGGTCTGTTTGTTGAGGATAAGACCCTTATGTGCCACTTGGTACCAACATTCAGGTATTCTTAGATGATCCAACAACATGTCTGTGCTCTTGTTTACAGACGCAACGTCTCTCCTCGCGTTAACCCTAAACCCTGATTTCTTCCGGTGGAAGCCATCCAAAACATGGAGATACACCTCGAGATTATGAGACCCCGCTAAGTCCGAATCACGTTTTACGTAAGGTGAGCTGAATACGTCGAGCTTAAGCTGCGTTCCGACGTGCCTGTAGACCCAATTGAGCCTCGAAGTTATCGGGTTGAGTTTGTTTAGAACCTTGTTGAACACGATACCAGGAAGCTTAGGTACAATGTCTTGCTTGTTCACAACGCGTAACACCTTAACACCTAAATTGTTTAGCCTTTCTTTGAATGCCAAGTTACCTACTCTCGGCGCGCCAAAGGAGATCACAGAAACGTTACCAGATAACGCCGGAACATCTCTCGCCGCCTCGTAAGCGTTCATAAGCGCCAATGCGCCGCCAAGGCTATGACCGGTCACGGTTAGGCTCACCTCTTCGCCTCTATCTTTAAAAAACTTCACTAGCCGTTTCACTTCCTCCATCGTCTGCTCAGATGCACTCTCTTTATTGTACCTTGTGAGTTCGCTTTTCGAGTTGTAGATACTGAAAAAACCGCTTTGCACCTTGACAACGTTCTTGCCATGTTCTCCTTCACAATCGAACGGCTCTTTACTCGTTCTAAGATCCATGAACCACTCCGTGGGAGTCACGGTTCCACGCCACGCCACAACTATGTCTCTCCGACCGATCCTCAACGACTCTCTGTCTCCACTCACCGCAACAAACCCCATCCAGTTCGAGTCTTTGCTCCATGTCTCTCCCAAAGCCGAGCTTAAGAACCACTGAGGAACATAAACATGAGACATCGCGTAGATGTATTTGGTTACCTTGTAACCATGTCTGGTTAAACCAAGCTCCTCGAAGAGTTTGTTCCTGTTGTATCTACAGCTTCCGCAAAACTCGGACAAAGGATCGAAGTCCAGTGAATAATAGACTGATTCCACGAATTCTCCATATTTGGTTATTTCTCTCCTCAGCCATGGATGCAGAGGATCAAGAAGATTCTCCCAATTTTTGGCACCGTGAAGCTCACGCCACATCTTGGATATGTTTTCCCTTGGAGACGCAGCTGGAGTCATCAGATCGCCGCGGTCTAGGAAATCCGCTGCTGAGTATTTCGGAAGCTGAAGTAGATACGCCAGCGATTTGGTCGAGTCGTTGGAGATCTTGCAGATCTTCCGGGCCACTTGAGCTAATTCTTGTTCTTGATTTCGTGATTTCACGTGTGTGAGGCGTTTTTTGGTTGACAAGAAACCTGCAGGTAGATGTGACCTGACCCGGATCTTGATAGACTTCCATGTCAGCTTCAGCTTTTGCTTCAATCTCCAGGACCGTTTTGTTCCTATTCTTCTTAGCTTTCTCAATGGAGTTTTGATCGGTGACTTCTCCAATTCTGAGTTTATTGATCGGAGAATTCAGACTTTTATTTTTGTTAAAAAAATATGATGTGTTAGCAAGAAGGAGATCGATGTGCTTTGGAGTTGATCTCTATGTGTTATATATATGAAGAAATTGTATATGATCACACGCGCATATGTAAACTTCTGGGTAGATTCTCAAATGCATAGACGAAGAATAAATGTTTGACCCGGTCCAATTTATTACGTTGTTTGCTCGGTACGGAAGTTGATTGCCGGTATAATACTCGGTTTTAGTTTTATATGCGAGTAAGCGCAAGTGGTTGCTAATAGAATCGGAATCCCGGTTCAGCTATACCAGATCCAAGAACTCTAGGTAAACTTAATTTTCTAAATCTTCACTTGGAAACTAATGTTTAAGTCAAAACACATCTCTAGTTTTCTCAATTTAGCTGGTCAAAGTAATAATAAGAGGACATGTTGACAATTTCTTACTATATATTGTTTGGCAGCTTGAGGTTGAATAATTTCCGTATGCTGCGTCGGCTTTTGCGTTAGGTTATATAATTCCAATTTTCCTTCTATAATTACGGGTCTACGTTTGATGTTTGACAACTTATAAATATTCGGTATTCCTTTATTTTTTTATTTTTTTTTGACAATTTAGATAATCCGGATCCGAGGAACTGTGATCACCGATCAGTGGGGATTCTGTATCGTCCTCTGCAAAGAACTGGAATCGCCGATACTGAAGTACTGTGCATCGTCCAACATCACTGACTAATCATAGGATCTGAAGAGACTATGTAAAAGCTTATGTGGCTAACCCAAATCGAACATAGGTGACAAAAGTCTATATAGACATTCTTTTACCAATTGAAAAATGCGGTTTGGTTGGTATTCCTTTATTGATAGGAACATTTACGTAAAACCCAAAAAAACATCTGAAAATAATTGTTCTTGGCTTGTTGGAAAAAATAAGAAAAATACACACATATCTCGTTATATATTGAATAAATGTGCGTTGATTAACTTGGCCTGGAGTTTTATGTATATTAAAATATCAGACCAACCGGTTTAACATCATTGATCTTTTTTAATTCGGTGAAAATTAATCATTAATTTTGGAGTTGCCGGAAATATTAAATTTCTATTTTTATTTTATTTTGTTGTTAACATCTTAATACAAGCTAGTTGAATTTTTCATTTAAAAATACAATGATAACGTGGAGTTCAAGTAATTCAATAAGTTGATTCGTGGATAAGAATTTTAAGCTATACTTAAAATAAAGGAATGACCATATATAATTCACAAGAAGATAAAGAATTGACTAAGCTCCAATGTGTTCCTCACGCCTTCACGGCAAGTTCGTCCGCACGTCAATGGCTCAAGAAAATGATATCCTTCCCATTTTACCCCTGTGTCGTGAAATATTTACGAAATTACCACTAGCCCTACAGTGTACTGTATACACTTGCCTTTCCGAACGACCACTAATGTGTGGTTTTGAACATTATAACTGGTTTCAACCGTAATTGAGAAAGAAAGAAAAAAACATTTTCGAAATGTTAAATTCAAAAAAAATGTTTGGAAATTGCAAATGAAAAAAAAAAAAATTGTTTCGTTTTTGGATAATTGTACGTACATTGGCAAAACAAAGAGCATAAAAGAAATAGATAAAAGCAAACCAAATATTTAAGCTACCAAAGTCGTAGAGGAGTCTTCTTAACTCGATGCCATTAGTACTACGAAATGAAACGATGTCTTGGGGATTAAAGATCATCTTCAGTGATCGAATGTTCGAGACTGAGACTGCAACTAGTGCAGATTCGACAACCATAATTCTAGTTACAAAATTCGAGGTAGTAAAGCATTCACCTTGGGGACGGTCTATGATCAATGGCATTGATGACATATCTGAGTGTTAGCATTGTTCTCCTCGGGCTTCCAGTTAAAAAATTTCCAATATTTAGTGAAATTTTACGCAGTCTTTCCACTACAAAAAAACAGGCATTTTGCAATGATTTTTTGCGACGATTTTATTTTGTTGCAAATTGCAATCGTTTTTGCGACGACTTTACGACGATTCTTAAAGACGTCGTAAAATCGTCGCAACATGGGGACGAAAAGTTTCGTTGTAAAATCGTCGCTAATTAGCGACGATTTTACAACGATTACCGACGACATTACGACGATTATCAAAATCGTCGTAAAATCGTTGTAATTTAGCGACGATTTACCGAGGTTTATATAAAACGTTGTAATATCGTCGTAAAATTACCCACGAATTAGCAATGATTATTATAATTTGAACTTTACATCGATTTCCCAACGATTAATCAGTTAGGTGAGCACGTTTTAAGTTCACGGTGTTCGGTTAGGTAAACATGTTTAATGTTGTTGTAAAGTCGATGTAAACATTTTTAGATTCGTTGTAAAATCGATGTGAAATCGATGTAAAATCGTAGGTAATTCGATGGTAATGAAAATAAAAATCTATATATAGTGGCCAACTTCATAATAAAAATTTCATATTCAAAAACATTTAAACTTCTTTCTGACCAACAAAAAATGTCAATATACGAAATTAGAAGATGGATGTATAATCGTCTTGATTCAGAGGGATCGCTAACAAAGGAGTTCAGTGATGGGGTGGAGGGATTCATGCATCAGGCAGGAAGTATACATAATACGATTATAAGTGGTAAGATGTATTGTCCTTGTGCCAGATGCTTGAATAGGAAATATATCATTATCTCGAAGGTGTGGTCGCATATATTAAATAGAGGGTTTATGCCGCATTACTATATATGGTATTATCATGGAGAGGGTCATGGGGGAAATGCAGCTAGTAGTAGTAGCAATTATCAAGCATCGAATTTTGATGAGTCAAATAATTTTAATCAATTTGATGATCATGCGGAGCAACATGGTGAAGATAATGATAGGATTCATGAGATGGTAACGGATGCATTTCATGAAACCGTAAGTACATTTGCACATGATCATCATGATGAGGAACCCAATCTAGATGCAAAATTTTTTTATGATATGCTAGATGCTGCAAATCAGCCACTCTACGATGGATGTAGAGAATGACATTCTAAATTGTCGTTGGCGGCTAGGATGATGACTATTAAAACTGATCATAACTTAGCTGAGGTTTGCATGGATGATTGGGCTGATTTGATTAAAGAGTATTTGCCAGAGGACAATTTAGCTGCTGAAACTTACTATGAGATACAGAAGCTGGTTTATAGTATTGGGTTGCCTTCTGAGATGATAGATGTATGTGTTGACAATTGCATGCTTTTTTGGAAAGATGATGATAAGTTGCTGGAATGTCGATTTTTCCATAAGCCAAGATATAAGCCGCAAGGTACTGGTCGGAGTAAGGTACCGTTCCAGCGGATGTGGTACCTTCCTATAACTGATAGATTAAAAAGAATGTATCAGTCTGAGAGGACAGCTGCATCGATGAGATGGCATGCAGATCATTTGCAAACAGATGAGGAGGTTACTCATCCTTCAGATGCAAAAGCGTGGAAACACTTTAAGACGGTACATCCAGACTTTGCTAGAGAGAAACGTAATGTGTATCTTAGTCTTTGCACATATGGATTTAGTCCATTTGGTATGTCTGGTAGGAAATATTCTTTATGGCCAGTAATCCTAACGCCTTACAACCTTCCCCCATAATTCAAGTTATAACTCGGTTTATTTTGTTCCTTGGGTTTTCAACATCGTTATCGCTTCATCTTGACACTATGAGCTAACAAATTTACGGTTATGTCGATGGATCGAATTTCGTTTTGATTTTTTTTGTTTTTTCTAAAATTTCTGGTTGTATTTCATTTAAGGGAACGATACAATAGATGGAAAATGATAAAAATAAAAAAGCCATTACAGCGAGTCTTCGAAAATGAATTCATGAAGGTGAAAAGGGAAGAAAAAAAAAACGACAAAGAAGCAACAGAAACACAAGGAAAGCCTAAGAAACCGGCTGTGAGACAAGGAAGATAAAACCGAAGCAATCCAAAACGAGAAAGTAGCAATCACGTGCCAAAGCACGGACCATCTCGTATTTGCCGCATCTCAAAGAACTGGAATTCACAACATAGTTGCCACTAGCATCCCATCTTTCCGAGGCATGTACCCTAACCACCGGAAGGAGATACATACAGCTTCTCCAAGAACTGATGCGATCTCTGGAATGCGTAGCGGACTAAATAGCAACTGGTGACAAAGAAGTCTGAGCGGTAATTGGAGAAGTCACTTCCGACCACCATTCCCGTAGAAACCAAAGTCTCCATTGGGACCAACCTCCACAGTTACAACCTAACCGCACATCAGACCGTTGCCTCAACAATACACATCTCGAGACGCTCCACCATCTTCACCGAAACAAATCGGAGCCCTCACTAACCGAGACCAAGACCAAATTATGTACCTGTTGAAACTTGCCGAGAACGAGAACACACACCAACCGCGAAACCCAAACCACACCGGTGAGTAGACGGCACCAGAGCTTCTCCGACGAAACGAACCGAAAAACCGCCGTTGTGCCACCCGCCTAGAGCTACCGCTGAGAGACACCGATGGTGGAGCCGCGCACGATGGGAAGACGAGAGCCACCCCTCCGAGGCTAGCCACAAGACAAACAATTCACACCAAAACCTTAGAAAGAACCCGTCCCCGAAGTCCAAATCACCATCGTCGGAATCGAGGAGAGCAAAGCCTTAATCACCACCACACCTCCGCCTCAGGAACACCACTAAAAGAAAAACGAGGCGGAGAGGGACTTTAAACGGGAGGGAAACGCCGGTGAGCACCAAGGGGAAGAGAAAATGCCGACAAAGAACGAGGCGGACAGAGGAGAGGCGCATCACCACGAGGGAGACAGCCTTCCACCACCGCAACCCCAGCGATGCCGCTGAGGCCCGCCGCCGTCGATCGCAGGAGAACCAAAGAACTACGTTATGTGTGAAATCTTGAAGGAAATCTTCCTTTTATTTCGTAGGTCGGTATTGATAGGCTTGAGACTGGGTAGTTGGGCTAATTTTAATTCCAACCGGGTTAAACCGGGGAGTGCTAAACTCACCTCCAACAAGAACCACGCCGGAGCCAGAGAAACTTCACCTCGAACCCACTTCCGAACCGATGGCCAAACACCACTACAAACCTATCAAAAGTAAGAGGAGGACACCGGGGTCCCTCCTCCGGCGACAATGAGCCACCACACGCGCCGGAAAGAAAGATCGGAGGAGTTGAAGACTGTCGGCAAGAAGGAGAGAGAAAAAATTAGCATCACCTCTCAAAGGCAAGAAGGAGAAAGATGATATCTTTAAAAAAAACTTATTTTTGATTTTTGATTCCATGTTTTTTTTTTGTCATGGAACCAATTCCATAGATTATGCTTTATGTAAAACCTAAACCTGACCTGATGAGCCTTTGAACATAACAAAAACCGAAGCCTCTATAGAACATCCTTCCAATCCGGAGACTGTCCGCAAAGCACAAAGGGAACGCATTAGAATTTGTGCGTAGCAAAAACCATTGACAGAACATAAATTTATTTTGATAAATGGGGTATCGCACATGTTACCTTTTTCTTTTTAATGAAACTGATAAAGACACCACATATCATATTCACGTTAAATGGTAATATATGAGGGAATAATATCTCATGCATATGAGAAGTTGAAAGGTGGAAGGAATTTTAGTAATATATAAATGATATGGATCAATTTATTCATTGTTAATTGGTTAATAGTTGGAACTTATAATAAATTTATATTTAATATAGTATCAAAGTCCGATTCACGCTGTCCAACCCGATCCATAATCGATTGGTCTCATCGAAATGGACATGACCCAAAATTGATCATATCGATCCATGACCGAAGATAGCGAGATCAATAGCCAAAGAGTATCATCTCGAAGGGACGTATTAGAGAATAATATCTCATATCGGAAGTTAGAAAATATATTAAGTAATATATAAATGATATGAACCAATCCACTTATTATCAATTGATTTTGAATTAAAAACACTCATATTTAAATATAATATAGTGTAAATTTCATCCCACCGTAAAAATTATCACCTCACCTTTGAAATTATGAAATATCTTTGGGAGATGCTCTTACCCTAATCTCTGCTAATAACCACCTAAATGTGCAAAGGCAACAATCAAATTCCTCCTCAATAAACGCAACGCAACGTTGGTTTTATTTATCTTCCCAATTTCAAACAAAATGCCCACAAAAGTATAAATGGGCCTGATGTGAAGCCCAAAATAAAAGAAGTTTCAGAACAAAATCTGCGGTGTGATATGAACACGACAGCCTTATCCAGAGTTAAAATCCACCAATAGCCACTCGACGCGTCAGCAAGAAGTGACCAAAACAGAATCCATTTCTGTGATCGCCAAAGCCACACGATGATCCTTGGCTAAATCATTTTAAAGACAAGACGAAGAAAAACTGCGAAAATAAAGAATAAAGATCGCACAAGAAAATAATAGATTTTTCGATTTAACTAAAACGTTAAGAGTCGAAGAAACATGGCCAGCACTGTGATGACTACACTGCCTCAGTTCAATGGCCTTCGAGCCTGCAAGATCTCTTCAGCTCCTGTTCAAGGCATGGTTAGTAGTTTTCATTGTTCTTAATTTAGTTTTTAGATTTTAAAATGTGATTTGATCTTCAATACACTTAAGAAACGTACAAGCATTAATTAATTAGTAAAAACAAATAGATTTTTTTTTGGGGTATATTTTTGTCTTTGATTTTTATATATTTTCATGGCAGATTCATTGAAGAATTAGTTATCATATTAAAGAAAAACCAAGTTGTAATTTAGTATCAAGTTTATGATTTATCACATTTCAAAATTAATCTTGAAATGTTTTTTTTTTTTTAAATCTCACAGGCAACTGTTCAGCCCATGAGACGCAAGGGAAATGGAGCTTTGGGTGCAAAGTGTGACTTCATTGGGTCATCAACAAATCTGGTAACTAAACAAATAAAATGAAATGAATTTATAAATTAAGTTTAAGCAATAATTAATTAAAAATGAAACGAACTTTAATCAAGTTTAAGCAATAACTAAAGTACTTTGATTAGATAATGGTAACGTCGACGACCCTGATGCTGTTCGCGGGGAGGTTCGGACTTGCACCATCAGCCAATAGGAAAGCGACAGCTGGACTCAAGCTGGAGGCACGTGACTCGGGTTTACAAACGGGTGACCCGGCCGGGTTCACCCTCGCCGACACGTTGGCTTGTGGCACCGTTGGTCATATCATCGGCGTCGGAGTTGTACTTGGCCTCAAAAACATTGGTGCTATTTAAAACTTATTAAAAAGTCTCTTTTATCTGTATTTGTAAAATTTGTAGATTTTAAAAACAATTTCTCAAGAACATGAGGGTGTGATCTAATGGATTTCACAAGTCTTTTATGTTTATAATGTTTGTATCGCATTATATTTATCTTCTCTTTAGGCTTTGTGTTTTTTTCTTCGAAACCTGGGGTTTTAAAAATCAAACTTTGCATTAGAGGAAACAAAAAAAAGGTTCTATGAAACCCTGAATTCATAGTTGTATCAAAAGTGTCTAACTTGACTTGGAACATATCGTCAAAGAATATAGAGATGTTCGATTGAGACTGAGAGACAAGCGAACCAAATTTAGGGTATATTTAGAGGGTTATTGGTAGATGGATTTGTGTAGAGTTTATTGATTTTCAAAGCGCGATATGTTTTCATCAAGCTCTAAAATGTTAATTTGACATTTTTTACTGTTTTTTTTGTTGGAATTCGTTTTTTAAGAAGTGGTGTTTACCACTTTTTGGTGGTTTTTTTTGTTGGAAACGACTGTCAGAATAATCGGATTTTGGACACGATGAAATCGTCGCCGTGAGCACTATAGACAAACTTCCATATAGTAACACATTTACACAGAGTTTAAACGTAGTTTCATTTCTCCATCATTTGAAAGTTTGAATTCTATTTCCTTACGAAATTAAAGTTCGAAACCTATTTTCCCACGAAATCAAAATTCGAAACATATTTCTCCACGAACCACAATTTAACTCGGTTTATTGTATACCAATCAAGTGTTAACCAAATAAAACCAAACTTAAACCTATTACAAACCAAATCAATGAATTTAACCCAAACTTAACCCAATTCTTAATTCTCATACCTGATTTCAATGTGAATCATCTTCAAAAACATCACTCGGAAATTCACATCCATGTCGATCTTCTTCTTCTCCGATTGTTGTCCGTCAAGCAAATCGCTTGAACACGAGGATCGAAGACTGTTACATAATCTCTGGCGACGATTGCATCGCCGTGAAAAGCGGATGGGACGAATACGGGGTCTCTTTCGGGATGCCGACGAAGCACCGCTTATCAAACGGAATCCGGTGTACGGAATCAATTACAGAGATATCGTAGCAGAGAAGGTTTCGATGGGTGGGAGGTTAGAAGGAATCTCTAGAGATCCGTTCACTGAGATTTGTATCTCGAATGCTACGATTTCTATGGCGTTGAGACCGAAATCGGACACCTTGAGGTTCTCGTTCTCGTCGATCAAGAGATTCTCCGGCTTAAGATCGCGGAGAAGAGGCTCTCGTTCCTCCCTAGCCGCCGTCTCCGAGGAAGAACGGAACGCCGTTTGTAGATCCCCTTCTCCATTAATGAGATGCCCACAAAACTTCTCTCCTCCAACGAGAATCACATAATCCTAGAAAAGGAAATGCGCCGGATTATTCTTTGTTGCCGGCAAACCAGAAAAAGCTGAGAAGTCGATGTCTCTGCGAGCGAATCGAAATTGAATCAATGTCGTTTTTTGCAGAGAGATTATCGACCGGAAATAGAATTTGTGATGGGGAAGGAATTGGAGGATATCAATGGAGAAGAAGAAGCGGTTATGGTTTCTGGGCAGTGAGACAAAGAGAAGATGAAATTCTTCCTCAACCTCTTAGTTATGTGCGAATTCCGATTAAGACTCTCGAGAGACTCATGAGCTCAATGAAAGGATGGCATTTAGGGAAAGAGATGTCCACAATCACAGGCGTGGTTTGATTCTTGGGTGAAGCAGAAGAAGAATTGGGATCAATTTTCTTAGATTATTTCTATTTCTATTTCTATTTCAATTTCAATTTCTTGAGTTTCAATTTCAATTTCGTTAGTTTAAATTTCGATTTCATCAGATTTTTTTTTTTATGAACTGGGATTGAAATTTTGTGGGTGAAGAAGAATAAAAAGTCTGGTGAAGAAGAAGAAGTCGGGTCGGTCGGTTTTTTTTTTGTTCGGTTTGGTTGGAATAAAGAGGTGTCGTTTAAATTTAGGTTACAAACCGTTCAAAACCGATATCAAACCGATATAACCAATATTCGTGGGCAAATAAGTTTGAAACTTTGATTTCGTGGGGAAATAAGATTCGAACTTTCAAATGATGGAGAAATAGAACTAAAGTTAAACTTTGGGTATATGTGTTATTATATGGAACTCTCAAGGGAAAATAGATCGTCAACCCTTTAAACAATCATAAAAGAATTTTATTATAACAAATTTTGAAAATCCAAAATATATACATAGTATTTTGAAAGTTATGTTTTATGAGTTAAATTGTTAAGAATTTATATCCCAATACACTAGATTTGAACAGAATTATTAAAATCCAAATTTTTTGAATAACAATGAATTTTGATTAGAATTTAATGGTCATTAAACCAATAATAATAGATTTATAAAAAATGTTATAATCCTTAAACGAATAACAGTAGAATTAAAAATATAAAAATCCACAAACCAATAACAGTAAAATCTTAAATTTTAAAAATCTTAGGAAATTAATCTCCCAATAACCCTCCTAAATTAAAATTTTATAAAGAAAACGCTAGAAGGAAGGGAATAAAGACATTCTGATCATTAGGATGTAAATTAGAATAGCTTTTCTATAAACTTTCAAAACTCAATTGCATTTATAGTAAAAATATTTTTGTTGGAGTTGAATAAATTTTACATTTAATTTGTTTTTTAAATATGTTAATAGAAAATGTATGATGTTAATAGCAATACGAGATAGGCCCAATCAAAATAAGGCCTAAGCTCATAATAAAATATATTAACAATTTTTCCTTAAGAAGCTTGGAAAAGACTTCAGTGTATTCGACGCATGTGAGAATCGATCGAGTATCAAAGAGTAATATTTCATAGTATTTTTTTTTTTTTAATTAAAGAGTGCATGCATGTGCGAACATCTGGACTCAAACTCGGATCAAGCGTCGAGGCGTTTCTAAGATGTTAACGAGGAATAAAAAAACCTTTGGCCATTATGTAATAAATTTTTAGTCTGAAACGATTAGAAGAATTGTATATATAACTGAAATTGGAACCCAGAAAATAAGTCAACTAAATTGAATCCGACAAATGTTTTTTTTGTTTATTTGGAATTATTACTATCAAAATAAAGAAAAAGGACAAAAATTTGTCTGAGAACTGAGAAGAGCATTCAAATCGAAAGAAGGCATTGCCACAAATGAAAAGCGAAGAAGTTAAAAAGAAACTTCCACGTGTGTGACTGTATCGTAACATTTTAGTTTCTCGGATCCTTCTCTCATAGTGGACCAATTAGTTTGAAATACCATGTAAAATATTTGCATTCAAAAAAAAATTGCATTCAAAATTATGGAGACCTTGTATTTGTCTGCTGCTCTGATGTGTATTACAAGTTGAATTATTCTCCAATAGTGAAGTGAATACATTATTATTATTATTTTGTTGGAGATAACCAATTTTAAGAAGTTTCAAAAAGTATAATAAACTAGGATTTAACCCGCGCTATAATGTAATTTTTTAAAATAAATTGTTTGAAAATTTTAAAAAATTGATTTTATCTGAATTTTACAATATATCTAACTAATGATTATTATTATGAATAAAACTGTTAATTTATAATAATTTATCTATTTAACCCATTTTGCAGTGAGCTAAAATATTATTCGGGTTAACCCGCAAAAACTTATAATCTTAAAATTATAACTCTAATATGAATCGTTAAATGACTCTAGTTTTTGTGGTTAGTCTACGAACTATTAAAAAAAATATAGTTTTCTTGTGTCTAACTTTTTATAAAATTAGTAAAATATTTTTTAACTTTTGTTTTGATATATATTTAAATAAAATATAATAAATTATAGTGAAAAATATAGCAAGATTTTGAATAGATTTTGTTTTTTAAATATATATGAATTGATTATTATTTTAAAATATATAGTATTAAAAATAGTTAAAAAATGAAATAATAAATAACATCTTTAATACAAAATATATATACTTTCCATATTCTAATCAATAATTTTAAAAGACTATTATATCTTTTCTTATTTCAATTATTCTTTGTTATTTGTAATGACATTTCATGTAATAACTTACAAAACAAAGTTCATTTTTAAAAATGTCTTCTTAAATAATATTATAGAGATGATGTAGTAGATGATACAATACATGGAAATATAATACTATATTAGTATCATTTTAAGATTTTTTTCTTTTTTTTAACAGAGGGATAATAATTTTATAAAAATGACTTGTGTAATTTACTATTTTTTAATCAAGTGCGGTTGGCTCAATCAGGGCCGGATCTGGGCAAAGCCCAATGAAACATTTGTCTTGGCCCCTATTTTTAACAGGCTCCCATAGAATATATCAATAAAAAAAAATTTATAAAACTAAAAAACAAAACCCTTGATCACGTTTCCTTTTTTTTTTTAAAAAAAGATCATGCTTCCATTTTTTTTTTTAAAGACCACGCTTCTCTTTTTTTTTTCTCTCTGACTCTTACATTTGAAATTTTTTTTTGTATGAAATGAATTAGTGGCCCCCATTTTTGTTTTTTTTTCAAACCCCCAAATTTTCAGATTCGGCTATGGGCTCAATCGACTGCTTCAACGTTATTGAACCCGAGTTCAAGTTCTAGTTCGAGTTCCAAGTGCTACATTTGGAAAAGAAATGATTTACGCTTGTCAACCCACCACAATTATTATCAAAAACTAGTCTCGGTTTCATAGACACTATGTGTCAAAATACAAAAAAAAAAATCAATTTAATTTGTTTAGTTAGGATCAGTTGTCGGATAGTCGAAGCATCCGACTAACCGTAGATGTTACAAATGTCCCTTATTTTTGTAAAACCCACTCGAGTAAACCAATTGAATGAACCTCAAGTTGTTCTTTCTTCAACATAAAAAATTACGGTTGACGCTCAAAACTTTAAACTTACAAAAGAAAATAAACCACCTCTTTTTGTTTACGGCATTGTTGATTCGATAAACACAAAGGTGAAACAGACGACATAGACTTCCCATCACAACCAATATCATTTTTATAGTCTAACATAGGCCTGAGACTTTTTATCCGAACCAAATCAAACTGAAATTTTCGGTTTTTGGTTCGTGTTCGGTTAGTAATAGTAAACCAATCGGAAGCATTCTTAATTGCATTTGGTTCTCGGTTTGGTTCAGAATTGAACGGTTAGCCCAAAAATAAAAAACCCTAATATCTATTGTTCTAACATACTAGTTTGTTAGGAATTTCATTGTTGTGTGGTATGGGCATAACAGCGTACCAGCAATATGATGGGGATTTAAATAAGTAAATTTATAGCAAAAGTGGAAGAAAATCTAACTATATGTTTTGAATAAAATCTAACCAAAAAATCTATTTTTCAAAAAAATATTTATTATAATCAAAGTGACAGACTGCCATTCTATCAAGAGGCAAAATAGTTTTATAAGGAATCTCTATAATATTATTTAAGAAGACATTTTTAAAAATAAAATATGTTTTGTAAGTTATTACATGAAATGCCATTACAAATAATAAAGAATAATTGAAATAGAAAATGATATAATTTTTTAAAATTATTGATTAGAATACGGAAAGTACGTATATATTTTGCATTAAAAATTTATTACTCTTGTGAGATGTTGCTGAACATCGAAAATCACATGCCCCCGGACACTCTTCGCAAAAAATATACAGCATTGTTAAATGGATAAAAAAAGAACGTTAATAGTTTGCTCGATATTTATCAGTTTGATCAAGGATTTTTTTTTTTTTTTTTGGTAATGTTGATAAAGGAATATTACCTCCAATAGTAAGTGAACCCTCTCCTCCTTCCTGCAAACAAATGATAAATATATGCAAACATTCCTCTTATTTCTAATATATTGATTTTTAAAGTTTTATGAATACCTTGTGGATTGGTTCTGATGGATTTTCTAATTCCTTTGCCTGAAAAAGAATTTGTAAACTATATGAATCTAATCGATTCACAAATTAATCTAAGGGGAAACAATTATATTTTTTTGCAATCTTACATTGGAAAATTGAGTAGCAAACAAAAAGTTAAATACAATAAAGACGGCAATGAAAAAAAAAAAAAAAAAATAAAAAAAAAATAAAGACGGCAATGAACTTAGCCATTTTCTTTTCTTAAATTTGTTTTTGTTGATGTATTTGTCTGTCAATGTTGAAATTATTTATAACCAATAATATCCCATATAGTAAAGCAGATGCCAAAATTATTTTTCTTACGTGTCGCAAGGAAAAGAAGTGTGAGATTTTCTTTTTATTGTTCATAGATATGAAAACTATATAGATAAACTTCAATTTAATTTGTAAGATACTATTGAAAATATCATTGATTACATATTCTAATTGAATGTTCTCAGTCAAAATATAAATAATATTTATAAATTCATCAATATAAAACTAAAATTCATCAATTAAAGTTTCTTTAAATCAATAATATATGAGTTATCTTGTATAATAAAATATCTTTTCATATTCTAAAAAAAACTATTATATTAATGGATAACAATTATTATGATAATGAAGATATATATCATAATATAATTATTATGAGAATTATAGAAATAAGTGATTATGGTATTAGAGGATATAATAGAGAATAAATAATTGATGATGTATAAATTTAGAGTGTAAAAAAATGATGTGACAGCTTAAAAAGAAAAGAAATTCTCCAATATATATATATATATATATATTTGTAATGTGGAATTTGATTTTATATTATTTAATCATATTTTTTATAATTAATAGGAATCTGTAGCTTAATGATTTGCATTAATATCATTATCGTGTCATAATCTGAATTCAAATTCTACAGTATATATATATATATGAATAGGTTGTAGACTAATTTTTTTATAATAATTGTTTTTAGATTTGAATATTTAATTATGAGATGAGATCACCACCTAGAGGTGAGAGCATGGCTTGAAGCTCAACTATATTGTAACATTCCGATTTTTGGTATATGCGGAGAGATTTATAAGAATTGATTTGGTTACTTATGTCATCAAAGTGCACTTATATTTTCGGTCATTTGTCCATAGAGAATTCCAGAGTTAAGCGTGCTTGAGGTGTAAAAATTTAAGGATGTGTGACCTACCGGAAAGTGATTCAATGTACTGTGTGAGTGAGGATAAAACACGGGGAAAGATCATGTGGTGATTGCAAGGTCAGTAATCAAGTCTTACGAGCCTCCCGGACTAGCGCACCGACCATGGGACGAGGGTGGGGCCCACATGCCGAGAAAGGGCATGGGACCCACATGTAGGGGCGGTCGGGGCGTTATAAGTGGTATCAGAGCCGAACCCAAAAACGTGTGTGGAGTCATGTGGGCTCACACCGTCAAGGGTAACAGTCTTGGTGCGCAACGAGGACGTTGCGCTCTGTGAGTGGGGGTGATTGTAACATCCCGATTTCTGGTATATGCGGAGAGGCTTATAAGAATTGATTTGGCTACCTATGTCATCAAAGTGCACTTATCTTTTCAGTCACTTGTCCAGAGAAAACTCCAGAGTTAAGCATGCTTGAACTGGAAAAATTTAAGGATGGGTGACCTACCGGGAAGTGATTTGCGATACTGTGCGAGTGAGGATAAAACACATGAAAAAATCATGTGGTGATTGCAGGGTTAGTAAACAAGTTTTACGAGCATCCCGGACTAACGCACCGGCCGTCGGACAAGGGTGGGGCCCACTGGCCGAGAGAGGGCGTGGGGTCCACATGTAGGGGCGGGCGGGACGTTATCTACCGGCACCTAGAGGCGAGAGCATGGCTTGAAGCTCAACTATATCTACCGGCACCAAGAGCAAAACCCCCACCTTCGTTGAGGGGTGACTTTTGTTCCTCGGACTTCTCTGTATTTGTCGATGCAGCGTGGAATGTCCATTCTCATAATGGTGGTTTTGGTGTCTGCATTCGCTCACAAGAGAGTCCACAAATTCTTACGGCTTCTTCTCAAGGAGCTACGTGACAACAACCCTCTCAACAGAAGTTTGGGCCTTGAAAGCGGGATTCGAGTTCGCTCGAAGTAGTGGATGTGAGGAGATTCAAATCTCCTCGGGATAAAGCGTCAATTTGGTAAATTCACGAGTCTCTCATAACGATATCGATGCAATTTTTGCCGATATCAGGGAATGGTCTTTTCATTTTCCTACTATCTCTTTTGATTTTATACCTCATATGTCTAATTGTGAGGCGGACGCTTTAGCCAAACAAGCCTTGTTTGTTTTGGACTCTGTTTTTTCACTACAATAATAAAGTAGGAGTTTGACCCAAAAAAAAAAGAGATGAGATCACAAAATCAAGGGAAATATATATATATATAATCATCCCATGTGGGCAGCAAGAACGAGTTTTTTTGGGGGTCAAATCCAGCAAGAATGAGTTAAATCAACATTTTCCACCTACTAACTTAGCCAAAATATGTTTTTAAGCAATGACTGCGAGTAGTAGTTAACTATATGCGTATACAATATGTTCTTCTTAATATTGTATCAGTTCCTTTTATATTATTTATTAAAAATCATTAGGTTAATGAAACAACAAAAATGTACGTGAAAAATAACTCATTATATATAATTATCTTACAGCTCTTTCAATCATTTTGATTAGAGAAATTACAATATAATTTAAATGATAAATTCATAATTAATAGGAATGTGTAGCTTAATGATTTGCATTAATATCATTACTAGGATTTAACCCGCGCTAATTATAGCGCGGAGTAATTTTTTTAAAATAAATTGTTTTGAAATTTAAAAAAAATATTTTTATCTGAATTTTACAATATTGCTAACTAATGGTTATAGATAAAGCTATCAATTTGAAATAATTTGTCTATTTAACCTGTTTTGCAGTGAACTAAAATATTATTCGGAGTAACCCGCAAAAATTTATAATCTTGAAAACATAACTCCAATATGCACCGTGAAAATGACTATAGTTTTTATAGTTAGTGTATAAACTCTTTTTAAAAAATAGTTTTCTTGTGTCGAACTTTTTATAAAATTAGTAAAATATTTTTCAACTTATGTTTTGATATATATTCAAATAAATTATAGTGAAAAATATAGCAAGATTTTGAATATTTTGTTTTTTTTTAATATATATGAATTGATTATTATTTTAAAATATATAGTATTAAAAATAATTAAGAAATTAAATAATAAATAACATTTTTAATGCAAAATATATAATTTCTATATTCTAATCAATAATTTTAAAATACTATTATATCATTTTCTATTTCAATTATTCTTTTTTATTTGTAATGACATTTCATGTAATAACTTACAAAACAAGTTAATTTTAAAAAATGTATTCTTCAATAATATTATAGAGATCGTGGTGACTCTTGCCGATGAGTATCATCATGTCTCTCAAGGTGGAACTTGGTCGTAGAGTGTACAGGGTTGTAGGATATATATATATATATATCACACAAAGGATAAATAAATAAAAAGGAAAAAAATATAGTTTATTAAAATTAAGCTCACCGAAGTATAAAAGAATTAGGTTTATAATAAATATCTAAACCTAGATAACACCTAATCCTAAATAAATATCTATCAAAATCCAAAGTCAATATTGGTTTTTGCTTTTTTGGTATTTGTAGATAAATTGTAGTTATTTATAATAAACAAAATTTCTTACCTCTTTCTTTAGTTGTCGATGTGGGATAAACATATTTAATTAATTGAAAATTTATTAGTATTATTTTTTGATTGATGTAATATTTGTATCATTTTTTAAATGATGTTAACAAAAAATTATAGATACATCGATTATCAAATTGATGTGTATTCATATTATTGTATCACTTTTATTAAAGTGATCCAAATTAATAAAAATTTGTATTATTTATGATTGAATCGATATTAAATTAACTAATATTAAAATCAGCTATCATAATTGATGTTAAGCTACATATTTCATATCGATTGTTAATATAAGTGATTCAAAATAATATCGTTTTATTTTGTGATATAATTTAAGTGATGTAATACACATTTTTTTGTTTGTAGTGATGGACCCTAAAACCCAACAAATGAGCTGATCTTGATTCGATCAGGTTAAAATGGAGGTGCGCAATCTACCTCCAACAATGGTTTTGGAAAACCTATTTTCTCTTTGTTGAAGGAGTGCATATGTGAGAAATGATGTCGAAGAACATATATTATTCCTAATAGGTTCTTTATCGTAATCGTGATTCATGGACAATACCAACATTTATTCATTATTTAGAGTCTTAATCCTATCATAAAACCATTAATTATAAACTGGTTGTGAGTAAAAAAACTATAATTGATCGGCATATAACGATCGATATATATATATATATATTTGATCATTGACCTCAACCCACAAAAACGAGTCTTCAACATCACCACTGAGCATACCACTTGGCTAAACTGCTACTATTGTTTAGAACACATACTATAAGGTAGGGAAAAATCGCGCTTTCATGTACGTAATATATGTTCTCTTAAGAACACCTTGTCAATATTGGATAGCTAAGTAAGACTTAAAATACTATAAAGTTGAATAGAAAAACCCGAATTGTCAAAATTAGAAGACATTTGAACCGATGCTGGATACTCGATTCGAACTTGTCTAGCAAATAAACCCAAAATCTAAACATCTTTTTGTCAAAAGAAAAAAATGTTTAATATTTTCGTTTTTAGTAAGATTAAAAATACTAAAAATGATAGAGAAACCCAAACTTAGTTTTTCAACAACATGCTTTATGTAGGATTGAATCCAGAGAGTGATATAACAACGTCAATATCAATAAACAACATGTTTTGGTGAAATTCGAAGTTGTAAAAAAATGTTTTTTTTTGTTTGGAACCACATAAAAGGAAAAAACATGTTTGTCGACAAATCATTTACATTACCTAGATTTTGATTTTGGTACGATATTATTACTCTATTATTTTTTTTTCCTTTTTGCATATTCATATTAAATGACAATAAGTTTTCATTAAATTAGGTGAATGATTATGAAATTTGTTTATTTGCGAAAATCACTAAATTGGATTCTAATCATGCTATTTTATTAATAATTTAATATACAGTATTTACTAAATAAAGTGCTATATAATCAGACTCATTTACATAACTTAGAGAAGAGATATATTAATAATTCATATTTTTTGTAAAACTAAATTATTTAGCTAATTTACCCGATTTGTTTTTTGTTTTCAATGTGAAAAAAAAAGTAGTGATTGTTACCTATGATTTGTATGAATGTTTTTGACTTTTCCGTATATATTGATGGATCTGGATCTTTTCATTGGAAGTTGTAAGCAGTGACGCATCGTTTTAAATCTCTCTCTTGAGAATAATAATCAGCGACTTAAAGAGAGAGAGAGAGAGCCATCTTGTTCTCCGGCCAAATGAGTTCATAAGATTCCGTTTTACGTCTTCCTGATTTCTCCAAATCTCCGGCGAAATCTCTCTCTCTCCTTCTCTTTGACTACCGAGGTTTCGTTTTCTCCTTTTTTTACCTATAAAGCTGGAGAAGTCTGTAGCAGTGAAATCTTAATCGAATCCATTTCGTGCTTGTTACGCCTTTTCTTCTTATTACTGTTCATTTCATGGTAGAGCCAGCGAGAAGCATTTTGTAGATTTTTTTTGTTTTCTGGGGATAGAAACTTGGAGTTATCATCTTCGATTGATGATATTTTCTTTTTCTCCTGCGTTTCCGAGAATCTATGGTTAAACCTGTTTTTTTTTTTTGGAGGGAGCTAACTTTTGGTGCTTGTCTCTGTTTTCCCTTTTTGATGATTCAGAGGATAAAAGTTTGCCTCCACTAAAATGATTATAGCTTTTCCACCTTTTTTTTTTGTTTCTCCTGCGAATATTTGATAATAATCTATCCACATCTTTTTCGTTGTTTCTCCATTTGTCCTCATTTGAGTACATAATCACAACATAATAATTGATTTCTTATGTTTCTCTATCTAAAAGTTCATTTCTCAGTTGTCAAATTTACTATGTTTCTTTTCTTTTTGCAGATTAGAGGATTGTGTGCGAGTAACTGGTGATGTGTAGTATCTGAGGGGTTATAAACTTGGAAGCAGGAGATCTTTTTACTGAGGAAGAATATGGGTTTTGAGCCGTTGGAATGGTACTGCAGGCCAGTGCCGAATGGTGTGTGGACAAAAATGGTGGATTATGCATTTGGTGCATACACGCCTTGTGCTATTGACTCTTTCGTGCTTGGCATCTCTCATTTGGTTCTGTTGATTCTGTGCCTTTACCGCCTATGGCTCACCGCAAAGAATCACAAAGTTGATAAGTTCTGCTTGAGGTCCAAATGGTATAGCTATTTTCTGGCTCTGTTGGCTGCTTATAGTACTGCCGAGCCTTTGTTTAGATTGGTCATGAGGATCTCAATCTTGGATTTGGATGGAGCTGGGTTTCCTCCGTATGAGGTGTGTCATCACTTGCTTTTCCTACACTTTTTTTTGTGTGTTTGTTCTGTATGTTTTTCCTGAAAGAAGATGCTGTTGTTTTGTGCTTTCTTTGGCAGGCGTTCATGTTGGCCCTTGAAGCTTTTGCCTGGGGTTCTGCATTGGTCATGACTGTTGTTGAAACTAAAACATATATCCATGAACTTCGTTGGTATGTCAGATTTGCTGTCATTTATGCTCTTGTGGGAGACATGGTGTTACTAAATCTTGTTCTCTCAGTCAAGGAGTACTATGGCAGGTTGGTAAATTTGCAGTCTATATGGTTTATGCAAGTTCCTTGCCCTGGTCTGGTAGGATGAACTTATATGCTTCAGTGTTTTTTTTTTGTTAATTTTTTTGTTTTGTTTTGTTTTTTTTGCAGTTTCAAACTGTATCTTTACATAAGCGAGGTGGCAGTTCAGGTTTGCACATTGAGACTCCTTTTTGCATTCTCCAAACTTCTCTTTTACCATGTGTTGTATCTGAATCAGATTGTAGATGATACAATTGTCTTTTGATAATGACGTAGAGGGTGGCTTTTGGATCCAGGTTGCATTTGGAACTCTCTTGTTTGTGTATTTCCCTAATTTGGATCCTTACCCTGGTTACACACCAGTGCGGACTGAAACTTCAGAGGATTACGAGTATGAAGAGCTTCCTGGAGGAGAACAAATATGTCCTGAGAGGCATGCAAATTTATTTGACAGTACGTCACTCTACGTACTTCTCATTCCCGTCGTGTGGATTTGGTTATGTATATTCTTTTCTTTTTTATTGTGAAAATCACCACAGCATCTCTGATATCTCCTCTGTACTTACTACCTATCTGAGTTGGTATTTGTCAGAGCTTAAACATTTTTCCTCGAATCTGTGAATTTATTTTGTACTGTGAATAGTTAAGAACCGGTCATTAAAATTGTTTCCGCATTTAACACAATGAGTTGTCTATAGTCTCTTCAATTTCTTTTTGACTTATCCTCCTGTCCTCCCTTGGAACGAACTTAGGAAAACTGGATTGTGACTGTGAGACCAAAGTCTTTGTTTAGTGATCGTCACTTTGATCAAGCTGCAACATTTTGTATAGTAGATTCTTCAACATTCGTTGACTTATGACTATTAAGTACCTTCTTACCAATATCTTTTTCACACAGGAATCTTCTTCTCATGGTTGAATCCATTGATGACTCTGGGATCGAAACGACCTATCACAGAGAAGGATGTGTGGCATCTGGACACGTGGGATCGTACTGAAACTCTCATGAGGAGGTCTTTTTAATCTTTGATAAATAATAACTGTTCCCATACTGTCTATGACTGGCGTGGTTGTGTGATATATTTTTATCTCCTTTTTTAGCTTCCAGAGGTCTTGGGATAAGGAACTAGAAAAGCCCAAACCGTGGCTCTTGAGAGCACTGAATAACAGCCTTGGAGGAAGGTAAAGAGAAACATCTTTGTAGTCATGTGTTCTCATCTCTCAGAATAAGGGTTTTGACATGATGTGTGATTTTTAAAAGAAGCATCTGGTTGTATTAGTACATGCATTATGAATAACTAGAAGTTGAAAAACCTCTTATGGCTGTGAGTTCAAGTATGTTTTGATGCATTTTGAGTTGAATGACATATCTGTTACTTTTCTTGTCATTATCTGCCTTCAATATATTTCATCCTGACTGTATCTTATGGAAACCGTTTTCTGGATTTTGTAGGTTTTGGTGGGGTGGGTTCTGGAAGGTATTATTGTTTATTTGATAATATTGATGGCTACGGAGGTCTTATATTCCCTAAATGGTGTGTTTTGTAACTGGTTAATAAAGTGTTTTGACATTTTAATCTAAATTGTATCACAGATTGGGAATGACTGTTCACAGTTCGTGGGACCTCTTCTACTGAATGAGCTCTTAAAGGTTTATTTCTTCCCCTTTATTTTTTTTCCAGTGCACGCTGTGCTTGAACCTATTTAACACACTGCTTTGTAATTTTTTCATTCACATGGATTGCTGAGATGGACTGTCCAAAATTAGTGTTTTAACGTTCTTGGTAGATTCAAAATATCATCCTTTGGATATTATTTTCTGACGATATCTCACAATGTGGTCTTAAAACTTTCTGCAGTCAATGCAACTAAATGAACCAGCCTGGATAGGTTACATCTATGCAATCTCAATCTTTGTTGGAGTGGTATGCAACACATTCCTTTTCCTCTCTGCCTATTTTAATCTCTTGCATGGACTTCAGAGGATATATCTTTTGCATTCTCAATCTTTGTTGGAGTGATACGAAACAAGGTCGCTTGTTTTCTTGGTCTTCCCTCTTTCTAGAACTTCATGAATCCTTGATCTAGAGTAGTTGCTACGGATTATAGCACCAGTTTTACTTTTTGTGCGCTGGGTTTAATCTTCGTCTTATTCGATCGTATTAGAACCTGATGCTAATCTTGGAGTTTGTTGTCTTTGTATCTTCATTACTTTTACATGTTGAAGGGGTTTTGTTTAATGTAGTTTAGGGTTAGACTTTGACCAAGGGATTCCTTGAGCACTTGATGTTGATGTTGCAATTTTCAGGTATTGGGGGTTCTATGTGAAGCTCAATATTTCCAAAATGTGATGCGTGTTGGTTACCGGCTAAGGTCTGCACTGGTAAGCTGAAGTTTCACGTCAATTTTCTTTTGCTACTTTTTTTTTTCTTTGCTCTGCTTCTCTTGTTTTAATGCAAAACCTGTGCTGCTATGTTTGCTGAAAGCTATAGCAGATACTTTTAGGATGTTTCTTTCTACTGATGACTTCCTCCCATGATAGATTGCTGCTGTGTTCCGAAAATCGCTGAGGCTAACTAATGAGGGCCGGAAGAAGTTTCAAACAGGAAAAATAACAAACTTAATGACGACTGATGCTGAGTCGCTTCAGGTGTGTATCTTTGTTACCTTTTCCCTCTTTAGCTTTGTCTGTTTCTCGATATCGATTTGTACTTCAGAGTTGTATTTTTACCTCAAAATATGAGTCTACATTGCAATTTTTCAATATCATCCTTTACCCGCAAGTAATCGACTGAATCTTAATAGGCTAATTCTAAAATTCAAGGAATTCATGAATTTGTGATTTCATTTTCGACATCCTTGTTCTTTCGTTGCAGTTGTAGGAGTTGGATTTCCCTTTGTTAACCAATAATTCCTTTAATTTTCTTGATTTGTAGAAAACAATTATCTTTGGACAATGGTTTTTATTTGAGCTTTGGCTTGAAATCAATAGTGTTTATCTAGCTAATAGGCTGTTATTTTTCCTAAAGTTTCTCCTGTTTGTGACAGCAAATTTGCCAATCACTTCATACCATGTGGTCGGCACCATTTCGTATAATTGTAGCACTGGTTCTCCTCTATCAACAATTGGGTGTTGCCGCGCTCATTGGCGCATTATTCCTGGTCCTTATGTTCCCTATACAGGTCCCTAAATCTTTATAACTCCTTGTGCTCTTTCCTCTGTAGGTTGTTTTGCTTTTGACTGCTTATTTCTCATCTGTATCCCTATTCTCTGCGTCTCTCTCCTCAACCTCAACTGTCTTTCAGTTCAATGACAATGATTCATTCTCTTTATTTTTGTTGAAACAGACTGTTATTATAAGCAAAACGCAGAAGTTAACAAAAGAAGGGCTGCAGCGTACTGACAAGAGAATTGGCCTAATGAATGAGGTTTTAGCTGCAATGGATACAGTGAAGTACGATACTTTGAAAGACTGGAACCTGATCTTTATTTTTTGCATGGTTGGAAGTTTGAGGCAATGCTTGACTCACTAAACCAAAATACTGTAGGTGCTATGCTTGGGAAAATAGTTTTCAGTCCAAGGTTCAAACTGTACGTGATGATGAATTATCTTGGTTCCGGAAAGCACAACTTCTGTCAGCGGTATGGCTTAAGTGCAATGACTGTTATATTGATTGCTTATATAGACAGTATGCATGGTGTGCATAATTGTCTTGTTCTTCTACTTGTCACTCTCCTTACAATATGTTTGTATACAAGGACAAATCCAAGCTGCTCGTCTAAATTCCTTTGACTATTTGAGACTGGTATCCATCAGGATACGTTTATGGCATTTGCTATACATTCTTCTAGATCATTTGTTTCAATATTCGTAGGCATGTGTATTCATGCATGCATGCACGATCGTTAATATAAATTGCATTACTGTATTTCAATTTCCTCTTTTCATGGTAAATTTCTGACTCATTTGGTCTTGCCTTGTTCTGCAGTTCAATATGTTCATACTAAACAGCATTCCTGTTCTCGTGACTGTTGTTTCATTTGGTGTATTCTCATTGCTTGGAGGAGATCTGACACCTGCAAGAGCGTTTACGGCCCTTTCTCTATTTTCTGTTCTTCGCTTCCCTTTATTCATGCTTCCAAACATTATAACTCAGGTGATTTCTTGCACCATGTTTTCATTTCTGGTGCTGAATAACGTGGCATCATTTGTAATGATTTCTCCTAATTGCTCTTTTTATTTTCCATCCCTACCTCTTTTTCGAGGCCAGTCATTGTCATAACTTTTTTTCTAGATGCTGACCAGGCTTTACTTTTGTAGGTGGTAAATGCTAATGTATCCTTAAACCGTTTGGAGGAGGTATTATCGACGGAAGAGAGAATTCTCTTACCAAATCCTCCCATTGAACCTGGACAGCCAGCTATCTCAATAAGGAATGGATACTTCTCCTGGGATTCAAAGGTCTCGTTGTTTCTATTTTATCCTACGTTCCTTACCTCTTTTACTTTCTTTCATTACATATCGTCATTGAAGTACAAAAAATGAGCCACCAATATACATATGCAGGCGGATAGGCCAACCTTGTCAAATATCAACTTGGATGTACCTCTTGGCAGCCTAGTTGCAGTAGTTGGCAGTACAGGAGAAGGAAAAACCTCCCTGATATCTGCTATGCTTGGGGAACTTCCTGCAATATCTGATGCCACAGTTACTCTTAGAGGATCAGTTGCTTATGTTCCACAAGTTTCATGGATCTTTAACGCAACAGTAGGTTCTTATGTGCTTCTGCTTTTATAGTATGGTTCTCACTGTGAAGTTTTCAGATTCTCCTCTTGACATAGTATTAAGTTTGGTATGTATTATATATGTTTTCTATATAATGGTATGTGCTTTTAAATTTGTCCGCATGCAGATTCTGAATAGTTTCAGCAGTATCTAATCTTAAGTGATTCTAAGCTGATGACTGTAATTTACATTGTGTAGGTACGTGACAATATATTGTTTGGTGCTCCTTTTGACCCAGAAAAATATGAAAGGGTGATTGATGTGACTGCACTGAGGCATGACCTTGAGTTACTGCCTGTAAGTTTCATTATGGGAAACGAACATTACAATCAGCTCAGTTGATAGCATGGACTTCTCTTTTATAGTTCTCAGGTATCTAAGTTTGTTTCCTCTTCTTTCTCTTAATTGATAGGGTGGTGATCTCACGGAGATTGGAGAAAGGGGTGTTAACATAAGTGGGGGACAAAAGCAGAGGGTTTCTATGGCTAGGGCCGTCTACTCAAATTCAGATGTGTGCATATTAGATGACCCGTTAAGTGCCCTTGATGCGCATGTTGGTCAGCAGGTAAACTAGCCATTGGCTCTTTTTGATAGTACGGTACTTTGTTTTCTTTCAGTTTAGCAAATCTTGGACTCTATGACGTTTTTTTTTGTTCTGCATTTATATTCTGCTTCTTGTTTGCCACATATCTCTCCCCTATAGCTGATTTTGAGCAAACATTGTTAACTGATGTTCAAAACTTGCTGTTATAGGTTTTTGAAAAATGCATAAAAAGAGAACTAGGGCACAAAACGAGAGTTCTTGTTACAAACCAGCTCCACTTCCTATCACAAGTGGATAAAATTTTACTTGTCCATGAGGGAACAGTAAAAGAGGAAGGAACATATGAAGAATTATCCCATAGTGGCCCATTGTTTCAGAGGTTAATGGAAAATGCAGGGAAGGTTGAAGAATATTCAGAAGAAAATGGAGAAGCTGAAGCAGATCAAACGTCTGTAAAACTAGTTGAGAACGGCAACCCTAACAATCTACAGAAGGATGGAATCGAGACAAAGAAATCCAAAGAAGGAAACTCTGTGCTCGTTAAGCGAGAAGAACGTGAAACTGGAGTTGTGAGTTGGAAAGTCCTGAAGAGGTAAGTTGGCTTTTTCTTTTCTTTTTGTGTTGTTGCAGTATACCTTTGTATATATATTTTCTATCCATTGTGGAAATATCCGTAATATGTCAATTCATCTGTGGTGTTTTACTACAAAATGGACATATATTATACGACATGTCACCTTGCTAAGCTTCGTATTTGAAGACCATTGTAATGACTAATGAGGAGTTACCATGTTCCAGGTACCAGGATGCACTTGGAGGTGGATGGGTGGTGATGATGCTCCTTATATGCTACGTCTTGACTCAAGTATTCCGCGTTTCAAGCAGCACTTGGTTGAGTGAGTGGACTGATGCAGGAACTCCAAAGAGTCATGGACCCCTCTTCTATAATATTATCTATGCGCTTCTTTCGTTTGGACAGGTATGGGTTGCATTTGGTAAATGATTGAGTCCGTATCTTAAATACTCATGACCGCTTAACAATATATCATTGAACGTTAAAGGCAAATCAGCTAAGAAAGAATGTACACCATGTTTCTTCTGCGCCAACTTATTGAGGAAACAAAATGGAGAAGAAAGGATAGAGAGAAAAACCTTTGTGCTAAGACTTATTACTTCTTGATTTCAGGTCTTTGTGACGTTAATCAACTCATATTGGTTGATTATGGCCAGTCTTTATGCAGCTAAAAAGATGCATGATGCTATGCTCGGTTCCATACTAAGGGCTCCAATGGTCTTCTTTCAAACCAATCCATTAGGACGGATAATCAATCGATTTGCAAAAGATATGGGTGATATTGATCGAACGGTGGCAGTTTTTGTAAACATGTTTATGGGTTCAATCGCACAGCTCCTTTCAACTGTTATCTTGATTGGTATTGTCAGCACTCTGTCCCTGTGGGCCATCATGCCCCTCTTGGTCGTGTTTTATGGAGCTTATCTCTACTACCAGGTAACATAACTTTTAAACGCAATGCTTTCTCAATTCCTAAAGCTTTCACAGAATGCAAATCGAGATATAGAAAACTGGGACCAGAAGGAATACTGATAATGTTAAGTCTTCTATTTTACTTTGCATTGTTCACATGAGACTTCAAGTTTTTATGTTTATACGATTTTGCTTGTCTTTGGTGCTTCAATTATCTCCTCTTAACTGTCAGCGAACCATATGTGTTGTGTGCTAACCCGCTCTTTCCTTATTGTAGAACACATCTCGTGAAGTTAAACGTATGGATTCCATTACACGATCACCCGTTTATGCTCAATTTGGAGAGGCATTGAATGGACTATCAAGTATTCGGGCTTATAAAGCATATGACCGGATGGCTGAAATTAACGGAAGATCAATGGATAATAACATTAGATTTACGCTTGTAAACATGGGTGCAAATCGGTGGCTGGGAATCCGTTTGGAAGTTCTGGGAGGTCTCATGGTTTGGTTGACTGCGTCATTAGCCGTCATGCAGAATGGAAAGGCAGAGAACCAACAAGCATTTGCATCTACGATGGGTTTGCTTCTCAGTTATGCTTTAAGTATTACCAGCTCTTTAACAGCTGTACTGAGACTCGCGAGTCTAGCTGAGAATAGTTTAAACTCGGTTGAGCGTGTTGGAAACTATATCGAGATACCATCAGAGGCTCCATTGATCATTGAAAACAACCGTCCACCTCCCGGATGGCCATCATCTGGATCCATAAAATTCGAAGATGTTGTTCTTCGTTACCGCCCTGAGTTACCTCCTGTGCTTCATGGGGTTTCCTTCTTCATTTCTCCAATGGATAAAGTGGGAATTGTTGGAAGGACTGGCGCTGGGAAATCAAGCCTCTTGAATGCCTTGTTCCGGATTGTGGAAATGGAGAAAGGAAGGATCTTGATCGATGAATGCGACATTGGAAAATTTGGACTCATGGACCTGCGTAATGTGCTCGGAATTATACCACAAGCGCCTGTTCTTTTCTCAGGTATTTCTCGCACTGCTTCTGGTACTTATTTTCTGTTCTCCGGCTTCTGGTATTTATCTTTTTAAAAAGTCAATAACTGATGTGTCATTTTTATCTAGGTACTGTGAGATTCAATCTTGACCCATTTAGTGAACACAATGACGCAGATCTTTGGGAATCTTTGGAAAGGGCGCACTTGAAATATACTATCCGCAGAAATCCTCTTGGTCTTGATGCTGAGGTACTTGGTTTGACATTTCCTCTCTATAAAGTCTCTTGTGTTCAGTAGTAACTCAGTCTTTTTGGTCAGGTGTCTGAGGCAGGAGAGAATTTCAGTGTCGGACAGAGACAGTTGTTGAGTCTTGCACGTGCATTGTTGCGAAGATCTAAGATACTTGTACTTGATGAAGCTACTGCTGCTGTTGATGTTAGAACTGATGTTCTCATCCAAAAGACCATCCGCGAAGAATTCAAGTCATGCACGATGCTAATCATCGCTCATCGTCTCAATACTATCATCGACTGTGACAAAGTGCTCGTCCTTGATTCTGGAAAAGTACGCACACTTCATCGTCCAACACTATCTTATTTGCATCGATCATACCCGCACATTTGAGATTTGCTTTATGCCTTCATCTAATGTAAATTGAAATTCCCAACACCTCAGGTTCAGGAATTCAGTACACCGGAGAACCTTCTTTCAAACGGAGAAAGTTCTTTCTCGAAGATGGTTCAAAGTACAGGAACTGCAAATGCTGAGTACTTGCGTAGTATAGTGCTTGAAAACAAACGTACCAAAGATGGTAATGGTGATGATTCACAACCTTTAGAAGGTCAGAGGAAATGGCAAGCTTCTTCTCGTTGGGCTGCAGCTGCTCAGTTTGCTTTGGCTGTGAGTCTCACTTCATCTCACAACGACCTCCAAAGCCTTGAAATCGAAGATGATAACAGCATTTTGAAGAGAACGAAAGACGCCGTGGTCACTCTACGCAGTGTTCTTGAAGGAAAACACGATAAAGAGATCGAAGAGTCTTTGAACCAAAGTGACATCTCTAGAGAGCGTTGGTGGCCATCTCTTTACAAATTGGTCGAAGGTAATAACGTTTTTGTTAAGATTTCTGCTACTAGATAAAGAAATGTTGGAAGTTTGTTGGTCTAATATTTTGCGCACATACGCTTTCAGGGCTTGCGGTGATGAGTAGATTGGCGAAGAACCGAATGCAACACCCGGATTACAATTTAGAGGGGAAATCGTTTGATTGGGACAACGTCGAGATGTAGACGAAGACAAGTACTTGACCTAAAGATCCCATTTTGATGAACTCGCCTTTGTGTTTCTTGTATGTAATACACGGAACAAAATGTCCATTTATTGTGGTATAAACTATAGGCTACGCTTCTTTGGTGGGAAAGAGAGATTGTTTGATTACTGAGACTGTGATGTGATATCCACAATTGGAATTCAATTTTCTCGGCTATTCGATCCATCTCCAGAGATTGAAGATTGATGTGTCTAAGGAGATCGAAGAAAAAAAAACCAAAAAGAAATTATCAATTTATTTTTCTTAATAACCGATCTAAAAAATTAAAGTTACTAATGATATTTTTATATAATGCAATGGAAATTAAAAAAACTAAACTAAACTTTATATACTGTATATATATATAATTTTTAATTTTTTTTGCTTCTATACCAGAATGTCTTCTACTGATTAATGGAGATAATTTTATAAGAAATTTTCAGCGTGTTGCAAGTAGAGCTGTTCATCGTGGTCGTGGATCTTTGTGGAGCGGAAATAATTGTCCGTTGTTGAATTATGGATCTTTATAGAGCAGAAATAATTGTTCGTTGTTGAATTGTCTTGTAATAGTTCTCATAATTTTTTCGTAAGTGTTAAAAAAAAAGTTTTAGCAAAAATAAAATGAAACAAACAGGAGAAAAAATTGAAGAAATCTAAAAACACAAATAAGTTTTTTTAATTGATTGTGTAAATTACTACGGTTGCCAAATGCCCTCTTTTTAATATTGTTGCCAAATATGTATTGAATAAAAAAGGTAGGTAATAAAATGAAAAAAAAATAGAAAAATACAGAGTGGGGACGACGGGTCATCGAACTTTCTTGTATCAAAATTTCACGGGATATCAACCCAAATACCACTATATGAAATTCTAACCATCACTACCCTAACTTAATCACAATATCCCTCTTTTTAAGTGAAACGACGAAAATACCTTTGAGTTGTTTTAAATGAAATATCACCGCCAGTTCTCCCCAGTATTACTCAGTATTACACCCTAGTATTACTATACTCTAGTATTACTCAGTATTACACCCAGTAGAAAAATACAGAGTGGTGACGCGCGTGGAGCTCGCAACCACTCAGCTCCCGTGCATTTCGTTGTGTTCTTACCAATTCAATTATATTTAATCTTTACAAATCTTGCTAAAATCGCCCTTTCACTCGATAGGAAGATTTGTGATTAAATATTGGAGAGAGTGGGGAGAGTGGTATTCCTGAAGATGATCCAAATTTCACGCGGGCCAAACTCCATTTACGAGTTTCTGACAAAACTTCAATACAGATCGTTAAGTCAGCGAATCTTTCTTTCTTTTTTTTGTGTGTGGAGGGTTTGATTATGATGACTGCTTCGTGCTTGTCGAGTTGGATTCTACGCAAAAGTCTCCCCTTTTATACATATATTTAAGGGATTATTGACAAAGCTCCAATATTGGGTCTTTTAGGAACGATCACTAAGCAAAAGGGTAATGCTTTTCTTCTTCCCCTTCCCCCAAATCATCTCTCTCCTCTTCTCTGTATAAACATTTAAGTTGCTCTGGGTCTTTTAGGATCTCTAAAAGCAAAAAGGTTGATGCTAATGGACTTTTGAGAATTTACTTCGATGCTTTTGGAACTTTTACAAGTCTTTCCTACGTTGACTGGATTATCAAATATCTGCTCCTTTGTTATTCTACTGGTTAAATCCTGGTTGTCGTTTATGGCTTTCCCCTGATGATGGTTGACTTGGTTATGGTTCTAGATTTGGGCATGGAACTAGCCTTTTTTTTTATTAGTACTAACCAAATGCCTTTTGTTTTTCCAGTTTGGGTATTTAAGAAGATGGTTTTTGATGCCCTGATTTGGTATTGCAAGCCAGTTGCTGACGGATTTTGGGAAAATGATGTGGATGGTGCGTTTGGCGCCTACACGCCGTGCGCGATTGACTCATTAGTGATGCTTGTTTCCCACTTTGTGCTTCTGGGTTTGTGTTTCTACCGGATATGGATCATCTTCCACAATACCAAAGCTCAGATATATGCTTTGCGGAAGAAATACTATAATTGTGTGCTAGGGATATTGGCTTGTTACTGTGTTGTTGAGCCTGTGCTGAGATTGTTCATGGGGATTTCACTCTTTGGCATGGATGAAGAGACTTATCTTCCTCCCTTTGAGGTGATTTCGATGAGTAACTCTAATTGAGATTAAACTCGTATGCCCTTCTTCTTGAAATGAAAGTTCAATATCAGAAATGTGATTCTGGTGTTATTGGGTGGCAGGTTGCATCTTTAATGGTAGAGACATTCGCTTTGCTCTCCATGCTTTTTTTGGTTGGACTGGAAACCAAACAATATGTCAAAGAGTTCCGATGGTACGTGAGATTCGGTGTTGTTTATGTTCTGGTTGCTGATGCTGTACTGCTGAAGCTTGTGTTGCCTCTCAACAACTCAATCAATAGGTTTGTTATTGTATTTTTTATTATTATTTCATATGAAGGAACTCAATTGGGTGATTCGGCTTTGACATTTAAGTTTCAAGAGTTGGTTTATATATCTAGCTTGATCCCTGAATGTCATAATAAGTTTTCCTCTATTTTGCTATTGCAGAACTGCCCTCTATCTCTGTATCAGCTCAAGATGTTCCCAGGTTTGTTAGACCAACGTCCTTATGTATAACTATGCAGTTTATTGTTCTGGGAACTTGCATCCTAAAGATTCCGGCTTTATAGAAAAATCTGTATAGTGAAAGGCTGGCCCTAAGGTAGATGTCTAGCAATCAAATGCTAGGCCTTGAAAGGCTGTATAAGTATTCATTTGTCTTCTGTTGTAGGCTCTTTTTGGAATTCTTCTTCTTGTTTACATTCCGGAACTGGATCCTTACCCGGGTTACCATATTCTCCACAATGAACCGTTAGACAGTGTTGAATATGATGCACTTCGCGGGGGAGAGCACATATGTCCTGAGCGACATGCCAGCTTTTTTACCGGTAGGTAGCCCCTTAATTGATAAACGAAATTCTTATTGAATGCTCAGTCTATTGGCAAACGAGACATATTTGGCAAAATGTATAATAGCCATGAAGAGTATATTAGCTTCATGGTTTCTTTTTGTTCTACTGATTTTGGATTTATTGTCTTAGGAATATACTTTGATTGGATCACACCGCTTATGAAGTTAGGCTACAGAAAGCCCATAACCGAGAAGGATGTTTGGCAATTAGACAAATGGGACCAAACAGAAACTCTGACCAAAAGGTAAAGAAGTGTTGCTGCTCTGCTTCAGCTTCTGTAGTATCTCTTTTTTCTTTTCTTTTTTTGTTTGAAGGTTTTGTATAAAATCAAGAACACTCCTATTCATTCGATGAATTATTTGGCAGATTCCAAAGATGCTGGATTGAAGAATCTCGGAGACGCAAGCCGTGGCTTCTCCGAGCACTGAATAATAGCCTTGGTGGAAGGTAAAGGCTGATGAGTTTTCAAAAACCGTCTATTTCACTGTAGTTCACTTTAAAGGCATACATTTTTACTTTTCTATTTTTGTAGGTTCTGGTTGGGTGGCTTTTTTAAGGTAAAGATCCTGTGGTTTAATTTCCGTGCTTTTTGAATGATGGTTGCTTAAACTCGTGTTCTGCCTCTCGGTTGATTAATATAGATCCCACAAAAGCTCTTGATTGTTAATTTACTGTGAATAATATAGGTCCATAGTAGTGTTCAGTTCTGTATTTGACAACCCTCAAGAAATTTATAGTTATAAATCATGTTTTAGCGTGTTGTAGATTGGACATGATCTTTCTCAATTTGCTGGACCGGTTGTACTGAGCAATCTATTGCAGGTAAGCTTTCTCTCTGCCTAACTTCTTACTGAAACTATATTGCATACATATTTTGTTGCTCTATATCCAGGCAATATTTAATGATCAAAGATTTACTTGAGAAAATCTTTGATCATTTTATGTAGTCAATGCAAGAAGGTGATCCAGCTTGGGTTGGCTATGTGTATGCATTCTTAATTTTTGTCGGGGTGGTAAGTATAACAGAATTCGTGTCAAATCTCCAAAATACTATTTTGTTTACTTTTGTTTTTTCCAAACTGTCATGAAAGAAAATACATTGTTGTTTTTCAATTCGATTATGTTTCAGACACTCGGAGTGCTTTGTCAATCCCAGTACTTTCAGCATGTTGGGCGTGTGGGATTTCGGTTGAGGTCAACTTTGGTAATTTTGTGAAACTTCCACTTGTATGATCATTTAGTCATGTTTAATCTGTAACTAATTATGCTAATTTCCTTGTAGGTTGCAGCTATATTCCACAAATCTCTAAGACTAACTCATGAAGCTCGCAAGAATTTTGCATCTGGGAAGGTCACTATAACGCCCCGACCGCCCCTACCTGGGCCCCATGCCCTCTCCCGGCACGTGGGCCCCACCCTGGTCCGACGGCCGGTGCGTTAGTCCGGGAGGCTTGTAATACTTGTTTACTGACCCTGCAATCACCACGTGACCTTTCCCCGTGTTTTGTCCTCACTCACACGCTACCGCGAATCACTTCCCGGAAGGTCACCCATCCTTAGACTACTCCAGCCCAAGCACCCTTAACTCTGGAGTTCTTTCGGGCAAGTGATCGGAAAAGGTAAGTGCACTTTGGTGACATAGGTAGCCAAATCAATTCTTATAAGCCTCTCCGCATATACAAGAAATCGGGATGTTACAATCACCCCCACTCATAGAGCGCAACGTCCTCGTTGCGCACCAGGATCGTCACCCTAGACGGTGTGAGCCCACCTGACTCCACACACGTGTTTGGGTTCGTCTCTGATACCACTTATAACGCCCCGACCGCCCCTACCTGGGCCCCATGCCCTCTCCCGGCACGTGGGCCCCACCCTGGTCCGACGGCCGGTGCGTTAGTCCGGGAGGCTTGTAATACTTGTTTACTGACCCTGCAATCACCACGTGACCTTTCCCCGTGTTTTGTCCTCACTCACACGCTACCGCGAATCACTTCCCGGAAGGTCACCCATCCTTAGACTACTCCAGCCCAAGCACCCTTAACTCTGGAGTTCTTTCGGGCAAGTGATCGGAAAAGGTAAGTGCACTTTGGTGACATAGGTAGCCAAATCAATTCTTATAAGCCTCTCCGCATATACAAGAAATCGGGATGTTACAGTCACAAACATGATAACTACAGATGCTAGTGCACTTCAGGTATGGTTATGGATTTGTAACTGCTAGAATGAAAGTTCTATCTTCGTTCTCAGTTTGAGCCATACTCTACTTTTGCACAACTATGGATTTGTAACTGCTAACATAGTCTCCCGATTTTTTCAGCAAACAACAGAACAGCTCCATGGCTTATGGTCAGCTCCCTTTCGCATCATTGTGTCTATGATTCTTCTCTATCAACAACTAGGAGTTGCTTCGCTTTTTGGTTCATTGATTCTGTTTCTCCTAATTCCCCTCCAGGTATTGAGCTTCATTCTGCTCTTTTGCCTATTTTAATATTGTAAAAGTTTATACACAAGTCCACCTATTCTGTTTCTTGATAAACAGACTCTGATTATAAGTAAAATGCGGAAACTGACTAAAGAAGGACTCCAGTGGACCGACAAAAGAGTCGGTATCACAAATGAGGTTTTAGCATCCATGGATACTGTAAAGTATGATAGATATTCTTAATTATTCCTTTTCAGCTTTTCTGAATGACACATTCTTAAAGCAGCTGTTCTACTATTTATGGAATTTTCCAACTTTGTTAGGTGCTATGCATGGGAGAAGAGCTTCGAATCCCGGATTCAAGGAATTAGAAACGAAGAGCTATCATGGTTTCGCAAAGCGCAGATGCTATCAGCTGTATGACTCCTTATCTTTAATTTTGTATGAACTTACACATAAGGCTTGGTTTTAGGTTAAACCCATTTTGCTTAAATGCAAAACCAAGATATGTCTTCCACTTTTAACGTTTTCCTCTTGCAGTTTAATAGTTTTATACTGAACACCATCCCGGTAGTTGTGACCGTAGTTTCATTTGGGGTTTTCGTTCTTCTTGGAGGAGATTTGACACCAGCAAGGGCATTCACATCTCTTTCTCTATTCGCAGTTCTAAGATCTCCTCTCAACATGCTACCAAATTTACTAAGCCAGGTTATTTTAACAATCACACTTAATCAATATACTCTTCATATTTAGTTATCATGTGTCAATGGATTTACTCTTTATAAATAGTTATCTTCTCTTTGCTTCTTCTCCACTTAGGTTGTCAACGCAAATGTTTCACTGCAACGCATTGAGGAACTACTTCTAAGCGAAGAAAGAATTCTAGCACAAAACCCACCTCTTCAACCAGGAGCTCCAGCCATTTCAATTAAGAATGGATATTTTTCATGGGATTCAAAGGTGAATCCTCAAAATATTTCTTCTTGTTTAGATTATGTTGATATGCAATATTAGCTTCTACGATACACCATACATAAATTTCTGAAAGGTTCACGGTGTTGCATCCCAGACAACGAAGCCCACATTATCCAATATCAATTTGGAGATACCGGTCGGAAGCTTGGTTGCCATTGTAGGTGGAACCGGAGAAGGTAAGACATCACTTGTTTCGGCAATGCTGGGGGAGCTATCTCATGCTGAAACCTCAAGCGCTGTTATTAGAGGCTCTGTAGCTTATGTTCCTCAAGTTTCATGGATCTTCAATGCCACTGTGAGTCACCTTTACTTCTCGTTGGCTCTGGAAGCAAAAACTATAGTTTAGCTTTCAATGGCTTTATTTTCATTTGGTCAAATAGTTGGCCAGGAAATGTCCCAGTATTATTGTCTATGTATTGCAGGTGCGCGAAAACATTATATTTGGGTCGGATTTTGAATCGGGAAGATATTGGAGGGCTATTGATGTGACTGCCTTACAACAAGATCTTGATTTACTTCCGGTTAAGTGTGATGAAAGGCTTACATAACATGCACTTGATATGACATTTCTTAGTAACTTCCTGAATTTCGCTTATTCAGGGCTGTGATCTTACGGAGATTGGAGAACGTGGAGTGAATATTAGTGGAGGGCAGAAGCAGAGAGTTTCAATGGCTAGGGCAGTCTACTCAAATTCAGATGTTTACATATTTGATGATCCTTTCAGTGCTTTAGATGCTCATGTTGCTCACCAGGTATTGATTCTTATGGTTGATCCATTACATAACTGATCATATCTTAAGGCTGACATAAATATTATCGATAATAAATGAATGTTCAGTCATGTCATCAATGACCAAACTGTACGAATCCGCATTTGATTTCTCAGTACATCTAACAACAGACTTCTCTGAATCAAGTAACAGGTCTTTGATAGTTGCATGAAGGATGAGCTGAAGGGGAAAACGAGGATTCTTGTCACAAATCAGTTACATTTTCTTCCTTTGATGGATAGAATAAATTTTAGTCTCCGAGGGAATGATTAAAGAGGAGGGAACCTTTGAAGAGCTGTCATAAAATGGTAGTTTGTTCCAGAAACTGATTGAGAATGCTGGGAAAATGAATGCAACCCAAGAGGTGAATAAAAATGAGGAGAGAAGCTTGAAGCTGGGTCCTACTATCATGGTTGATGCTAGCGAAAGAAATCTGGGCAGTACCGTGCTTTTTAAACGGGGAAGATCCGTGCTTGTAAAGCAAGAAGAACGGGTGACTGGCATCATTAGTTGGACTGTTCTGATTAGGTACTTTCTTTATATCTTTGGCCAAAAATCTGACATCCAGTTTCTTAGATGTTTTATGTTTTAATACAAACAGATGGCTAAGGTAATTTCCACTTTTTCAGATATAAAAACGCAGTAGGCTGCTTATGGGTGGTTATGATTCTCTTTGCATGCTATTTAACAACTGAAGTTCTCCGAGTTTCAAGTAGCACATGGTTAAGTTTTTGGACTGATCAAAGCACGTCAAAGAGTTATAGTCCAGGTCTCTACATTGTCGTATATGCTCTTCTCGGATTTGGTCAGGTTTGTTTCTGATAAAGACTGAGATCCGTTATATGTTATACAAAGTTAACGTTTGTTATGGTCTTTGATTTAGGTTGCTGTGACGTTTACCAACTCTTTTTGGCTGCTAACATCAAGTTTACATGCGGCCAATAGACTCCATGACGCGCTGCTAAACTCTATCCTGAGAGCTCCTATGCTCTTCTTCGACACAAACCCAACTGGGCGTGTGATAAACAGGTTTTCTAAGGATATTGGTGATATAGATAGAAATGTCGCCAACCTAATAAATATGTTCATGAGCCAGCTGTGGCAACTCCTCTCGACGTTTGCTCTTATAGGTACGGTAAGTATAATTTCATTGTGGGCCATAATGCCGCTCCTGATACTGTTTTATGCAGCATATCTCTACTATCAGGTAGTTTTCTACTTCATTTCGATGTGTGCTTCTCTTTGATTGCTCTATGTATCAGATACATGCAAAATTGTGTTACACTATATGATCCACTTGGAATTAATATCACTTTTGTGACTTGTAGAACACATCCCGTCAAGTAAGACGTTTGGATTCCGTTACAAGATCACCTATTTATGCTCAATTTGGAGAAGCTTTAAATGGTTTGTCAAGCATCCGAACCTATAAAGCCTATGAGCGGATAGCGAAGATTAATGGAAAATCCATGGACAACAACATAAGGTTCACTCTTGCAAGTACGAGCTCAAATCGTTGGCTCACTATAAGATTGGAGACTCTTGGGGGTGTTATGATTTGGTTAACTGCAACTTTTGCGGTTCTGCGAAACAGTAATGCAGAGAAGCAAGCTGATTTTACGCCTACGATGGGTCTCCTCCTTAGTTACACTCTGAATATCACTACTCTGTTAAGTGGTGTTCTAAGGCAAGCTAGTAAAGCAGAGAATAGCTTGAATTCTGTTGAGCGTGTTGGTAACTACATTGATCTCCCATCTGAGGCTTCAGATATAATCCAGAACAATCGTCCAGTATCTGGCTGGCCTTCAAGAGGGTCTATTAGGTTTGAAGACGTTCACCTGCGTTATAGACCGGGACTTCCTCTAGTATTGCATGGACTGTCCTTTTCTGTTTCTCCCGGTGAGAAAGTAGGAGTGGTGGGAAGAACCGGGGCAGGGAAGTCTTCCATGCTGAATGCATTGTTTCGGATTGTGGAAGTGGAAAAGGGAAGAATCATGATTGATGATTATGATGTGGCTAAGTTCGGACTGACAGATTTGCGCAGTGTCCTGAGTATCATACCACAATCTCCGGTGCTTTTCTCAGGTCTGTGTAATTTAAGACGACGTTGTAAGTATTTTCCTGCATTCTGAGAATCAATTCTTCTTGTTAGGGACGGTGAGGTTAAATATTGATCCATTTGGTGAGCACAACGATGCTGACCTCTGGGAGGCTCTACAAAGGGCGCATATAAAAGATGTCATCACCAGGAATCCTTTTGGCCTAGACGCAGAGGTGTAGTATATCTTAAAAAAACACATTTTAGTAAACAGAGTTATAATAATTCTTTGTTTTGTTATGATTGAGATTATTGATCAAACTCTCACTCACTTTGAGTCTGTGAAGGTCTCTGAGGGAGGTGAGAATTTCAGCGTGGGGCAAAGGCAACTGCTGAGTCTAGCGCGTGCGTTGCTGAGAAGATCCAAGATCCTTGTTCTCGATGAAGCAACTGCATCTGTTGATGTTACAACAGATTCTCTGATACAGAGGACCATTCGTGAAGAATTCAAGTCTTGCACAATGCTTGTTATCGCTCACAGATTGAATACCATCATCGACTGTGACAAGATCCTTGTGCTTAGTTCTGGTCAGGTAATGTCAAGAATATTACTTAGATTCTTTTAGTCTTGAGCACAGAAATGAAAAAGCGGATTCTGGTATAGCTTAGCAACGTTCTTGTCTGACTTACATAAGGCTATGTCAAATTTCTTAGGCTTTGGAGTATGATAGTCCACAAGAACTGATATCAAGAGATACAAGTGCGTTCTTTGGGATGGTTCACAGCACCGGACCAGGAAATGCTCAGCACCTTTGCAACTTGATCTTGGAAGGGAGCGTGAACGGAATGAGACAAGAAGGATAATGGAAGTTGCAATTGTCACTTTGCATGATGATGGAATTTGCATCATTACCATTTACAAGAGTCCCAAAGTTACAAAGTTACAAAGTTACAAAGTTACAAAGTTACAAGGTGATAGTCTTATGCTGAACAATTGATGGTAAACCTAAAAACTCTGCAGCCATGACCAATACACGTTATAGCACTCAGGTGCGCATATATGACTCTTTCAAATGTTCTTTTGTTTTTTTTGGGCTTTGCTACAATGGTGAAGTTAGAAGGCTGGAGACTGGGAACATTGGAGAAACCTTATTATAAAAGCTTATGATCCCTTTATCCGGGTTTGGTGCATAAATGTGATAAGAAAACACAAGAAATGCTAATGTACAAAGACTTCGTAAAACAAATGCTATGCAAAAAATGAAGCTTTGTTCTTAGATTAATTAGCTTCAAAGCCTTGAAATCGAAGGTGATAACAGCATTTTAAAGAGAACAAAATATGTCGTCGTCACTGCAGACAAAGAAAGGCTTCTAATATTTACTAGACCTAAAAGATCCCATTTTGATGAACTTGTCTTTATGTTTCTTGTAATACACGGAACTCAATAGGGTAGAGAGTGTGTGGTATCGATCCACAGTTGGAATTCAAGTTTCTAGTTTATTCGATCTACCTCCATTCTCACATAACAACTACATACATACACATAAAGCCAAAAACCAAAATAATTTGAGTCACGTAAGCCATGACGATGAAACTTTGTTTTTGTTCTCAATATTTCATTTTTCATTGGATATAAAAGTATAAAGTAAATTTAATAATCTATTTTTTTCTTCTATTTTTATAAATAATCTCTTGGCCACTTCTGACAAACGTCAATGGTTAATTTACATAAACAATGGTTAACAATCACGTCACGTGAATACATAAGTGGAGATCGTAATTCGCGATTCTTATCTTAGAGAATCTTTTCTTCTGGATTGATTATGATTTGTGAACCCAACAGTGACTGCTTCGACTTCGACGTTAGGCTGCTTCAGTGCTTGTGGAGTTGGATTCTACCCAAAAAAATCTCCCTTTTTAAACAATATCTATGCATTTAGGCATCACATTGATTTCTTGGCAAAGCTCCAAATTTGGGTCTTTTTGGAACAATCACGAAGCAAAAGGTTATTGCTTTTCGTCTTCCCCCAAATCATCTCTTTCCTCGTGACACTAAATCGAAAGGTCGTATGGAGATTAAACTCATATGCCCTTCTTGTTGAAATTAAAGTTAAAGATCAGAAATGAAGTATGATTCTGGTGTTATCATATGGCAGGTTGCATCTTTAATTGTTGAGGCAATTGCTTGGTTCTCCATGCTTGTTTTGATTGGTCTGGAAACCAAAAAATATGTCAAAGAGTTCCGATGGTACGTGAGATTTGGTGTTATTTATGTTTTGGTTGCTGATGCCGTGCTGCTGGACCTTGTGTTGCCTCTCAACAACTCAATCAACAGGTTAGTATCTGTATATTGTATAATAAGGAACTCAATTTGGTGATTCTACATTTAAATTTCATTAAATTTTAAAAGTTTTTGTTTTGTTTAGATCTAACAATTTTTTGAAATGGGAAAAAGTTTTGGGCATTGCTAGCTTTATCCCTGAATGTCATAATAAGTTTTTCTCTATTTGCTATTGCAGAACTGCCCTCTATCTCTGTATCAGTTCAAGATGTTCCCAGGTTTGTTAGAACATGGTCCTTATGTTTAAGCTTGCAATTCATTGTTCTGAGAACTTAAATTCAAAAGCTTTAGACATAACAGAAAGATATAAGCTAGATTTTAAATAGCTACCTTTCATAGGAGACTGGCCCTAAGGTATATATTGAGATGTCTAGCAATCAAATGCTTGGCTTGAATGTTTAATTAAGTATTTATTTGTATTCTGTTGCAGGTTCTTTTTGGAATTCTTCTTCTAGTTCACATTCCGGAACTGGATCCTTACCCAGGTTACCATATTCTAAACAACGAACCGTTGGACAACGCTGACTATGACGCACTTTCCGGGGGAGAGAACATATGCCCCGAGCAACATGCCAGCATATTTTCCAGTAGGTAGCCCCTGAACTGATAAACACAGTTTTTTGAATGCTCAGTGTTTGGAAATATATAATAACCATGAAGAAAGTATTAGCTTCATGGTTTCTTTTTGTTCCACTGATTTTGATTTCTTGTCTTAGGAATATACTTTGGTTGGATCACGCCGCTTATGCAGTTAGGCTACAGAAAACCCATAACCGAGAAGGATGTTTGGCAATTAGACAAATGGGACGAAACAGAAACTCTGATCACAAGGTACAGAAGTGTTGCTATCTCTCTCTTTTTTCTTATGGTAGAAGGTGTACTTTAGAATCAAGAACATTCTTATATATTCATTGGATGAATTGTCTGACAGATTCCACAGATGCTGGACTGAAGAATCACAGAGATGCAAGCCGTGGCTTCTCCGAGCACTGAATAGTAGCCTTGGTGGAAGGTAAAGGCTGATTACTTTTCTAAAAACCATTGATTACACTGTAGTTTTCTTCTAAGCGTCAAATTATAGATATCAGCATTAAGTTTCTTGTGAACTGTCTTTGTAGGTTCTGGTTGGGTGGTATTTTTAAGGTAAAGATCTTATGGTTTAATTTCAGTGCTTTTAAATGTTGGTTACTTAAACTCGTATTCTTTCTCTTGGTTGGTATTATAGATCCAGAAAAGTCTCTTGACTGTTATTTTCCCTTGCATTAGGTCTGACCTGCATCCACAGTAATATTCAGTTCTGTATTTGGCAACTCTCAAGCAATTTATACGTCATGTTTTAGCGTGTTGTAGATTGGAAATGATCTTTCTCAATTTGTTGGACCGGTTATACTGAGCCATCTATTGCGGGTAAGCTTTGTTTCTGCTTAGTCCTTACTAAAACAATATTGCATAGTTGTTTTCTGGACCGTGCTTATACATGATGATTTATGTTTCACTCATTCTTGACGATCATCACATATCTTTTATGAGGGTTTACATGTGTATTATAGCGTTTCAAATTTGAGAAAACAACGCAGTATTCCCATACAAGAGTGATGAGCTCTATTTAATTGGCTTCTTGATTCTTATCTTACACTTTCAAATGACTGATAATTAATGAGAATTTTGTTGGACCTGACTGTGCTTCTTCGTTACTGATTTTAGCCTAAACAAATCGTTGATTATTTGATGTAGTCAATGCAAGAAGGTGATCCAGCTTGGGTTGGCTATGTCTATGCTTTCTTAATTTTCGCTGGGGTGGTAAGTATCACAAAGTTCGTGTCTGATATTTAAAATACTATTGGTTCATTTACGTTCTCCAAACTGTCTTGTTTGGTTTTCTACTCTTCCTCAGTGAATACACAAATTTTCCTCAGTATCGCATTGCTGTTTTTCTTGTTGAAACCTCTGAAAGGCCACTCTGTTTCGATTTTGTTTCAGACACTTGGAGTGATCTTTGAAGCTCAGTACTTTCAGAATGTTTGGCGTGTGGGATTTCGGTTGAGGTCAACTTTGGTAAAAATTTGTGAAACTTCCATGTCTCTTATTTAGTCATGTTTATTCTCTAACTAATTATGCTAATTTCCTTTTAGGTTGCAGCTATATTCCACAAATCTCTAAGACTAACTCATGAAGCTCGCAAGAATTTTGCATCTGGGAAGGTCACAAACATGATAACTACAGATGCTAATGCACTTCAGGTATACTTAGGTTCACTAAAAAATTCCATCTTCTTTCTCAGTTTGATCCATACTAGTTTTGCACAACATATTCTCCTTATCTTTTCAGCAAATATCACCTCTGCTCCATGGCTTATGGTCAGCTCCCTTTCGCATCATCGTGTCTATGATTCTTCTCTATCAACAACTAGGAGTTGCTTCGCTTTTGGGTTCATTGATTCTGTTTCTCCTAATTCCCCTCCAGGTATTAAGCTTCATTCTGTTCTTTTGCCTATTTTAAAATTGTACTAGTTGTGGTAATTGCATATGTTTACATACAAGTCCACCTATTCTGTTTCTTGATAAACAGACTCTGATTATAAGCAAAATGCGGAAACTGACTAAAGAAGGACTCCAGTGGACTGACAAAAGAGTCGGTATCATGAATGAGATTTTGGCATCCATGGATACTGTAAAGTATGGTTGATATATCCTAAAAAATTATTTTTCAGCTTTTCTGAATGGCACATACTTAAAGCAGTTATTCTACCCTTTTTTTTTTGAATTTCCCAACTTTGTTAGATGCTATGCATGGGAGAAGAGCTTTGAGTCCCGGATTCAAGAAATTAGAGACGAGGAGCTCTCATGGTTTCGTAAAGCGCAGTTACTATCAGCTGTACGACCCCTTATCTTTGAATTTGTATTGCCTGTAGTTAACATGATTCATCTATCTGGTCTTCCACTTTTTAACATTTCTTCCCTTAACGTTTTTCCTCTTGCAGTTTAACAGTTTTATACTGAACAGCATCCCTGTAGTTGTGACTGTAGTTTCGTTTGGGGTTTTCGTTCTGCTTGGAGGAGATTTGACACCAGCAAGGGCATTCACATCTCTTTCTCTCTTTGCAGTTCTAAGATTTCCTCTCAACATGCTACCAAATCTACTAAGTCAGGTTATTTTAACAATCATCCCCTCAGTAAAATTTGTGTTACCTAATCAATTTACTGGTCTGCATTCAATCCACCATGTGGCAATGGATATACTCTTTATATTTAGTTATCTTCTCTTTGCTACTTCTCCACTTAGGTTGTCAACGCAAATGTTTCACTGCAACGCATTGAGGAACTACTTCTAAGCGAAGAGAGAATTCTAGCACAAAACCCACCTCTTCAACCAGGAGCTCCAGCCATTTCAATTAAGAATGGATACTTTTCATGGGATTCAAAGGTGAATCAAAATATTTCTTTTTGTTTAGATTATGTTAAGATGTGACATTAGCTTCTACGATCCACAGTACATAAGTTTCTGTAAGGTTGATCATGGTACTGCGCTCATATATTTCCCAGACAACAAAGCCCACATTGTCCAATATTAATTTGGAAATACCGGTCGGCAGCTTGGTTGCCATTGTAGGTGGAACCGGAGAAGGTAAGACATCACTTGTTTCAGCAATGTTGGGAGAATTATCTCATGCTGAAACCTCAAGCGTTGTTATTAGAGGCTCTGTAGCTTATGTTCCTCAAGTTTCATGGATCTTCAATGCCACTGTAAGTCACCTTTACTTCTCGTTGGCTCTGAAAACAAAGATTACAGTTTAGCTTTCAGTAGCTTTATTTTCATTTGGTCGATTAGTTAGGAAGGAAGTGTCCCAAACTCCCAATACAAGTGTCTATATATGTATTGCAGGTGCGCGATAACATTTTATTTGGGTCGGATTTTGAAGCGGAAAGATATTGGAGGGCTATTGATGCGACTGCCTTACAACACGATCTTGATTTGCTTCCGGTTGGTCGAGTGAAAGGCTTACACAACCTCTTGAATTTATTAGTTATGCTTGATATGACATTTCTTAGTAACTTCTTGAATTTCGCTTATTCAGGGTCGTGATCTTGCGGAGATTGGAGAACGTGGGGTTAATATTAGTGGAGGGCAGAAGCAGAGAGTTTCAATGGCTAGGGCAGTCTACTCAAATTCAGATTTTTACATATTCGATGATCCTTTGAGTGCTTTAGATGCTCATGTTGCCCAGCAGGTATTGATTCTTAAGGTTGATCCATTACATAACTGGTAACTCTTGAGGCTGACAAATAATCAATGACTGTTCAGTCATTTCATCAATGACTAAACCACCTTTTCTTGAATCCGAATGATTTAATTCTTTAAGGTATCTATTAAAAGACTTCTTTGAATCAGCTACATTTGATAACTGATTCTTTAAGGTATATATTAACAGACTTCCTTGATTGAGTGTAACAGGTCTTTGATAGCTGCATGAAAGATGAGCTGAAGGGGAAAACGAGGGTGCTTGTCACAAATCAGCTACATTTTCTTCCTTTGATGGATAGAATAATTGTAGTCTCCAACGGTTTGATTAAAGAAGAGGGAACCTTTGAAGAGTTGTCAAAAATTGGGAGTTTGCTCCAGAAACTAATGGAGAATGCTGGGAAAATGGATGCAACCCAAGAGATGAACAAAAATGACGAGAAAAGCTCGAAGCTGGGTCCTACTGTCATGGTTGATGTGAGTGAAAGAAATCTGGGCAGTACCAAGAAAGGAAAACGAGGAAGATCCGTGCTCGTCAAGCAAGAAGAACGGGAAACTGGCATCATTAGTTGGAATGTTCTCATGAGGTACTTCGCTCAACATCTGAAACGAAAAACAGTTGTGCAACACATAATGAGCGTTTTCTTTATATCCTAGATGAACATTACTCCTTGTTGAAGGAACCAGAATTCGCACACATCGTAGATTGGCGAATTCAGTTTAGAGTTTAGGAGAATTATTTTTATTAGATTTATAGCTGTGCCGTTGAAGGCTGCCTACGTACCCTTCAAATAGGGATCAAGCCAAAACGTAGTTCTTGTTACAAATGATGTGATGGGATTTTGAGATGATTAAGAATGAGGCGATGGCCTCCTTATTTATAAGTCTTGAAGTCCTTAGCTCTTCCTTTTCCTTCTTGACTTTGTATTGGCAATTATCCTTTTTCCTTGAAGCTGATAAGGATAATCTCCTTTCTTTCCGGGATTTGCCTTTATCCAAATAAAGGAAATCTTCTCTTTATTAATTAAAGGAAATTTTCCTTTAATTACGTAGATCGGTTTCGATGGGCCTTGAAGTTGATTGTTGGGCTGATTTCTATTCAAACCGGGTTAAACCGGGGGAGTGCTAAATCCCCCTCTAACAATTAGTCCCCCCCTCAGTTCGGCGAAGGAGTGTTCGAGTTCGGCGGATTTCTTTAGCCCGATTGGAGTTGAAATCAGCATCTGGTCGAATTTCCTTTTAGACGTTGTTCGTCTTTGTTCCTGCAAAAATTACTAAAGACGAGAGATTGAGCTCGAGACTGAGCTCGGCGTTTGTTAGTTAGGTGCGAGGTCGGTCTCGGCTTTTCCAAGTTCTGTTTCGATAGTTCGTGCGGGACTGTGAGGTCGGCGAGCTGTGATTGCGAGCTGCCCAATTGTTTAGATCGGTGAATTATGATTACGAGTTGCCATACTGCGGGGTCAGCGAGCTGTGCGGTCGGAGAACTGCGATCGTGAGTTTGGCGAGCAGGGGGTTGGCGAGCTGTGCGGTCGGAGAACTGCGATCGTGAGTTTGGCGAGCAGGGGGTTGGCGAGCTGTGGCCGTGAGTTAGGTGGGGCTGCGAGATCGGCGAACTGTGACTGCATGATGAGTAAGTTGCGACTGAGCTACCTAACTGTTAGACCGACGAGCTGCGACCGCTAGCTACCTTACTGTCGGATCGTCGAGCTACGACCACGAGCTGCTTTACTGCGAAGTAGGCGATATGTTCGATTGGGAGGTAGGTGAACTGCTTGAGTTTGGCTTGATGATACGAACTGTACGAGTTCGGCGAACTGCTTAAGTTCGGCCTGATGATACGAACTGTACGAGTTCGGCGAACTGCTTAAGTTCGGCTTGATGATACGAACTATACGAGTTCGGCGAACTGCTTAAGTTCGGCTTGAAGGAACGGATCCTATGATATAATCTGAAAAGAAAATATCTTCGAATAACAAGTAAAAAATTTGATAAAAAATACCTGAATTTTAGGGAGCTCTGTAGACGAGCTATAATCGATAAGTGACGAGCTGGATCTATCAGTGGATGTCCTTTTTTTTTTTTTTTTTTTTTTTTTTTTTTTTTTTTTTACCGAATTTGACTACGTTGGAGCTGCATCGTTGAGAATGACGTCAAGCCCAACAAAAAAGAGAAATCTGATCTTCTTTCATGTCGGCGGTGATGGTGAGTGAGGTCAGCATCGGGTGCTTCCTGGTCGGCATGCAAGTTACATCTTCTCTGGTCATGGTGGTTTTCATGCTCGGCAAGTGAGTTCGTCATGTTGAGTTCGAGATCGGCGGTACGATAAGTTTGCCTCCGCGAGCTCGGCGTGTTCAATGGCTGCGGTCTGATGAGTTCGGTGTGTTTGCCGAGGTCGGCATGTGCGGCGAGGTCGGCGTGTTCCGCAAGGTCGTCTCGTCATGTGCGAACTCGGCGTTTGTAAGCTCGTGGGAGTGAGCTCGGCGTGTCGTGCTCGGCCAGAACCATCTTTGTTGAGCTCGTTCTTCTTCTTCGGCGAGCTCGTTCATGGTGAGTTTGAGATTGGCGGGTTCATCATGGCGAGAATCAGATCGTGAGTTCGTCATTGTTTGTCGTTTCCCTCGCGTACTCCTCCTTGTCACGATCACGTTACTTGGCACGTCTTCTTCATACCATGTTGCTTGGCATACACGTCACGCTTGTTTCCTCATCTTGCTCATGGCGTTGAGCTGGTTGTTATTGTTTTTATCTCGAATTGAGCTGGCGTTGAACATGACGAGAAGAGTCGGAGGCTTTGTCGGATTTCTAGGGTTTTAAAATAATTCTCCATAAACACCAGATTTTTCATCCCCCCTCCCTCTAGCGCCAATTGTTAAACCAGAATTCGCACACATCGTAGATTGGCGAATTCAGTTTAGAGTTTAGGAGAATTATTTTTATTAGATTTATAGCTGTGCCGTTGAAGGCTGCCTACGTACCCTTCAAATAGGGATCAAGCCAAAACGTAGTTCTTGTTACAAAGGATGTGATGGGATTTTGAGATGATTAAGAATGAGGCGATGGCCTCCTTATTTATAAGTCTTGAAGTCCTTAGCTCTTCCTTTTCCTTCTTGACTTTGTATTGGCAATTATCCTTTTTCCTTGAAGCTGATAAGGATAATCTCCTTTCTTTCCGGGATTTGCCTTTATCCAAATAAAGGAAATCTTCTCTTTATTAATTAAAGGAAATTTCCCTTTAATTACGTAGATCGGTTTCGATGGGCCTTGAAGTTGATTGTTGGGCTGATTTCTATTCAAACCGGGTTAAACCGGGGGAGTGCTAAATCCCCCTCTAACACTTGTTTTAATAACAGATGGCTTAAATACTGCTCCATTTTCAGGTATAAAAACGCAGTAGGCGGCTTATGGGTAGTAATGATTATCTTTGCATGCTATTTAACAACTGAAGTTCTCCGAGTTTCAAGTAGCATATGGTTAAGTTTTTGGACCGATCAAAGCACGTCAAAGAGTTATAGTCCCGGTCTCTACATTGTCGTATATTCTCTTCTCGGATTTGGTCAGGTTTGTTTCTGATAAACGAGTGAAATATATAATTCTGTAATATTACATGAAGTTAACGTTTATTATGGTCTTTGATTTAGGTTGCTGTGACGTTTACCAACTCTTTTTGGCTGATCACATCAAGTTTACATGCCGCCAAAAGACTCCATGATGCGATGCTAAATTCTATCATGCGAGCTCCTATGCTCTTCTTCCACACAAACCCAACTGGACGTGTAATAAATAGGTTTTCTAAGGATATTGGTGATATAGATAGAAATGTCGCCAACCTAATGAATATGGTCATGAACCAGCTGTGGCAACTTCTCTCGACGTTTGCTCTTATAGGTACTGTCAGTACAATTTCATTGTGGGCAATAATGCCACTACTGATACTGTTTTATGCAGCATATCTCTACTATCAGGTAGTTTTCTACTTCATTTCGATGTGTGCTTCTCTTTGATTGCTCTATGTATCAGATACATGCAAAATTGTGTTACACTATATGATCCACTTGGAATTAATATCACTTTTGTGACTTGTAGAACACATCACGTCAAGTAAGACGTTTGGATTCCGTTACAAGATCACCTATTTATGCTCACTATAAGATTGGAGACTCTTGGGGGTGTTATGATTTGGTTAACTGCAACTTTTGCGGTTCTGCGAAACAGTAATGCAGAGAAGCAAGCTGATTTTACGTCTACGATGGGTCTTCTCCTTAGTTACACTCTGAATATCACTACTCTGTTAAGTGGTGCTCTAAAGCAAGCTAGTAAAGCAGAGAATAGCTTAAATTCTGTTGAGAGTGTCGGTAACTACATTGATCTCCCATCTGAGGCTTCAGATATAATCCAGAACAATCGTCCAGTATCTGGCTGGCCTTCAAGAGGGTATATTAGGTTTGAAGACGTTCACCTGCGTTATAGACCCGAGCTTCCTCCAGTATTGCATGGACTATCCTTTTTTGTTTCTCCAAGTGAGAAAGTAGGAGTGGTGGGAAGAACTGGGGCAGGGAAGTCTTCCATGCTGAATGCATTATTTCGGATTGTGGAATTGGAAAAGGGAAGAATCATGATTGATGACTATTATGTAGCTAAGTTTGGACTCATAGACTTACGGAGGGTCCTAAGTATCATACCACAATCACCAGTTCTTTTCTCAGGTTTGTGTGTAATTTAAGACGACGTTGTAAGTATGTTCCTGCATTCTGAGAATCAATTCTTCTTGTTAGGGACGGTGAGGTTAAATATTGATCCATTTGGTGAGCACAACGATGCTGACCTCTGGGAGGCTCTACAAAGGGCGCATATAAAAGATGTCATCACCAGGAATCCTTTTGGCCTAGACGCAGAGGTGTAGTATATCTTAAAAGACACATTTTAGTAAACAGAGTTATAATAACTCTTTGTTTTGTTATGATTGAGATTATTGATCAAACTCTCACTCACTTTGAGTCTGTGAAGGTCTCTGAGGGAGGTGAGAATTTCAGCGTGGGGCAAAGGCAACTGCTAAGTCTAGCGCGTGCGTTGCTAAGAAGATCCAAGATCCTTGTTCTCGATGAAGCAACTGCATCTGTTGATGTCAGAACAGATTCTCTGATACAGAAGACCATCCGTGAGGAATTTAAGTCTTGCACAATGCTTGTTATCGCTCACAGATTGAATACCATCATCGACTGTGACAAGATCCTTGTGCTTAGTTCTGGTCAGGTAATGTCAAGATTATTATTATTCAAGGAACTCACTTAGGCACAGATTTGCAACGTCATTGTGTGACTTACATAAAACTATGTCAATTTTTCTTAGGTTTTGGAGTATGATAGTCCACAAGTACTGCTATCAAGAGAGACAAGTGCCTTCTTTAGGATGGTTCACAGCACCGGACCAGCAAATGCTCAGTATCTTTGTAACTTGGTCTCTGAAAGGAGAGGGAATGGAATGAGACTAGGTGGATAGAAATGGTCACCAGCCTTCCAAAAATGAGTTTATAAGTTCGGATTGTGACAAAATGGAAGTTGCAATTGTCCCTTTGCATTGCATCATAGCCATTTACCAGAGTCCCAAATCTGAACAATTGAAGGTAAACCTAAAAACCTGCATCCATGACCAATACTCTTATGTGCATATATGATCTTGACAGTTGGAAATTTTGGAAAACATCTTTTGAGGCAGATGCTGATTTTTTCAAAATGTTCCTTTGTTCTTTAGGGCTTTGCTACATTGGTGAATTTAGAAGGCAGAAGATTGGGACAATGAAGAAACCTTTTACGAGCTTATGATCCCTTTTCTCGGGTTTTGGCGTAATGTGATAAAGACATCCTAGTGATCTGCAAAACAATGTAGTTATGCTCTTAGATTAATAGCTTATGCCATGGAAAAAGCATAAAAAGCGTGACGCTTGCGAAAGCCGAGGCGTGTGGTGAGTTTGTTTCCCATGTGGCTTAAGAGTCTCTCTCACGCCTTTTTGTCTAAAAGGCAAGCAAATTATGCGACATCTATTAATGATTTTGTTCGGACTTGTAAATTATTTCTTTCTTTTTTTGTTTGTAATGACTTGTTTTGAGTACATTTAAAGATGTGTAGGTAGTCAATTAGTTATGGTATACATTTTCAATTTTTATTGACAAATAATTTGGGGTTGACTTGTGTGTGTTGGGGTGCGTGTAGAGTGACAAAGGCATAACATAAACGCATGTAAAAGCAAAGGAGCTTTCTCTTTTTTTTTTTGTGTGTGTGTGGAAAAAGAGCATAAAAAACAAGAATCATAATAAATAAAAACAAGGGACACACTTCGCGGTTTAAGGTCCGAATCATTGAACACTATTGCATGCGTTTTTTCTTCTTCTTTGATTCTTTCTTAATTATTCTTGTACATACACACATGTACACTTATATATGTTTACGCAAATACATTTACACGGAGTTTTATACAGTTTTTTTTTAATTTAATCTAAAATATGGATAAATAAATTTTTTAAAAAAAGACCGGATGATGATGTTGTGGTTAGTTGAAGAGTGGAGTAAGCTGAAGGCAAATGAATAAAAAAATATTGAGAATAGTAAGAATTACGGTTTATATGTTAAGACCATCTCTAATGTATTCATCTATTTTTGATTTTAAAATAGAGTAATTTTAAAACAGAAATAGGTTTCTCTTCGATGTATTCCTCTATTTTTGACTCGAAAAAAAAAAATTCTAAGTATATTTTATTATTAATATATTTTATTTATAAACATTTACAATTCAACCCCACTTATTTTATTCTTTGCAAAACTTCTATAAATTAGGATATTATTTAAATTAAATATTTATTATATAAAGAAAATTACATTACATCATATAAAAATAATAAATCATAGTAGATTTTGGTTTAAACATCACTATTACTATATTTTCCCCACAAATGATCAATTAACGCATTTCAAAGTGAAAAATGAGGTTCTTTATCTTTGATTTCTCTAAATCGACTAATGAACTCTTGAAACCGAATATCATCATCATCTGCTATATATTTGAATCTCTGGAGGTGAAACTTCTCTCCCAAATTCAATTGGTGCATCGAGATCACGCTCATCCTCGATTATTATATTATGTAATATTGTATGATTATAACACGTTCTAAATATATTTACCACAACAAAACGTTTATAATGCACCATAATAATTCATGAGATAACATATAATTTCCCAATATAACATCATTTTTTAAAACATGCATTTAATAGCAACTTCTGGACCATTGTGTTTTAAACTAGGATACAATATCATTTATATTATTTACGATATGCAATTACTAAAATTATATTTGATGGCATGTTCGTGTCGCGGTAGGATATAACATGCTATTAAAAAAGTTGTAATGGGAATAACATGTTATATATCATAATAAAAACATGTTATTTATATTTTTAGTAATTTATTAACTGTTATATTTTATATAATGGGATACTATATCTTTTATTTTTGTGATATGCCATCAATATAGCTTGTGAAAGGTAAAAACCATTAAAGTTTTTGCTATTATTTGGGCTTTAATCCACCAATTTATCATTGCTAAGTTGAAGAACTATTCTAAAGATAGAACAATAAACAAAACTATAAGAAGAGAACAAAAAGTCTCATTTCAATTCAATCATTTTTCAAACTTCATTCCTTACAAAATAAAGAATAATGGCAAGAGTTCATCTATTGTTATGCTTTACCATTCTTTTCGCATCTGTGGCTCTTTTGGACATCGTTTCAGCTCTGAATATTAAACCAGCTTTGCCTCAGATTGAAGATCCGAAGACGGTGAATGATGTGGAACCTTACACTGTTAAAGTAGTGATGGTATTTGTGGCAGACCTCGAGAAAGAATGCCCTAAGACAAATAAATTCAAGTTCTTCTTTGAGAAACTTAGGGCATACGCCAAGTATGTTTGCCCAATAAGAAGGAATGACCAAAAAGATTACGATCAAGACATGAAGGCCAAAGCTGGGGGCCTCTTCAAAGCCATATCCTCTTTTGCTATTGGAAAGGTAAGAGATAGGGGAGGAATTTATTTTCTTCAAATATGAAAAAAAATATGGCTACGTACTGAACAATCTTATTTGCTTTATCGTGCATGTATATATATATAAAAGATAAGGGAGGAAATTCAAGAGGAAAAAATGGAAGCCATTAATACTTTTAGGTGGATGAAATCTTTGGCGGGTAAGATTATGGGAAGCCGCAAAAAAGACGAGAAAGAAGAATCCATGAAGCTAACCGTTGAACAACAGAAAGAAATCAAAGAAGGTATCTTGAAATGGGAGACAGTGATTGCTCGAATCACAAACACAATGGTACTTAGCACAACAAGCTCTTCTTCTGGTAAAGATTCTGCAAGTGGAAAAGGAAGTTCAAGCAAAAGCTCTGGTAGTGGAAGCTCTAGCATCAAGAGTGGAAGCTCGTACAAAGACACTACAGGTTCAAGCTCTAAAGTTGGCAGCCCTAGTGAAACTCCATCTGGTTCAAGCTCTAATGTTGTAGGTGGATCTGGAACTTCCTCTACAGTTACTAGTGGTGGAAAATCGATTAGCCCTAGTGAAAGTCCTAAAAACATCCCATCTTCAAGTTCCAAGAGCTCTGCTTCAAGTGAAAGTGTAGGTGCTACTGCTAGCCAGAACAGCGCTATAACAGTGACAGAAGTCGAGGCTAAGACTTCCAAAGAAGTTATGACATTCATAATGAACCTCGAGAAGAAGTGTCCGCAGAAGGAGGAATACAAGGTCTTCTTCGAGAATCTAAAGGGTACCATGACAGCCTCTTCAAAGGTTTCCAGAAAAGGATTATTTTCTAGGATTAAATCTGGTGCTGGAAAAATATATGAAGGCATGGCATTTATACGTTCAAGAATTGGAAGCAAATCAGCAGAGGTAAGTAACAAGAAACTCTCTTGGATATAAAAAATTTCCTTAGAATATGATGAATAACCAAAAGTCTCGACAGGTGAAGAAGTCAATGGAAACTTACCAAGCGGAAGTGATGAAGACTATGCAAGAGTTAGATGCCATCTACAGTAAAATCACAAGTCAAAATCAAGGCAAGAAAGGGGGATCTTTGACATGCACAGCAGCACAACAAACAGAAATTCAGCTGACAATCACCAAGTGGGAACAAGTCACAACCCAATTTGTTGAGACAGCTATTCAGAGCGAATCTTCTTCAGCTTCTTCCTCTTCTTCTTCTTCATCTTCATCTTCTCTGGGAAAGGTCAAGGCAAATTGAACTTAAAGGCGTAGCTAGCTACACTAATTCGTCACAAATCTGCAAGAAGACAAACTAGTAACACCAAATATTATAATAAATAACTATTAATTAGAGATTTTGTTTTGGTTGTAAATAATACAAAGATCGGTGTAGACCAGCAATAGATCTGTCGACCGATCTATCCGAGTAAATTACTATGTAAAAGTACATACTGATTGTAAACATTATGTATGTTACAAGTCAGAAGCGAGTGAGATCATTGAATTAATTTTTGAAATATTTTCCTCTCTTTGTAATTGAAATAAACATTCGGACCCTCTTGAGATACCAAGTTAAGTAAGATGATGAAAGTTCTCACGCACATATATATATCTACTGGTATATATTTTGGTAACAGTGGTTAATGTATATCTATTAATTAGTGAGTTGTGTCTCGAATGCCTTGATAATAACGTCATGATACTTGCGAAGATCTTCCAGGTCTTTCTGTATCCTTATCTTGTTCTCTAACGTCGGATGGAAGCTTAAGAACAGTATAGGAAGGATGTATAAATACAAAAATAAAGAAAATTGCAAAGATAACAGAGGGAGACATTACAAAAAGGTAGTACACTTTTTAAATTGCAACGCTCTACGTTGTAATCTTCTCTTTCCATAAATAAATTGATACTTTCCTTATCTGCTATAATTGCTATTTATGCATATCTATATTTAAAAAGCTTCTCTAATTACTTGTTTATGTAAATGAAAACCATCTATAGGATGATTAAGACTCATCTGAATATTTATGAGCTCATCAGCTTTATGCTCTGAAAAATTTACTGATTGAGACACCCCCAGTATAAATGCTTTTAGTGTGTGTTAGTAGCTAGGTTCAATAACCACTTGGCCGAAAATCGTATCAGGAAGCAACTTTTAAAGAAATTCCAATCCCGTGGAAAAGTGTTGAATGTTTTTCTTCCAACAAATAGTAAAACTGGCTCTTGTTTAGGGTATGATTTCTTTCTTAATTTTTAATTTAGAACTATTTTGTGAAATTATCTTTTTAATAAAAAAAAATTGCTTTTTGCAGATTTGTGTATATTTACCTTGAAAATGCTTCTGAAAACTTGTATGATTCAACCAAAGTGGGTGGTGTTCAAGTTGACATCAGAGATGCTAAACCAAAAAATGCTTCGAAGCTGAAATGGTAAGCAAATGTACTTCTAATCACTCTTTTTAATATTCATCCAATATTTCATTCTTAGAGATGTTTTTTTTTGCAGGTTGGTAGAAAGATTCTCTTGAAAGAGGTAAGGAATCATTAATCTTTTGTTGCTTTTTTACTTAATTGCAATTAAGATGCCTAGTTAGTCTAGAACTCCTTACACTTCGGTTAATTACTTGTTTATGAAAGGCTTCTTATTCTGAAAGCTATAGATAGTTCAAATTCGTTTAGATTATGTGTTTTTATGATTTTATAAGCTTTAACCTGAAACTGTTTTGTGTAAGTAGCTTAGATTCATTTAGATAATGTGTTTTTATGATTTTATCTGCTTTTTAACTTGAATCTGTTTTGTTGTGTGCCTTAAAGAAATCATGTTCTTCTATTTCATTCATTGAGATTACTGTGCATATATAGTGCAATTAAGATGGCTAGTTAGTGTTGCAAACTTTTTTTTAAAAGCTTTTTCTCTTTAGAGTTACGCTTATATCTTGAGTATGATTTGTTTTTGTTATCTTATTCAACTTTATTTAATGTTTTTGCAGATGTTTTTACCGATAAAAAGAAAACTAGGCATCTCAATGAAGACCAAAATGACAATATCTTGGAGAGAAAAGAGACTGGATATTACTGATGAGCCTTCTACACAAGAGATACGTAAGTTACATAAATTGTATATGCATAACTTAAGATAAATAATAAAAATATCTTAAATTGAAAGGGAATTCATTGCGTGAAAAGTCAATTTATGTTGCGTGGTAAGGGAACAAATAAGTATTTCCATGTTTCAGAGTTTTTTTAATCAACAACTTCAACCACTAATTGAAATCTAATGTCTGGTGACAGTCGAGAAATAGTGTGCGTTAGTGGGTTCAACAACCAATTGGCTGTAGATGGTATCGAAAAGCAACTTCTTCAGAAATTCCAGTCACGTGGAACAGTTTTGAATATATTTCTTCTAGAAAATAGCAAAACCGGCTGTTCTCTAGGGTATAACTTTTTTTATTAATTTGTAATTTTTAACTATTTGTAAATTTATCTTTTTGATAATGATTGTTCTTGTTTCTTATACGTTTGGGTATATTTACCTTGAAAACCCTTTGAAAATTTTGTTTAAATCAACTAAAGTGGGTGGTGCTCAAATTCACATAAGAAAAGCTACTCAAAGAAAATGCTTCGAAATTGAAATGGTGAGTAAATGGACTTTTAATCACTTTTTTATCACTCATGTAATATCTCATCGATTGACATTAACCATGTTTTTTTTTTTTTGCAAATTAAAGGTAGAAAGACCCTCTTGAAAGAGGTAAGGAATTATTAGTCTTTTGTTATATTTTTTAATTGCATATTACTTGTTTATGAAAATCTTCCTATTCATAAGGTTGTAAGTAATTCGTTTAGATTATGTTTTCTTTTTCTCTTTTTTTTTCTTTCCTTTTTCTTTTGGGTTTGTCATTTTAGGTCCTTTTGGGTTTTCAATTCGTTTAGATCCATTTGTTTATGATCTTGGGTTCTATTGAGTTGGGCTCAGAAATTGGGTACTTACTCAAACTATAGCCTTGGCTAGGCTTGTAATATTTTTACACTTCTCATTTTTTAAATTGAAAACTCTTTTGGCAAAAAATAAAATAAAAAAGGTAAATCCTTATTTATTTTCTACATGCACTAAGTTCATATTTATTTGACTTTTCTATTATTTTCACATACTTTTTGAAAGATATCTCAATTGTTTTTGTTATCTTATTTAATTTCATCTACCGTTTTTGTAGATGTTATTACCAATAAACAGGAAGCTAGACACTTCGATGAAGAATAGAAAGAGATTCTATTGGAGAGAAAAGAGACCAGACATAACCGCTAAACCTTATAAACAAATAATACGTAAGTTACATCAACTTAAATCCTGAAATAATATGCATGATTTAATAATAAATAAATAAAAATATCAAATAATATGCATGATTTAATAATAAAAATATCAAATAATATGCATGATTTAATAATAAATAAATAAAAATATCAACTTAAATCCTGAAATATCAATAATTCATGTTGAATTTTGGTGATGAGAAATCAAGTCTGACTCAGGTTTAAACCAAAACTGGTTATGTCAAATTGAGAAGATGGTTTAATGAGATTTGAATCAGGTTATTCTCATGGTTTACGGTTAAGTAAAACCGGTTTCATCAATTGTAATAAATCCAGCGTATATAAGCTGGGCACACGGGTTATCATCTTCTTCGTAGCTCATAGTTGATCTTTGAGAGAAAGAAACCTTGAAGTATGGCAGAGAAACGCTGACTATAGAAGATGTCACAAATGCGGCCAAGTCTAAAGAGATTGAGTTAAAGGAGGTAAAGGAACTGGTTGGCTCACAGAAGATTGGTGCAGCCTATGTTGCTCGTGGAAGACCTGAAAAGAGAGAATCATGTGACAAGAAATGGAAGAGCAGATCAAGATCTGGGTCAGGATCAAGAATAACTTGATGGTACTGCAAGAAGGAAGGTCACAAGAAAGCTGACTGTTACTCTCGGAAAAGGAAGTTTGAAAATGATAAAAATGTTGAAGCTGCAGTGGTGTTAGATCTGCTACAGGATGTTGATGCTTTGACGGTTTCAGATCAGTGGCATCAAGACAAATGGATCATTGACTCTGGATGCTCATATCACATGACATCTCGAAGAGACTGGTTTGATACATTTGAAGAAGTAAATTCTGGACAAGTACTACTTGGTGATGACAACTCAGTTGACGTTGCAGGAATCAGTTCAATAAACATAAAAGCCTATGGAGGATCGGTGAAGACTCTAACCAATGTAAGGTACATTCCTAAACTAAAACGGAATCTTATATCTACTGGAACATTGGATAGATTAGGCTTTAGTCATGCTGGTGGACAAGGAAAGACTAGATTTTACAAAAATAGTAAGCTAGCTCTTCAAGGAACATTGAAAGGAACCTTGTACTTGTTAGATGGTGAAACTGTTGTATCAGGTGAAACTCATAGCAATGTTTAAAAGAAACTGTCTAAGGATGATACAATGTTATGGTACAGACGTCTAGAGCACATGAGTGTCAAAAATCTACATATTCTGTCCAAGAAAGGGATCATTGATAAAAGGAGAATTGATGATCTGACTTTATGTGAGAGTTGTGTAATGGGAAAACACAAGAAGTTAAGCTTTCACATTGGAAAGCACAATACTGGTGAGGCTCTCAAATACATTCATATGGATCTCTGGGGTTCTCCCAATGTCACTCCAAACTTGTCAAGAAAACAGTACTTCCTATCAATCATAGATGATTACACAAGGAAATTGTTAGAGGGGGGATTAGCACCCCCTGGTTTAACTCGGTTCGAACCGAGATCGGTTCAATCAAGACCGGTCTACGATGGTTCGGATCAAAGACAAGTCGGCCCGAAAATGTTGGGCCGAGCTCGGAATCTCGCTGAAAGCCCATCTCGGCTACCGATCTAGGCCTATCACAAGCCCGGTCCGTTACAACAGATGAAACCGGAATATTTCCCTTTTCCCACCGATCTCGGAAAAGGAAATATTCTCTTTGGTCAACTCCTCGAGATATCAGGAACTTATCCTTATCTCGGAGAGAAAACCGGAAGATTTTCTTTTCCTAATCGAACTCGGAAAAGGAGAAATCCTCCTTTCGACCGCCTCAAAGACACTATAAATAAAAGAGGAGGCTCATTCTTCAGCATCATCCACAACTTCCGCAGAGACAGAGAATACAAGAGAAAGCTCATTACCGATCTCAAGTCTTTCGTCTTTGCCTTCTTACTTAAACTCTGTTGTAATCGCCGACTCTTGATCAATAAACGAGATTCCGACTAAAGTACTGTTTAACCCCCTTTTTGTGTGATTTACGGATCAACAATTGGCGCCGACTGTGGGGAAAGATAGAACAGTACTTTCGGATATCGTTTGATTAAAGTTCGGCAATGGTTCTTCCAGTCGATACCACCGCAGCCCTCGTCAACGGCTCAGAAACCGACGATCAAAACCCACGGATCGACGAGCTCAATCCTATCGATACCGAACTACAGACAACCGGAGGAAGACCCCCTCCGACCATACCTGTTGGAGAAGACAATCAGGTCAATCCATCTCGGACTCTTCCACAGCCTCCGGCTGCTTCGATATTCACGGATCCGACCGTCTTCATAGAAGCTATGACAGCGCAGTTCGCCGAAATTAACAAAAAGAACGAAGAGCGGATCGCGTCTCTCATAGCATCCCATTTTGAGCGCCGAAATCAGATCGGTATCCTCGATCCAAACCCGGTCACCCCCGCCAACGAAAGCACGTTACGCCAAAATCTCTTGTCCGACTTAACCGACGCTCAACCCCCAGGCACGATCGACCCGCCGACAATAAGATCCTCCGCGACCGGTTCGGAAATCAACATCACGGACCAAGCCGCCGTGAATTTGGAATTCGCCAAGGTCCAGGCCCAACTACAAGATATGCGGACCAAAGTCCATCAGGCTACGAGTTCGGCGCCGGAGATCGACCAGGTAATTCAAGAGTCACAGAGGACGCCGTTTACCGACAAAGTCGTCAACACTCCAGTCCGACGATTGGAAAGAGTCAAGATCACATCATACGACGGGTTTACCGATCCTAAACACTTCTTGACCTCTTTTGTCATCACAATGAACCGATTTCGTTTCGGCTCGGAAACCGAGAAGGACGCAGCCATGTGCCAACTATTCGTGGAGAACTTATCCGGAGCCGCGCTCGATTGGTTTTCAACGCTCGAGCCAAGTTCGGTAAACAGCTATAACGAGCTCACTACCAAATTCCTCAAACGCTACTACATCTAGTCCAGATTTCTAGCGCAAAAAAAAAAAAAAAAAAAAAAAAAAAAAAAAAAGAGAGATCACCGAGCTACTACACATACGCTCGATTCTAATATGTAATATGAACTACGAATGGCTTGATCCTTCTTTCGAAGGTACGTAGGCAGCCCTCACAAGGCGCAGCTATAACATTAATAAAATTTTACCAAGGCATTCTACCGAACTCCAACAGTTCGTATTTTCTAAGTCAAACTTTATGTTTGCCGAACTCCAACAGTTCGTATTTTCTAAGTCAAACTTTTTGTTTGCCGAACTCCAACAGTTCGTATTTTCTAAGTCAAACTTTTAGTTTGCCGAACTCCAACAGTTCGTATTTTCTAAGTCAAACTTTTAGTTTGCCGAACTCCAACAGTTCGTATTTTCTAAGTCAAACTTTTCGTTTGCCGAACTCCAACAGTTCGTATCTTCCAAATCAAACTTCTCGTTTGCCGAACTTCAACAGTTCACATTTTCAACCACCAACGGTTACATATCAACGTCCTGGCCAGACGATCTGATAAAGCCGAGCTTAGCTCGCACGCATCCTCATGGTGCAATGGATAAAACACTTTCCACATTCAAAGCCAAGATCAGTCTCGCACCAAATTCTCAGATTATCCGAGCTAAATAAGCCAAGTCCGTCTCGCACACTCGGATTCAATGTGAGAAACCTAGAGCATATTAAGATGGGCTGTTCACGTACTCTTAAACTAAACTCTAGGGTCAAGCCGAACGTCCTTCCTCGCAAATCTAAGCCGACTTCTCAACAGTCGCAAAACTAGTAAGACGATTTCTCAACAGTCGCAAAAACAAGTAAGCCGATTTCTCAACAATCGCAAAAGCAGTAAGCCGATCTACGATAGGGATTGCCGACCTCGAACAGGTTCAGTCGAATTTATCCTCTTCACCCGGCTAAGACCGTACAGTTTACGGCACCACTGTGTACGATAAATTCGAGAGGTTAGTATATTGTACGACTTCAAATATATCAGAGCTCGGTATAAAAATAACTTGAGAAATAACTAAGTATAACACTCAAAATAAAAAGAAGATCGATATAAATCAGATTCATTCAAAAGCCCCTCGGGCGAACAACAGAGTGGATACCGGACTTTACAAACCCTCCGGTCCAAGAGTTCAAGTCATAAACCCATCCGGGCAAAAAACTAAAAACAAATTACATGAAGTAGGAAAAAGGCCTAAACACCTTGCCTCCGCATCGCTTCAGCTTGGTCCGCCGACATCGAAGCTCGGTTAGTACCGAACTCATCAAGCCCTGGCGGGACTTCATTACCCATTGAGGGCGAAATTCCCGGGTGAACCGGATCAGTAAAGGGCGAGACGACTAGATCCGCATCTTCCAGCTCACGGAGGTCGATCGCCTCGTACTCTGCCGACTTCTCGGCCTTAAGCTTCTCAAGCTTTTCAATACGAGACGGCGGGACGACGATACCGTGCTTTGTCTTCAGACTCTGGCAGAAGCTGAGGATCCCATGGATCTGATTAACGGCCAGGAATGGTTTCCTTGCCTGATCAACCGCCGCCAGATGGTCCTTAACTTTTTGAAGACGCACCTGGCATTTTTCAGTTGCCGCTTTCCTCTTCAAGATTTGATAAGTGCGGCCAGCCCGCAACCTTGAAGTCTCTGTGAACAGCTTCGTCGCAAGGGCATCCTTTTCCAACTCCAGCTCGGCATTGGATCTCTTCAGCACGGCTAGTTCGCGGGTCAGCTCGGCTACTGCACGATCGCCGGCTTCCACTCTATCCTCAGAGACTCGGAGCTCTTTGCGGAGTTCCACGGCTTGGACGCTCGCTTCGAAAGCCTTACGGCGCGAAGCTCCGAGCTCACGATCGTATGACCCGACGATCTCATTCGTCTGGGCAATCATCTGTCAAAAACAGCGAACATCAGAAAGAAGAATTGAAAAAAAAAAAGAGACGAACTTGAAAAAGGCATTTACCTCGGCAGTAGTCTGGGCCAATTTCTTGAACTCATCAGACTTATACAGACGATCGACCGAAGGGAGGAATTCCGGGCCGAAGCTAACCTGCCGATACGTCTCGGCAAAACCCAATGACTCGACCTCCGGTGCTGAAGCCCGATGCCTCCTCGAGACAGGAGAATCGTCCGACAGGACCACCGTCTCCTCTTCGGCTCGTTGGGGTTCAGAACCCCCATCATCACCTCCAACATTTTGGGGGCCGGTATTCCCTTCGTTGCCTTCAGCAGGCGTAGTGCCGACCCCAGCTGTGTGATCAGCCCTTTGCCGGGCTCCTTTTTTAGTCTTCCTTCTCCTCTTCTTTTCGGCGGGAGGAGAGGTGCGCCCTTCAGTAGGAACTTGCTCCCCAGCAGGAACATCGTTCCCAACGATGCCTTCATCAACAATTACCGGTTCGGCTTCAGGCGGAGGAGGAATTTCAGAATTCATCTTCCGCTCGTCACCGTCAAGTTCGGCAGATAGATCGGGGATGTCATCGAACTTCATCTTCCGACGACGAGACGGTTTAGTTGAAAAAGGGGAAAACGATAAGTAAATAAATAAAAAGGGAAAGGGGAGATCGGTATCAACAGACTACGAAGAAAAGTCGACCGACCAACCTCTAAGAACTCTTTTCGCCTTCAAATCGAGCTTCTCCTGGAAAGCTTCAGGCCACCGAACTTTCCCAGCCGCACTCAATTGCTTCGCATGAGCAAAATTGAATCCAGGTGTGGTGATAAGGAAGCTTGGAGGATGACGAGCTGAAAACGGAAAAGAAAAATATAATTCAGGCAAAATTAGGTACTAAAACGAAATCAAGAACAAGTATCTACCAATGGGAGTCCTCCATTGAGTTCGGTAATTCCCTCCCGGACACTCAACGGAAGATTTGTCGATCTTCACGAAGAAGTATCGGGCGCTCCAATGGTTGACCTTGCTCGGTTTGTTCCCAGTAACAAGGTCGGCTTCCGGTTTCGCATTTGCCGATAGAAACCACGGCTTTGCCTTCGACAGGTTCACCCGGAACAACCTCTCGAAAACCTTCGCCGTAATAGGGATACCGCACTCCTCCCCGAGAGAAAGAAGACCCATAAGGTTTATCACCGTGGCCGGCATCAACTGAGAGATCGCGACGTGCCGCCTCTTACAGTACTTATAGATGGGAAACCGAAGCCCGCAACTTCTGAAATGCTCCTCGTAGACACAAATGTAACCGTCAGGAGCATCCCACGGGCGATCCGTAGCCTTTGGGGTCTTAAAAAGCAAGCCATTTGGAGCACCGCACCGCTCCAAGGTGATCTGGATCGTCTCCGCGGTGGACCGAGATGGGCCGATATTGGCCGGCCTCTCAACCATCCGCCTAGCAGCCGATACGGGATCATCGTCTCCTTCGTCAGGACGACCTGCTGGAGAAGCAGCACGATTGTCCAGATCGGCCGCATCCTCATCCTCGGCAAGCCGAGCGGCGAATTCGGCATCTGCCCGAATTTGCTCATTCGACTCAGCAGTTTCTTCAGACAGGTCTTCATCGACGAGATGCGGGACCTCGACCGAAACTCTAGGATTGCTCGGTCCAGCCGCGGAACGCTGAGAGTTGCGCCTGAACATCTCCCGTTCGACATCACCTAACCCATCCGAATTCGAATCAGAACTGTTGACGAACAACCCAAGGTCGGGAAACTTAGATGGAGAAGCTCGGTCTTTAACAAAAGGAGAAGAAGTCCTTGAAACCATATCGATCGAAAGAAAGAACTGATGAAGAACAACTTGAATACTAACGAAGAACAGCTTGAAGATCGCCCAGAAAGTTCGAAGATCTTCAAACAGATCGGAAGAATCACGGCGGAGAAATGATCGGAGAACGGAAAGAAAAATAAATTCTAGAGAGAAGGGAGAGCTCTAGAGAGAGAGAGAAATAACTTTTTGAAGAAAATGCACAGAAGTGAGAAATGAAGGAGGATCGAGCGGTATTTATAAAGAAAAACGCAATGATGACGATTCTTCGAATTCTGTAGCCGAAGAATACGAATCGACACGCGGCTCTTCGAATTCCGTAGCCGAAGAAGACGAAACGACTCCCCCTTCCCGAGAAAAATCTGCCGAACTCGAAAGCTCCAAAATCTATTCGATCACGGGAATTCCGATCTTCACTTTCGAAAGAAGTTCGCCGAACTCAAAATTCGCCGAACCCGAAAATCCGCCGCACTCGAAATAGAATCTGATCAGATCGTACCGATCTCAGTTTTAACCGAGCTAAAGAATACTCCCCAAAAATTCACCGAACTCATAAACTCCCTCGCCGAACTGAGGGGGGGACCAATTGTTAGAGGGGGGATTAGCACCCCCTGGTTTAACTCGGTTCGAACCGAGATCGGTTCAATCAAGACCGGTCTACGATGGTTCGGATCAAAGACAAGTCGGCCCGAAAACGTTGGGCCGAGCTCGGAATCTCGCTGAAAGCCCATCTCGGCTACCGATCTAGGCCTATCACAAGCCCGGTCCGTTACAACAGATGAAACCGGAATATTTCCCTTTTCCCACCGATCTCGGAAAAGGAAATATTCTCTTTGGTCAACTCCTCGAGATATCAGGAACTTATCCTTATCTCGGAGAGAAAACCGGAAGATTTCCTTTTCCTAATCGAACTCGTAAAAGGAGAAATCCTCCTTTCGACCGCCTCAAAGACACTATAAATAAAAGAGGAGGCTCATTCTTCAGCATCATCCACAACTTCTGCAGAGACAGAGAATACAAGAGAAAGCTCATTACCGATCTCAAGTCTTTCGTCTTTGCCTTCTTACTTAAACTCTGTTGTAATCGCCGACTCTTGATCAATAAACGAGATTCCGACTAAAGTACTGTTTTACCCCCTTTTTGTGTGATTTACGGATCAACAGAAATTATGTGTGTATTTCTTATCGACAAAGAAAGAAGCCTTCAGAAAATTATGTGAGTTGAATAAACTTGTTGAGAATCAGGTCAGCAAAAAGGTGAAGTGTCTCATGACAGATAACGGCCTAGAGTTCTGCAATCTGGAGTTTGACGAGTTCTGTAAACATGATGGAATTGAAAGGCATCGCACCTGTACGTATACACCACAACAAAATGGTGTTGCAGAGAGGATGAACATGACTATAATGGAGAAAGTGAGATGTATCTTAGATGAGTCTGGTTTGGAAGAAGAGTTATGGGCTGAAGCTGTTTCAACTGATGTGTATATGATCAACAGAAGTCCTTCTTCAGCTATTGACTGCAACATACCAGAGGAGTTATGGTTAGAGAAGAAACCTGGTTATAAGCATCTAAGGAGATTTGGTTCATTGACATATGTTCATACAGATCAGGAAAAGCTCAAGTCTAGAGCAGTGAAAGGTGTATTCATTAGCTACCCTGCAGGTGTGAAGGGATACAAGATATGGCTATTGGATGAACAGAAATGCGTCATAAGCAGAAATGTCATATTTGTTGAAGAAAAAGTCTACAAAGACATTAAGGAACCTCAAAACAAAGAAGTGGATCTGACTGAAAACAACAAAGAAGGTGGAAATGTAGTTCTGGAAACTGGCATCAATGTCAAAAAGGCAAAAGAGATCACGCCTTCAGGTGGAGAAAATATTCAGAGTGAATATGTCAATGTCTCAGAGTCTGAGCAAGAAGAAGATCTCAGTGACTACCAGTTAGCAAAGGATAGACCGAGAAGAGACATAATTCTTCCAACAAGGTTACAAGACTATGATATTTTTGCATTTGCATTTCTTGCTGCAGAGGACGTGAGTACAGAAGATCCAAGAGACTATTATGAAGCTATTCACAGTAAAGAGAAGGATTTATGGAATGGTAGAATGGATGAGGAGATGGGTTCTCTAGACAAAAATATGACTTGGATACTAGTGAATAGACCTGATAAGAGAAAAGTAATTGGCTGCAAGTGGGTCTACAGATTAAAACCTGGTATCCCTAGAGTAGAAAAGCCAAGGTACAAAGCTAGATTAGTGGCAAAAGGATACAGTCAAAGAGAAGGAATTGATTATCAAGAAGTGTTCTCACCTGTTGTGAAACACGTTTCTATAAGGATGTTGTTGTCTATAACAGTGAATTTGGATCTTGAACTGGAGCAGCTTGATGTAAAGACTACCTTCCTTCATGGAATTATTGAGGAGGAGATTTACATGGAACAACCAGAAGGTTATAAAATCAAAGGAAAAGAAGATTATGTATGTCTACTTCAAAAGACTCTGTATGAGCTTAAACAAGCTCCAAGACAATGGAACAAATGCTTTGATCAGTTTATGATCAGTCATGGATTCAAAAAGAGTAAGTACGATCATTGTATCTATATCAAGGAAGCAAAATAAGGTACATTCGTCTACTTACTACTATATGTAGATGATATGTTGGTTGCATCAAAAAACTATGGATGAAATCAGAAAGATCAAAGATTTCTTGAGCAGTAGATTTGAGATGAATGATTTGGGTCCATCAAGAAGAATCTTGAGAATGGATATAGAAAGAGATCGTGAAGGTGGAGTTCTGACATTGTCTCAATCTGGTTATATCAAGAAAATTCTACAAGTATTCAATATGGGTGAAGCAAAGTCAGTATCAGCACCAGTTGGGGCTCATTTCAAATTATCTGCAGTAAAATATGGTGAAGAAGAGACAACAATGGAAGGGATACCTTATGCTAATGCTATCGGCAGCATAATGTATGCAATGATTGGTACTAGATGTGATTTGGCCTATGCAGTTGGATTGGTGAGCAGGTTCATGAGTAAACCAGGGATAGTGCATTGGTCTGCTGTTAAGTGGGTGCTGAAATATCTAAAGGGAACTCAAGATTTTAAGCTCGTATTCAGGAAGAACAAGGAGTTTAAAGTTGAAGGTTACTGTGATTCTGATTTTGCATCAGACTTGGACAAGAGAAGATAAATCTCGGGTTATATATTCATAGCTGCAGGAAATACAATCAGTTGGAAATCTTGGTTACATCATGTGGTAGCTCTATCCACAACTGAGGCAGATCTAGTATATGGCTTTAGTGGAAGCTGTCAAAGAAAGCATCTAGTTAAAGAGTTTGGCAGAAGAGTTGGGTTTTAAGCAGAAATCAGATGATGTGTGGTGTGATTCACAGAGTGCTTTGTGTTTGGAAAAGAACATCGTTCATCATGAGAGAACCAAACACATAAGCAGGAAATTGCATTTCATAAGAGACATTATAGCTCAAGGAGAAGTGAAAGTGCAGAAGATTTCAACTCTGAAAAATCCAGCTGACATGTTAACAAATGTACTTCCAGTCAACAAGTTCGAACAAGCTCTGAACTTCCTGGGAGTAGCTAGACACTAAGGTGTTTAGGAAAGTCCTGGGTCTACGTGTGTTTGCAGTGATGAAGTAACAGATCAGATTTGATTGTCATCAAGGTGGAGTTTGTTGAGTTTTGGTGATGAGAAATCAAGTTTGACTCATGTTTAAACCAAGACTGGTTATGTCAAATTGAGAAGATGGTTTAATGAGATTTGAATCAGGTTATTCTCATAGTTTACGGTTAAGTAAAACTGGTTTCATCAATTGTAATAAACCATGCGTATATAAGCTGGGCACACGGGTTATCATCTTCTTCGTAGCTCATAGTTGATCTTTGAGAGAAAGATTGAAAACTGATTGAGAGAGAAGAGAGATTGTTGTAATCAAACTTGGAGATAGTGGATTACTGGTGGAACCCAGGCTGAGACATAGGGTCGTTTCTCACATCGAGGGCCCGAACTAGTTAATCTTGTGTGTTCTTACTTTCTTGTTCATTCTCCTCTTTTGCGAGCTCAAATCTCTTCGTTTCTTTTATGTTCTTGAGTGATTGTGAGTTTGAGTGTTCGAATTCATCGATTGGTGGTTAAAGTTTAAGTTCCGTGAAGTTCATTGATTTAGGTGTTTTAACCAAGTCAATTAATAACTAAAGTGCACACTACCGCAATCGTAACGGTATATCGATGTAATACTTTAGGATCTAATACACATAGATCAAGTGAAACACTACGAGAATGCAGGAGGAAAGTAAATCTAAGACGAATGATGTTTGTGGTTTTATGAATGAACTAAAACTAAGAATGCAAATAAAACGATGTAAATTTGATGGAGGGAAACACTAGGTCTTCGGGTAATTCGCAGGAAATCAAGAATCACAAATCAGATAATTAAACAGGGAAATCATTAAGCACGTTCTAGAACTCAAATCACTGTTTTATAATCAACCTACTGTCGTAGTATTAATTACTATGCCTAATAACCTAAGATTTTAAATTGTCGTTTGAATTTAGGAAACTAAACATGCTTTAAGATCGAGTTTGATATGTTCACAAAACGCCTTAACATCAGCTTTCGTTGGTTAAGGACGCTTTGCTCACCTATGTTCTTTCAGGCTTTTAAACAAACACTTTTGATGCGTTAAACAACCTAAGATCAGAAACTAGGTAGCTAATAAAGTTTCAGCACTAAGAACAACAATAGATGAAGAACTAGAAGATAGATCCATATTCTAACCAATATGATTCAATGATTCATGAAGTTCCCTTGAAACCCTAAAACCTAACTATGAGATTACTCAGACATAGAATCAGAGAAACCACAAAGAGATGAAGAAGAAGTCATAATCCAATATAAATAATAAATTAGGGTTCAGAAATCTTCTCAAAAGCCTGTAGAGTCAGAGATTTGTCTCCCCAGAGAAAGAGATGTAAAGTCTGTACAAAAAATAAAGTTTCGCCTAAACAACGGCTGAAAAATAGAATAAATAACCCTGAAAAACGTTTTTCCTAAATCCCAGGCGAAACCGGTTCAAAATAAGGAAAACCGAAATTTCCTTTTATTTTTCGCGTCACTAAACCGGTCGGTTTATGTTGGACCGTCTTCACGAAAACTGGCGTAACTTTTAATCGCACCGTTGGCATGACCTCAAACCACTTCCAAATGAAAGCAGATCCATTTATCTATCTTGTATCAAAATTTGAACTCGATCCATCGGTGGTAAGTTTTTCAACGAATGCCAAACTTCTGACGGCTCTGTATGATTCTGCATATTCATATGCTCATTTTCACCCAAAACGGCTCATTTTCTCACAAAGTCACCTAAAACCTGAAAAGACTCGATAAATGACTAAAAGACTCTAAAAAGACACATTGACTTGATAAAAGACACAAAAACAAATGTTAGAAACCGATAAAAATACGGTTTATCAATATACATAGATCGAACCACAACAATTCACTACACAAATATATATGTTTTGAGAATATGGAAGTTTTTCAAGTTACATAATCGTATTAATCTTTTTGTTTTATTTTTTATAGACGATTGTTGGGTTGTTGCCCTCTCTAGGATGCATTCAGCATTGCTGAGACTGTTAGATAAGACTGGACCACATCTTACACCACAAGATCTTCTGGCGGGTGTTGATCCTAGACATCAAGTATTGGGACAGGGGATCAGCCGCATTAAACATGTGATCCCGTTCATGAAGACTTATGGTGTAGATATGCGTATCCATCAGCGTCCTAAGGGTGATGATGAGTCAGCTTTTGAAGCTTTTGAGACTCTTATTGTGAAGTTGCTGAGACTCTTATTGTGAAGTTGCTGGCAAATGGATATGTGATGGTGACTGTTGAGATTCTCCCAAGTTTCGATTCTTGGGATGGAGAAGTAAGTCATTTTCTTCTCTTTTCTCTTTTCTATTTAGTTTATTATTTATTTATATTATTAATAATAATATGAAAACACATTTTAGGGAATATATTGTCCAGACGAGATTGATTGTTATTTGAGAACTTTCGAGAAGTTTTCTGTGCATTGTCTTCTTTTGAGTGATTATGGTGTGAAGGATGGGAGAGAGTTTTTGGGAACTTCATGATTCTAATGGGATCGAATGGGGAGATGGAGGCTTTATCATGATGGAACGACATATGTGCCTAATTAAATCCGTGATTGAGTTGAAAGTAAGTTTACTATATACTAGATAAGTACCCGTATATATGCGGGTTTGTAATTTAATATTTTATAACCCATGAAAAAAATGAAACACGATAAAATGGAAAACAAAATTAGATCACCCGTGAAAATATCTTATATATAAATTTAGAAACAAAGTTTACGATAAAATAAATATATACATTGAAAGAAAAATTTGGTGAATAGATGCAGTAAATAGTTGTGGATACGATTATTGGACTTTTATTTCTTTTTGGTGTAATTGATATACTACAAAATTGTGGTTTATATAGAGGTGAGAAATTAAAATTATTTTTCTTTTATAATTAATTTTCTTAATCTAAATGGAAAACTACGAAATATTTTTTCCTTACTATATTAATCATGCCTTTTAGGATAAATTATAAATTAAAACTAATTTGATTAATATTTACATTAATTCATTTGTTTTTTAAATAAAACTGACACATGTCAATATCTAAATTAACCGTGACAAATGTCATGATCTCGTGAGTGAGAATTATTCTACGTGTTACGTGTCACACTCACATTGAGATATCCAACTTTATATAATACGATATATATATATATATATATATATATATATATATATATATTTTTTAGTAACTTTACATTTTCGAATTATGAATGTGAAATTGAAAAGCTATCAATTTGGCTTTTATTCATTTTCTTTTTAGGATTGTTATCTATTGTTTAATTTATTTATTCTAATTTAAAATATGGTTTTTTTTTACTTTGGCTTTTATTTATAATTTTTGTTTAATTTTTCTTAATCTAAACATTACTATTTTTTCATTTACTTTTTAGGATTAGGAATCGATTTAAAATCGTATATTAATAATTTTTCTTTTAAATTTAGAGTATATTTATAATTTTCCTTTTTTAAGTTTGCTCGTGGTTGTAGATTATAAACTTTTAAATTTTCTTTTTTCACTTTCTTTTATTATAAGGTTTCTTTACTTATACTTGTTTTTTTTTGTAAGGTTGCCTTTTTTAGTTTAAACTTTTTTAATATTTACTTTAATTCATTTTTACTAAAATTACCTTTTATAGTTTAACATTCTTTAATATTTACTTTAATTCATTTTTACTTTTTTAATTAAATTGACACATGTCAAGATTTAAATTAACAATCGTGACAAATGTCACAATCTCGTGATTAAAACTTATTCTACGTGTCACACTCACGTCGAGGGATCCAATTTTATATAATAAAAAATATATATATATATATATATATATATATATATATATATATATATATATATATCTATATATGAATCATATATAAATTTAATAGTTTTTTGTAGTTTATGTTTTTTTTTATTTGTTTATATTTAAATAAAACACAATTTATTTTTGTTTTTTATTATTTTGTCTTATAGGAAAGTTTATATTATTGCATTGTTATTTTTCATTTTTTACACATGTCACGATCTCATGATTGTTAGAATCTTAGTTAGAATCTAAATTTTCTTTTTCTTTTTTTCTTTTTATTAAAATTATTACTTTGACACATGTCGCGATCTTAAGTAACAACAATACATGTCACGATCTCGTGATTGAAAATTATCCTATGTGTCACACTCTCGTCGAGGGATTAAGCTTTATATAATAAAATTTCTTTAATCTAAATGAAAAAACTAAGTAATATTTTTTCTTTTCTATATTAATTTTGCCTTTTAAGATAAATTTAATTTGTTAACTTTTTAATTTTATTTTTAGTAACTTTCTATTTTAAAATTATGAATAAGAATTTTTAAATTTTTTATTAATCGATTTTAAATATTTCCAACTTTGACTTGACACATGTCGCGATCAGGTGAACTAGCATTTTTGAAACATTTAGTTTTATATGATAATTTTTTTACTAATTCTTAACTGAAATATGTTTTTTTATATTTTTTTTGCTTTTATTCCTTTTTAAAAACTTTAGAAATGTGTAGATTATTATATAGAGTTTGGTCGTTGTTGTATATTAATAATTTTTCCTTTTTAAGTTTCCTTTTGTCATAATGGAAAAGATTATAAATTTTTAAGTTTGGTCGTATATTAATAATTTTTCTTTTAAGTCTAGAGTATATTTATAATTTTTATTTTTTTAATTTTGGTCGTGGTTGTAAATTATAAAATTTACCTTTTAGAATTATGAATGTGAAATTGATAAGGTAACAATTTGGTTATCTAGAGTCGAGGAATGAGAATTTTTTTTCCTTTTAGGATTGTATTCCTTTTTTAAGAGTGTGATTTTTTTAAGAATTACTAATTGTTTTTTTCTTTTTTAAAACTTTAATTTTTACTATTGTAATCTATTGTTTAATTTCTTAATTCTAAATTGAAATCTGTTTTTTAAATAAAATTTGGATTTTATTTCTTTTATTTTTATGATTGTAATCTATTGTTTAATTTATTTATTTTAAACTTAAATATGGGCTTTTTTTTAACTTTGACTTTTCTTTATAATTTTTGTTTAGTTTTTCTTAATCTAAACATAACTACTTTTTCCATTTACTTTTTAGGATTAGGAATCGATTTTAAATCGTATATTAATAAATTTGTTTTAAGTTTAGAGTATATTTATAATTTTTCTTTTTTAAGTTTGATCGTGGTTGTAGATTATAAACTTTTAAGTTTACTTTTGTCATTTTTCATTATTATAAGTTTTCCTTACTTATACTTATACTTTTTTTTTTGTAAGATTGTCTTTTTAATTTACACCTTTTAATATTTACTTTAATTCATTTTTACTAAGATTGCCTTTTTTTAGTTTAACATTTTTTTACGTTAATTCATTTTACATCTTTGAATATTTACTTTAATTCATTTTTTTAGTTTAACATTTTTAATATTTATTTTAATTTATTTTTACTTTTAAAATTAAATTGACACATGTCAAGATCTAAATTAACAACCGTGACAAATGTCACGATCTCGTGAGTTATAATTTTGCCTACGTATCATGCCCACGTTGAAAGATTCAGCTTTATATAATAAGATTAGAGCATCCTCAATGGTAAGAACCCCTAAGGGGTTCTTACCAATTTTTTTTTTATAAATTTTGATAAAATGAAAGTTTATAACTTCTATAAGAATCCTTAATTTTTGGTTCCTCCAATGATAGAACCTCATTAGGAATTCTTAAAAAAAAAATTATAATTAATTTTCTTAAGTTTAATTTATTTTGTAAAAAATTATAAACATACTATATTTTATAAAACCAAAATTATATTGCATTTCATGAATTTTAAAACATACAAAATATTACCGAAGCTTCTGGAAGAAGAAGTTTAGAATTTTAGAATCTTAAAAAAAAAATTTAATATGTAAAGATTCAAATTCATTAATATGTGAAAAAAAGTTTAGAATTTTAAAGTTGAAGTTAAGAAAAAGTTTTAAAAAAAAAAGTTTAGAATTTTTTTCTTAAGTTAAAATTAAGAAAAAGTAAAAAAAAAAATCTGGAAAAAAAAAAATCCGGCGAATTAGGGGTTGACACGTGGCTAAGAACAGTGTAAAAATCTCCTTAAAAACCGATTTTTAAACTGTTTATAATTTTTTTTTTTTTTTAGGTTAAAGACCCTTCAAAGAACTTAAGAACCTCCATTGTAGATGGTCTTATATCTCGACTTTTGGTAAAGTAAATTATTATATATTTATTGATATAACCTTTTTTTGTGATATTTCAGCTTTGATGGTCTTATATCTCGACTTTTGGTAAAGTAAATTATTATATATTTATTGATATAACCTTTTTAGGTGGTATTTCAGCTTTGATCGTACATGAGATCTCAGGCAAAGACCGTAGTTGTTGACTTTTTGTTTTCAGAAGATTTAACTTTTTTAGCAAATAACCCAACTTTCGTTTTGTAATCTCTAATCTTTCTTTTCATAATACTTTCAGTTCTTATATTTTGGGTTCTAGCATAACATTTTCAACTCACTAATATGATTGAATTATCACGATCAAAATTGAAATTAGAAACAAGTTAACCATAAAAAAGAAAAAGATTATCGGTGATGATAATTGGTGTTCGAATCCGATTCCGTCTGACCCAGGTACACAATCTTGAAACGGTTGTATTTTACTCAAATAGACTTCTCAAAACAACACGTTGTTCTCGAATTTGTCAAGAGCAAAACGGTTGTGTTTTACTCGCCGTCCATCAATATAACATCTGTTTAGATTCCTAATTAATCGACTATTTAGAACGGTGATCTCGATGACTCTGTTGTTATCAATTGAGCAATATAAAAAGTTGTCTCGTTTTGATGGCTATTACAGGAGCAATAAAAAGAGATTGACAACTGTAGTCAATTCAGTCTGAAGCCTTGATAGATTTTTTTGGATTTCTATAAAGATCATCTCTATAGAGATTTGAGATTTAATCATCCTAAAAACAAAAGTGGAACAGGATATTTAGTCATACATATGCATGTTGTTATTTACTTCGGATTCCTATTAGTGAATTTTTTTTTTTCTAGTTTTTGTAAATCCTTTAATATTTTTGATACTTCTCTGAATTATTACGCGAAGCCCAGACTTCACGACCTGATGAAGAGGTGGTTTGCAGTCTCAATTCACCTTCGGCCAGCTGCACAACACTAAAGCACGTCTGTTCTGCACAACTTTTCCTTTGTTTTGGAAGTTGTTTTTAAATTTGATTCTTCGTAGTTTTACGGCTCTGTGCCATGCTTTATTTTTAACTTTGTAAATATTAATATTTAACAGATTAATGAATTTCACATTTCAAAAAAAAAAAAAATTATTTAGAAAAATTATAGTATTATATCAATTTTTTTTCTTGTTTGGACACAAAGTGTATCATCTTTTAATAGTAATAGATATAACACGACCAAAGTCGTGTTGGTCTGGTGGTAAAGATTGGGTATCTGCCCGTCCAGCCTTGGGTTCGCTCCGAGGATGTACCAATTTTATTTTGGGTTGCATGTGTCCACCGAACTAATTAATTCGTTCGTGAATAATTGAAGCTAGGGTTTTTGCGTTTCTATCGATAACCTAGCAGTAGTCGCTCTTCTGTGTTCATCGAATGTGGATTGGGCCTCTGTTAGTTTGACAATTCACAAAATTGGGCTCTTGATGGGCCAGATGAGTTTGACACACAAAAAAAAAACCACAAGACCCATAGACAATCTCTGTTGGTTACAAGAGCTATGCTTGCTACCACGAGAATTGAGGAAAATTCTGCAAAGTCAAAAAGGAAGCATGGGCAAAGCATGGGCAAAGTCAAAAAGTAGCAGGCTAGTCTAGATAGTAGAAAAACATATGTTTACATAATGTTTTTCTCTTATCTTCGACTAGAAAGGAGTGCTTCAAGTTTTCACTCTGTTTTTTCCTGCTTGTAAGACGAGAGTGAGAGAGAGCTTGTAACCTTTTCTTTGTGATAGTGAAGTGTTGGGAGTGAGGGTACTCCCCCGAGACGTACCGGTTAGACCGGGAACTCGGTGATCAATCTTGGTGTCTTGTTTTCTTAAGCAAGCTTCCGAAATCGATTTTACTCTACAAGTGGTATCAGAGCTTACCAGGTAAGGTGAAGCAGAAGACGGTCTCAATGAGTAAAGATCGGGTTGAAGTGGACAGGTTTGACGGAACTGGTGACTTTTCTCTATGGAAAGTAAGGATGATGGCTCACTTTGGGGTGCTGGGGCTGAAGAGCATCTTGAACGATGAGCAGCTGTTGAAGGATCCACCAGCTACTGCAGAAGTAGTAACTACAGAAGGCATGGACCAGCAGACGGGGACAGCAGAAGCTGTGATACTGCCTCAAATGGTTGATCCTGCAAAGTTTGAAAAATCAGAGAAGGCAAAGGATATGATAGTACTAAATGTGGGGAATCAAGTACTAAGGAAGATCACACACTGTGAGACAGCAGCAGCCATGTGGTCTACTCTAAACAGGCTATACATGGAGACATCTTTGCCAAACCGGATCTACCTACAGCTTAAGTTCTATACTTTCAAGATGACAGATTCGAAGAGTATAGATGGAAATGTAGATGATTTTCTCAAACTGGTAACAGATCTAACCAACATAGGAGTGGAGATCACAGAGGAGGTTCAAGCTATACTGTTGATGAGCTCACTATCTGAAAAGTATGACCAGCTAAAGGAAACACTCAAGTATGGGAGAGATACCTTGAAGCTGAATGAAGTCGTAGGGACTGCCAAGTCCAAGGAGAGAGAGCTGGCAGAATGTGGGAAGCTCTCCAAATCACTCAATGAAGGGCTGTATGTGCAGACAAGAGGCAGGTCAGTTGTGAGATCAGACAAAGAGTACAGTAAACCATGGAAAGGACAACCAAAAGGCCAAGCCAGATCAAGAAGCAAAGTCAGATCAAAGTCAAGGCCAAAATACAACAAGCACAGCAAAGGTTGTTTTAAATGTGGTAAAAAAGGGCATTGGAAAAGAGAGTGTCCTGAAATGTTCTCAAACAAGCCATCAAGTTCAGCAAATGTAGCGACAGAACCAAGGCAGCCAATGGTACTAACAGTAAGCACTCAAGACACAAAAGGAGAGTGGGTAGTGGATTCTGGCTGTAGCTTTCACATTACACCAGACAGAGAATCATTATTTGACTTACAAGAGTTTGATGGTGGTAAGGTTCTGATGGGTAACATGACCCACAGCGAGATAAAGGGGATAGGTAAGATTAAGATCTTAAATCCAGATGATTATGTGGTCATTCTAACAAATGTCAGATACATACCTACAATGGGAAGGAACCTGATTTCTTATGGTCAGCTAGAGAAAAGTGGCTGCAAGTATGTAGGAAAGAATTTTGTTGTCAACTTCTACAAAGATAGACAGAGGGTTATTTCTGGCAGATATCAAGATGGTCTGTACTACTTACAAGGGAAGGTAGTGAAAGGAGAAGTTGATGTGGCCAGACCTGAAATTGATATGACAGCCATTTGGCATTCTAGGCTGGGACATATGAGTTTGAAGAACATGAATGTTCTCATTAAAGAAGGGTACGTGCCAGTAAAGGAGGTAGACAAGCTGGAATTCTGTGAAAGTTGTGTACTTGGAAAATCCCACAAGCAGAGTTTTCAAACAGGCCAGCACACCACCAAAGGGGTATTGGACTATATACATTCAGACTTGTGGGGATCCCCATCCACACCAGAAAGTCTTGGTGGATGTAGATACTTTGTGAGTTTCATCGATGATTTCTCAAAGAAGGTATGGGTCTATTTTCTGAAGACTAAGGATGAAGCAGTTCACAAGTTCAGGGAATGGAAACAGGCTGTTGAAAATCAGACAGGGAAGAGGATTAAGTATTTAAGAACCGATAATGGGCTTGAATTCTGCAATGCACAATTCGACAACTTGTGCAAAGATGCAGGAATTCAGAGGCACAGAACGTGCACTTATACACCACAACAGAACGGTGTATCGGAAAGGATGAACAGAACCATTATGGACAAGGTCAGGAGTATGCTTGCTGAAACAGGCTTGGGTCAGGAGTTTTGGGCTGAAGCGACTTCTACTGCAGTGTACTTAATCAACAGAACACCAAATTCAACTATTGGGTTCAAATTACCTGAAGGAATCTGGACTGGTTCAAAACCAGATTTAAGTCATCTAAGAAGATTTGGGTGTTCAGCGTTTGTTCATGTCACTCAAGACAAGACAAGTCCAAGGGCAGTTAAAGGTGTGTTCATGGGATATCCGTTTGGTATCAAGGGATACAGGGTCTGGTTACCAGAACAAGGAAAATGCACTACAAGCAGAAATGTGATGTTCAATGAAAACGAAATATACAAGAGCACATTGAGTAATGCAGATGGAAGAGTAGAAGAACCTGGTAAAGGGACATGGCTAGAAAAGAAGGCTGGAAGAAGGGTATCTTTCAGGCGCAGTCTTATCAGGGGTCCTTCCACTAGGTATTCTGATGAGGAAGATACATCATCTCAAGGTGGAGACAGTTCAGGTTCAGAAAGTTTAGACAGTCCAGAAAATTCAGGGATGTCAGAAAATTCAGAGAACTTAGAAGGATTAGAAGCTAATGAAGGAGTTGCTGGATCAGAAAATCAACAATGTCTAGAAAATTACGCATTAGCCAAAGATAGAGAAAGGAGGACTAACATTAGACCTCCTTCCAGATTTGAAGATGCAGAGTTTGTAGCCTACGCATTGGCAACAGCTGAAGACTTAGAAACAGATGAACCTAAGTCTTATGAAGAGGCCATGAGAAGTTCTAAAAGAAAATTCTGGGAAATTGCAATAGAGGAAGAGATGAATTCTCATAAGAAAAGTCAGACTTGGGATCTAATTGAGAAACCAGAAGGAGAGAAGCTGGTAGGGTGTAAGTGGATCTTCAAGCTGAAATCAGGCATTCCCGGAGTTGAAGAACAGAGGTATAAGGCCAGGTTGGTTGCTAAGGGTTTTTTGCAACAAGAAGGAATAAACTACAATGAGGTATTTTCTCCAGTGGTTAAACATGCCTCAATCAGATTAATGCTGTCAATTGTGGTTAATATGGACTATGAGTTGGAGCAAATGGATGTTAAAACAGCTTTTCTACATGGAAATTTAGAAGAGAGGATTTTAATGAGTCAACCTGAGGGATTCATACAGAGGGGAAATGAGAACAAAGTCTGTCTGTTAAGGAAGTCGTTATACGGTTTAAAACAGTCTCCGAGGCTCTGGAATCAAAGGTTTGAAAATTTCATGAAGGACCAGAAGTTTGAGAGGAGCAAGTATGATTCATGTGTATACATGAGAAACACTCAAACCGATCAAGCTGTGTATTTGTTACTCTACGTGGATGACATGTTAATAGCTTCAGGGAATAAGTCAGTTATTCATAAGCTCAAAGATAAGCTGAACAGTGAGTTTGAAATGAAAGATTTGGGAAAGGCTTCAAGAATTCTGGGTATGGATATTATCAGAGATAGAGAAAAAAGAGAGTTGATTCTGTCTCAAGGAAGTTATCTGGAAAAGGTGTTGAAAACATTTGGAATGTTTGAAGCAAGGCCAGTGGTGACACCAACTGCCTCTCACTTCAAACTTGGCAGTTTATCAGAGGAAGACAGAAAATCAGAAGCCGTACATATGGAAAAAGTTCCATATGCAAGTGATGTAGGGAGTTTAATGTATGCAATGGTTGGTTCAAGGCCAGACTTAGCATTTGCAGTGGGTTTTATCAGCAGGTTTATGTCAAATCCAGGAAGAGATCATTGGTCAGCAGTGAAATGGGTTTTACGGTATGTGAAGGGTTCATGCAACCAGAACTTGTGTTTTAAGAGGGATTCTAAATTCTGCATTGAAGGTTTTTCAGATTCAGATTATGCAACAGATTTAGACAGAAGAAGATCAGTTACTGGAGTTGTGTTTAAAGTTGGTGGAAATACAATTTCATGGAAGTCAAGCTTACAATCTGTTGTGGCTCTTTCAACCACTGAAGCAGAGTACATGGCTCTTACTGAAGCAGTGAAAGAAGCCATTTGGTTAAAGGGTTTGTGTGCAGAATTGGGTTTCAAGCAAGACAAGGTTGTAGTTCAATGTGATTCACAAAGTGCTCTATCCCTAGCAAAGAATCCAGTTCATCATGAAAGAACAAAGCATATTGACACTAAATTTCATTTCATCAGAGATATAGTGTCACAAGGAGTTGTTGTCCTACACAAAATTCATACAACAGTCAACCCAGCAGATTTCCTAACTAAGACAGTACCTGGTCAGAAGTTCCAGCTTTGCTGTGAGCTTCTCAACGTCCACTGAAGTGGAGGAGCGGCTCCAGGTAACTCCATCGACCTCGCAGAACAAAAAAAACAAATTAAGTTGAGTTAGTGTATGTGAGGTGTGTTACTCAAAGCGTCAGAATTGAGTCAAGGTTGAAATTTGAAATGGAGTTACCTGTGGAGATTCTGGAACTGTGCAGGTAGAGTCACAGGTTCCAGGTGGAGTATCTGACAAAAGAAGAACAAGGAAACGGGTTAGTTTCAGAAGAGGTTCGTATGAATGGAAATCAAGGTGATCAAAGGTTCAGGGTATAGAAGATACCCGAAGGAGATTCACGGTGGCTAAGGATTGGCGTCTGGTCAGGATCGGATTACGGTGAGATCGCCGGAGTACGCCGGAGTCAACGTCGGAGTCAACTGGAGGTTGTTGACCGAAGTTGGGTTAAGAGCTGGGCTCCCGAAGTGAAAAGTGCTGGGCCTCAACTTGTATCTGGCCCAAGAAGTAAAATTGGTCAGACCCAACAAACAAAAGTTGTGGCCCACTCAACTTAAGCCCACATCGTGAAGGAGGACTCACCTGAGATATGAACAAGCGGCGACTAAGCTCGCCGGAGATTCCGAGGAAGTCGCCGATGGAGGCCGTGAGAAGACGGAGGCGGCTCGCCTGAGAAGCTAGGCAGAGAGGATTCGCCGGGAACCGCAAAGAAAAAGGGGGAAAAGGAGTCGCGGTTGAGCTCTCACGAGCTGCTGGGCGACGAGAGTCGCGGTTGAGTTCTCACGAGCTGCTCGGCGACGAGGCATCGCCGTGAATGGAAGGTATCTCGCCTGTGACGGTGAGTGACCGGCCGGTGAAGCTTGTCGGTAATATTTCTTGGGTTGGCGGCTGTAGTTGTCGCAAGCAGAGAAAGGAGATCGATCTCGTAGGGTTAGATGTGGTTTGTCAAAAGGTGGAGTTTGTGGATTGGGCCTCTGTTAGTTTGACAATTCACAAAATTGGGCTCTTGATGGGCCAGATGAGTTTGACACACAAAAAAAAAACCACAAGACCCATAGACAATCTCTATTGGTTACAAGAGCTATGCTTGCTACCACGAGAATTGAGGAAAATTCTGCAAAGTCAAAAAGGAAGCATGGGCAAAGCATGGGCAAAGTCAAAAAGTAGCAGGCTAGTCTAGATAGTAGAAAAACATATGTTTACATAATGTTTTTCTCTTATCTTCCACTAGAAAGGAGTGCTTCAAGTTTTTACTCTGTTTTTTCCTGCTTGTAAGACGAGAGTGAGAGAGAGCTTGTAACCTTTTCTTTGTGATAGTGAAGTGTTGGGAATGAAGGTACTCCCCGAGATGTACCGGTTAGACCGGGAACTCGGTGATCAATTTTGGTGTCTTGTTTTCTTAAGCAAGCTTCCGAAATCGATTTTACTCTACATCGAAGAATCCTAATCCTTGAAACCAAACTCAAACCATCAGTGAACAGTCTAGGGTTTTTGCCTCGAAATCCCAGCAGTCGATCTTCTCTTTCCATCTCAACATCTCCATGGACAATAAGAGGAAGAGGCGCGAGGAATCCGATGTAATCTTCTTCTTCTTCTTCTTATGGCTTTCTTCTTTACACAGTCGTTAACCACTTTTGACTCGACCTTGTTTATGTTCATTGCAAAGGGTAAAGAAGATGCTCTTGTCACTAAGAACTTGGTTCCGAGAATCTCTTCTCAGGTAAAATAGAGGATTGATTGATTTAATGTTTGTTGTTTCCCTCCTTTGATAATATTATTGATTGATTTTTGTTGTAGCACGTACGGCACCGCTCTTAAATTCTTAATTGGTTTGTGATTTAATCTACAGAACAAAAATGGAACTAGAAAGTATGGGAATTTTTTAGTGTTTTAGGCAAGGAAGTGATTGTTGATATGCTCTGTGCATATTTATCTAAAAATTTATCCTGATACTTGCTTAGCTGCTATATATGCATATCTATATTTCAAAAGGTTCTCTTGTTACTTGTTTATAAATTTGAAATTCACCTACTAAGATAGTTGCAATCAGCTAAGATTCATTTAGCCTCTGTATATTTATGGTTTCTTCAGGAATTTATTTCTGTTTTGTATTTACTAGGTTGAAAAAACCCCGGAGCAGAAGAAGCAGAGAAAGCAAAAGGTCAGATTTACACTTTTATCTAAAAATTTATCCATATACTTGGCTGCTAATTCATATCTCTGGTTAGAAAAGTTCTCTAATTAACCATCTACTAAGATGGTGCAATCAGCTAAGAATCATTTAGCCTCTGTATATTTATGGTTTCTTCACAATTTTGACTAGACTTTATTTCTGTTTTTTTATTTATAAATTTTTTAGTTTGAAACAACCCCAGAGCCTTCGGATTCAGATGCCTTAGTAAAGCCTAAGAAGCACAAGAAATACAAGAAGCAGAAGAAGGTCAGATTTATCTAAAAATTGATCCTGATACTTTGCTTAGCTGTTATTGAGACAGGAATTGCAGATGGAGGATAAATCCGATCCAGAACTCACCGAGAGCTCGAGGAACGGTAAACCGCAGCCTAGAAGGTGACTACGAAGGAAGAAGAGTCACCCCGAAGAACATCGATTCAATGATGGAAGATGATAAAATGATGACAGAGAGTTTTAGGAGAAGAAGATGAAATTGTGTTTTTGATTGATTGTGTTTCTCAAATGGCCCGAAGGCTTACATAGGTAGAGGATCAAACCGGTTTGGTTTAATAATTGAAATACTAAACCAAGAGAGAGCTAGACCAAAATAAAGGAATCAACAAAGCCTTATTCCTGTAACAGTTATAGTTGCTATTTTATGCATATCTATAATTTAAAAGGTTCTCTAATTACTTGTTTTTGAAAATGAAAACCATCTATAGGATGATTGAGATTCATTTAGCCTTTGTATATTTATGAGCTCATAGCTTTAGTCAGCTTTTAACTTAACCTGTTATGAGCTCATCAGCTATAGTCAGCTTTTAACTTAACCTATTTTTACTTGGTTCTTTTTAAACCTAATAAGTCATCTCCCCTCTTAAACTTCATTGAATCTGCTTTTCTGTTTATGACTATGTTTCATTCTTTGACATTAACCATATCTTTTTCCAGGAAAGTGATCAAGATGATATGACTGCCTTGAAAAAGGTTAGCAACCATTAGTTTTTTTGTTAGTCCTCAGATAATTGCCAGTCTCACAAACCTCTTTAACTAGAGTTGGACTAAATAATTTTTATGAAAAATAAAATCTTCTACTATGAATCTGCACGCAGTTCAGATTCGTTTACCTTCTGCATTTTTTTCTCCAGAGCTGCAAGGAATCATTTTCAAAACAAAGAAAGCGTATGATTAGTTTACTTGGGAGGGCTGAGGCTTGAGGTTACGATGGCTATAGAGAGAGGCGAATACTATGGCATAAACTGACTTTCGTGGTTGTAAACGTTGTCGTAGTAATTTGATGAAGCGCCGTTTGGAACTCTTCTATGAAAGAGGATTCTCCCAAGGTACATAAATTGTTTATTTATTAATTATTGAATCTTCATACGAAAGTAACTTCTCTTTAATTTTTGGTTATTTTTTTGTTCTTGATATTGCAGATACCATTAAAGCAATGTTGAACAACCACAGCTAATAGTGTGTTGTTTTACCGTTGCTGCTACTTGTTTACCGACCAGCTACATTAAACTTCTATATATTTCGTATGTTTTAAGAGAACTTGTATTATGGGATTCGTTCTATTTAGTTGTATATAATTTATGCCTAAATCAAATGGTGAAACTTTTTTATGAAACTAGTTTATAACTTGAAAATCAGATTACATTTTGTCGACTTTAGTGAGCTGTGTAACCATGTTGTCTCGAATGCCTTGACAATAACGTCATGATACTCACTAATTCCAGGTCTTTCTGTTTCCTCATCATGTTCTCTACGATCATCTCCACCATGGATTCTCTGAAATCGACAGAACTATCGCGAAGCTCTATGCAATTCCCTACTTGTTCGACGCTTGTGAAAATCTGAATTTGTGAGTCCCCATTTTCTGATTGAAAATCTGAATTTGTGAGTCCCCATTTTCTGATTCATCTCTTTCATTTCCCACAGATTTTTGATTGATTTCGCTCCTTGAAGCATAAAAGCTATGAGTGTCAAAACTAATTCCAAAAACAACAAAGCATTTCTTTTGAAATGACAATCATATATGTCCCCCAAGTCTCACATCTCTCCTTCTTTCACAATCCTAAATATCTAAGTTCTAAACAAGCAAACAAAGTTTTATGAGATACTAGGTGAGTACCAGCGCGGGTTTGATTGGTATAACAAAAAAATAATTTCATCGTTTTTAGACATATCCACAATCTCAAATAGTGAATTTGGAGAATTATTTATAACTTTAAACATGCTTGAAACTGTATTTTCATGGGCATTTGACATCCGACGGATAACATTACTTAATTAATAATTGTTCTCTCATATATATAACTAGGTGAGTACCCGCACCTTGTGCGGAGTGAAATATTTATAAATGTTTTTGTGAGGTTTTGATTTGAAATCATATGAGATTTAAATAATTTAACTCGGTTTTAGGTGTACCCTACATAATAATTGTGAGTATTAATACATCAAAGTAGTGTAATATTTTTAAATTATTGAAAACATACATAATTTGTTTGTTAGTTTAAATATAATAAAATTGATGTGTATTTGTATTTTTATATTGTTTGTTGGTCTTTGCAATAAATAACATTTCGTATTTTAATTTGCATAGTCTGTCGATATTTTATGTTATAGGAGAATAATGTATTCGAAAATGTATCAGATTTATTATTGGAAATGTATTGATGTACCATTGGCATAAAATAAAATGTGTATATGGGGAAGAGGAACAACCCTTGATGGCTTGAATCTACTTTATTTTCAATTGTGTTCTCGATTTCGGCTTTGTTGAATGAAAAAGAATAACAAACTTTAAGAAATCGATTCGAACAAACCTTATAGAAATCTCGAAAGATCGTGTGTGATAAGTTAATCTCCGCAATAACAATACTTTGAGCCAAAAAAAAAAAAAATCTTATTAAATCCCGTATATAATCTGCAGTAATTCAGAAATATGATGTCATGAACAATATGTAGAAATTTTTTTTTTGTTCTTTTCAATTTCTTCTTTCTTCTCTTTATTTCTTTGTATTTGTATTTTCTTCCTTTCTCTTCATCTTCTTCTTCATCTTCTTCTTCATCGTCATCGTCTCCTTTGACTTTTTATTCGTCTCCTTCCAATTTTCTTCGTTTTCTTTATTTTTTACTATCTCCAAATATATTTTTTAAATCTCGATATCCTACATGATTATTCATTCTTAAAATATATCACATTTTTTAATTTGATATTTTTATTTTAATTATATTGTTAGTTTTATTTTATTCATATATATTAGAGTTTTAACTTTCGATGATAATTACGTTATCACTGTGATTAATGTTTTTTAAACTTTCTTTATCTCAAATTCCTCAAAATTTGTGTTTTTAAACTTCATCTTCTTTCTTCTTCTTCTTATTATTCTTCTAGTTTTTATTATTCTATGATTTTTACTTGTGACCAAAGTTTCTAGAGTTTCTTTTTGTTCTTTTCAATTTGTTTTTCTTCTCATTTGTATTTTCTTCATTCTTCTTCGTCTTTTTGTGATTCATCTTTTTCGTCTCCTTTGACTTTTTATTCGTTTCCTTCCAATTTTCTTTGTTTTCTTTAATTTTTACTATCTCCAAATATATATTTTTTTAAATTTTGATATCCTACATGACTGAAATTCAATATTTGTTATTCATTCATAAAATATATCACAATTTCTTAATTTGATATTTTGATCTTAATTCTATTGTTAAATTTTATTTTATTTATATATATATATTAGAGTTTTCACTTTTGATGATATTTAAGTTACCATTGTGATTAATGTTTTTTTAACTTTCTCTATCTCAAAATCCTCAAAATTTTTGTTTTTTTTTTAACTTTCTCTATCTCCAAATAACATTACAGAAATTTGTAATTAGATTTTCTTTGTCTATATACTTCTTCTTTTCTTCAAAGAAGAATATTTTTTTAGAGGCTTTATTTGCGATTAAAATCGCTAGTGTTTTTTTTCCTGCTCTTCTTCTTTATCTTGTTTTTTTGTTCTTTGTATTCGTCTTCTCTTTGTCTTCTTATTCAACTTTTTTGTCTTCTTTATCTCCCCTGATTTCTTCCTCGCCTCCTACCGGTTTTCTTCATTTTTTTTGACATAGGCTATCTCCAAATAATTGATCAAATCCCGCATATAATATGCAGTAATTCGGAAATATGATGTTTTGGACAATGTTAAGTTCAGTCAAGAATAAAATAAATTTATAAACACAACATTACTTTAGTCATTATTCGAAGTAGAATTTTATAAACACAACATGACTTTAGTCATAAATAAAATAATTTTATAAATATAGTTTGACTTCAATTGTATATAATTCGACTTCGATCACAAATCTTTGTGCTTTTCTTGGTCTCCTTGTTCTCATTCTTCTTTTTGTTTTTATTCTTCAATGATTTTTACTTACAACCGAAGTCGCGAGAGTTTTTTTTTTTCGGTTTCATCTTTCTTCTCATACCTATTCTTTATCTTATTATTTCGCTTTTTATTTGTATTCGTATTCTCTTCCTTCTTCTTCTTCTTATTCAGTTTCTTCGTCTATTTTTGGTTTTTTTGTTTGCTTTCTTTACCTTTCGCCATCTCCAAATATTTTTCTCAATTTGAAATCCTACTTAATTGATGTTCAATATTTTATATTCATTCTTAAAATATATCACAATTTTTTTAATTTAGTAATTTTTATCGTCATTCTATTATTCGTATTTATTTATTCATATATATCAATGCTTTCACCTTCGATGATAATTAACTTTCTCATTTGATTAATGTTTTCTTCAACTTTTGCTATCTTTAATCCTCAAAATTCTCTATCTTTAATTTTTGCTATCTCCAAATCATGTTATAGAATACTAATATTTGTGTGTTTTGCTTCATCTTCTTTCTTCTTATTATTCTTCTTAATTTTCTCATTTGATTAATTGTTTGATATATATTCGTTCAAAATATATCATGATTCCTCTTATTCATCTTCTAAGTTGTTTTACATAAATTTTATTGGTTTTAGTTAAATATTCTCTCTTTTTTTGCTTTAAAAACTTATATCCAAAATTGATTATAATATCTCTCCAAATATTTCAAAAGTTAATATGAAATTTGTTAAAAACAGAAAGCCTAAAATAAGACCTTATAAATATTTACATCGAGAATATTCCCTAAACGATTATGAAATATTAGATATGAATCAATTAAAATCAATCTTTTTATGCATTAAATTCAGAAAATATTAGAAAGTATGTGAAAATTTTACTGATTTTAGCCAAGGAAATTATCGATGATATGCTCTATGGCTTGACCTTGTTCATGTTTTGTATTTTTTAGGTTGAAACAACCCCGGACCCTCCAAAGATAGAGTCAGAAGATTCAGATGCCTTAGTAAATTCTAAGAAGCAGAAGGTCAGATTTAAACTTTATCTAAAAATTTATCGTGATTATTTCCTTAGCTGCTATAGTTGATATTTATGCTTCTTTATATTTCAAAAGGTTCACTAATTACTTGATTATGCAAATGAAAACCATCTTTGAAGATGGCTGCAATCAGCTTAGATTCATTTAACCTGAAACTGTTTTGTGTAAGTAGCTTAGATTCATTTAGATTATGTGTTTTTATGATTTTATATGCTTTTTAACTTGAATCTGTTTTGCTGTGTGCCTTAAAGAAATCATGTTCTTCTATTTCATTCATTGAGATTACTGTGCATATATAGTGCAATTAAGATGGCTAGTTAGTGTTGCAAACTTTTTTTAAAAAAGATTTTTCAATTTAGAATTACGCTTATATCTTGAGTATGATTTATTTTTGTTATCTTATTCAATTTCATTTAATGTTTTTGTAGATGTTTTTACCGATAAAAAAGAAGCTAAACACCTCAATGAAGACCAAAATGATAATATCTTGGAGAGAAAAGAGACCGGATATTACTGATGAGTCTTATACAGAAGAGATACGTAAGTTACATAAATTGTATATGCATAATTTAAGATAAACAATGTGTCAGATTTTAAAGAGTTCAAGAATGTTATTGTAGAGTTGTTGGCAAATGGATATCTGATGGTGACTGTTGAGGTTCTCCAACGTTATAAAGATTCGGATGGAAAAGTTAGTCATTTTCTTCCCTCTTTTCTATTTTCTTTTAGTTTATTATTATTTTTATATTAATAGTAATATTAAAAAAAAAATCATGTTTATCGCATATATCGTCCGACTGAAATTGACTGTTATTTGAAGATTTCCGAGAAATTTACGGTGCATTGTCTTGTGTTGCGTGCCCATGGTATAAAGGATGGGAAGCAAATTTTTGGACCTTGAGGATTCTCAAGGGATCAAATGGGGAAATAGAGGCTTTATCCAAATGGAACGGCACTTATGCCTTATTAAATCTGTAATTGAGTTGAAATTAAATCCGTAATTGAGGTAAGTCTACTAATTTATTGTTATATATTTATTCTGTAAAGTATATTGTTATATATTTATTGATATATATTTTTTTTTGGTGTTTCAGTATTGATCGTACAAGAGATCTCAGGCAAAGACCGTAGTTGTTTGACATCGAATCCTAATCCCATTTTCTGATTGAAAATCTGAATTTGTGAGTCCCCATTTTCTGATTTCATTTCTCACAGATGTTTGATTGAGTTCGCTCCTTGAAGCATTCAAAAGCTATGAATGTCAAAACTAATTCCAAAAACAACAAAGCATTTCTTTTGAAATGACAATCATATCTGTCCCCCAAGTCTCCGTCTTTCACAATCCTGAATATATAAACAACCAAACAGAGTTTTAAGATATTTTCAGTTAACACTGGTCGGATCTATTGGATGTGAAGTTTGTGGCCACGTCAGCATTTAACAATAAAAATCTTCGTCGGACAACGAAGCCTCAACCACATGCTTAGGTAGATAGTACGGACAAAATCCCATTCCGTCAACTAATAATAGAGGAATATTTTGTGTAATAAAATGTCTTTGATCATGACTTGGCCAAGTTCGCATTATTGGTTTCGAAATGTATTTAGACATATAAATTTTTGTCTATATGTATGTTAAATATATTATATGCTGATCTCTTTATAATTATATATGTTAGAAAATATAATTTGATTCTTAATTTTTCTCAGCCAGACGAATTCTCAACTACAGTAAAACCGCTATAGGATCATTTTTTTTTTGTTTTTACCGTGGGACAGTCTCCGAACAATGCACATGAGAAGCATAGCTTATTTATTTCGTACTAATGTCTAGTTTGATATATGTTTTTCCTTGAAAGACACGACCATCCCGTTATAGGATCACTTAGACTACATATATACATATATAATGTGCAAAACTATTTAAAACCACTCATAATGTTACACTCACTACTCACTCCAAGTCGACAAGGTGATTCGTATAGGTTTTGGCAAGAAAACATAAATAACTATGAACTTGAATCCCAAAGTTAATGTGAGTTTGTGTTTTGATCACTAAAAGAAATATCCCAAATATTTAATATATACGTGAACATTACAAAAAAAAAACTGGATGACTTCATAATTATATGGACAAAAACGTAACTTAAATTTGTATGGTCTCTTTCAAAATTTTGATTATTGCCGCACTCGCACGCCAAAGATTAGTGGATTGTTTGAGTAGAGAGATTGGGACAAAAATTAAACCCCACCACAATTTGAGATTTTTAATTACTATACAAACAAAGTGTTTGCTAATATCGAGAATCAACACAATGAGTATGTTTGAAGATACAAAGGACCCCACATGCGTGCATGTGTTCATCAAACTCTCTCATTAATCTCGAGATTTTCAAATGTCCATCATCTCTTTCCTTTTATTTCACTTATGAAATTAATTGAATTTCTAAATTCCCATTACAGAAACTATCAATTATTAACTCCATTTTTATTTTCTTGCATTTATTTTATTTATTTTCCTCTTACAAGACCACAAGTTTGCCTTTTTATGTATAAAAAAATACTATAATGTTGGCTATATGGTCCCCTAACATGTATATTCTCGTATAAAGGGCACGAGAGCTGCTAACTTCTCTGCTTAGCTGTTCTTGTCTATCTGGGTTTTTTGGGGGTTCGGCTTCTTTCTTTTCTCTTTTTCATTATTTTGTTTTGGGGGAAAAACTGGTTTGAATTTGGTGTTGCAGATAAGATTATTTGAGATTCTGGGTTTCTTTAGTGGTTTTGTTCAACGGATCTATTTCACATCGGTGTGATTATTTGGGGGGGTTTAGGTTTAATCTCTGGAAGATTATTGTGAGCTGCGGAGTTTCTGTTACTGAATGTAGAGAAAATGAAGCAGCTTATGTGTTTGTTGAAATGTCTGAGTGAAATTGATCTGTTTTGAGTTCTAAATCGATCGGGATGGATCCAAAGTCTCTTTCTATCTGAGAAATTCTGTACGTTAGGGTTTTTATTTTGGTGGGGTTTTTGGAAGCTCAAATATCGTAGTTTCTTTGTTGAATTCTGGTAAGAGAAAGTATGGCTTGCATGAAGCTTGGATCCAAATCTGATGCTTTCCAGAGACAAGGCCAGGCTTGGTATATTCACTTGATCTCTCGTATTTTTTTTCCAAGTTTGTGATTCTTCTTGTTTTTCTCCTTCTAATGGCTCAGACTTGGTCTGAATTTTGAGACCTTTTGGTCTTTAAGTCAATCTCAGCATCACTTAGTCAAAGCTCATTCCTTTGTCTGAATTTTTTTTATCTTCTTCGGTTTTGCTAATTGCAGGTTTTGCACTACTGGACTTCCAAGTGATATCGTCGTTGAAGTTGGAGAGATGTCTTTCCATCTCCACAAGGTAAATTTGATTAACTTGAACAAGACAACACTCTCTTTTTTTAAACACAGTGTTGTATTGCCTTTATCTGGAACAATTATCGTCTTCTAGAATGTTATGCTCTTTCTCCGGCATTGTAGAAATCTCTACTGACTGCTATTTATCAAAGATGTGTTTGGTTTGTATTTTCCTGTTCCGACATTGTGTCATATTAGTCTACTAAGCCCTGTGAGAGAGAATGTTGTTACTTGCAATTTCTTTTACCTTTTTTTTTTTTGCTATCGGCAGTTTCCCTTGCTCTCTAGAAGTGGAGTCATGGAAAGAAGGATTGCAGAGGCATCAAAAGAAGGGGATGACAAATGTCTCATTGAGATTTCTGATCTTCCTGGCGGAGACAAAACGTTTGAACTAGTCGCCAAATTCTGCTACGGTGTGAAGCTCGAACTCACTGCTTCTAACGTTGTATATCTCAGATGTGCTGCTGAGCATCTCGAAATGACGGAGGAGTATGGGGAAGCAAATCTTATTTCTCAAACCGAAACATTTTTCAATCAAGTGGTCCTCAAAAGCTGGAAAGATTCAATAAAAGCGCTTCAAAGCTGCGATGAGGTCCTCGAGTATGCTGATGAATTGAACATTACCAAGAAATGCATCGAGTCACTAGCCATGAGAGCATCGACAGACCCAAACTTGTTTGGATGGCCAGTTGTGGAGCATGGTGGGCCCATGCAGAGTCCAGGTGGCAGCGTTTTATGGAACGGGATAAGCACCGGAGCTAGACCTAAACATACTAGTTCAGATTGGTGGTACGAGGATGCGTCCATGCTTAGTTTTCCTCTTTTTAAGAGACTTATCACAATCATGGATTCCCGGGGCATAAGAGAGGACATCATTGCCGGTTCGCTAACTTATTACACGAGAAAATACTTGCCTGGCTTAAAAAGGCGACGCGGTGGACCTGAATTGAGTGGTCGTTTCAGCACACCGTTGGGCTCGGGGAATGTACTGTCTGAGGAAGAGCAGAAAAACTTGCTTGAAGAGATCCAGGAGCTTCTCCGTATGCAAAAAGGTTTAGTTCCAACCAAGTTTTTCGTCGACATGCTTCGAATCGCCAAGATTTTGAAAGCTAGTCCGGCTTGCATAGCTAATTTGGAGAAGAGGATAGGGATGCAGCTTGACCAGGCAGCGTTGGAAGATCTTGTAATGCCTAGCTTTTCCCATACAATGGAGACTCTATACGACGTCGACTCTGTGCAAAGGATCTTGGACCATTTTCTTGGGATGGATCAGATTATGCCCGTTGGGGTTGGCTCTCCGTGTTCTTCAGTAGATGATGGGAATTTGATCGGATCCCCACAGTCAATAACACCAATGACAGCGGTTGCAAAGCTGATTGATGGGTATCTTGCTGAAGTTGCTCCTGATGTCAATCTCAAGCTTCCAAAGTTCCAAGCTTTAACCGCCTCTGTTCCTGAATATGCCAGACTCTTAGATGATGGACTCTATCGCGCAATAGACATTTATCTTAAGGTAAGACTAAAAAAAACCCATCAATCTTCTGTAATATCGAGTTTCTTTTTTACACAGACACATAAAGTTTTTCTTTCCTTCTTTTGATGATTCGCAGCATCATCCGTGGTTAGCAGAAACAGAAAGAGAGAATCTTTGTAGGTTGTTAGATTGCCAGAAGCTCTCTTTAGAAGCTTGCACACACGCGGCGCAGAACGAGAGATTACCTCTAAGAATAATCGTCCAGGTCCTCTTCTTTGAGCAGCTTCAGCTCAGAACCTCTGTAGCTGGATGCTTCCTGGTTTCAGACAACCTGGATGGCGGATCGAGACAGTTAAGAAGCGGAGGATTTGCAGGAGGATCAACGGAAGGAGGAGGTGGAGGATGGGCAACCGCAGTAAGAGAGAATCAAGTCCTGAAAGTGGGAATGGACAGTATGAGAATGCGGGTTTGCGAGTTAGAGAAAGAATGTTCCAATATGAGACAGGAGATTGAGAAACTCGGTAAGACGACAAAGGGTGGTGGTGGTTCTGGAGGCGGTAGCAAAACGTGGGAAAACGTTTCCAAGAAACTCGGGTTTGGTATAAAGCTGAAGTCGCATCAAATGTGTAGTGCTCAGGAAGGATCTGTGTCAAAGTCTAACAACGAGAATGTGAAGATTGAGAAGCTAAAAGATGTCAAAGAACGTCGTGGGAAGCATAAGAAAGCTTCGAGTATTAGTTCCGAAAGGTGAAGATGGTAAATTTCCACGGTCAAAATGTCGAGTTACAGTGTTTGGGATTTACTTAGCTGAAAAAAAGAAAGAGATTCCATTGTTAAATGTGTGCATTTGTAGTGAAGTTGCTCTGATGTTTCTTCAATTGTTTTTTGTATCTTTGATGACCAACTATTTTGTCATTTTTTAATTTTTAACTAGATTTTCACCCCTGGCCCGCTCGTGATAATTTTTTTTATAGATATAATATAATGTTTTTAGATACTGAAAAATCTGATCCAGACAATAATTTGGTCTGAATATAGTTCTAAAACCAGAGACTATAAAATTTGGTAAAATCCGTAAAAACTCAGTAATTAACTATGAAACAGACATAATCGTTGATCTGGATTGATCATAGTCAAGTAAAAAATTATAGTGCAATAAAAGTGCTTTCTTTATTGTTCTTATTGAGTCATTCTTATTTTACAATCTGGTACTTTATGATTTTTTTCGTTTATAAATAATACTTTATCAGCTACACAATAATAATTACTTTGTCAGTTTAACATATTTTTTTCCAAATATATCCTTAGAGATTTATTAGTTTTCATACTATATATATATATATATATATATATATATATATAATTTCACTAATTGTTGATTGCGGTTCGACTGTATCGAACCGGATCAATCCACGGATTCGGTGACCCGAAAGACTCTCTGGTTTGTTTCTCGGGTCAGATTTCAAAACATTAATTTAAAGTATTAAAATAAATTTCGTTTGATATTTCCAACTTAAAATCTAATATGATTTAATATTTTTCCAAAATTTTATATTTTCTGATTTTTTCTATCGTCTACAAAATAATTCGTGTTTTGCAATTTAATAGTATTTCTAGAAAAATATCTATTTTTAACATTATTTATTTTATAAATTCATGTTTGGAAATTATATAAATATTTTGTTCTTCTTTCTTCTTTAACATTATTTATTTTTAATATATTAAACCAAAAAAATTTTGAAATTTTTTGTATGTTGTCTAATAAAATATTTCAAACCACAAATTTTTAACACCACCTCTCACCCGCAAAGATTTTATGAAAATATTATATTTATAAAGTTTTCAAAATTTGGAATTATATATATATATATATATATATATATATTTGTAAAAACAAACTGGGATAATATTAAAATAGTTTTCAAACAATTTTTTTTTAAAATAATATGAAATGTTTGGATGCATATACTAAAAGTGTTTATGTTTTAATATAATAGATTTCAACTTCTAAGAAAGTCAGAAAAAATAAAATATTGCTGATAACAATCAGAAAAAGTCAATATACATTTCCCTCTCATGGATACGTTATTTTGGGGAGTTTCAAATTTATTTGGGCAATTGACCAACATAACATATTTTAAAATTTTTGTTTTAAATTTAATATCACTAGTTAAAATAACAATAATAACACAAATTTTGACAATAATAGCACAAATTTAATATTAAAATGATCTAAAATTATTTTCTAATAGAGAAAAACTAAACCTTAAATTGGAAATAGTGAATCCAAACATAATGTTTAATTTTATTTTAAACTTATTTTGGGTAAACAAATATTTTTACATAATTATTTTTATTATTTTCAGAATTTTAAATTTAGGGTGCTAGGTTTAGAACAACAAAAAATTGTTATGGTATTTCTCAATTCTATATTCATGATAAGTTAATAAGTCTTTAATTAAAGTGAATGTAATTAGTAAGCTTAGACAAAATACACCGAACCAAAAAACCAAATCGAAACCGAACCAATCCGAATTTTTATAAATAACTGAATGGTTCGTGTTATAAAATATTTTTGGTACCCGAACGGCTAACCGAAATATACAATTATATATATAAAAATATTATGTATCTTTAATTTTTAAATAACCAAAATACTCAAAATTATAATTATAAACCGAATATATTAATTATTTTTAGATCGAAATAACCAAAATACTCGAAATATTCAAAAATCTTTAGGTATATTTGTCAAAAATAAATATTTTTGGCAAAATTTAACCAAATTTTTAAAATTAAACAGTTTTTTAGATTTTTCGAGAATTATGATAAATTTTGGGTATCCGAAACCGATCCGAATCCGGGCGGAACAGAACCGAATCCGATCCGAAAAATGAAATACCCGAATGGGTCATAGATTTCTAAAATTTGGGTACCCGAAAACCGAAAAAACTGATACAAACCTGAACGGGTACCCAAATGCCTAAGTCTAGTAATTAGTTTGCTTAAATTGGTTTAATAAAAGTAAAAACTGCTTAAAATAAGTTGATATAGTTTATTAGAATTAAATAAAGGGAATGGTTTATTGAAAACATAAAATGTTGAAGACTTGAACTGACCAAGACTATGCTAAGGAATTGAAGGACATTAGCTTGACCCAATTAAAAAGCCCAAATTAAATAAAGTTTTTACCTCTTTTTTTCTTTTTATTAATTTCCTCCGTTTATAATACTTTTCTCTGTAATCTGAAATTGTCTCTTTAATATATTTTTCTTCATTTGTTTTTTGGGTATAATATAATTTTCTTCTAAATTTCTCTTTTTCTTCCGTTAATTCGTCGAGTCTCGATCTCAGTTCTCGTCAGATTTCAGACTCTCCGATCTCTGATTCCGACGAGATATCCCTCTCATTGTTGAAAAGAGGAGCAAGGGATCTGTCCAGATTCGGCGGGAGAAATGGATAGCGGCGACATTGAAGAAGCCGGCGGTAATGGAGAAGAGGAATTCCCTCGTCTCGGCGGAGGAAGATACAGGCCGGTGGTGGCGCACGATAGGGCGGTTGTCGAAATGTCTTCCATCGATCCTGGATCTTCATCCTCTTCCACCCTCAAGTAATTTCTTATTGGCTCCCTTCCTTCCTTATTTTTTATAGAATGATTTTGGGATCTTCATTTGCGTGTAGCCCACCAATCTTGTCTGTGTACTGATCACGATCCTCAAGTGTTTTAATGATGTGAACCTATTTTCGTTGATGACGATCTCGTGTACTGATCAGTAGAAATGTGATGCCATTTGGTTCGTTGTTTAGTTTTTTCTTTTCGTAGTTCAAAAGGGTAGAATTCGTTTCTTAAAGCTCCGATTTCTGCTGTTAAGATTCTCCGACAATTTGATGTTGAAAGTGACTTTTGCTTAATAAGATTCACAGTACAATTTTGTTTTTTGTTTTACATCTGCTGAAGTTGGTCACATATTGGCATAATGCTAAAAGATAACTTCTTTTTTTTTGGTTGCTTTCTTACTGCTCGTAAAGAGAATCCTCAAAGGTGATATTCTAGTGTTAAGAAATGTGCCTTGGAAAGAAATGTTGAATGTTTCAGTCTTTTTTACCTTTTTCATCGTGAGTGTCTCACACGTGTAGGTTTTTGACAGGAACATAAAAGTAGTTGGCGCTGGTGCAAGGGAGGTTCCAAGACCAGAAGATGGAGTCAATGGCCATCAGAAGGATTCCAAGCTGGAATTATTTGGTTTTGATTCCCTTGTGAACATTCTTGGTTTGAAGAGGTACATGCGATCTTAATTGTTATTTACATGTAGAAATGTTCATTAGAAAGATGAATCAACAACCTTCATCTCCTGCATTAAGTGGTAGATAGAAAATACTGGATATGGTCTCTTGCTTTCGTTGTTCAGCCTGGTCTTTTTGATCTGAAATCAATCAATGGAGACATTGGATAGAATCATATAAGTTTCCTCCTTGTTTGAACCTGGTTTATTGTTTCCCTTGACTATGTACAAAATTCATGATTCTATAATAACATTGATGTGCGTTCTATCACTTTGTGCTGTTCTTGGTGATTCTCAACTAGTATTTGTGTCTTTTAATTTCTTAAAACAGTAAGAAACTCTCTTTCATCCTCCTAATGTGTAAATGCATCTTTTACCTTAAACTATGCTTTACACTTGACCATTTAGCAGTTGAGTGTTTCAATGAAAGTTGATGTTTTTCCATGTTTGATTTTTTCTTGCACAGAATATATATCATTTGTTTTGGGAAACACATATTCTCTTAATTTAACATGTGTTAATGTGGTGAATGTCTCCTTCAGTATGACAGGGGAGCAAATTCCGGCACCATCTAGCCCTAGAGATGGGGAGGATATCTCTATCACGCAAGGGCACCCAAAGGTATCTTCCTATTCTCATTAGCTTCTCACTGCTTTGTAAATCATACAATTGATGATTTCTGCCAGGCTGTTCCGATTAAGCTCTTCTCTCTGTTTTTTTCTAAAGAAAATTACTCTCAAGTCACATCAGGCTTATTAGGAAAGAGAGGTATATGAGAGATTTTAGGGAACATTTGAAAAAGTTAATACCTCTCTAACACTGGCGATGAAAGGGCACACCAGGAGTTCAAGTTTCATGCACTAGAATTACCCCTAGACTCCTCCAGTTTTCTCTCCTTATTTGTTTGGAAACGCTTATTTACAATTCTATACTTAAGATGGGCGAACATTTTCTGTACTGAAGTTTAATCTGTTACATTGCAAAGATTCCCTTCCTTTATCTGATTGTTTTGCTGCTTTCTGTTTGGCAATCATTGTTTTAGGATGAGTAGATGGTTTTACTCCGTCTGAAAATTTATTTCATTGTTCTGTTGTTGACTCTGTCTATTATGGTGCATGCAAAATTAAGGTTTTCTTAGGCATTCTAGTCTGGCGATTTTTTTTCATTGTTTTCTGTAAGGATCTTTTTGACATAGGCATCATCTATAGTGCATTTATTGTTTTCCATGATGATACTTTATCTGAATGTTGTTGCAGCCTGCTCTCAAGATGGGTACAATGATGGGAGTTTTCGTTCCCTGCTTGCAAAACATATTAGGAATTATATACTATATCCGTTTCACATGGTAAGACTGCAAAGTCCTTGATGCTGTACAACAGACTGCAAAGTCATCATGGCCTGTCTTAATCTGTTCAATATTCAGGATTGTTGGCATGGCTGGTATCGGACAAGGCTTAGTATTGGTATTGCTCTGTGGAACATGTACATTCTTGACGACAATATCTTTGAGTGCTATTGCGACAAATGGCGCAATGAAGGTAATTATTTTTTCTGTTATATCACTAGAATTATCTTTGAATAAATCTGTGTAACCATAGTTAAAGATAGCTTTCCGTTCGTTGGGTCTCTGGTCCATAGTTGGCACCCCTATTACTCTTCTATTACTCTTCTCTTTCTTTTGTGATTTAGCAATAGTTAGGACATCAAGTTCATTCTTTAATTAAATTTTGCATTACTTCCAGGGTGGAGGACCATATTACCTCATTGGTCGTGCTCTTGGTCCAGAGGTTGGGATTAGCATAGGTTTATGCTTCTTCCTTGGCAATGCAGTTGCTGGAGCTCTGTAAGTGTAAATTCTGGATCCTTTGAAGGAAACTCTCTTGGAGAAAGTCTTTAGCTTAACACTCATTCCTTTAAGTTTCTGGTGCTCTTTTCAGTTTCACATGGTCTCCAAGTGCTTCTAATAACTACTTTATCTGCTTTCCTCCTTATCACTGTAGGTACGTTTTGGGTGCTGTGGAGACTTTTCTAAAAGCGTTCCCTGCTGCTGGGATTTTTAGAGGTATTACTGTGGAACTTGTAAGAATTGAAACCTGTGAACTAAAGCAAAAGGCTACTAGGACATCTAACAACTCTTAGTAATTTGTCAGTTTCTTATCACCATTTTATCATGCTAGTCTTGACGCCAAAGACTTGTTTCATCAATTGTTGGAAGTGGCAAAGCGTATGTGCAATCCAGGATATGCAAGAACTATAACTATTGACTACCAACTTCTGAGTTTTATTTAACAAAACGTTCACTTGTTTTCCCTGCGGACATAATCTATAGCCTATAAGTCGCATTTAGTCATTTAGCTGTGTTTCATTTCTAATGGCAGAAACTATCACAAAGGTTAATGGAACATCAGTTGCCGAATCAATACAAAGCCCAAACTCACATGACTTGCAGATTTATGGAATTGTTGTGACTATCCTTCTATGCTTCATTGTGTTTGGCGGCGTAAAGATGATCAATCGGGTTGCACCTGCTTTCCTAGTACCCGTTTTGCTCTCCATCTTCTGCATATTCATCGGGATATTTTTGGCAAAGACAGATGATCCTGACAGTAAGCCGTTTCTGGATATTGTTGGAAATAGGCAACTGGAGATTTTTTTCCCCAAATTGTTAACCTTCACTTTTTTCCCTTGTTATGATCTGAACAGCTGGAATTACGGGCTTGCGTTTGAAAAGTTTTAAAGATAACTGGAGTTCTGCTTATCAGATGACAAATAATGCGGGAATTCCTGATCCAGCTGGAGGCACATACTGGAGTTTCAAGTGAGTCACTTCCAGAAATTGTGTTGCCTATGATAGTAAAACTCTAGTTTTAGTTTTAAGTTAATGAAATAATTTTATCTGTTCAGTTTTTACTCTGAAATTTAATTACCCTTCTCTTTGTTTTTTTCAGTGACTTGGTGGGTCTATTTTTCCCTGCTGTAACAGGAATTATGGCTGGTTCAAATCGATCAGCTTCACTGAAAGACACACAAAGATCAATTCCTGTTGGAACATTGGCTGCCACTCTGACTACCACCTCACTGTATTTGATATCTGTGTTGTTTTTTGGAGCTGTTGCGACCCGTGACAAACTTTTGACTGATAGGTAACGGTGTTACTCCTAGTGTGGCTTCATTTTTTGTTTCACAGCTGGCCTGTTGTATTTTGTTAAGCAGAAGTGTCCTGGAGGAAATGCAAATACCCACTTATCACTTTCTTGTCTTTAGCATGGATAAATTTGAAAGAATCTAAAAATGGCTTTATGATCTGAATATACTACACAATACTACTAGGGGCCTTCAAAAGCTGTACTTTTTCTAGTTTACATGTCAGAATAGATTTAGCATATCTGATACTGCTCGCAGAGACCTGATATTTCGCACTTCAACACCTAGCTTACATCATGAACTATTTTGGATTCATACAATGAGTAATTTTCCTTTATTGCAGGCTTCTTACTGCTACAATTGCTTGGCCTATCCCTGCCATTGTTCACGTTGGCATCATCCTTTCAACCTTAGGGGCTGCTCTCCAGAGTTTGACAGGGGCCCCACGGTTACTTGCGGCTATAGCAAATGATGATATTCTCCCCATCCTGAATTATTTTAAAGTTGCAGATACTAGTGAACCTCACATAGCGACACTTTTCACAGCATTGATATGCATTGGATGTGTTGTTATCGGAAATCTGGATCTTATTACACCGACTGTGACCATGTTTTATCTTTTATGCTATTCGGGAGTAAACTTGTCTTGTTTCCTGCTCGATCTTCTTGATGCTCCAAGTTGGCGTCCACGGTGGAAATATCATCATTGGAGCCTTTCCTTTGTTGGAGCCTCACTTTGCATAGGTATGAATTTTCAAATACTCACTGGAGGAAGTGTCTTTTGTACAGTTCTCCTATGTAGTCCATTCCTATAGAACAAAAATTATTGATTCTACCACGTAGCTTATCTCACATGAAGCTTGCGATGTCTTATTCAGAAGAATGTTGTTGATTTTTCCTTTTTTTCTCTACTGTTGCAGTGATCATGTTCTTGATTTCTTGGTCATTCACTGTGGTTGCCATTGCGCTTGCAAGTCTTATATACAAATACGTTGGGCTCAAAGGAAAAGCTGGTGACTGGGGGGATGGTTTTAAGAGTGCATATTTTCAGTTGGCCCTTCGTAGTCTCAGATCACTCGGAGGTATGCCACATAAGCCTGTAACCAATGGACGAAGTGTCATTACACCAAACCTGTCTTATCTATTTGATTCAATATTAGATGATTCATTTATGTAAGCGTTTCTCATGTTACTGTCTTTTCTCCTAATTGCAGCGAATCAAGTGCACCCCAAGAACTGGTATCCAATTCCGCTTGTTTTCTGCAGACCATGGGGACAACTCCCAGAAAATGTTCCGTGCCACCCTAAGCTGGCTGATTTTGCCAACTGTATGAAGAAGAAAGGTCGTGGAATGTCGATATTTGTCTCAATATTAGATGGTGACTACTATGAATGTGCTGAAGAAGCAAAAGAGGCCTGCAAACAACTAGCCACCTACATTGAGTATAAGCGTTGTGAAGGTGTAGCTGAAATTGTTGTAGCCCCAAACATGACTGAAGGGTTCCGTGGGATCATCCAGACGATGGGACTCGGAAATCTCAAACCCAACATTGTGGTAATGCGATACCCTGAGATCTGGCGCCGAGAAAATCTAACAGAGATTCCATCCACATTTGTTGGGATAATCAACGACTGCATAACAGCAAACAAAGCAGTTGTCATCATCAAAGGGTTAGACGAATGGCCAAATGAGTACCAAAGACAGTACGGAACAATCGACTTGTACTGGATTGTGAGAGACGGTGGTCTCATGCTTCTTCTCTCACAGCTTCTTCTGACTAAAGAAAGCTTCGAGAGCTGCAAAATCCAACTCTTCTGCATAGCTGAAGAGGATTCAGACGCAGAAGCACTCAAAGCCGACGTGAAGAAGTTCCTCTACGATCTCAGAATGCAAGCCGAAGTAATCGTGGTCACGATGAAATCATGGGACATGAGATCCGAAGGAAACAGCCAAGAAGATTCATTGGAAGCTTTTGATGCTGCTCAGAGACGGATCTCAGATTACTTGGGAGAGATCAAGAGACAAGGTTCGAATCCGTTGTTGGCGAATGGGAGACCGATGGTGGTGAATGAGCAACAAGTGGAGAAGTTTCTATACACAATGCTGAAACTGAATTCGACCATACTCAGTTACTCGAGGATGGCCGCGGTGGTTCTTGTTAGTCTCCCGCCGCCTCCGTTGAACCACCCGGCGTATTTCTACATGGAATATATGGATTTGCTGGTGGAGAATGTCCCAAGGATGTTGATCGTAAGAGGGTATCACAGAGATGTTGTTACTTTGTTTACATAGTTTCAATCTCATTTTATATCCCACCAAGAACATCAAAAAGCCTGCCCTTCAAGGTCAGTTTTTCTTACAGTTTAGAATTTATTTTGCTTGCAGTACAGATAATTTCAATTTTTTATTTTAATTGTATATTCCTGCGAGCTATAGTTTATTTATTTTTTTATTTTTTTTGTGCAGATAGAACATTTCTGAGGTTGTATTCTGAGACAATTCAATACATTTCCCGCTCATGAATATCTCCTGATTTTGAGATAATTAGTTTCATATATATGATCACACAGCTCACTAATTTTTTTAAAAATGTTTTAAAAATGTTTTACATGAACTAATCACCAAAGAAAGGTTCTGTTAACCTGATAGCCAAACATTGATGGGACTTGTTATGTACAGTTCTTTGTGTTCTTTTCAAAGTCTCTTAATGCCATAAATTGTAGAGTAATGTTAAAAGATGCGTGAGAGTTGTATTAGCAATTGTTGTCTGAAAATATAAAAAGTTTTTTTTTTGTTTTAAACGAAAATCTGCCACTAAATGTAAATAATATGATCGAATCGAATAGGGAAGCAAATTTAAAAATCGTGGCTTTGTTGTAAGTCTCTCACACGTGGCTTGTGTTATTATATTTATAAAGTTTGAAAATTCTATTCGTGTTACATAAATCAACAAAATCATTTGATAAAGTGCGGACGAACCACAACAAAACCAATGACAAAAATAATGAAGAATAATCACTAGCAAAATAAGACTGTTGACGATTTTCAACGATAAATAAACATTATAATGTGTTGTTGGTAGTCGTTATCGCCAACAGCGAAATATTTGTTTCTATGTTTTGGTGATTTCAGTCCATGTTGTAAGCTAAACTAATTAAAACTGTCTAAAAACCACACAAAATCAAATATCAAACCAAGCATAGGTCATATCTTGTGGATGTATAATTGTTACTTGTAGACGTTGTGGATAGAATTTTAATGGATATTTCAGCTATGGAGAGTTAGGGTTAGGGAGTGTTTACTCTGACAAAACAAAACCAAAAAAAATGGATCCAACCATTTTTTTCAAATAGAGTGATCTTATATTTTTAATATTTTCAAGACGTAAGGTTTGAGGTAGTCGAAGAGACGTGGTATGTGAAAGAAGTAAGAAGAAAACTCTAACTTTCACTAAGCAACAACACCCCCATGACCAAGATTTAAACCTGGAACTCGTAATTGCAATACAGTCGCATAAGCAGAGGCATGATAATATCACATTATATCTAGAAATTAACCATCACATTTTTAAGCTAAATCTTCACGTATACCAGACAAAAGACACTCCTGGTCCCCATGCATTGCTTGTTAAACCAAAACCAAAACCAAAACCAAAATCAAGTTTCTACGTTTTTGCTATCCAGCGATAACCAAACGAACCGCATTTGGCGTGTATCAATTTGTGACTAACCCACAATCATAAACAATAATCCAAACACACATGTTGACGAAACCCTGAAAAGTTGCCATTCCTTGCTACTCGAACAGATCAGTACCTTTGTTTTATAAAGCAATCTAAACCAAAATTATCAAATCGAACCAAACCAATCTAAACCGAAATTAGATCAATATGGTTGAATTTACATGTTCCCTTAATATCGCATGGTCTAAAATTTTATTACATGAAATTGCTTTATGAAATTTGATAATAAACCGTTCCATTATCGGAGTCTTATTGCTTGATCTGTTGGTTTTTTTTGTCATTGATCGACACATGTTTTCCTTTATATTTTTAATATTTAGAAATTGACAAATCGATGGTTTAGATTTGGTTTATTATTGGAAATCATTGGTTTTCGTTATTCTTTTAATTAGTTAGCCTTCATACTCGTGCTACACGGTTTGAACATGTGTTGTGAAACATATAAATATCGATAGATGTTTCTTAATTGTTTTATTCGGTTAGTGATCCTTGTTTTTACCGAGACATGGTTGTTCTTTGCATAATATTTTTGAGTTAATAAATTACCTAGAGCCATTTAATTTAGAATTAAGTTTGGACAACTGTCGAAGTATGTGCGGTATTAACTTGATATGTTTTTTTTAAATTCTCATGTTTTATCGTTTGGTTTGATAAATAATTGGTTTGAGTCGGTTTAGTCAATCGTTGGTTTGACAAGACAAGTATTTTTATTCACAATATCATACTTTTACTTGTTCTTATAAATCACTTGGTGGTCGGGTGTAAACAAATTAAGAAAACCGAATCGATAAAAAAATATAAAGATGATAAATTGCGATTGTCGAGTGTAAATAGTTTTTCCACCAACAATAACAAAAATAAATCACAAAAAATCTAAAAATAACGTCCAAAAATAACAAAAAACCAATATTTGAAAGTAAATAGTTCAACTTCCAAAAAAAATAATTCTCTTTGTACTTCTCATATAGACCAAATTGCCTCAATCGTTAGGCTGAGCTTGGATTTCCATGTTTGGTCGGTTTCTTCTAAGATGTTGTCTCGTCACGAAATACTAATATTGATTTGGGGTAGTAGTGTTAGACATGAGCCCAAGCAAAGTAAACATGAGTTTGCAGTCCTCATTTAAAAAAAAAAAATCAGCTTTTAAATTTCAAAAAATTTCTTTAGTTTAGTGGTAAAATTATAAAAACTTTTTTAAAAATTCATAAGTTCGAAACTTAATATGGTAAAACGGCCAAAATATTTTTTTAGCTTACGGCCTTCTAAAACTCATGACCGGTTCTGTTTGGGGTTAGTAGTTTTGGACGTCATGTGGAAGATTTTCTGGTTCGAAGAGATACACATTGGCGTGCTGAATCAAACAAAGCGGGTCTACGACGTTGTTGACCCGTGGGCGGAGAAAGACCTCGATCATGTCTTTGTCACAAGCGTAAAATCTCACACCCCTAGGCAGAGGTAGATGCACATGTAAGTCCATCTCTGCAAAGACATTTTTCATAAGTTTGTATGAAAATACAGATTATCCAAACTATGGTGGAATTTTTAAAAAGTTGTTTCTTAAAAACAAGAATATCCAAACTATGGTGGAATTTCTTTGACATGCAACACCTTAAAAAGGCAAGCCAAACAAGACCATAAAGAGAATCCAAGTGATGGTGGATATTGGAAATATGGAGAGAGAAAGAACATCAATAGAGCTTTGCAAGTGATTAGCTACATAGAGAGTATGGAGTTCTTTGATTCAAGAAGTCGATGTGTTCATGTTGGAACCATATGATTTTGATCACGTCTTCTAAGTCTACTACCCATATCGCTTCTAGTATTTTGTTACAAGACAACTTCTTAGAAAAATATACTGAATAGGGAAATCAAAATGCAGCCTAACAATGGAGGCAAATAGCTGTATGGATGGTCAAAGAAGATTTTCAGAGTATTACAACATAATGGTCACAAAGAGACTTTCAATTTCAAAACAGTGAATCTTGTCTAGCAGCTGCCAACAACGCCTTTCAAAATTTAGTATACATGCATCTGCTTTATGATGTAAACCAAGATGAGACATTTTGTCAAATACAAACATTTTGTCAAATTTGAATGTCAAATAAAGTGATCTTATATTTTTAATATTAGAGAGATTGAACCCAAATCTAAACAGAAAACTAAATTCATATTATGCTAGGTTTCCATTCATGCTACTATTAGCTCCGATCAACATAGTGCATAAGTGCTCAGGTCCAAAGCCCATGATCAAACCAAATATTTTGAAAGATTTGAATTTTAATCAATGATTTTTTTTTGATGAATTTGGATTTGATCTACTAAAGTCATTATGATTTGTTATTAAAAACAATCCTAGTCTCTTCTTGTATTGAAGATTTCACATCGGTTTTAGTATTGTATCAAATGTAACTATCTCATGGCTGCTGGCTTTGGATCCTCTCCATCTTCGATATTTCACGATGAAGAAAGGCTAGGTTTTAAAACTTTTGAGATAGTGGAATTGTTGAATTCGTTATGGCTGAGACGTAGGATCAGTCACACGGATTGATTTTGAACTTGTAATTATCTCGTCTCTTCTTATTCATATATGGTTCATCGCTCGCTAATTTTATCATAATTTTTTTTTCAAGTTTTTAAAAATCTTCAAAATTACAGAATGTAAAAGTTCATACATGGATTATTATTTAACCAGAGGCAAAACAAAATATTTGATGTGGTCATACGGAAGTAGAATTTTGTTAACATGAGAGACCAACATAGTTAACAAAAGGTGTCGAAAGATCAACAAATATTTTGATGTACAGTGAAAAGACTATTTGGGTCTTTGTTTTCTTTTCAAAGTCTCTTAAAACCCTAAATCTGTTGTCTGAAAATACATTAGATTTAAAAATCGAAAATCTGCTAAATCCAATAGACAACAAACTTTCGAAAAACCGTAGTCTCTCTTTCATAGATAGAATCTTTGGAAGGGACTTTTCACCGACGCTTCTTTCCTTCTCCATGCCTTGATCGTCTTGGAGCTTCGTCTTCGTCTTCGCTTTCACTCTCTTCGTTTCTCAAACTGTTTCCAACCTCAAACTGCTCCATCTCATGGGATGTCTGTTGATCCACCGCCACTCCTCTGTCATCGCTTCTCTCAGGTGTTTTCCGGCTGGAAAGGCCAGGACGTGCTGATGATGTTGTTGCTGGTGGATAATACATTGGCCTGCCTCCTCGAGGCGCATTTCCCATTCCTCCCATATGCGGGCCGCGTCCCGAGCCTCCCATCATACCATAACCTCCATGTGGAAACTGTTGCGGAGGCCTACCAGGAAACATCATCCCAGGTACAGGTCCTCTGAAATCACCACCAAACCTCGGTCCATACGGTCCAAAGGGTCTTGGACCCATACCAAATGGATCTGGCATACCATTATAGCCACCAGGTCCATAGGGAAAAGCATCGGCAGGGCCCATTACTCCGAGAGGGAAACCTCCCATTCCGGGCATTGGTCTGATTCCACGTCCTAGAGGCATTTGAGGAGGCCACATCATTCCTCTCCCTCTTCCTCTGCCTTGAGGACCGTTCGCCATGATATCTTCTTCCTCCTCGCTTTCATCTTCTTCCTCTTCCTCTTCTTCATTGTCCTCAAATGGGACGATGTCTGGGTTCTCAGCTCTGCTCTCTGGATTCACGCCCTTTGCTTTCTCTTCTTCTCGTTTGGCTTCCGCAGCTATGGATATTGCCTTGGATTCATGGAAAACAAAGATTGATGAAGCAACAGAATGAAAAACCCTAAAAGAGGCGGAGCTCATCAGTAAAAAATCGCTTGGAGCTCAGTTCTTCCATGTGCCATATATTATACGCTTGAGAAACATCAAAAGAACAAAAGAAAGCAACAAAAAGAGAGTATATACCATAAGCTCGCTATCTGGTTCCAGATAAAGCAAAGAAGCCAGCTCCGCACCAATGGAGGGCTCTAACTCCTGACAATCTCTGCTTATCTACAGTCATTGAACCAAAAGAGTAACATGAAGGTGACTAGCTTACATGCAAATACTCAAAAACATAAATATTACACAACGACCATTAGCTAATACCATAATACTTAGTAATTACTGTACAAGTAGTAACTTGTAATGACTAGCAAACTATTTGTGTAATCATGCAAGTGCGGTCAACATGGGACAATTTAGCCACTGCGGCCAGTGTATTGATGATATAAACATCCTAATTTATAATGAGTTGTATTGTATCTAACAAACGATACCACTCGGAAATAGGAGACCAGCTATGATAGCGTAAATAATGGTGAAAAGTTTCACGTACCTTCACAGGTAAGTTTTCATTGTAAGGATTCCTCAAATTCCGAGTTTTGTGGAAGGACAGTTCGCACAACTACAATGATAAGAATTACAATCACTCACATAAGTCATGTGAATTCTGCAAATCACGTTAATTCTGCATGAATTACGAAAGCATCTTCTTTAGCTCTTAGTAGCATTTACAGGAGCTCATTGTTAACATCAGCAGAAACGATACCAGAACAGAGAGAACAGAGAAATAAAAAAAAGTGGCAAGGTGTGTAAACGGTGGTGTAAAAAGGCACACTAACATTCCAAGTAAGACAGAGGCTTATGGATTAGAATATAGCACCAGAAGTGCAAGACCATATAGGCTCAATCGCATAGAGAAGAACTGAACTAAACCGGGATTCAGAGCAAGGACTATATTAATCAAAGGGAAAGCCTAGGCAAACAGTATACCTTTAACCATTTAACTGAAAAGTTCCGGCCATACTGTGCAGTTCCATGTTCATGTTTCCAGTTTCCTCCACCAATGTAACCGCCAATTCTGGATGTCATCTTAGCACAGCCCTATAGCATCATGTGAAACGAAAGATATTTAGACTCATAACGCAGCCTACCAAATACAACACTATGAAGAAGAAGATTACAGAAAGCAACCATTGATACAGATGAACATGTAATTAGTCTTTCAACATAAGTAAAGTGGTTCCTGTTTAACCCACTAAACTACCTGGAAATGCCGTGTCCGGTTGACAGAGAATATCAAGATCACATTATCCACAGAGTCAAACGCTTCATTAAGTTTTGCTTCATTGCTTCTTTGTGTAGCCCATACTCCTTGTTGCACAGATAACTCAAAATTTTCTCGATTGCAACTTTTAACTACAAAATACCTGAAAACCCAAGTTTAAAAAAAATATCAGGTATGGCAGATGAAGATTAGTAAGAATCTAGCAGAAGGCAGAGATATTCTACAGTTAAAGAATCCAAAAAAATTAAACATACAGCAATTACATCAAACTATAACTCAAGTAAAGCATCTTCAAAAGATGAAACGCTAAACAATGTTTTAAGAACTCTATCCTTCTTTCAAATTATTATTCCAGAAGATATTGCTACATAAATTACAAGGCTTCTAATCAATATCTGAATAAAATCACCACACAAACAAAAAGCAACAGTGGAGCACGAGAATAGGCAATCAACTCTTAGGGACCAATAAGAAAAGAACTTGTGACCATCAAAACTGATAGAGAGGCCAGATCATCAATCTGTCCAGATCTTTATATGCACAAGGAAAGGAAAAAAAGTAGCGAAATGATACTTTTATCTGCTTCAGATATGTGAACAGACAAAGGCCAAGGACAATTATCAATGACGAGGCATTGGCATAAATCCTTTTCAACCATGGCATCATATTCAGGAAGAAAATTCTTTCAAATAAAGGCTGATACCATTACATAATGTACAAGTGCACAGACATGCAAAAGCACAATAGTTCAGCAAGATGTTATGCATAGATTAACAACTGAGACTAAAATAAGTCATATAAAATCTTTTGGGTTTTTCCAATATCAATAGGTTGATTGTTTAGATCAAAGGAAGCAAGACAATTTATGTTGACTAGAAGCTCAAAAGGGCCACAGTCGTGAAACTGAAGAACTGACAATGAATACTAACTATTTCACACAAGCAAGCAGAGAGTACTAACTATTTCACACAAGCAAGCAGAGAGACCAACAAATTATAATACAGCTGAAGAACAGAAAGACGAAACCTAAACAAGTTTGGACCTCTTTTAGCCATAATCAAAACAGCTCACATCACAATAATTCCACCTCTAGTCACTAAATGTTGGTTAGTATAATTTGTTAATCTGAAACAACAAGACAAAGCATGACTCTTACGGTCGCAGGATTCCTGCTAAACCACTGGCGATTAGGGAAAAAACCAGAGCACTAAACAAAATAATATGGTTCTAAAATTTCCAGTATGCTTCTTAATGAAATAGATCTTAAAGAACTATGATCAACTATAAATGAAACTAGTATATGGATACTACCATTTGCAAAGCCTATCTCCCACATTTCAAATGAAGGAAGAAGGGAATTAATGGCAAGAGGAGACTAATAATCGTCAAAGAAAAATCAGAATGCAAAGCCAGCCCCAGAAGCAGGTCAATTTCTATTCTTTTCAGATGAAACAATCGAGAGAAAAATACAATCTCTAAATTACCTAACTATCAAAGAAAAGTATCCTAAAATCAGGTAGAAAATAGAACATGAAGTTAAATTTGTATCTGTATATATAAAGTTTAAAAATTCTGAGCTTGCAAATAGCTAGTTACATTTTAAAGTGATCACTCTTTTAAGAAACCAATGGTTCGATAAAGGACCAATAACAATGTCTTACAGAAACATAGTTTACACAACCCAATTAAAAACCTTGGGACTCTGAACACACCTATTTACCCCTTGAGGCAAAGGATGAGATGTTCTGTTTGTTTGGTCAGCAGGGTTTTGTATATGAGTCTGGCTGACCTGGTGTTGTGATTGCTGAGGTTGTTGTTGTTGTTGCTGCTGCAAGTTACCTGATTCTTGTGGATGCCCTTGCGTCGGAACTTGTACCTGAGGTTTATCTGGTAGCTGCGGAGCAACGTTCCGCGGTTGGTAGAACCTATTTGGGCCATAATTGTATGAAGTCAATTGTTGTATCTTCTGAAGAACTTCCTCAACTGGAGGTGGAGGTCCAGGTAGCTTCGCATGCCTGTACCGACAATCAGGACCATTGGGACAAAATCCCAGCTTGTACCTGCCAACACAGTTGCAAGACAGAATCTGTAAGTACTAACCAAACTAAGAATCAAAAAAATCTCATTCATTGAATAGTGTAGAATCCCTGAGTTCATAAAAAAAAACAGTCAGTTATTGCATCCCACTTTCACCAAATTCAGTATTTGACAAGAATCCGAGGTGTTCAATCTTCTTCTCAGAAAGCATGGAATCGAAAACCGAACAGAAGTGGTTTTTTAAGTACATACATATTGCATTCTTTGATATCTTCATTGGTATGTTTATACACACAATCCTGCTCTCGACATTCACCGTATAACCGGAAAAAACGGCAGATTGGCATACGGGCTTTATCGTACTGATGGAGAAACCCACAGGCGTCACCTTTCATACACAGACCTCGAAGCCAGTGCCTGCAAACGGTCTGCCGGAAACTTCGTCCCCTCCCAGCTCCAGCCACCGTCGCGGAAGAATGATCATAGCTCGGTGCTACGTTAACTGCGGCGGAGGAAGAGTTTTCAGGCGGAGCAACCGGGACTGAAGCTGTGGGCTGGACAGGCCCGGAATCGAGATTGCCTTCGAAATCGAAGCTGAGGCCATCGGCGTCCTCCATTGTCTTCTGAATCTCTTTAGGGTTTTTATTTTTGGTTCTTTCGAAGAAGCGAACAGAAAACCGTCGGAGGATTTCGAGCTTCTGATGTTTTGACACAAGGTTTCATACGAATCAAGCTCGGATCATCGGTTCAATCTGATTGAACCGGTAATTTAGACGGTTTATTGAACCGGATGTATTTTGTCTTGTGTTTTTTCTCAACTATTTGTGAGTGCTGGTCATTCCGATATTCGGGTCGGTTCCAGTTCTTTCGGATAAAAGGGTTTTATATCCATTTAGGAACCGATAGGATTTTAGATTGGTTTCGGTTCGGTTCCAATCGGTTCCGGGTCGGTTCGGCTCCGAGATTCAAAAACCGATAAAAACCCGAAAAAATCGGATCTTAATCGGTTCGGTATTTGGGACCCGAAAACCCAAAAATATAACCTGAAAAATATATCCGAAAACCCGAAAATATACCCAAAACCCCGAAAAATTAAAGAAAATATATCTGGGTTTGGTTCTCGGATACCCGATCGGTTCTCAATTCGGTTCCGGATCTTTCGGATAGAAAGGTTTTGGACCCATCAAATATTTTTATAGGTTTCGGTTTCGGTTCAATTCGATTTATTCGAGTCGATTCCGGTTCAGTTATTCGGGTCCGGATAATTTGCCCATCCTTGTCTTTGCATTTAACGACTATTTATTTTGAGATAACTATCTTCACAACCCCATACGCCATAGATTGTCCTTTTTGTCTACTTCAAATTTTGGTTGAGAAGTCAATATATATATATCCTTTTGGTGGTTTAAGCAAAACGATATGTGACTTCTTCAACTACTTTAAGATAAACCAAAAACAAAATATTGGTTGAAACACAAAGATTGTCAAAGCAAAACGTCTTTTAGATCTCATTCGTAAGACAAAAATCCTCTTAAGGTGAATTCGAAACAACATATCCGGATTCCAAATTCTTTACGTCATCAATATTTCTAGTAAAAAAAACTTCGATTTCCAGATACTAAAATCAGATTATGGGTAACATAGATTTGGAAAATTGGATATAAAGCTCGAGAAAAAAACAAAGCCTATTAAGATACATATATTGCGTTTGGATGGGTTCGCCATCTCATATTTCCTCATGAGCTCGGTTGCCTTTTAACAACTCTACAGTCTACACAAAGAGTTCCAATCACATAAATTACAAACTATTTAGTTTCCATGGAGTGCCTTCTTAATGGATAGAAAGATGCCATTTCCTAACCAACAAAAAACAAATCATAGGATAACTACTTAGGAGAACAAATTAATATTAAGTTCTACATGGCGATCAAAAATGATACTATTTATTTGACGTACGCATAAGTTACTTCCTAAGAATAAATGTTTTAGAAAATCAACGAGTATACTTCAGAAATTCAATTTTCTTTGCATCTAAAATATGTTATACTATCAGTCTTAGGTCCATTTTATTTATTATGTATTTATGTGTGTTTTGCTTGCTACTTTTGTGGTTTTATCCTATTTTCTCCTTCTTTTTATCACATAAGTGGCCTTCAATTTTGTTATCATACTTTCATTCCTTATCACATCGGGCAAACTTCACAAGCATAGTATATAGAATACACTTTTTCTCAAAATAAGTTTGATGGCAAAGACTAAAATAACACGATACAAACAATCACATGCGATACCACCAGATGAAGTGGGCTAGTGGTTAAGTGCAAGGATTGGTCCCAATTGTGCTTTATTTCAATTCTCAGTGGAAGCGATGCTTTACGCCATATCATAAAGTATTAGCAAAGACTGATCCCGGACCAGGGGGTTAGGGTCTAGGCCCGAACCCCTTCTAGCTAACAAAAAAAAAACAATCACATGTGAGTTTTGGAAAAGATAGATATTAGATTCGTCAAGAGATTTATGTGTTCGTATCATATCAATCGCTGTGATTGATCCTCCCTCTTGGTAGTCATAACGGAATCGAGCAATCCACTATTGCATAAGTTTGTACATCAAATAATTGCATGATCCGTATATTTCTCAAAGATGATCTTGACGATCAAAGATCGCAACATGAACACGGTTATATACAATATAGTATATTTTTTTTGTCAACTAGTATTTTGTTTAACAACCTATTAAACCATTATCAAATAAGCTCTAAACACTGCTTGGTTCACTTATTAGTTTATGTATTTTAATTGATTTGAAAATTTATATAGGATTTATAATTTTTTGTAAAATTCATTGATTTCAAAATCTAACATGTGAATTTCAATTAATATTTGTGAATCATAGGTTTTTCTTTAGATTTAAAAGTTTTTATATATTTAATTTGGAAATTTTTCTAAATTCATTAATGCAAAATTAAATCCTGGTATTAAAAATCACAAAACCAACAACATAGAATTTTGATAAGGATTAATTAGGATTTAAAAATCATAAAACCAATAACATATAATATTGATATACAATTTTAAATCAATAATCCAATAACACATGATTTTGATGTTGTTTGGGTATCGAAATCAATTAAAATCCATAAACCAATAACTGTCTCGTACCAACATTGTACCAACTATTTAAGTTCATTAGTTCGTCAAGATCTTGTAATTTTTGAAAAAAAGTTTTTTTTTTTTGTAAGAATTCGTGAAAATAGAGGGTAAACAAAAAAAAACAAGTAATGTGGTCTCTTTTCTTTTTTGTCAACACAGTATTTATAACACAAACTTTTAAGTGTAATAAATATTTCTCACAACTAACCCGCAATGTTGAATATCGACCACCACTTCGTACGGAAATAGCAAAAAATAAATTAATTCGGTTTTTAAAGAAACAAATGTATTTTTATATTTTTTTCTTCCTTCTAATCTCTTAGAGGGGACAAATCACTTGAAATAGAATGACCTTAATGGTTTAAACCAAATTCACTTCTAATCCTTTTTTTTTTTCCATAACCTTATAACCTTACTAACATGTGTTAATCTCATTTTACCCTTACTAACATGTGTACAATAAAATATTAAATAAAACGAAAAAAAAAAATGAAATCCAAAAAAAAAAACAAAATCAACCAATCAGCTCTCTTCTTCCACCATTCTTCTTCGCGTTCTTCTGCTCCTGTCCGACGTCCGCTCCGTCGTCTTCCTCAACAAACCGGCTCCGACTTGGTATTCAGGTGAGTTTTTGTCTCTTTTCTTTTTCTCTTTTTTGTGTCTTCTTCAATGCTACATTGATCTGAAGCATTGATAATCAATTTAGAGATTGAAATTGAAATTGAAATTGAAATTGGGTATTCATTCAAATTGGGTATTCAATTAGGGGATTTCCAAGTAATACTGAATAACCCAATAGTATACATACGAGTAAACTTGTTTTCGTAGTCTTAGAGAAGCTTATGTGGATAATGTATGAATTTGTAGAGATTTAAAAGCTCTGAATCTGAATTGGAGCTGGTAATGTGTCTGGTATGGATAGTATAATGGTATTACTAGTTTACTGGTATTACTAACTAATGTTTTTAATTTCGTACATCTGGTATGACTAGTCACTGGTATTACTAGCTAATGTTTTTAATTTCGTACATCTGGTATGACTAGTCACTGGTATTACTAGCTAATGTTTTTAATTTCGTACATCTGGTATGACTAGTCACTGGTATTACGAGCTAATGTTTTTAATTTCGTACATCTGGTATGACTAGTCACTGGTATTACTAGCTAATGTTTTTAATTTCGTACATCTGGTATGACTAGTCACTTGTATTACTAGCTAATATTTTTAATTTCGTACAACTGGTATTACTAGTCACTGGTATGAATAGTTAATTTGGTACAACTGGTAAGACTAGTCACTAGTATGACTATTTAATTTGGTAATATATACTAATGTTGTTAAATTTTTCTTTTTTCAGGGCACAATGAATAGGAGTAAGTTCACAGTCATAGATTTTGATTATGGGGGATATTATTCAGGCGGACAATGGATTGTAGGAGAAGATCCCAACTATACTTTATTGATGAAAGAATCGTTGGAGGAGTTAACTTTTTGTGGGTTGGTTAGTAGAATATGCAAGAAGATTAATGTTGATGAAGATACGACGAAGCTGAAGCTAACTTACATTCCATTTAGAGCGGATCAGAATAAGGCTAGTATAATCTTGGATGACGAAGATGTTATAGCATATGTAATGAGATACAAAGATGATTGTGCTAGTGTTTTGCATGTGGAACTCTTGGAAGGAGTCTCGCAAAACAAGAATTTTGAGAAACGTTCAAGAGAGGATCGAGGAAGTGGAGTTGATGTATGGAATGAGGAGATTGTGAGTGATGGTAGAGCTAATGATTGTATGATGATTTCTCGTAACACAGAATCTGAACCAACAGAACAGTTGCTATTGGACAATGCTCCTCATGATGCAGATTGTGAAAATGATCAACATGAAGAAGTTGCTTACGATGTTGAAGTTACACCTAATGCACAAGCAAATGAGGTTGTCCATCATGAATGGGATGATGGTACTGACATGACTTTAGGTCAGGAGTTTGAGAGTAAACGAGCAGTGCAAGATTTAGTTGAGAGAGGTGTACATATGAATTGTTTTGAGGTTGCTACAGTGAAGTCGACAACCGTATTATACGTGTTAAAATGTCGTGATGGTGCTTGTAAATGGTCTCTACGAGTTGCTAAGTATAAGAATTCAGATCGTTGGTCGGTTAGAACTTACAAGAAGAAGCATACATGTTCTCGGATAACTACAAGTACAAGCACCCAGTTTTCAAGAAAAGGCACACCGGTGCTTGATGCTATTGTTGGGAAAATTGCGGAATGGTTTAATAAATATAGAAAACTTTCGTCTGAAGTTCCGGTGACAGAGATGCTGGTGCCTCGTGTTGCCAAGGAACTGCACCAAAGATGTCAGGATGCAAAGTTGTTACCGGTGACTGAGCTGAACTCGTTTACTCTTGTTTACACTGTGCTTGGACATGATGGCAGAAATTATTTGGTGGATTTGACAAATAAAACATGCAGCTGCAAGCATTTTGATATTGACAGGTACCCGTGTGTACATGCTATAGCGGCTGCCACCACGTACGCGAAGTCAGGGAAGCCACTCGAGTTGCATGAGTTATGCTCCGTCTATTATTTGATGGAGCAGTGGTCATTGGCATATCATAGGACAATTTATCCAGTGCCTCATATGTCTGAATGGAATGTTCCCGATGAAGTTAAAGCATCTTGCGTCATACCTCCTCCTTATACCAAAACAAAAGGAAGAAATAGAGTAAATCGGTACCCATCAGTTGGAGAACCTCGAAGAAGAAGCAAGCGTGGTGGGATAATTCATGGCTTATTTGGTGATAATCATGGAACCAGTACCTAACTCGTTTGTGTAATTCATTTGTGTAACTTGTTTGAGTTGTTGGATGTTAATTTCTGTCTCGGTAACACTGGTAACACTGGGGAGCACTGGTATTTAACACTGCTTTTTCTGGTTTAATGTTAATTTCGTTATCGGTAACACTGGTAACACTGGGTAACACTGGTATTTAACACTGGTATTTCTGGTTTAATGTTAATTTCTGTCTCAGTAACACTGGGTAACACTGGTATTTCTGGTTTAGTGTTATTTTGGAATTTTAATTTGAATTGAAAAATTCACAAAAAAAGAACAACAAATACAAAATAGTAAAATTTACGATACAGAAGTAACTATTTAATTTTTTAAAAATGTGTATTAGGTTTATAAAATACATTTATACCATAATGATTTGTTATTAGAAAATTTACACAAGAACCACCTTATACTATTAGGATCACTTTGTTAATATGAACCACCTTATGATGTGAAATGAAATTAAAAAGAGTTTTATGTAATATTAATGCACAAAGTCATTGGAAACATACTTTAATTGACTAAAATAAACTGTAAAACTAGAAAACACATTTTAAGGGGTAGGTAATACTAAATTAATTTGAAAACACCCAAAAGTATAACTATTTACAAATTAGTAATACTAGATTACTAGGGGATAACTATGTGTTAATTTTCGCAGGCCCAATTTTTTTTCCCGGGCCCAATATTTCGTTTTCGCGGGTTTTAGAATTTTTTAGATTTTTCCGGACCCAATTAGAAATACTAGATTACTAAAACTATTTTTCTCATTTTTTTTTTCACTTTCTCTCTCTTCCCCTTCCCCCTCTCGACGGCGACTCCATCGCTTTCTCCCCTTTCTCTGTTTAGGGTTTGTAGATTCTAGATTCAGGTAACATCTTGTTTAGGGTTTGTAGATTCTGGATTCATGTTAGATTTTCTTGGGTTTGTAGATTCTGGATTCATGTTAGATTTTCTTGGGTTTGTAGATTCTGGATTTGTTTAGGGTTTGTAGATTCTGGATTTGTTTAGGGTTTATGTTTGGTTAAAAAAGAGATTTATGTTTGATTTTTTTGGGTTTGTTTAGGGTTTGTAGATTCTAGATTCATGTTATAATCGATATAGGGATTCCATTTTCTGAATTTCGATTTCCTGGGTAATACTGAACATAGTAATACGTAGTAATACTAAACCCTTGAAGAAGAGACATGGACATTCCGGTGAGAGACATGGACATTCCGGCAAGATGTCCATGTGGTGCACCAATCATTGAGGTGACCCTTGAAGAAGAGGTTGCTAATTTAAGGAGGGAGGTTGATGAACAACAATGCTGAAGAGATTGCAAAGCTGAAGGCATTAAGCAAATGTTAAAAATCTTATTTGTTTTGTGGATTTAGCATCTTAGGGCGCTTGTTGTGGATTTAGAAAATGTTAAATTTTTGTTTTGTAAGACTTATTTGTTTAACTTATCTATATCTTTGACTTTCAAACCTTGCATTCCAAAACCGAAATACTAAGTATTACTAAGAATCGAACATAGTAATACATAGTAATATATTGAATATTGAACATTGAACATAGTAATACCAAGTTTGTTTCCATATTTCAGATATGGACCCGAGTTATAGTGACGATAAACGGAACCCTAAGATGCTAATTCTTTGGCTTTTTGTCTGGCCACCTTCTGAAAGAAGTTGAGACATGAGAGGAAGGTTTTCTTAGTCTTTTCCTCACATAGAGATTGAGGGAAGGCGTCTGCTGAGGTTGTTCAGTAGCGGTGGCTTCTTCTAGGGAACTCACAATAGGCTCTTCACGTCTTTCAACCTCTTGAGCATCCTCTGATACCTTCTCCATGGGCTCTGGTTGCTGATCTCCTTCGATAGCCTCTGATTCTTTCTCCATGGGCTGAGGTTGTTGGTATTCACGCTCCTCATTTTCATCAGCCATAGTCTCCAATCCAAAACCAAAATACAAAGTATTACTAAGAAATACAAAGTAATACTAAGAAATACTAAGTATTACCAATATGTGACTTTCTTGTTTTTCAAAGAAAAAATGTTTTTACCTCATCATGGTCCTCTGATACCTTCTCCATGGGCTCTGGTTGCTGAGGTTGTTGGTCTTCACGCTCCTCATTTTCATTAGCCTCCTTCGTAGTCTGCATTCCAGAATAGAAATACTAAGTATTACTAAGAAATACTAAGCATTCACTTCAACAGAAATACTAAGTATTACTAAGAAATACTAAGCATTTGATTCAACAGAAATATTAAGTATTACCAATATGGTCTCCATGGGCTGAGGTTGTTGGTCTTCACGCTCCTCATCGTCTCGAGCCTCAGTTTGTTGGTCTCCTTCGCTAGTCGCATCTTGTTTATCGGCATGAGCCTCTTTCGAACCCTGCATTCCAAAACCAAAATACAAAGTATTACTAAGAAATACAAAGTATTACTAAGAAATACTAAGTATTACTAAGAAATACTAAGTATTACCAATATGTGACTTTCTTGTTTTTCAAAGAAAAAGTGTTTTTACCTCATCATGGTCCTTTGATACCTTCTCCATGGGCTCTGGTTGCTGAGGTTGTTGGTCTTCACGCTCCTCATTTTCATTACTCTCCTTCGTAGTCTGCATTCCAAAATAGAAATACTAAGTATTACTAAGTAATACTAAGAAATACAAAGTATTACCGAAACAGAAATACTAAGTATTACCAATATGTGACTTTCTTGTTTTCCAAAGAAAAAGTGTTTTTACCTCATCCTGGTGAGCCTCCTCATCTGATACCTTCTCAGGTTGTTGGTCTCCTCCGGCAGTCGCAGCTTCTTCTCTTGAATCCACAACGGGCTCCGTTGTTTGGTCTTTCGAACCCTGCATTCCAAAACAGAAACACTAAGTATTATTACGAATTACTAAGCATTCCAAAAAAGAAATACTTAGTATTACCGAAACATAAATACTAAGTATTACCTTATCTATTATGCCACCATCATTAGGACCACCTCTAACGTCTTGAGCCTCATAAGCATGATTGTCATTCAAATTATATTTCGGATCCTCATACATCCTCCTAGCATCCAATTGCTCCTTAACATAAGATTCAACCTCTACGAGTCTTGATTCTAACCCATCAAATTTGTCATTCATCTTCTTCAAACCTTCTTCCACATCCTTCTTTATGCTCTGTACGAGCTCCACCAATCCAGTTGCAGGCGCATTCACCAACCCTTCAATGGCCAAAGTCTCCTGGTTTACCTCATTCTCGGCTTCCTCTCCTAGACGAATAGCCATATCCTGCTTGAACATCTCTTCAAAACATATAGGCTTCTCTTTATTGACACACTTCGTCCAACTATTCACAACGACATCATCGACATCATCGACATCTTCTTCCTCGATGATTCGCCGAAAAAGAGATTTTTCGGCAGAGGATGGGACCAAGATACTCTGAATGTCCTGTGAACATAAACAAGGAATGCAGTTTATAAACATTTCAGACTCCAAATAATTATTATGCAAAGGATTACTAAGGATAACTAACCTTAGTGTTACCAAGGGTTTCATATATTTCGTCTAGAGTAAATCCTTTCATAGAACTTTTTTTAAACTTGGTTTTGCAAATCCTAGGACACCTCTGGTCTGCCTCTAAAATATCTTCTCGGAATTTCTTCTTCAACTCCGGAATTTTCTCAAACGCTAGAAGCTACACAAAACACATAGGGTTAGCTTCAATCATAAGAACTAGTAATACTCAGTAATACCTCATATCATATTTACCTCCAAATGAATCACGAAACTTGGAATCGTCCATTGTGTACCCTGGACGACCCCTCCAAAGTGATTCAGAGTGTGCGAGATATCTTTCATGATGTAATCAAATGAAAGTCTTCCCCATGGAAATCTCTTACACAGCTGAAGATCATGCACGGCTCTTAGAAAGAAAGGCTCCACAGAAGGTGCTTCTACTCATGTCTTGGTCTGCCCTCTAATTATGCTTGATAAAAAGTAGAGGACCGCCATCTTCAACCTATCTTCAGAAGCTCTCATTTTCAGAAGCTGTTCTTTCACATCTGAATATCTAATTTTAGCTCCCGCCCCAAAATACCTCTCCACGAAAGCCATACTACCCAGTTCAGAGTAGTTGAGTGGATAGTTCCGGCAGTTTAATCCCGAGATAAAGGCATGCTCCCTTAGACTGTAACGGATCGGCACGCCATTCACGACGAACCAAGCTTCCTTCTTTTTATCTGTGCGCGCCGTTCGCACAAGAAGCATCCACATGCCTTGAACCTTGTGGTGGGATTCCTGTTGAATGTGGAAGAAGTGTTTGAATTGAGGGTGATTCAAAAACCAACTTTTCTCCTCTGCTTTAAGCGGATGCTTTAACCCGCTCATAAGTGTCTCCACCGCTTGGCTAACATAACACCTCGTCCCGACCTTGATTTTTTTCATATACTCTGTCGGTTGGAACCACATATCCAAAGGTTGCAGTGGTTCGGTTTCATCATCGGAATCATGCAAGACATATGTATAGAGTGTTACTTTTTGTTTTAGAAATTGTGGTAATACTGGGACCTACTGGTCAAGTATTACTAGTCCAGTATTACTAGAAATACAGAAATTTACAAGTGCCTAATCCCATCAATTTCAACTTCCGGTACTAACTAAAACGATTAAATTTACTTGTGTGCATCAACAGAGTCTGTTCCTAATCAATTTGAACCCAAATTCGATAAACAAAAGGATGAGTTACTTTCCGTTGCATGTTCTTCAATTGAAATTGTACGCTCAGATAGCGTTTCTTCGTCACTGGAATCCGAGTTTTCATTCTCTGAAACCGTCGGGGTCTCGTCTTCATAAACGATCCTCCTAGATGGTCTCTTCTCCTTCTCTGGAACCGTATCTGGAACCTTTTCTCCTAAACCATAGTTTGCATTCTTTGTTCTTGTCATAGTGTTACCAAGTATTACGGACATAACTTATGGCTGGGAAAGGAAGGATTTGATTTGATTTGAACAACCAGACAGAACGACGATTTTATTTGGGAAAGGAAGGATTTGATTTTTGTGGGAAATGAAGTATTAAGAATTTTTGTGATTTTGCTGCAAATCGCGAAAAAGATTTTGGTGAAGAAGGTAAGTTTTCATACCAGAGGAAGGTAAGGCAAATAGCTAGGTAAGATTTCGGTGAAGAAGGTAAGATTTCGGTGAAGAAGGTAAGGCAAATCGTTAGGTTTTTTTTTTTTTGGGTCGGGTCGATCCGATTTAGAGTGGATTTGGGTCGTATATATTTAATATTCTCATGGTCAATTTTGTTATTTAACCATTTTCGTTAAAAAAAAAAAATTAAATTCAGTTTTACAATGAGGTTATTGTGGCATTCTTTTGCAACTTCAAGGTCATCGTGGTGATTGATCCCTCTTAAGGGACTACCTCCCGCAATTGAAGGTGCTCTTCGTCGCTCACATCCCATCTCTTCGATCTCAGATCGAAGTTTTTGCGATTTTCTTCTCTCTCACAGCGATTACAGATTCTAGGTTTCGGATTAGCTTCGCCATCGAGTCTTCCTCCTTCTATTTCTGGGCGAAATTTCCCTTTGTCTTGTTAGGGTTTCGGAGATCCCAATCTCTGTGGACGCGGGGGCAATTCGACGTTATCTCGAGCTGGAAAGATGTTCTGGCGAATGGCGGGATTGTCAACGGCTTCTGCCGTGAGTTTTCTTCTCTCTGACCTATTTTCTAACGATCGTCTGTAATATCTGTGGGAATAAGGCACTCCATAGAGATGAGTTTTCGCTGTTTGTTTCTATCGTTTTTTGCTGATGGATTTAGCGCCTAGTGGTTGTACGGATTTTTTTGGGGTTTCATTTCTTGGGATTTTGGAGGTGAAGAGGTCAATGGTTTCCGGTGTGTCTGGATTTCTTGGCTTATAAGTAACTAAGTGTCTTTCCTTTACCTAATTCTTGATGATATCCGAGCACTGTCTCGCTGGAAGTGGGAGACTATCCCTTCCTGTTGAAGGATTCACAGTTTTGCTGGCTACTTGCTATTCATACTCTTATGTGTTTGCAGGTTGAGGCAATTTTGGACAAAGATGGTTTCACATTAGAGGAACTTCTTGACGAGGATGAATTCATTCAAGAATGCAAAGCCCTGAATGGACGACTCTTAAATTTGTATGCTCCCTCCCTCACCACATTTTCTTGCTTTTTTTTAATTCTTCTTTACCTTTTTGAGAAAGAAATGCAATATAACATGAAGATACTGTCACTTTTTATTATATCCACCTCAAAAGCTTGGCTTAATAAACCTTTGGGAATTTTTCTTATAAGATTTATACAACCTGTGAAACATTTCTACTTTCAGACATTGTTTACGACATGCTAATTTTTTTTGCATCACACATAATATTTCTGTCATCCATTTAAGCAGAATAATCTCCATCTTCTGCACAAAATGGGATCTTCAAACCTCCTGTCTTTAATTATATTCTCTTCACTGGCAATGCCGCTCATTCTTGACTGTTGGATTCTTTTTTGCTTCAGCTTGAGAGAAAGAGTGCAAGTGGAACAACTGATTAGGTACATAATAGAGGAGCCTCTTGAGGATGTGGAAAAGAAGCGAACATTCAAGTAAGTGTTTTGGGCGATTGTTATTATTTTTTTGCTGATGATGTTCGATGAATCAACAATCGATTTTTTCTTCTAAATGTGTTCCAGGTTTCCTTTCATTGCGTGTGAAATTTTTACATGTGAGATTGAAATGATACTGAAAACACTAGTCGAGGATGAGGAGGTAGACATTGACTCTGTTACATTTCCCTATATTTATACTTTGTAAATGGTTAAGGATTTAGGGTTTCTTACCTCTCATGATGTCTTCTTTTTGCAGTTGATGTTATTGCTGTTTTCTTTTTTGGAAGCTAAAGAAACCCATAACTCATTGCTTGCCGGGTACTTCAGCAAGGTATTTAGCATTCGACAGTTTTTTAATTATCAGAAAACTCATAGGACTCATAGAGTTTTCTGCTACGTGTTCTCTCTTACATCTTCTATTACTAGGTTGTCATTTGTCTGCTGGTGCGGAAGACGATCCCTTTCATGCAATTCATAAAAGTAAGTTGATTTTGTTTCCCGGATTAAGATATCTGTTTAAGGATGACATGAACTTAGCTAGAATTAGTATTTTTTTCCTTATCTTTGTAGAGATTATTGAACCATTAGCTGGCTGCTTTCTTGTACACTTAGGATTATCGGTGTAACTTAAAATAATACTGTTAAATAGTCAGAGATATTGATAAAGATTTGTATTGCTATATAATTAATGAAAGAGGTTTTTCCTAATCGACAATGTCCAATCTAACTCTGTTGATACAATTTTGATAACTGGTACACAAGTTAACAATGCTTTAAACACCATTTTCTTTTATGATCAACCTTGACTTTCTCGTGCTACCAGGATCATCAAGAAATACTGAAGAAGCTTGTTGATTTGATTGGTATTACATCTATAATGGAGGTTGGTGTGCACTTTTATTTGTGTTTTAGGAACTCCTGATTTCGGCTTTACGTTTATTAAACATCTACGTGAGAACATACTGATAAGTTGGAAAAAATGTCAATGTTTCCTCTCCTTCAAATTACGACAACAATATTAATAGACCCAGTAATGACAATGAGAAAAATGGTAAATACTGCTAATATTGCTCTCATCATTGTCATGGTGATTTTGCTGTATAATTATTAGTCTGTAAACAATGAAGGTTGTTACACCAGTGACTTTTTCAATTATTATTGTCTGTAAACAATGAAGGTTGTAATTCTATAGGTTTTAGATTATTAGATTTCTGTAAAATACTAGTTTCCAAGACTCTTAACTTATTGCTGGTGCTCAGGTTTTAAAACGTCTGGTCGGCACTGATGAACATCTATATTCAAACTACACAAGTTCAATGCAGTGGGTAGAAGATACAGATGTTTTAGAGATGATTGTAGACAAGTTTGGCTCCTCGGTAAGTTTCGTTCAGTAGCATGGATTACTTTTCTTTCAATATGGGCTAGTCTTATAGCTCCTTTATTTCAGATTTATTCTATCGTCCCAGGCAATGCTATTTACTGATATGTTGGAGATTTTTGTTATATTTTGTAGGATTCTCCTGAGGTACATGCCAACGCAGCTGAAATTCTTTGTACTGTTGCAAGATACGCACCCCCTGGTCTTGCAACAAAACTTTCAAGCCCTAGGTAGACTTTTCTCAGCTTTGGCTATCGTTTTTATGTAGTCTTAGATGCTTTTGAAAATTTCTAATATATTGACTTATTGTTTTGTTTCCTGTACAATTTTATGCAGCTGCACTGGAAGGTTGTTAAAACATACTTTAGAATATTCACGGCCTAAGTCTGTTCTGGTTAATTCGTTGTCTGTATGCATATCTCTGCTGGATCCTAAGAGGTTTACATTGGGGACTTATCATATATATGGTCGTCAACTAACCCATGGAAGCATGGTAACTAATCCCGAGACAGTGGAGGGAATGCTTGGAAGCCTAGGTGAGCAAATAAAGTATGGTTATTAAATTTTCATATGTAGTTGCGCTTGTGTGTTGACTTCTTGAATGCTATTTTCCCTATTGTGAGGGATGTGGTTGGATTGGGAAGAAAGAATCCTGGGTTTGTTTGTTTTAGTCGGATTCAAAACCTACAACCAGATTTCGATGCACATTTGTTGCTTGTTGGTATGAAAATGAGTGGACCTGTGTCTCTTATTTATGTGCAAGACTATCATTTATGGCATTAAGCTTTCACAACTTTTATAGGTCTTTTTCTGTTATTTTCTGGTTTACAATGTTAATTTCTTGGCTGCTATGAAAACTGTGTAATATGCTTCTACTGTGCAGGTGATTTACTTATGCTTTTGAATGTATCAACTGCTGAGGGTGTTCTTTTAACAACATATGGCAAGTTGCAACCACCTCTTGGAAAACACAGATTAAAGGTACTTTTTGTTGTTCTCATTTGTATGATTTGTTCTCTAATTGATAATGGTTATAGTTTGAAATTTCTGAAGTACATTTGTTCAACAAATGAAAATTTGACTTTGTTTCTCTTTCATAGACTGTTGAGTTTATTTCATCTTACTCACAGTCGGTAGTGATAATTTCAAATTTCTGTACTACATTTGTTCAACGAATGAAAATTTGACTTTGATTCTTTTTCCTAGATTGTAGAGTTTATTTCAGTCTTACTCACAGTCGGTAGTGAAGCAGCAGAGAAGGAAGTAATTCGACTTGGAGCGGTGAAAAGAGTGTTGGACTTGTTCTTCGAGTAAGTGGAAAATTATATTTTCCCAGTTGATAATATGCAGACTGCCATGCTTAAATTGTGGTGCAATTTTGTCTCAGATATCCCTACAACAACTTTTTGCATCACCATGTGGAGAATGTAATTCTCTCATGTTTGGAGAGCAAAAACTCTCAACTTCTTGACCATCTTCTCAGTGAGTGCAATCTTATTGGGAGTATACTAGAGGCAGAAAAAGACTCCATATTAACTGCTACTGATTCTGATAAGGTGAAGATACTTAATTGATATTGTCTGGGGTTGGCATCGTTATCTTTTAACTTGGTTTACATGTGATGTCTCAGCTTCAGCCTACGGTCCCTGCAGAGGGTAGAAAGCCACTCAGGATTGGAAGCATTGGTCATTTGACTCGTATCTCAAACAAACTTCTTCAGCTAGCTAATAGCAATGCCGAAATTCAGTCACATTTGCAGGTATACCACAATTCTGTCTGATGGACGTTATTAATTTAGTTGCTTGCCACACATTCATGTGCACATGCAGATATGAAGCGCAAATGGTTTGTTTATTAGACTTGAAAATACTCAATATAAGTAAATATAATTGCTATTCATAGTTTTCTGAGTTATCTATGAGTGTATGGTATTTCTTTACATTTGCTGTATAATTTTTATAGATGATCCGATGGTCAAAAACAAATTTTCTCAGGGCTTTAACCCTGTTCGATGTCTCCCAAATATATTGCCTTGATAGCTTGTTTGCATGTGAAATATTGATAGAGGTTCTAGCCTTGTAGGCTGCTGGTCTATAGTATCAAACTCTTCATATCTTGTTCATGATTCCTTTTTTTTTTCACGTTTTTTACCAGGAAAATAGCAAATGGGTGGATTGGCAGACAGATGTCCTGTCAAAGCGGAATACATTGGAAAATGTCTACTCTTGGGCCTGCGGGTATGTAATTTTTTCTCTTATTGGGAGTTTTGCTTGACTTAAAGAAACCTTATGAAACAGGCTTCTGTTTTTAAGTTATGACCAAAAACAGAGGTTGTACTTGAAATAGTATTTTTATAAACAGAAGTTTGTCACATTTGTGTAATTTGCTTTAATAGCACTCAAGATATATGATAATATAAATGTGTTTGAACATTTCTAGTAGATGGCAAATTGGCAATAAGAGCTTGCTTTTGTGAAGTTCCTTACGGGGTGATAAATGTTACATGAGAGGCAGTAGTGATGGTTGGTGTAGTAAATAGAAAATTCCTTTTACTGATATTCTCCTCTTTAACAGGAGGCCAACCTCACTCCATGATCGTAATAGAGATAGCGATGATGATGATTACCACGACAGAGACTATGATGTGGCAGCCCTAGCAAACAACTTGAGCCAGGCCTTTAGATATGGAATTTACAGCAACGATGACATGGATGAGGTGATTTTTTCGTGTTTCCTTGTCATAGCTGCTACTTTGTGATCTCTTTTTTCCTTATTATCATAGATTATAGCCGCATACTTCAGTAAGTCCTGGAAGGTCATGGGTGCCGATTGTTATGACAAATGAGGAAATCGATTTAGGAATTTTTGAGGAAATCAATTTATTTTGTGTTGGTCTTTAGTCCTGTTATAGTTCCTGAAATATGATACATAGTGAAATTTGATGCAAGAGTGTCTAAATTGTTCATGTCTTGGACCACTGGGAGTGATGTAGTTACCAAATCTCTGTATTTGGTGGATAGTTAAACCGTCACTTGACCTTTGACCACTGGATAGTTAGCATGCGGTTTTCCTACTCTTCCTTTATTATCTTTAACTAGCCTGGAAGTAGCTTGGATAAAGTTGGTTTACCAGAACAACTATATTCTTTCAGAGCTTTTAATTTTCGTTGCATTCTTTTGCTGAAGCTGTAAGAGGACTACATGTTACATTTGTTCTACCATTGACATATTTTTATTTATCCGCTGCAGGCCCAAGGCTCTATGGAACGCGATGATGAGGTATTGTTAGTCTTTTTCTTATCTTTAGGAACTGAGACTTGACTTTCTAAAATCTTATATATGACGCTAAACACAGCTTAAGACCTTTTGTGAGAATATCTCAATTGTCAAACAAGTAGGAACAAATTTAAATTTTAATCTCCTTTATGTGTTATTTATTGAGTCACTCAAGTTTTATTTCGGTTCCTGTGCCTGTTTATCTAAGCAGTCAATGTGAAAGCTTTAGTGATAATTGTAGCTATGAAAACCTCTTATGAAGTATATGTTGCAGGATGTCTACTTTGATGATGAATCTGCAGAGGTCGTCATATCTTCCTTGCGCCTTGGAGATGATCAGGAGAGGTAATAATGGTGTCTTTGTAGTGATTCTTTCTAGTAGAAATCAATCCGTTGACTCTCATCATTTGGTTGATGCGGTCCCTTAACTAAGGAAATATTACATGGTGTCTTTGTAGTGATTCTCTCTTCACAAATTCAAACTGGTTTGCTTTCGATGACGAAAAAGCTGTGAATGAGCACTCAGTGAGCTCGATCGCTTCCCCTTCACCCAATGCTGATGGAAGTGGTGGTGATGATGATGATGATGATGATGTCGTCATAGGTGAAGCCGATGACTTTAAAGACACTGCAGCCTCTTCCCCAACTGTTGATATGGAAACAGAGGATTCTACATCAAAGAATCCTTCTGAAAACCCGAGTGAACCAGAACCTGAAAAATCACCTGCTTGGGTTGAATGGAGAGAGACCTCTGAGTCCACTGCTCCTCCTTCCAACCCAGATGAAGCTACCATATTGCCCAATGGTGAGGTTCTAATCGACAAAGAGGATGATACCGATAAAAAGGGTGAAGAGAATTCACCACCAGGAGATGCATGTGGTGATGAAACCAACGGGAAGTCACCAGATGCAAGTGGTGTTGCAACCACTGAGAGCGCACCAGATGCGAGTGGTGCTGAAATAACTGAGAACTTGAGAGACTCCAGTCCTGATGCATCAAAACCAGCGGAATCGCATGAGGATGGTCAAAGCTCTGAACCTGGGAGCCCCCAGGCCCAGGAGACGAAGAAGAACCAGGAAGCAGAGGAAACAGATGCCAAAGAAACCGAAGAAGCTGTCAAGGAACCAGAGAAGGTAGTGTGAGCTTTACACAACCGGGTCACTTTAACTAGTAAAACAGATTCCTGCTGATGCTTGGTTTATAGTTTGGTGCAAGGGCTTCATCTGTTTCGGGTACGATTTACTATTCTTTTTTTTTTTTTTACGTTGTTTGTTTAGTTTTTTCATTGTATCATCTCCAAATCCCGTTTTTTTTTTTATTATCAACATTATTGTGGACCAAAAATTGTTACTAGCAGCTTATCATATTCATTAGTTGAAGTTGTTTTTACCTCAAGTGTGTTGTAAAGTTTGACGACGTGATGTCTGATGCTAATCATCATTCTCTACAAATTCTGACACCAAACTATGCATCTTTTGTCCCTGCAAAACTTTGCTCATTTGCTTTCCCTTCTTGATGCTTCTTTCTTCTACTGGATCCAGACTGATAAATCGAGTGGAACCAGTAATGAAACATTTGACAGCCAAGTCAGAATACATTTGTTCGATAGTAGAGAGAGAGAGAGAGAGAGAGAGAGAATTGAAAGGTGGAAGCTTCAACTCTATGCACAGAATTGTATAGTTGTGAGATGTTCAAACCAAAAGATTGGAGACATTCATTGGTGTAACAGAAAAACAAACACACAAATTTTACTTTTTAGTATCTGCCAGAATCTTCAAATATACATCGGACATGGAAACTAACGATATTCACGCAAATATTTCATCAACTTATTTATGTAAAATTCTGCCAATTATGGCAAGTTTATGGATTCTCCCTCGTATATGAAAGATTTAACAATGCCTGGCTATCTAATTTTCTTTCCTCCGCTTGAGGGTTTTATTCTTCTTCTTCTTCTTCTTCTTCTTCTTCTTCTTCTTTTCACCAAGCTCCCATCAATGGCGAACCCAAACCAATCTGTCCGGGTACTTTTTCCTCGTCTCTCAATATCTCTCTCTCGATCTCTTTTCAGTTGCCAGTGATTATCTGTGTATATTTTGCAGACTTGCATACTAAAAGTCGATTTGAAGTGTTGTACCGGTTGCCAAAAGAAAGTTAGCACAAAGCTACAGAGTCTCTCTGGTAAGAAAGAATCATTCATAGTTTCAAAACATTAAGATTTCAACACTTTTGTTTCAAATGGATGGATGTACAGGCGTAACCGCAGCGGAGTATAACGCAGAAAAAGGGCTCATGACAGTCACAGGCGACGTAGAACCGATGGCTCTAGTCAATAAACTAACCAAATGTGGCAAAAAAACAGAGCTTGTGTCAGTGAATTACAAGCTTGATGATCTCATCAGTGACCAAGAAGAAGACGACACTTCTTCTTCTTCTGACACTAGTTCAAATCATGATCCTAAACACATGGAACGTGAAACCCAAGTAAAGACGGCGATGAAGGAGGGGATACTAAGAAAGTATCTTCTATTAGGGTGTTGCAGAAGCAAATCAAAGGTTGTTCAGCCTTTTATGCCGAACCGAATCTGGCAAGGCTCATCGAGGTTTGGGAATGGTTCTCCTGGCCGCTATGGCGGTCCTCCATATCAGATGATACAACAATCATACCCGAGGCTGATGCAACAACAGCCACAAGTTCCGATGACAGGATACAATAATATGCCCTGGTCAGGTCAACCTTATTTCATGTCAAGGCAGCCACAAGGCTCACAACCCAAGGTTACCCCGGTCAACACTTCGCTGCATTACCAGTGACTCGTTTTATAGGCTATTACTAGCTACTTGTTCTGTTGGTTATGTCTTTATATGCTATATACACTAAGCAAACGAATATTTTTCTAGTGGGCGTTGAACATTTCCAAAGTCTTCTTTTTTGGTCAAACTTTGAAACAGAGAAAATAGTATTATTTCTTTAAAGACATTCATCTGCATCTCCCAAACCTGGTCCCAAAGTTTTAAGGGGCTTAGAGTTTTATAGTTTTGTGTGCTTACTTGAGAAGAGTCTTCGTGGCCTTGGACGGACGAGCCACAATAAACTTGTCCTTGATTCGCTTTGTATAGAATGGAGACAGGACCTTGTTGTAGGCGTAGAACCAGAACAGAGGATTTATCAATATCTGCAGAACAACACAACAATTACAGAAGTCAAGAGATTGAATCAAATGAATGATGATGCCTGATGAACTCACGTTTCTGTATAAGAATTGTGGGTAATTGTTCGTGAAAGCGCTGGCTCCGTCCTTCATTCATGGTATGTGATCTTCAAGGTTATATTATACTATATGAACTAACAACTAAGATTCAGTTGACTATAGACAAAACTGGACTTTAAGGCTAATCGCATACATTATATACTGTCTTTTCGATCTGGGTAAGAAACAACTTGTGCATATATTTGATGTTCTGATAAAGCAACTTTAGCCAAGTCTTTAATGCATTGGATACTAACCATTAGTTTTTTACATAGCTCTATAAAATATAGATGGCATAACAACAAACGATGTTGCAAAACACAATCATCTATCAGATGAGCTTTGTTTGTGTCAAGGAACAAGAATCTATGATTCATAACCCAACAAATGAAACCTAAATTCCTAGTAGCCTAGTATTAGTAGACTCTAATAATCTCTGGTTTGATTTCTTTCCCTTTTTTTGCATCATGTTTTTCCCCCTTTAGTGGCTGTTTTCATGTTCGCCCTCCAAATCTTTCAAGTATCCCATGAACATAAGAAACCCGAAAAGGTAAAATCCACCTGAAAAGCTCTCTCCACCGCCTCCGCCGCCACCACCACCACCATCATCCCGAGGCGGGAACCCGCTTCCACCATCATCAAGCTTTGGGGATTTCTCCTTTCCTGATGTTCAACCAAAAGGCTTTATTAGACTTTAGTTCTGAATAGAAAAAAAAGCCATTAGGCACAGTCAGGATCAGTCGGTTTCTGTTAAAGCACTTTCCCGTCTCAGATTATCGACAAGAACAAGAACCATTGCAAGCCACAATGTGTGTTCTAATTAACTAAATAACTGTTTGATTATTAGCTAGATTCATAAACAGATCATATTGTCGTAAGCCTTTCCTGTTTATTAGAAACATAAAAACAAGTCTACTCCACATGAATATATATGAGCATCAATAGAGTCAACATAGATAAGGTCCATAAGGATGCAACAATTTACCATGTGTAGGAGCTTGTGTGATTGTTCGTGATTTCCGCGTAACAGTCTGTGTTTGCCCTTGGCTACATTTTGCATTCTGCAGGAAAAAAAAAATCAGAATAAGTAAACAGCTAGGTCTTCAGAGACACCCACACAGAGAATGATAACAGGCAGATCATGAAGTTATCTCAGAAAGCTAGGAGTTGAAAACACTTTAACATACCAAAGACATGGAATGAACTCGCAAGTGAGTCACGAATAGAACCTACCAGCGCAGCTTTACATGCAAAGAAAGATCTTTTGCTCTTAGAGCCGAAACCAAATCCTTTCTTAACAAGGGAATGTGCGGCTCCCGTCCCAACTGCCTTGAGAGAAGGAAATTTGTTCTGGCTCAACGGTGGGAGTTGCATAGAAACTCTTGTAGGATGATAACGCCCATGAAATTTTCCTATCACAGAAGACGAGTAGAAGAAGAGCTTGAGTATTCAATAGAAGAGAAAAATCCAAAGCTTGAACAATCGGACTAAGCAAGGATCTAATGCTAAAAAATAAACTTCAATTCTCAGACATCAATAACAAAAACTCTCGTTTCTTCAATTTTTTCATGAGCAATCCCCCAAACTCAACATCAAAACTGAAGTAACTTATAGAATATCACAGGATTTCCAAGCATATTCCTCAGTGCCATTAACTATAAACTTAGTACCAACAAGCAATCAAGAATTGTTAAAATCTACAGATGAATCCAAAAGTAGACATACCATTAGCCGGAAAATGATTAGAGCTAGGAGGGAGGTACAGCAATGGTTGTGTACCAATACACAACGAGAGATTCATCACCGGCATATCTACAAAAAAAAATGAAAAAACAATCAAACCAAAGATTAAACCTTTAGTCGATTTTACTCGCCCAACGAAAGGGGAAAAACCAGCGAAACAATCTATGGTAGCAAAAAAACCCATAAAGATTTGCATAGAAAATTCAATTTTGGTAGGTGTTTGTACAGAAGAATCAGGGAAAACTAGGGGAAAATCTGGGATTTGGGTGGCTCCTCGAAAATCAAATACCATTAAGAAGAAAAAGTAGGATCGTGAATCGCACCTGAAGAAGGAAGGACGAGGGTTTTCTAGGGTTTATGTAAAGTTGTCAATTAAATCGTTGCTTCTAATGCAAGAATTATAAATACAGCAGAGACGCAAACAATTCTCCCCTTGTAGGTCGGTTGGTTTTTCCAACAAAATGTTTTTTTTGGAGTTTATTTATTTATTTTCGAAAGAATTTTTATTTAAAAAAAATACTTATCGGAAAATTAAAGCCCTAATTTCAGCAGATCTTTCCAATTGAAAGCAAACCGTGAATCAGGAGGTTCTTACCGGCGGCGAAAATGCTTGGTGGATTGTACGGAGATCTTCCTCCGCCGACCGATGATGAGAAACCCAGCGGCAACTCCTCCGTCTGGTCAAGCAGTAACAAGATGGCTCCACCGACGCTTCGCAAACCACCGGCTTTTGCTCCGACGCAAACAATCCTGAGACCTCAAAACAAGCCCAAGCCTATCGCGTCGCAGTACAAGACTCCTCCTTCTTCCTCTTCTTCATCCCAATCGGTGCTTGCTCCGGGGAACGATGCGGCGCCTTCGCAGCCAGCATTGGTTGGTGTGACTTCATCGGTGGTCGAGGAGTACGATCCAGCGAGACCGAACGATTACGAGGAGTACAGGAGGGAGAAGAAGAGGAAAGCGATGGAAGCTGAGATGAAACGAGAGCTGGAGAAGAGACGACACGAGGAGGAGGAAAGAGAGAAGAGGGAAAGGGAAGACAGGGACAAGGAAAGAGAAAGAGAGCGCGATTACAACAGCGAGTCTCGACTGAATATCTCCGGTGAGGAAGCGTGGAAGAGACGCGCCGCCATGAGTGGTGGCAGCGGGAAGCGAAGATCCTCGTCTCCTCCGGGGAGCGTGGACGGATTCAGCATCGGGAAATCGGAGACGAGTGGGTTAGGAGTTGGAGCAGGTGGGCAGATGACAGCTGCTCAGAGGATGATGGCGAAGATGGGTTGGAAACAAGGACAAGGGCTTGGGAAGTCAGAGCAAGGGATCACGACGCCATTGATGGCTAAGAAGACGGATCATAGAGCTGGTGTGATTGTGAATGCTAGTGAGATCAAGTCGTCGGAGAAGAAGGTCAAGAGTGTGAATATCAGTGGAGAACCAACCAGGGTTTTGCTTCTTAGAAACATGGTATGCCTTTCAAAACATCTCTTAACATATGCATTCTTGAGTTTAAGAGTTCCCTTCGATTGATTCTTGATCGAATTTGTAGAGGACACACTTTGCTACAATGATTTAGAACGGTTTGTTAGATTTTGGGTGAGAATGATATGTTGTATTCCACCATTTGATGTGGTCTTAGTTTAGAAATTACTTAACTTCAAAAGATAGATAAACCTAAACCTTTGTTTGGGATGGAATGTGAGATCACTTATTGGAATGGTGATGACATAGATGTCTGTGTAAAAATGGAATTTGAGTAATCGGCTGCCATGAGAAAGCGTTTGTGATACTTTGATTATTTCAAGCTATCTTGAAATGAAAAAGCTTTGGTATTTTTACAATGAAAATTCTTTGTCAGGGGAGCTTAGTGTTACTTATGTTAATGTTAGCCTAGTGAACTGCTGGTTTTTTTATAGAATTTAGATTGCCATTTCTTTGGAAACAACGTTTCAGATGCAGAAGTTACAGTATCTTCCCCTCGAATAGTCAAATAGCAATTTGGGACCGTACATTGGGTTTTGGGGCTAGCCTAACTTGAGCACTCAGGATTGGATTGCCAAATATTATGGAGTTCACAAATGAAATTTGAAAGTTGGCATGTGATTGCAGGAAATTTTATTAGTTTTAGAATACGGCAATAACTGTCTAATTTGTGAAACATTTCTTGACTAGTATAATGTCATAGAATTATTGGTATTTGAATGCATCTTCACATCGATTGTCGTGAACATTGACATCACTCTTGTGATTCTGATTGTTGTTCACCATAACAAGTACTTGTTGCAGAGATCTTATCTTTCTGTTCTTATGTATTGCGCTCTGCAATTTTCGATTGACCGCATCACCCTTTTACTCTGCGTCTAAAGGTTGGGCCAGGAGAAGTAGATGATGAGCTAGAAGACGAGGTGGGATCCGAGTGTGGAAAATACGGTACAGTAACTCGTGTACTGATCTTCGAGATCACCGAACAAAACTTCCCTATGCACGAAGCAGTCAGAATCTTTGTTCAGTTTTCAAGACCCGAGGAAACAACTAAAGCTCTTGTGGACCTCGATGGGCGATTCTTTGGAGGAAGGACCGTGCGTGCAACATTCTACGATGAAGTGAAATTCAGTAAGAACGAGTTGGCTCCAGTTCCAGGTGAAATCCCTGGCCATTAAGAAGTCTCAAGAAATTGCGTTCTCTATAAAATTCTTGATAGAGAAAGAAACCATAGAGATGAGGTTTAGTATTATTTGTAAAGTACTTGAGAAACTTTTGGGATCTATTTGTCAATGTTGCCTCGTAATGATCAAGAAATGTTCCCCTTTTTTTAATCATGTTTTGACCTTAAACCGATTTTGCATTTGAATTGATCAATCAAACACGTTTCTTCGATTATTATTATTGACATCAAAAGACGCAATTTCAATCAGACTAAACGGGGCGACACGACCCGATCCGAGCTAGTACAAATTGGGCTATGGTCCATTCAAGCTGGATCAATAAAGCCTGATTTTCGCAGAACCAGGCCCAGATTGGAAGTCAATATTCTCTAACCATCCCTATCATTTATTAGTTTGTGATTACATTATTTGTAAATATAATATAATAAAGTTTATTAACGTCTATCTTTCACTACTTTATGAATACATTATTCTTTGATTTTTTCCCAACAAAAAAATATATATATATCCAATTCAAACCCATAGTATAAATTTTAGGAAAACACCCTACAGAAAGACTTTAAAAGTTCCACCCACCAATCAATCTTTCAAAATACAAAAATTCCCTAATTCCATCAATTATACTACTAAATAACTCCTCTAAATTCCTCAATTAATAAGTTTTCTTCCATTTTTCAGGTTATCAAATGATGTAATCTCATTTGTTTTCCACCGTAATTCCACAACAATTCCATAAAAGATCGATGTGTTACCATTAAGACCAAAAGATACAAGATGTCAAAATAAAAGAAAAAAACATCGACATCATTGTACGGATTAATTTGTCCATTTATATCATATATATAGAGTTACCGCTTAAAAAGTTAAAACAACAATTGTGTGCATCAACCTGAGGCAAACGGACCATCCCATTATCATCAAAAGTATTGCACAAAATTCAATGTCCTAAAAAGCTCTCAATCATCAAACCTACATTTACATTTTTTCAACATCATTTAAACTTTAATTCAAAGTTCAAACTTACCAATTATTTTTGACCTATCAAACAAACCCCTTGTGTCATTTTCAGTATCTCCCCTCCTTGATGTTATAATAATTACAACAACTACCACAAAACACACACACACACAAAAAGCAAAAGAAACCAAAGGAGCAGGGATAAAAAAAAAAAAGCTATTCGAAAACCTGAAATTAAATTGAATGGGTCAAATAAAATAAAAAGAAATTAAATGGGTCAAACTGACATTTAGCCAATAAGATATCACTGTATAACCCAACAGTTCTTCGTACTGCTTACCCAAAATAAAACGAAACTACTGAAATAGTTTTAAAACTACTGAGATAGTATTTCTTTTTAATTTATTTCTTCTGAGTTATGAGTGCTGTGAAAAAAAAAAAAAAAAAAAAAGACAAAACACAAAAGACAACACCCAAAAGTTGTTTTTATATTGTAGATCCTATATATAGGTTTACTGCTCTATGTATATAATTGCACTTATCGAACTAGCTATGGATTACTCCCTAATTTTCAATCTACATAAAATGTCATATTCATGACCGGTTCCATCGTATCGGACTCGTATACATGTATGTTATAATGTAATTGAAACACTGGACGTGATATACTCTCTTTTTTCCGGACCCAAACATACTAATTATATTTCATAACATAACCAAGTACGTGATATCAGTCATGTGAAGTGAAATATTGACCAAGAGTTGCATGCCGTTTCCGGACCCAAATTTGATCTACAAAGTAGACTTTCCACGAGGGTTTAGGCTGAAAAACGCCGCGTAGTTCAAATGTAGAAAAGAAAAACGCTTGAAGCTAATAATACTGACCAGGTTACCACATTAACCCATCAGCGTACCAACCTAGCATGCATACAGAACAGAGCCAAATTCAATAATCTCCCAATTTTGGAAAAAGTAAATATACACACGGGTCCCACTGACCCAAAATCAAACTATGCATGCATGTGCATGTTACAACATACATGCTCTCATGCATCTCTAAATGACGTATATGTTGGATGGATGTGAAATTGGTCCAGTAAAGAGCAGAGATAAATTTATAAGTTTTCTGGTTTTTAATTTTGGGTCGGTGTCTTGTTTATTTTATATACCTTCTGTTAAAAAAAAGATTCTTATAAGAAGTTGTCAAACAAATTATATCAGAAATCCTACGGATAAGGTTTATGAAGCTATCTATCGTATATATATACTTCAATCTACATTACGAATCTACATTACATTACGGATAAGGTTTATGAAACAAAATTTGAAATTTCGTTCGTTAACGTAAAAATGATAAATCGTAAAAACAAAATGTGGTTTTGGATGACTAAAACCTTTCAGTCTTTTAGCTTATATAGTAGCTAGCTACAACAAAAATATTTGACCAACTGCTCTAAGGAAAATCTGAAAAACATGCATGGCTCCAACTCCAAAACTATGTTAGATAAAAACAAAAACAATTATCCAAACGAACTGTTCTGAGAAAACATTTTATAAAGTATATATGCACCAGAACTTTTTATGGAGTGTATGGCCAAATGCTACGAAAGATCATCAAAGAGTTATATAACCTATCACCACATGATACCATAATGAATTCATTATTCGTGCTTAATTATTATCCCTACCCTATATATCAATCAGTTTGATTCAAATCGGTCTTTTAGTTTATACGTAACCGGATTGATTGAAGATTCTTAACTAATACTCAAAACTAAAAGTATTACTTTTTTTAGTTTATATATAAGAAAAAAAATTGAAGTCCGTATATATTAACTGCACACGAACTCGATTTTATTGATGCTGTGGGTTAAATTGGTGTGAGAGGATGACATCAGCGATGTTGACTTAAGAAGACAGAATCGGGTAAAGCGTTTCCTTACACAAAGCCAGATCTGTCCCAAACAGAATCACTTTTGTCTTTTCACCGTTCTCTCTAATCTTCTTCTTTTTCAATTTTTTACCATAAAAAAACAACCCTATTTTGTTATTTTTTCACACCAGCCCACTTTTTTCATCCCTTAGCGGTCAAATCAATTTTTTTTTTTCATTTATTAAGTTGTTATATTATTCATTATAATAGGTTTGATAGTTAATTGTGTTTTTCTTTTGTTAAAAAAAATAGAATTTTAATGATAGTTAATTGTTCAATATGAGTAGGCTTTAATAGCTGTGTATAGCTCTGGTTTTCAATAGTTAATTTACGGTTGTTATATTATTCATTATAAGATACGGGAAAAATGCTAAAAAATACCTCAACTATTTTATTTTTGCTATAAATCCACACAAACTTTATGCGTTGTCAGAAACCCACACAAACTATTTTCTTGATCCATAAAAAAAACCCAAAGTTTTTAAAATTCTATTTCCCCTCCTCTGATTTCACGTCCGTTAACGGTGTAAACAGAATCGTTAACAGCGTTAAAAATCCGTAAACGACGAGATCTATGCCGCTTAAGCTCCTACATTCCAATTATTTTCTTCATCAGCCCAGGAAACTTTCCCCCTTCTCTTTGTCTTCTTCTCAAGATCGGCATCTACAGCAATGGAACAAAACCAAGATTCTGGGTCAGTTTCGAGAAACAAGCAGACGCAATGTGGTTCTGTCTGTAAGTGTGGGAGATCGACAACAATTTTGAAAGCATGGACGACTGCAAATCCGGGGAGAAGATTTTTCAAATGTGATGCACATGGTTTCGTTTCCTGGGCTGATGAAGAAAAGCCACATGGCTGGCAGATGGTGAGCTTACTGGAGGCGCGGGATGAGATTCGTCATCAGAAAGAAGAAATCAAGGTAATTAAGGAATCTCTACAAGCACTTGATAACGAAATCACGAGCGGGACAGTAACAGGTGATTCAACAACTGCGAATTCAAATTTATGGATCGAAGAAGAGAAGAAAAAGCTTGAATATGAAGTCATGGTATCGAAAGAGAGGGAAAAGTTGATGTGCCAGTTCATTGTTATCTCATGGGGAGGTTTCATTACTGTGGTAGGGATGTTCCTTGCAATGAAAAAGTAGTTTGAAGCACTTTGGTTTGAATTTGTGATGTTAGTTGTTTTGGTTTTGTGTCTGTTTGCAATGTGTTTGCAATGTGTTTCATTACTGTGGTAGGGATGTTCAGTTTAAAGCACTTTGGTTTGAATTTGTGATTTTATTTGTTTTGGTTTTGTGTCCTGTTTGCAATGTGTTTCATTACTGTGGTAGGGATGTTCCTTGCAATGAAAAAGTTGTTTTGGTTTTGTGTCCACCAAAATACAGCCGATATGTTTTGTAAAAACAAACAAGGATCCACCTAATAAGTTCATAAAATCATAACAAGCCACCAAAATACATCTGATACGTTCATAAGGGTTAAAAAAAAAACTTGAAGCTAAACGTCGAAGACTTGGTTAGTCCAAGGAGACATGAAACATACTGGTTGTTTAGGAGCTGATGGTTCAGTTCCACGACCCCTGCCACGACCCCTGCCACGACCACGGCCTCGACCAGTAGAAGTTCCAGATGGAGCAGTTGCAGGTGCATCATTTGGTGTTGATTGGCTTGCAGCAACCGTGGGTGTGGATTGGCTCTGAGCTGCCTTGTACCTTTTAGGTGCATTGTGTATACTCCATGGATCATCATTCTATAACCAAATCAATAGAAAAATATGATTAAACAAATAAGCTCAAACAAACAAACAATTTTTGACAAACAATACTTACTTGAGGCTTTCGAGGTCTTCCCCGTTTTCGTGGAGGACATATTTGGACAGCTCCTAAAGTACAAGTCCCTTTGTTATGACCAGTCCTGTGACAATTAGAACATGTCACGGTTCTTCCATCCCTAGTGACTTTATTTGGATTTGTTGATGACTCATGTGGCTCCTTTATCCTTGCATACTTCTTTGGACGCCCTCTTGGTTTTCTTTTATCCGGAATTTGAATAGCTGCTTTTCCAGTCTTCTTCCATAGTATCTCTCCATATACAGGTGCAATGTTGTCTCTGTAATTGGTTTGCCATTTGCTTGTCAAGAAATGTTCATCCACGTACATGCAGTAAAATAAAAGAGGGTTAGCTCATACAAATGGAGATACAAGGTATTAACATAAATGAAAGATCCACTTACTGTTCTGGGTTACGGTTATTTTCAGTTAGCACATAAATAGCATGAGAACATGGAATTCCTGTGATGTTCCACTGGTTACAAGCACAATGCCTATACGCGAGATTCACTGTGAAGCTACCACGACCCTCAACAACCTCAAATAGATTCTCACTGCTCTTAATCACTGAACATAGCTTACTCAACTTGCGGTTTGCCTCCAAAATCTCCATAGCGTATGGTGCAAACTTAGTGACACACTTATTTGCCTTGTCAATCCTCCTAGATATACGCTTCATTGTTTGCCTCCTAATATCCTCCAACATATTAATCACTGGCATCTTCCTGGATTCTTTGATTGTTCTATTGAAGCTTTCTGATAAGTTGTTGCAGACATCATCACAAGCTGCATGACTTTGAAAGAAAGCTCTACACCAAGACTTTGGTTCGGTTTTCTCCAATTCTTTATGTGCTAGTGGATCATATTTCTTCAAAGACTCCATGTTGTAACGATGATCTCCCTCAGAACCACTGAATGCAATGGCCCAGAAATACGCTTCATACTCGTATTGACCATACACCTTCTTCCAGTTTGCAAAAATGTGTCTAGCACAATGTCTGTGCTCTGCATTTGGTAGAACATCTGCAACGGCATTTATCAGTCCTTTTTGCTTGTCCGAGATGATGGTGAAGCCATAACCTAACCCCAAATCCAAATCATACTTCAACTTCTTAACAAACCAGCCCCATGAATCATTATCCTCTACCCTGACTATTGCCCACGCTATAGGGTAAATCCTGTTATCTGCATCCCTTCCTACAGCTGCTAATATCTCACCTTTCAATTCCCATTTCAGAAAGGCTCCATCAAGACCAATAATAGGCCGACAACAAGATTTCCATGTATTCCTTAACGACTCAAAAGAAATGTAGAACTTGTCAAACCTTTGAGAACCATCATCCTGAGAAATTGTTACAATCTCTGTACTTACTCACTCATTAGACCGCTGCAGCTCAGCCTCATAATCCCAAAGCTTAGCAAATTGTTCCTTCTGAGTTTGTATCACGAAATTCAAAGCAATTCTCCTTGCTTTCTGGCATATCCACATAGAGACTGAAAGATTATACCTCATCATGATCTCATCTTTTATATCAGTCCATTTCAACCCAGGTCTTCTTCTTGCTTCTTTTTTGAATAAACCTCCAACGACCGCTTGTTTCAGCATCCTAGCTTTCGAATTCTTTGAATGATTGTGCTCATCATAATAGGTTTTCACCATCCACTTCTGTTTAGACTTCTCAAAAGAGCAATAAATCCTCCAACTACATTTCTCATTTCTGCAAACAGCTGCAAGCTTTTTCTGTTCCCATCTACGTAAGATCACATCGTAGTTTGTTTTCAACACATACCTCAAGAGTTGTTCTTTGAACTCTTCTCCATTGTAGAATGTCTGCTTTAACCACAGATAAGGAGGCTTATCTTTCGAGTAATTACTTACGGATATATGCTTTTCCTGCAAGTTGAAACCTTCCCATTCATCATCAGTGTCGACAGCAGGATCAGGATGCTCAGCATCTACGCACTGTCTCTCGAATTCTAACTCATCTACTTCATCATTCCCTTCACTAGAATTTGCTTCAGCCCCGTTACCATTCCCAGAACCAGAATTTACATCTGCTTCGCCATCATTAGCATTCCCTTGACCAGCATTTACATCTGCTTCAGCCTCATTATCATTCCCCAAATCAGTTTCTTCATTGTAGACTTCGTCAAAAAAAGACACTAATCTGCTATCACCATGACCTACTTCTTCTATCGGATCTTCAGCTTGATCCTGAACAACGTCTTTCTCTAGATTATCACCACCAACAGAATGTTCACTATCTGATTCTTCTTGTTGAGCTTTATCAGATTCTCCTTGAAGAATGTACATATCAACTTCACCTGTGGTCATAGCTTCAACACACATCTGCCTAATCTCAGCATCCTTGTCTTCACAAATCAGTCTTGATGCACGTATATCCTCGTCTCTCAGCTTGTACCACACTTTTTCAACTAACCCATATACTCCTTTTTCTTGGCAGAATTCATCAAATATCGACCACGTCACATAATCAGGATCCATGACCATGTCTTTCTCCACGAAACCTCCATTGTAGCTAAAAGTTTTGTCCTTTTCTTCGAAAGAAACTTCTCCTCCATAATGTATATCGGCTTTAAAAGTCTCACTGCATTAAGAGTAAAATGACACTTAAGAGCAACAACGAATTCCAGAATCGATTTACCCAAAAAAACAAGCTCGAATTACGCCTTAACCCATCGAAATCCTCAAACAAAATCGAAGTTTCATAACACATACCTCATCTTCTCGATTTGCTCTTAACAGTCTTCGATAACACAACACTCACTGTTTCGACCCAGAATTTTGGTTTGTTCTTATTGAACATTGAGAAGAAGACAAAGAGAAGGGGGAAAATTAGGGTTTGTTCTTGAACATTTCTCTTTACAATCAGTCGTTTACGGATTTTTAACGCTGTTAACGATTCTGTTTACACCGTTAACGGACGTGAAATCAGAGGGGGGAAAATATAATTTTAAAAACTTTGGGTTTTTTTATGGATCAAAAAAATAATTTGTGTGGGTTTCTGACAACGCAAAAAGTTTGTGTGGATTTCTAGCAAAAATAAAATAGTTGAGGTATTTTTTAGCATTTTTCCCTATAAGATACCTACAATTTTTAAGATTTATTGATCGATCGTGAGGAGTATAACTTATAAGATACCTACATTGTTCTATTCGACATATTCAACGAACATATGCCCATAAATACATGATGATTTACCATATTTAACTATTTTTTTACGTATAAATGATAACAGACAATACTATTAAACACTAAAAGACAAATGACTCATTACTCATAAATCGCCTTAGACAATTAAGAAAAGGGACTAAATAATAGCGAAACAGGTTCTTAATTAATCCCATATCCAACTATTGAATTAAGAGTGCTTTTGCCGACCAAAAAAAACAACAATATTTAAAAGTGCTTTTACGATCTCCTTTTTTTTTACAATCCAAAACTCCAATTAAAACGCATTATAATGGTATAATTACTGTTAAAAAAAACAACAAAAAGTGTAGAATGGAATATGCTTAAATCAGTAAATTCGAAAAAACTCGATTTAATTTAAAACACGGATTAAAATAGTTGTCGTTTAATTTACGTAAAGTATGTGATTGATATTATATTGCATAATTATAAAAAACATTCCACCATTTTTTATTACAATTTTGCTAGTTTACCAATCAAAGCTTTAAATAATATACCAGAATATAAAAAGAGAGTTGTCTAATATATATATAAATCTTTCCATCAACCAGCGGCCGAACCAGAAAATATAATCACTTGGGTCATAATATTTTTTTTTTAATTGGAGTCAATTTACTATGATAAAACAGTAAAAATAAAATGTCATTGAGGTCAATATTTTTTTTGACTGAGATTAATTTATTTTTCTTAACCGAAATAGAATTAAATTTAAAAATTTTCTAAGCAAAAAATTAAAAATTAAAAATTCAATGGGGTAACTTGACCCCCTCCTTGCTCTCTGCCTCCGCCACTGCCATCAACTCCAAAGTTTATAGGTTTCTGCCCAAAAGAAAGGTTACATATTTAATTTCCATTACTAATTAGACTAGCCAAAAAGAAAAGATTATAGGTTTCTGCCTACAAGTCAAAGAACAGCATCATCATCATGACTAGTTTTCTTGTGATAGATACGATTTCCAATTTAATAGATAGCATATAGTAATGATTATAGATATTCATTTAATGTCAAAGATTCATCCAAATCTAATCTCTTTTGGATGATCATTTACACTTACACTCCGCATGCATTTTTTTTTTTTTTTTTTAATTCAATCAAAATCTTTGTACATCAAGTGTAACAGTGTTCGAAATTAAAAAAATTTAAATCTATGATTTAAATTTGAAAACCAGAACATGAGGCTTTCCTCGTCGTGGTCTCCTTCCATTCGTATCGTGCAATATTATATACTCCGCATGCATTTCATGTTGCATATAAATACACTCCCTTGTGACTTTTTTCAACTACGTATTTTAGTGATTAACTCATATAACATCCATAAAACTTTTGCAAATCCAATAGTGAATAATTGATTTCTTCGACAAACGCTTTTGTTGCCAATAACTTGTACCTGAACACAATGATAAATGTTGACTTTACTTATAAGAAAACAATAATTCCATCTTATATCATATTAATATAAGTTAACAACTTTACCAACAAACGAAACAAGTCAAACAACAATAAAAATAACATAAAAGCAAATATATAAATAGCTTGCCATACATAGTGTCTTAAGAGAGACATCATCACATTTTGTCCACATTACATATTGACCCTCTAATTTCACAAACCTTAGCCAAAACAGCATCCTAACTTTAATATCTAACATAGATAACCCTTTTTCTTCACACGAAGGACCAGTTCACGAGAATAAACGCCAAGCAGTGATTCGACTCGTTGTCGTCAAGAACTTTCCACACCGTCGCTTGCTCATACGAAACTGGTCTCCCCATGCTCGACACACAGATTCCCGCCGGAAGATTAGCATATCCCTGAAGATTCCATCCATAATTCAGCATTTTCCAGGAAACAAAATGACAATTTTCCCGGGAAAAAAAGAAGCTAGCAAAGATAAAAACATACCTGCTGCATGATCTTAGCGAACTCGGAGCAAAGAGCTTTACGACCAGAGTCATCGAGAGTCTTGTCGAGCATTATGTCTTGAAGTGCCACGAGCGTAGTTTCAAGCATGTCTAAACCCGCTTGGTTTGCAAATGTGAACACCGGTGAGGCCTGAGAACCGAAAAAACTAAACCTCAATTTTATGGAAGAATACTTTGATTTGAAGTATATATTTGCTATATCTTAAAGAAGAAAGCCTCTCAAAAAACACATCTCTTACATTAGTTTTCAGGGAGCAGCACAAGATGGCATCGGCATGGTTCCAGAGTTGTTTAAGCAATGCGTCTCCATCACAAGCTTGCGAATCAGCTCCGAGAAGGTTTGCACCTGTATGAATGCTAAACCAACGCAAGAAAAAACAACAAATTAGAAACATTTGATTGAATTACTTAATGAGATAACACATTGTTGTTGCAAGTCCTTAGATTAAGGTTCCAAAAAATGTACCTGTAACTACGGGAGATCCAACAGACCAGAGTGAGAGCTTCAGGGGAAGTGGGAAGTTGCATTGAGCCAGGACGAGGTGTAATGGCTAAAGCCACTCTCTGAATCGAACCAACAACATTCCTCACATACTGTCTCCCCATTGTAGCAACATTGTCTCTTGAATGGTTATCAAATGTGAACTGGAAGGCTATGGTTAAGACCAATCTGGAGTTTGTTTCTGAATCGGTTTTGGTGGAACCATCTAGAGATGACGCTAGATCCCGTGTTCGATTCGCAGATATATGATCACTCTGTTACACACAAAAAAAAGAGAATTTTTTTGTCAATTGAATATTCCAGGATATCAACTGTCTTTTCAAAAACTGTTTATTTTTACCGGAGTTGTTTTTTGTTCAAGCGGTATGACACGGAAACCAGAAGGAAGCAAAGGTGCATCATCAGCAAATGCTTCATCAATAGGGGCAAATACAAGCTGAGCACAACCTCCAACCACATTTTCATCAACGCCGCTGCAAAGCTGGACAAAAGCAAAAAAACTAAGATTTCCATTTCAACAACATAGCTTCAAGAATCCAAGATTTTTTAAAAAAATATGAAGCAAACCTGCAGTAAATACATATCCCGGGATAAGCCCATGTCTTCGTGTGAGTAAGCATGACCTCCGAGTCTAACCACTTCAAGAAACTGAGAAACAAGTAACCAAGATCTCTCAGTTCTATGCACAATACAGGATGATAGGCATGACAAAAGAAGAGACAACAAGGACAAGGTTCTTAATATTCTTTTTTACCTCTTCATGTTCGAGTGTCTGTGCGAGAGGAAGAATGACTTGGTTACTCGGGAACCCTCCGGTTCTAACGCAAGGAACAGCGAATGGAGTTGCTCTGAGAGATGCAGCAGAATAGGCATCAACGCCATAGTCTGCCCATTCAGCTCGGTGTTCTCTCAGGAACCGAATCATTACAAGGGGTGGAACATTCTTCAGGGGAAGATGATAAATAAGAGAATTAGAAATTGAAGAAACCAATTCGTTTGTCTATTCGTAAATGTCAAATCTTGATATAAGCACCTGCAACAGCATAGAAGCTTTGACACAGAGGACACCACTTCCAAAACTTGGAAGAAACGAGTTACCGTATTGAGAGCCAGCAAATTTAGCAGAGGAAGAGTTAATCATGATACTAATATCCTCTGCTCCATCACTACTCATTGGAGACCATCCATCATCCGCAAAACCATTAACAGCATCATTGAAACCACTGAATTTCAAGAAAAGCAATTAGAGTAATGCTTGGGACAGTAAAACTAAGCTTATCGAGGAAATATATTACCGGCAGAGTCTTTGGCTGAAAGTTCTTAAAACTGCAGGCTGGCGTCCACCACTATACTGAACTTCTCCACTAGCCTCTTGAGCAATTTGCCTCACATGTCTCAGAGCCTGAAATGTGGAAGTAAAACTCAGAAACACAAGGTCACTGGTGGGTCAGGTTTATATGGAACTTACAGCGACGGTCATTTTCTGAGCAAGAATTTTGGAAGACTCATAGAGAGGCCTCAGGACTTCAGGAACACTTGAAACCTACCAAAGCAAAGAGACTTAGCAATCAACACAAAATAGGAAACTCTGATGAGACCTGATGTGTGTTTATTAATCAGAGTGCTTACATCCAAATCAACATGATCAACAATGTGAATAATGGAACCACCACCATCACAAGGACGGATAAGAAACCCGCTTGACAGCATTTTGGCTCTCACGAAGCTTGAAGACAGTGGACTATTGGGGCCACCAGTTGCAGAAGTGAGTGACTTCTCACAAACCTGAAGGAGAAAAGCATATATAAAGCAAATCTAATAAGAGAAATATAAAACAACACTGATTCATAAGACTCACAACATAGCTTCCATCTTCTAGACTTGTACTATATCTCAGCGTCCAAAAGTCACGAGCAGCTGCTAATGTTGTAGGAGCATAAATCTGGTAACCCACCAGTAACAAAGATCAGAACATTACAAAAAGAAATAAACGAGCAGGATAGATTAATGAAACAGACCTGAGTGTTCACAAGCTCAATAGTACCACCGTTTCCAGTGGGTATCACGCTCAGAGTCTCGACACATCGACAGTCACGGAACCAAGATGGACGATCTTTGAGGATTTCAGCAACCTAACACAGTATTTGAAGTTTAGAGTGCGTCCATAAAATTTGGCCTTATTACAAAACAAGATATTAGAAAAAAACGAAACATTCATTACCTTCATGGGTTCTAAACTCACGAGGCCACAGGCACGTGCTGCTATTCCACTGCAGTTGCGTGAAACAGCTACGATGCCAATAGAATCCGGACCAGGCTGTATACACATCACCATGAAAATACATATCAAAAACATTACTTCATTTCCTCAAGTGAAAACCGTAAAATATTACAACTTATGTACCTTCATCCCAATCATCTGGACCCAGTCGATAGCAGTTCCTGTAGCCTTGCAAAGGAACTCCGCCAAGGTCTCCTCCGCAATCGAGAGAAGACTACCAATAAACAAAATCATTTTAGTTTCTTCTTATAATCTTAAGAATGAGAAATACAAGAAATTCAGAAACACAAAACAAGAGCCTTCTTTACCCAGCTGGGTTGTTAGCATCACGTTGCGGATGCTGATGTGTTGGGTTTTGCTGCTGACGTTGCTGACCACTCACGACCACAGACTCACAGCTGTTGTCTGTGGTCGTCCCAGATGCCTAAGAGACAATAAAGAGAAGTAAACCAGTCACTTTCTAACAAACAGAGAATGACACATCACACTTTAAACACAAAGTTCCACACTAATTTGAATGTGGTTACATTGCATTTAGGCAAAGGATTCAGGGACTCACAGTGTGGATTCGATGTTTCATGAATCCATTCTCGTAAACCAAGTGGGAGACTTGCTTCTGCAAGCGGTCGTTCTCTTCCATCAGAAGCTTGTTCATGGCACTCAGCTTTCTGTTCACTGTCTGAAGACGAGCAGATTCTTTCCTCTGCTTCTCTCGACATCTAAATTCAACAACCAAAAAGAAACATCATTCAAAAGTCGTGAACAAAAAAAAACAGCTAAAGACAAAACAATAGTAGTATGAAAAATGTGTGGAATAGTGGAGAATGAACAGAAGAGAGCAAAGAAACAGCCTTTTTGCTTTAGAATTATACTAGAATGACATAAAGAACAAAAGATAATGTAATTTCCAACATATTCTCTGCAGAAATATTATAAATTTTTGAAGAAAAAGAGGTGTTTAGCTGTCACTTTTTTGTAATACTAACTTTCGCAAAAGATCCTTGATTTTTTTATAAACAGATCTGAAAATTCAAAAATGGAGATCCAAAACACGAAAAGACACAGAAATTAACCCCAAACAACAACAAAAAAAAGATGTCAGAGAAGAACAGGAGCTGGGGGGGATTAATTTAAGTTTAAAATCAAAGAAGGGAAACATATTGTCTTCAAATACAAACAAAGAAAAAAAACAGTCCATTATGAGAAAGATTGTTGCTTTCACCTGCGGTTTTGGAACCAAACTTTGATCTGTCGAGGCTCGATGTTGCAGAGAATCGGGCATTCCCGAATGAGCTGCTGTCTTCGGAGAGAGCTAGGTTTAGGACACTCGGCGTAAACTCTCTCAAGAGCTTCAACTTGCTCCGGTGTGTACCTAACGTACTTGCCAGAGTCGAATCCCTTATCCGGAGAGTCTCTATCGTCCATGGAGTGATGAGCCATCATAATTTCCAACTCGAGAAATCACACAGAGCTTCTTCAAAGAGAGAGAGAGAGAGAGAGAGAGTGAAAAAAATCGATACTTTAAGGGAAGTAATCGAAGAACCAGATGGAGAAAGAAATGGGTATCGATTGAGAAATGGGTAGGGTTTGATTTAGACGGGTAAGCCCTCTGAGTGGAGAGAGCCTCTCATGAGAGAATGGTTGGGGAAAAGAGTTTGGATTTTCATTTGCTCTCTCAAAGGTGAAGAAGAAGATGGAAAGAGAGAAGGAGCAAAGCAAAAGGGAGCTAAGTAGAGAGATAGAGAGATAGAGAGATAGAGAGATAGAGAGATAGAGAGATAGAGGTCTTTGTTCTCAGACACCAATCTCGAGATTCTTTGTGAGAGAGAGAGAGAGAGAGAGAGAGAGAGAGAAAATACTGAAAAAAGTATATTAAAGATTTTCTGGGAGAGAGAAGGACAAGCAAGAACACAACAAGAAGCACTAAAAACTGGTAAAAACAAATTATTTTACAAAGAAAAAAAAGGTGAAATTCCAAACGCTGAGCAGGTTGAATTGGTTGAAAGCTTACAACTTTTTCTTATTAGATGTATAAAAACAAAAAAAACTTTTTCTTATTAAAAGAAGCTTTGATTTTTTTAAAAAGAGTTTAATTAATGGTAATTATATACACCTATGAAAACATAGAAAATTAATGTTAGTTTTCTTCGGAGAGATTACTATTTTGAATTCAATTCGATTGAAATGTTATTGATTCTACTACAATCCTAAATAATCAAAATTATGATTTATATTAGCTCAACCGAGTTTTGATATTGAATAGGATCATCGATTTTATCGGTTTTTAGCCAATTTTATCGGTTTTAGCCAGCTCTATCCTAACTTGTCAGGTTGATGCGGTGTGAAATTCGGAATTGGGAAATTGCGGTTTAGGAGGTGTCTTCTTCGGTTCAGGTAGTGAAGGTTTGAACAAAATCTCTGAAGACCTAAGCGGAAGCCTTATCGGTTAGGAGAGTTATCTTTGTTGCAACAAGTTATCAATTATGGGCTTTGGTGGTGCTCTCTAATTGTTAGGTTCTAATTAATTTTCTTAGAACAGAAAGTTCCTCTACGGAGCTTAAAGGTATTCTCCAAGATATTCAATGTTTTTGTAGGTCATTTGAATCTATCTCTTTTTCTTTTACTCCTCCAAAGAGAAATGTTGTTGATGATTATTTAGCTAAAGAAGCACTTGTATTACACTCTTGGAGAGTAAGTTTCTATAAAATTTTATTGTTCGAACAAAAAAAACGGTTCAATTAAAATTCGAATTTTTAGTTTAATTTAGAATCGGATTAATACACAATTTATACAATGGTTGGATCGGTCTGACCAAGTAAATAAATTTATATTTGTTTCTTACAAGAATACGTGTGGAGATGGAAGATACTGTTGTCCAAACAAAACAAAAAATGGAAGAAGATTACTGAATTCTCTACTTTTATTTCATAACTCCTAATTCTCCGTACAAATGTGTTTCTGTCGTCACTATTCTTGATTTGATTATAATTAAGTAGATGTTGACAAAATTAAAAGATTTCAGACGAAAGAAATAATTAGCATTTAATCAAAAGATGTAGGGATTGAAAGGCTAAACACAATAGATGAGAAAAGCCAACACGCAAAGCCTGTCTAATGCTAATCACTAAAATCAATAAGGAACTATTTATTGTATATTTTCAACATAATTGTACAGTTTGTGTTAATCGTAAAACGTAAGTGTTGTTGTCAGAAGAAAACGAGATTTTGACAAAATAGGGTAATTTGCTAACTCAGGGAAATAAAGCTGTTGTCTTTAAGCTCTGCGACAGTGGCCTACCCAAACATAGCATCAAATTTTTCTCTATCATCTTCTTCTTGTTCCTAAGATGATGCTAATTATGATGTATGTATGTGCATGTACACATTTGCATGATGATGTTGTATGTACAGTACATATTTTGTAACCATGCGGATGATGATGATGCATGAGAAGTATGTGCAATGTCACTACTCGCGTGAGAAGCGTGAAACATATATCTAATACCTATTTTTAACGTTAAGTGTTTTTATTTTGTTTGTTTCTTTAACTTGTTTCATAAAGTTATGATTAAATTATGAGAAAACAAATTAAAACAGGTCTGCCTTTGCTGTGTGTACGACCTGTATTTGGTCTGTTACGATTTTTCAATTGGTTGTATCCTTTTTGTCTTTTTTTTTTTAGAATCGTATCCATTTGTCCAAACATATTTTCTTCTGTGTACTTTTTTTTAGGTTTTCTTATAACTATTTATTTTGGACAGAAGTTCAAAGTAACTATTGCGATTTATTATTTCATATGTGAATTATATATACAGGAATTTATCACCTACACTATATATGAAAGGTTTTTATCAACATGCACCAATAAATCAAATTCTGTAATTTTGTTGGGTAATTTGCTACTATTAGATTAGTTTCGGTATATCCCGAGTTTGCATTCGTTCTTATGGTATGATTATAGTTAATTTGACGTAGAATCTGTTAATTATGAATATCATATTTGCAAATGAGCAATATACATATATGGCTGCTTCTCCAATGTCTCCGGTGGAGTCAGAAGTTTTGCTCTCACACCTTACGAGATCCTACAAACACAAGAAGAATAACAAAAAAAGCTAAACATGATACATCCATCAACATATACGACCAAGCACCAAATCCATCATTACGAAATATGTTTGTTATCTTGGCGAAAACGACATCATCAAATACATGTTGTTTGTCTATTTAAAAAGAGAATAGAGTTAAGAGAGAGTGTACATGTGTATATATAAAATGTACATTTGGAAAAGAAAGATTCGATATATAACTCGTAAGTTTTACCTTTATGTTGATTAATACATTGTAAAAATTCAAACTATGAAAACGATTTTGGATGAATAAATTTTACAATCCTTTAAAATGTTGGGAGAGAAAACTAATCTGTATTAAACATTTAAAACCGTTAACATCGAGACAAAAAGATATCTTCTTCAATTCATATAAAAAAGAAAAAGAAAAGAATAAATACGAAAATTGTGTTTCAAATAATAAAGGGATGAAGAAGCGTCATGTGAAGTCTCATCATGAGTTCTTACTTTGTGCATGCGCTTCGATTTTCTACATGGCAGTCGCAGATATATATACCCACTTTACCCCGTCTTTTGCAATTTAATTTGTATTGCAAAACTTGCAAATTTGCAATGGTTAATAATAATATTTTTTCTTCTTAATCAAATAATAAAATAGACAGTGGTGTTACTAAAGCTCTTTCTTAATAAATTCGTCCTTTCTGTTAGAAAAGAACAACAAACTATAATTAATTATTAACATACGAGAGAGTATATCTCGCGCCACTAAAAAGCAACATAGCTCAAAGAGTTCCGTTTTCATTTTTCTTTGATTTTAATTAATTTGATATAACAGCTTGATTATTTATTTATTTGACGTCTGTAATTATTGTCTGTGGAAACTACAAACAAGTGTTCTCTTAATAAAACTCATGACATGTCAAGAACCAAAAGTACTAGACATGATCTTATGTGTTTCAGTTACAAAAGAACTTCATATCTTCATTTATCAACTAGTATCGTTTGAAAATCATAAACGCAAACATAAAGAACACACATATTATTTGAATTTCGCGTTTTATGATAAGAAGAATATATATATATATATATATATCTGTAAAAGAAGATAATCGTTTTTTTTATATTAAAAAACTGAATGTCTAAACCTTTTGTGACCATGTTGATCTCAAAGTCAACAATTGCTTTTTTCCTTAGCATCATAATACTTGACCATCCCTGGTTAGTGGTTACGCATAAACGCACACTGCATAGTTACTATATTATAATACATGATACTATTCAGTATTCATATATATAGGTACAGATTTTGATTAGTAATTCAATTAGGTTAACCTATGTTATGTAAACAACTAAACAATAAACATATATAGTTCTCGGCCATGGAATAAGATCATCACTTTATGTAAAAAATGAAGAATTGCCATGTCAAATGAAATAGAAACATGAATAGAATGAAGAGGCTAAAAAAAGCTGTACAAATGCTTTTCATGCAACATCTTGATCTATTGAGGCTAGGATAGTACTAGAAACACAAGAAGAAATATGGCAGAGTTAGATTTACAAAAATGTCACGAGAAACACGGCCTTGTTAGGCATTCTTCAGAGACTGAAAAATTCACAAACCAGAAAGCAAATTGGGCATTCTTCAAGATCGTGGCAGCTTTCGTCGTCCCCGGGATAGCAAGGAGCAAGCTTAGACTCTACAATCAGTTTCCTAAGCTTTTTAACGTCGACATCTTTATTCACATACAAACCTTGTGGCTTGGTATACCTTTCTTCCACCACTTGCCTCTTCCTTCCCAGCTTATTACCCATCTCCCAAAAGTTGTAATCTTTTCACTATTCTCCTACCTTCTTAAGAGCAGAGATAATGTTACTAATCACATAGCTAAAAACAGATTTCTTTCTACAGTCGCAACTGGAGAAACAATGACGGCCTAATTGCTAATCTAAAGGTACATGCTTCAAAAATTGGGAACAACCTGCGCAAACGTGGAATTCCATTTCAGCACACAATTCGGGTAAAACCCTAAATTTTTCCCAGCCGTTTCAAAAGAATTAGCAGACATAAAAGTCCTAAAGTTTGGAACTTTTCAATTTGGGGGATGGATTATATCAAAACCTTTAATACCCAATTAACAGTACTCACTTCCAGATAATTCCACGAATTTAAACAGAAGAGAAACAATAAAATGGTAGAAACCCTACAAATTCTGTAAAAAGCAAGATGAAGAAGTACGGAAATGATAAAATCGGAGATGGAAACCTGAAAACTTCGAGGAACAACGGCAGAAGAAAACAAGAAACGAGATCAAGATGGGTTTTGGGTAAACGATAAGAGACACGATCAGAACTTTACTCTGTAGAGATAGAGAGAGAGAGAGAAGAAAAAAAAGCAAAGATACAGTGTCTTTTTATTGTGTGGATTCTCTCATTCTTCGTTTTATTACCAAAATTTCTTACAACAAAACAATATCAGTAGCATTGTTCTTAAAGCTTAAACTTCATGACATTTCTTTTATTTTTTAATCACAAGTCTAAAACCCACTTGACGCTGACCTAATTGCTCCCAAAAACCTACACATTTTCTACAAAGATTTGTAGATCATATACTAAAGACGATGATCTGAGACCAAACAGAGGCAAAGTTACGTATGGACGACCTTCTTAAGTTGTACCACTAGAAGTAGCCATGGCGGATTTATCAGAGCTAAGGTTGGAATTTTCTTCATGACTGTTTTCGTGATTCTTCTTGGCATTGAGAAACCGACCGCCACATCCTCTTGGTCGTCTTATCGCATGCAAATGCCGAGATTCATGCAAATACGGCTGCGAATAGACACTCAAGGTTTATCCAAAAGAAGCAAGGAACCATAACAAAACGCGAGTCTTTAAGTTTGTACCTTGCGTGACTTGACAACTTTATTCTGAGATTCAAGTTTTGCTCTAGATTGCCTGCGCCTTAGTATTCCGTGGTATTGCTTTGCGTTAACAAAAACAGGTTCCTCGACTGCATCAGATGGCAGAGGAACACCTTGTTGCTGGATTCCCATTAACTGTAGATGTACCTGACAATGATTTGTAATAAGCTGTTAACATAAGTTAAAACTACATTTACCCGGATCAGGAAAACCGTTGTAATACCCCAGCATAGGGTCGTGGAGGATACGCTTGCGCATCAAAAGGCGGTGCAAATATGCTTCTGTAGTAAGGATCTGGATATGGGTAGTGTCCAGGGGCCTTCAATGTAAAAAAATTGTTACTTGTATATTGTCTGAGAATGCAGAAACGTGATAGTAACGGTCTCAAGAAGTAGTTAAACTACAAAATTTCAACTATAACTAAAGGGTACGTATGACGAGCAGCACCACGAATTAGCTTCAAAACATACAGAGATAAAGAGAGTTGCAAGAAGCTAAACCAAACATAAAGCTCTGATCAATCAAATAGTTTGGGTTTTACCATGGAGTGAGGAAGCTGTTCCGAGTAGACTAAGTTTGTAGCAAGTGATTCAGAATTTCTTCCTGGAGGAATTGGTGGTTGGATTTGGAATTGAGAATCTCTCTGTTCTTGCTTCTCATGACTTTCAACGTTAGCTGGACAAGAATACACAAAAGCTTAACAAAAGAGCCACCAAAAAAAGGAGCAAATGTAAACATGAAATGAATAAAGAAGAGAGAGCAGAACTAGAAAGCTCATGGATTGAAGAAGTCATGACTCATGAGCTTAATGTCCAAAAGCAGAACTCTGAAAGTTTTAACAAAAAAAAAAAAAAAACAGTCAGTACATGATTCTTGAAAAGCTAGTAAAATTGAAGAATCAGAATTATCAAAATCCCAATTAACTTCATGCTTATACTAAACAGTCAAGCTACTGAGAATTAAAATTTCCAGAACCAAATCAGAATACAATATTTACCCAACAATTCATAACTAAAAACCGGAAACAAAAACATATACAATTTGTTATGCCAATTTTACCTCTGCAATTTTCTATTCCTCTTCTTCAAAGTCTCCGAGAAGAAATAATGAATAGAGAGAGTGTCGTTTTCTTCCCTTCCGCAATTTCCATCCCCACACTTCAGAGCGTCCTTCTCCATAAGTAACAAACATCATGCCGTCCTAACGCTTCAGGAAGTGAGAAAAACGGCACGGTTTGTAACAACTGGTTGCGGAGTCTGCGGACGCAATATCGATCGTACAAGTGGAGAATGTGAGAAGCGTTTCAGATTGCACGTAGCAGATTACGGGCAGATCTCAACTTTCTGCCCGAACTGCTGGCCGAAACTTAAATAATGTATTTCCCATTGTGTGAGTCATCGAAAGCGAACCGGTTCGCGTTTCCCATTATGTCGTTTTCTTGATGTCTCACGTCATTACATAACCGATCCATAGTTTTGTTCTCTAAGAATATTCCCAAGAATTTCTCTTTCTTCAAACCAACAAATTTCAGGATAAATCATGCTTGAAAACTCGACCCACATCAATTCAATTATTTATTATACCATACGATATTGAGCTTAATAGACTTCAACGTGCCACTGCTTGTTCTTCCTGAGCTGAGAAAGCTTCAGGTCCCAGCTCTCACCTCTCTCCTCTGCAACTCTCTTAAGCGTATCTTGAATCCCAGGCATCATCCCTTTAAGCCCACAGAAGTAAATATGAGCTCCATTGTCCAAAAGCTTGAAGATCTCATCGCTGTACTCTTCAATCTTGTCCTGCACATACATCTTTCCACCTTTCTTGTTCTTCTCCTCTCTGCTCAACGCCTTGTCGAACCTAAAGTTCTCCGGGTGGTCTTTTAAGTACTTGCTAAACTCATCATCATAGAGAAGGCTATCGGTGTTGGCCACGCCTAAGAAGAGCCAAGCTAAGCCGCCGAATTTGAAGTTTGAGACGTTTTCCATGAACATTCGACGTAAGTAGCCTCTGAAAGGAGCCACTCCTGTTCCCGTGGCTATCATTATGTGAGTCGCGTTTGGATCATTCTCTGGTAATAGCATTACCTTCCCCGATGGACCTGGTTTCCGGAATGTATATTAGGTCAAAAGCTCTTGTTCCAAGGGGTATATATGTATGTGATTTACTAGGTTAGTTTACATACCAGTGATTTGAATCTTGTCTCCGGGCTTTGAATCACATAGGAAGTTGCTGCAGATTCCGTTCTTTGAAGGATCTTCTTTTCCAGTCTCGGGATCGTAATAAACAGCTCTACGTACACACAAACTCGCTGTCTTACCGTCAAAGAAATCTCCATACCTCGTTGATGCAATCGAGTACAGGCGCACATTGTGTGGCGCTCCCGGTTTCTTTGGGTTCTCACCCTACACGCAAAAGATCCAGTTTATTTACGGACTAAAAGATTAAGAATGGAGGTAACAATTTGAAGACATTGAAACCATGTAACAACAGATGGAAAATGACTTACGGGAGGGATCACACCGTAACTCTGCCCTTCCCAGTAAGGAAGATTACCGTCATGATCGATCACGATATGACAAGTTTCTCCTGGAGCTTTCGGGCCCACGACTCGCTCCACGGAGACAATCTTAGCTGTGTAAGAATCCTTGGGTTTGTACAGGTTCAAAGGAGGATCCTTGGGATCTTCCAACTCTATAGGAGAGACGGAAACCTTGGAGCTAGTTGTTTGTTGAACCGACATGCATATTGTTGTGTTTGTGTACCGTCTTGCATCTCTTATGCTTGTTGTTTTCTGGTCCAATGCCAAGGAAGATGACCATGGCTTGCTGTTGTTGAAGCTTATGCTATTGTTCTGCTGCAGGAAGAAAATGGTAGAGCACACAAGCAAGAGAATGGTTTAAGATAAAACTAAGATGAAACCAAACAAACACAATCTCATGCTTGAAACTTATATATATACTGAGATCGTAAAATGGGAGGTATTTAAGAGATTGGATGCATCACCTTGAAGATGGATCTTCTAAGAGAACGTTCGTTTCCGATTGGAACTGAGACAGCAGCAGCCTGTAGAGAAGATAAAAATTCCATCGGATTAAAAACTCTCTTCTGCTTGGGTTTTCCCGAGAAAATTGCAAAGAGTGAAGTCTCATTCTCTACTTATAATTCCCGCAAACCCCAAATACTAAGCCAAAATCGAGCATAAACCCAGATCAGATCAAGGATCATAAAACCCCAGAACAACTAAATTCAAAAACTTTCCCTCGTTTTCTCCGCAAACAGACAACGGAGCATTAACCCGGATCGAATCCCTAAACAAATAGAGATTTCAAAATTTTCTCGGCCCAGAATCATCAGGAGCAAGATGAGAAAACCAATCGTTGACTAAATAAAACTCATGAAAGAAAAAAATGCGAAAAATTTCTGACCTGGGAAACAGCAGAGTGAGACATTTGCTGATAATCGATCGCAGAGAGGATCAGTTTCGTCGGAATCTAAATTGAAACAATAGTGGAATAATCGATTGAGGGAGATGATGAAATAGGGTTTATAAATACAGTAAGCTAACGATCCTTTGAAACTCCTCAAAGGTCAAAGCTTTTTCCCCTCTTTTGGACTCCTCCAACTGACGCTTGTGAGACTTTAACAAATATATTTTCTTGCTTAATTAATTCTAGTTTTCCAAAGAACCTAACCAAATTGTCAAAATTTTCCCAAACCGAACTAATTTTCTCCGGTTTTGTTGTTGTTGTTATATATTTTTTTTATTAATTTTTTTATTTTCTTTCATCTATGTAAGTATTACATCACAATTCACATCTGGCTAAGAGGAATCATCCATGGAACATCCTCAACCGGTTCCGTATGATCTATATGAAAAAAAAAACTTTGTATTCGAAACCATTTTTACAAAAGAATCGGCGCATACATTTTTCTTTCTTCTTCTGAATTAAAGAAAACCAAAATATCAATATTTGCTATCTACAATAACGAACAAATTACGTAGACAACATCTTTATTTTCTTGAATCAATTCATAAAACTAGAGACAAAAAAACACTCGATTTTTTCTTCCTTCTCTATTTGGTATTGTCATGAATCTGGTCACAATTAACAGACGAATTTGGTAATTTCGGGTAACCAAGAAAATAAATGAGAGCAGAAGCGACCATCAAAGCCACGCCAGAGAGTGCACACACCAAGCTCCCCACAACAAGCACGTGGTGACTCATCACGTGATCATCATCATCCCGGCCTTTTGGTGACGTCGTCATTGGAGATTTCACCGCACTAGGCAATGTCGAGCCAGACGGTGATGTCGACGTCAGCTCATCTGAAGAAGGGGGTCCGAAGAATGACGTCATCTCCGACGATGACTCGCCTGGTTCGTAGTAGTCCTCGAGCCCGTGATCGGACGGTCGTAATTCTCTAGCATCAATGTTCGTCGTTGATTCGAAGATAATGAACACGATCATGAGTGTGATCGATGGTGGAAACAAAACGGTTCTGTGTGAAGCCATTTTTGTGCTTTGGAGATTAACAAACTTACATACCCCGTTAAGTGAGAACGAATGCTATTTGTATGAGAAATTTAATCAAGACGAGACGGCACCGTTTCGAAAGTAATCCCTCCCGTGAACAAAAAAATAAAAAAGGCCTATTGTTTGCTTACTTGCTTCTAGTGAAAATGTTTATTTATTCCACGTCGACTAAGAACAGTTTCTCTCGACTCTCGTGCTTTGTCTGAATTTGTTAAAAACAAAAAATCTCGTGAGTTTCTTTGTCGGAGATTGGCCCTAAATTTACGGGAACTTAAACGAATTATGAAAAAGGTAATTATTGCTGTAACTAGTAATATAACGACAACATTCAGATTTGATTATCTCGAGAGTATTATTTGAAGATGCAAGTGTTGTTTTACCATTTGAGAAGTAGTATAGGAAATGCTACAAGCAATTAAATCGTAAACATTGGATGATTTGGAGCCAGCGTGGACTGGAGTAAACTTCTAGAAACTTTCAGAGACGTGCCAAGAGGGATAGATGAGCTGGATGAAGAATATATTATTGTTTTGGAGTGTTTCCATATTCTTAGGAAAAAATATTGGAAAAAGAGAATATTTCCTAAAATATTTGGAGATATCTTAAATAAAGGAAATATGATATATGTAAATTTTTGAAATGCAAGTTGAAGAATATATAGAGCAGGTCGTGGCCCTTTGGTAAGAGGCAGAGAGCTTGAGAGAAAAAGAAAAACAAAAGGGTTTTTTTGGTGTGACATTGTCTGTGTCAGTGAGTGAATAAAAGTCTAGGCTTGGGGGAGTTTAGCTCAGGGTTAGGTTATCTTGAAGAGTTCATGTTATAGAATAGAGCGGTATTTCAAGAGGTTGATCTACGCGTTTGCAATTGTGTTGTAATTACTTTCTTATTCTAGTGAATTCGAATACTGGACGTGGTCCCGGGGAGTAGGAAACGAACCTCGTTAAAAACTATGTGTCTCTTTATTTTCTGCACTTTATTTGTGTCTCACCTACACTTACAATTGGTATCAGAGCGGGTTCTCGATAGAGATTTAGTCTTGTTTAGAGTAGATCTAAGGTGAGGATTAAAAGTAGTACATGAAGTAGGACATAGTTTGAAATTGGGTTTGATGAAGTCCTATCATGAAGGTACGTCTATGACAAGACCACCACGGCTTGATTCTTCTAATTATGGGTATTGGAAGGTTCGTATGCAAGCTTTCATTAGTGGTATTGATGAAGATTGTTGGAATTCAATTGAGATTGGTTGGAATCCTCCTACGATGACTGATGATAAAGGAGTTGAAGTTCCTAAGCCAAGAGATCAGTGGAGTGCTACAGAAAAGAAGGCATCAAGTTGTAATTCTAAGGCCAAGACTGCGATTTACAATGCAATTGATGCAAACTACTTCAAGCTGATTTTTCAATGTGCATCAGCTCAGAAGGCATGAAAGACATTGGAGAACATGTTTGAAGGTACTACAAGTGTCAAGAGAACTAAGTTTGATATGTTAGCATCTAACTTTGAGAATCTAAGGATGGATGATGGGGTAACCGTGGCTCAATTTAGTGCTAAGTTGTGTGACATATCCAATGAGTCATTCGCTATTGGAAAGCAGTACAAGGACAAGAAACTTGTGAAGAAACTGAAGAGATCACTTCCATCAAAGTTTGAGTCAAAAATTTCTGCAGTTGAAGAAGCTCATAATCTGGATGAGATGGCTTTTGATGAGTTTGTTGGGATACTTCAAGATTTTGAGTTGAGCAAATCATATGAAGACAAAGGTCAGAAGAAAGATGTTGATGTTGGAGTTGCTCTAAAGGTTTCATCTTCTGAAGATCCTATGGCGATGATGTCAAGACAATTTGCTAAGTATTTGAAACAGAAGGGAAACAAAACGGAGAAAGGAAAGGAGTTTGGCAAGTCATCATCGAAGATAAAATGCTATGAGTGCCAAGGTTTTGGATATGTTCGCTCTGAATGTGCAAACTTACAAAAGAAGAAGAAAATCAATGATTTTTGAACTGATTCAGATGATGGTGAAGATCTTAAGAATTTTGTGGCTTTTACAACTTTTGAATCTGATTCGTCAACAAAACCTGTAGCAGAATCTGCATCTGCAGTAGAATCTGCATCTGCAACAGGATCTGCGTCAGCATCTGCAACAAGATCTGCGTCAGCGTCTGCAGCAAGGTCTGAAATTGGAAGTGACAATGATGAAAGTGATGACGATGCTGGAAGTGTCGATGATAAAGAGTTTGCTGAGAGTTACAAAGCGTTGTATGAGCATTGGTGTAAACTGGTTGAGGATAATTCGGCGTTGACTAAGGAGAATGTCAAGTTAGAAGCTCAAGTGGCTGAGGTACAAAAGTATGCAACAAAGAAAGAAGAAGAAGCTCAGCAAGCTAAAGTTAGAAGCTCAAGTGGCTGAGGTACAAAATGTTTGAGGATGTTGAATAATGGCACGAATCAATTGGATAATCTTCTTAGCATTGGGAAAAGTGATCGATATGGTCTTGGATTTAAAAAAAAATCTTCAAAAATTGATTGTGTTTTTGTGTCTGGTGGAAAAATGAAGGCTGCAGCGACATCTGCTACAGAAACTGCAACTGCTACAGAAGCTGCAACTGGTACAGAAACTGCAACTGGTACAGTGAAGGCAACTGATACAAGAACTGCTACAACGCTTGCAAAAAGGAAAATTCCAGAAGTACAGAGTGTACCTCGACAAAGTTTTCGACCTGTGTGCCATCACTGTGGAGTTGTTGGGCATATTAGGCCAAGATGTTTCAGGTTATTGAGGGAGAATAATCGAATGAAGCAAGCCAATGGTGTGAGATTTCATGGTCCAACATGTTATCATTGTGGGGTTGTTGGACATGTTCAACGTAATTTTTCCATATTTGTTCAAGGGGTTTTTTGGATTCGGAAAGATAATAATTACAGAGATGGTGCAGTAGGAGTTTATCCTCAATTTGGAAAGAGACGGTTCTTGCATTAGTTTTTGACCATGATGTGACTCAAGCAGGGGGAGAATGGTGTTGCTGGTCTTGGTTGTGTTACTGGTCTTGGTTGTGTTACTGGTGACAAAGCCTTTGGAGCTAATGTTTCTTGAATTCACATACATAGTCAAAAAGGGGAAGAATGAAGATGCAAGTGTTGCTGTGTCAGATGCAAGTGTTGTTGTACCATTTGAGAAGTAGTACAGGAAGTGCTACAAGCGATCAAATCGTGGACATTGGATGATTTGGAGCCAGCGTGGACTGGAGTAAACTTCTAGAAGTTTCTAGAGACGTGCCAAGAGGGGTAGATGAGCTGGATGAAGAAGATATTATTGTTTTGGAGTGTTTCAATATTCTTAGGAGAAGATATTGGAAAAAGTGAATATTTCCAAAAAGATTTAGAGATATCTTAAATAAAGGAAATATGCTATATGGAAATTCTTGAAGTGCAAGTTGAAGAATATATAGAGCAGGTCGTGGCCCTTTGGTAAGAGGCAGAGAGCTTGAGAGAAAAAGAAAAACAAAAGGGTTTTTTGGGTGTGACATCGTCTGTATCAGTGAGTGAATCAAAGTCTAGGCTTGGGAAAGTTTAGCTCAGGGTTAGGTTATCCTGAAGAGTTCATGTTATAGAATAGAACGGTATTTCAAGAGGTTGATATACGCGTTTGCAATTGTGTTGTAATTGCTTTCTTATTCTAGTGAATTCGAATACTGGACGTGGTCCCGGGGAGTAGAAAACGAACCTCGTTAAAAAACTCTGTGTCACTTTATTTTCTACACTTTATTTGTGTCTCACCTACACTTACATTATTAACATTGACATAGATTAAAGAAAAAAGAAAAGAAGATGTTCATGTGTGGATCCAGACCGATAGCCGTTAATCCGTTATAGCTCCGGCATCGGTTTAGTTGTTTTTTTTTTTTGATTTATTTGGATTTTTTTAATTTATTTTAGATATGACAAAGTTTTTGCTCGTTTTTCGTGGAATTTTTCTAATGGATTTGAGAAGATAAAAGTTTTGGTTCAGTTGAGCCGTTTCGAAGCGGTAACTAACAAACTTAGAAGCGGATGGTGGCAATAGTCCTTCCCGGCTTCAATCGTTGATAGTTATTCATTCGGTGCTGGTAGATTTCTCGTTGCAAACCACAATTATTTCGGAAGGCAGTATGATATGCAGACTCCTAATTAATCGACTATTTAGAGCTGTGATCTCAGGGGCTATGTTGTTATCAACGAAGCAATATAAATAGTTGTCTCGTCTCGGTGACTCCTAATGGAGCAATAAAAAGAGAGTGGCAGCCGTAGTCAATTCAGTATGAAACATTAATAGATGTTTTTGCATTTCTATGAAGATCATATTAGTGAAGATTTAAAAAGCAAAAGTGGAGCAATTCATCTAAAAAAAATTGTAGACATACATACGCAAAAAATGACAGTTATTTACTTCGAATCTCTATTAATGAATCCTCTTTTTCTGGTTTTTGTAAATCTTTAGATATTTTGATTCTCTTAATAAACTATTATTCAGCTTTAAAAAAAAAAGAATGGTTTAATAAGATTTTTAGAAAACGAAATGGCGTAAACGGTAAATTAACAACAAAGTCGCATTTTTAGTTGAGTGGTATCCAAGGTTCTCTTTCTATAAAACAAGAATTTTAATCTTTATTCGAAAGGGTAATTTCCTACTATAAATTAATTAGAGACCCATCCTAGATTTTTGTGGAATAGATATAGGCTCCGGATGGAGAAAGCGGATCAGGCGGTGCGGATCAAGAAGTTCAAACGGATCAGGTGGAACAAGTGCGGATTAAGCGGATCAGGCGGAACAAGTACGGGTCAAGTAGATCCAGCGGTTCAAAATATAATGTTGAATAGTGAAAACGGATAACAAACGGTCCAAAAGATTGTACATAATTAGAATAATTTAAATTAAATTGAAACTGGTATTATATTTCGAATATAATTATATGAATAAGGTAAACAAAATTGTTTCTAATTTTAGAAATAAAAAATAAAACATTTTATTTTAAAATTATAAATTATGTCAAATGGGAGGATATAAACTTTCTAAATGTGGTATATAAAAATAAAATGAGAATTATAAAATAAAGGAAAAGAGACGTAATAATTAATTAATTTTAAAAACTAATAAAAAAATCATGATTTTTTAGCCAATAATTGTTTTTTGAGAAGAAGGAGTAAGTGGGCCAGTGGTTGCCACACCTCTGCTGCCATATTACCGGTGTCGAGTTCGACTCCACCTGACCTCCATGTGTGGGGGTATTTGGCTATTGGGCCGGCCCATAATGATGACAAAAAAATGTTTTTTGAAGCGTGGTATTGGATGGAATACTCCATTATTCTAGTGTGTTTAATCTAGACCTGAACAAAATACCTATAACCGAAGAATCGAACCGAATTAGAAGGTCCCAAACCGATCTAAAACCGATAAAATACCCGAACGAATCCTAAACTCCTATATCCGAAAATGGAAACCAAACCAAGAACCGAATTATGTATTCAAATATATAGTTGAATGGGAAAAACGAATAAAAAGTGGTATGTAGCAGGCTTAGATATTCATATATTCGGTTCGGTTCAGTTACTTTTACACAAACTATCCGAAACCATCCAAAAATCTAAAAAATGATTTAATTTTAATGAAATTTGGTTAAATTTTGAAATTGTTTTTTAACTTTGGCAAATATAACTAAAGATTATTGGATCTTTCGGATATTTCAGATATTTTGGTGTTTATAATTGTAATTTTGGATAATTATTAATTTTCATTAGTTTTCTAATATTTTGAGTGATCAAAATTTTATTTCTGATTGCAATACATAAATTGGTAAATCTTTCAAAATTTTTTTTGATAAATGAACCTATACTATTTTGTAAAATTATTCTGAATTATTTAAAAAACTATAATAATGAGAAATATTAAAAATGCTACAAGTCTATAAAAATATAAAAACAGTTCACACACACCAAATATCCAGTGGTTTTACTGTACAAAGTGGATCACTTTATTTCCTTCACAAATCTCACCCATTTTTACTGTGGCGTTTCAAATTAATATTTTATTAATATTTTTTTTTTTAAATCACTTAATTCTTTTAACATGTATGAATGGAAAATTACAAGCGGTTCTTCCACTTTAAGTTTGATCCGTCGTTGAACCATTTCTCCATTCATACCCATAGTCGTGAGAAAACGTTTCAAATACCTAACTGATTTGTCATCTTGTGTAATAGTTTGTACAAGATTTGAAGATACAACGAGATTTTTGTTTTAACGAGATTCGAAGGTATGAACCTTTCTAAGTCACAAGCTAAAGTGACTAATTTCCATCATTTTGGTTTTGTTGATAATGTGCTATCGACACATCCATTGTCAGATTCACTGTCGTTCTATCAAGAGATTTGATAACTCATTGCGTTCGATGTATTTCAAGAGCTTAAAATGAAAGAAATCAAATGTTGAAAAGAAAAAAAAAGGTAATACTATGGGTCGTTTCAGTATACTAAGAAAGCCCATATATTTATGATGGACTAGGCCCAAATATTATTAACCAAATGGTGGTTTAATTAGATTTCTCTTACAAGATAAGATAAGGAGAGGTCATCGAAGCGATGACATGTATTGCCACGTCATCAATGGAAGAAGAACACAAATCCCGCGCCTTTTCTCCCATCTCCACATCTTCCACATCTTCTTCTTCTCCAAATAAACCTCGATGAGGTAAGAGATGGCTAATTACTCTCGGCCCCACATCTGTCATTGTTTGACTCGGCTAGCCTCCGTCAAACGGAACGCCGTCGTCACTGTCTACGGCAACCGGAGACGCACCGGCCGGGAGTTCGTCGATGACGTACTGACCCTCGCCGGCGGATTGATTCGTCTCGGCCTTCGAAACGGAGACGTCGTCGCAATTGCTGCCCTTAACAGGTCGTGCAGCATTATTCATTCTACGAGACTCATTTTTCTCTAGAATTCCAATTTGAACGAATGAATTAGGACTTAGGAGGAAGACGATTGTTTTTTGCTGACTTCCGTTGAAGTGCCACTGAGGGTTTTAGATTTGAATTTGTCGATTTTGAATCCGACCCATTGAATGTTAGGTAATAAGATTGGTTTTTGTTTGTGTGGTTTCAGTGATTTGTTCTTGGAGTGGTTATTGGCTGTTGCATTGGTTGGCGGAGTAGTTGCTCCTTTGAATTACAGATGGGTCAGTATCAGTCTTTAAAGTCCACGCCTTTAGTAGACTTTGTATGTATGCAAAAGAGTTTCTGACAGATCTTGTTGTGTTCTTGATGATGTATTTTTGCGAAAGGGCAGAGCTTGAAAGAAGCAAATATGGCAATGCTGCTAGTAGAACCCGTGCTCTTGGTAACCGATGAGACCTGTGTCTCGTGGTGCATTCAGAACATCGATATACCTTCCTTGAAATGGAGTGTGTTGATGGAGTCTACCTCAACAGAATTTGCAAATGAACATAACCAATGTACGTTTTGTTTATAAACCTTAGAATTCAACGGTTAAGAGATGCAATTGTGGCCTAATTTGTCTTGTTTCCGGGCAGTTTTGACAACTGAAATGCTTAAACAGCACCTGCTGGTTCCTTCCTTAGCAACCTACGCTTGGGCTCCTAATGACGCTGTTGTGATATGCTTCACTTCTGGTGACAACATGTTTAATTCTGCTTTCTTCTTTTCCCATAGTAATCCTCAGCTTACTTGATCTCTTTTTGTTTCTTCTTGGCGATAGGTACAACGGGAAGACCCAAGGGTGTAACGATAAACCACTTAGCGTTCATCACGCAGTCTCTAGCCAAGATTGCTATTGTTGGCTACGGTGAGGATGATGTACGTCTTTTACCTCCATTTATCTGTTGTCTTCAGTGAATTCTATAGAGCTGAATGCTTCTTTAAGTAAACAGCCTCTTAATGTCTCTCTTTACCGTGCGATTTCTTTTTCTGCAGGTTTATTTGCATACATCACCATTAGTTCATATTGGCGGTCTGTCATCAGCCATGGCCATGCTAATGGTTGGAGCTTGCCATGTCCTGCTGCCAAAGTTTGATGCTGAAACAGCCCTTCAAGTTATGGAACAACACCGTGTGACTTGTTTCATCACAGTCCCAGCTATGATGGCTGATCTAGTTTGTGCCAACAGGTAAAAAGAGCTGTGAAAAAAATTTCCTCAGGAGAAGTAAATATTGGTCTTAAAAAATCTTGATGACCTGAAAGTTTTTACCCAAAGGACAATGAAAAATGAAGCTCAAAGCAGCGGTGTGAGAAAGATACTAAATGGAGGTGGATCTTTGTCAAGCGAACTCCTAAAAGACGCTGCGCAAATCTTCCCAAGAGCAAAAATACTTTCAGCATATGGTGAGTGAGTCATTGGGATGTCAGCTTTTCAAATCAAACCGTATTTTCATTAATCTTTTTACACTAAACTCTATGCGTGTTTGGTTTGGTTATGAAGGGATGACAGAGGCGTGCTCTTCGCTTACCTTCATGACTCTCCATGATCCAACACAAGAGTCCTATAAAGTGACATTTCCTTCGGTTAATAGATCAAAGCAAGGCACATGTGTTGGGAAGCCTGCCCCTCATATCGAACTTATGGTTAAGCTCGAAGAAAATTCATCGAGGGTCGGGAAAATTCTAACTCGCGGACCACACACAATGCTTGGATTTTGGTGTCATCAAGTAGTTGAAGAAAATGTTGCAACATCAGAATCCAGCAGCAATGGTGTTTGGCTTGACACAGGTGATATTGGGACTATCGATGAGTTTGGTAACTTATGGCTCATAGGTCGGTCCAATGGCCGCATCAAAACTGGTGGCGAGAATGTTTACCCTGAAGAGGTTAGCTTCCAACACAAGAAACTTCTCGATATTACCCTCAAATTGTGCACCCTTACATGTGACTGAATTTATTAATGTGCGCAGGTCGAAGCTGTTCTGTTAGAGCATCCTGGGATTGTGTCTGCAGTGATCATAGGAATCGTTGATGTTCGTCTTGGAGAGATGGTCGTTGCTTGTGTCCGTTTACAAGAGAATTGGATATGGTCTGATGTGGAAAACTGCAACCGAGATTTCAAACTGTCTAGTGAGGCACTCAAGCATCATTGTAGAACAAAAAACATAACAGGGTAATTGTAAAACTAGTTTCTAAACATAGCTAATGTTTTGAATCTTCTTATGTTATATATAGTATACTTAGTTTCATGAAATGTATGAACTTGGACAGGTTTAAGATTCCGAAAAGGTTTGTCCAATGGGAGAAGCAGTTTCCGTTGACAACAACTGGGAAAGTGAAAAGAGATGAAGTTCGAAGAGAAGTTATGTCTCATTTCCAAATCTTGACTAGCTCTCTTTGATCATTCCATTCCAAAGCCTTAACTTTCTCTCTTTCTATGATCAAAAAAGTTTTTTTTTCTTTGTATGGCCCTTTATACAGAGATCATATATATTCTCACTCCACTCAAATTGGAACTAAACCGAACATATCAAATTCTGATTTGGCTTTTGCTCGCCGTTTTTTTGTTATATTTGATGTTGGTTTATACATCCAATTTACTTGATAGTTTGTTAGAGCCCACATAGAAAGTGATTTCTTGTCCCTCGTTCTCTAGATGACTTCTCTTCCACATGCGAGCCGGTGATACCTGAGTAGTAGTAGTTGAGTCGCTGTGCCAGCTTCACTATTTCAGTTGCAACGTTTATTGACATTCCTACATCGAAAACATTTATCACAAATTTAGTTAGCCGAGGCCCAACGTGACACTAAATATACTTCTACCAATCAAACTCTAGTTTAGTTGTATCAACGGCTAAATAAGATAAAATAAAAACAAACTTATAGATAAAATTTCAAATTCAAAATATTCAAAATCAAAATCATATATAATATTATTTTGAATTATCCAACACTTCCACAATACAAAGGGAATGCATGGTTGGTGGTACAACAAGACACATAAGAAATCGTTGTTGAAAGTAGATGAAGTGAAGGGTAAAGTCGTGGAGTCGCCGCCTTCAATGCCAATGCTTCTAAGGTTTGACATTAACCCGTTCGACATCAAAAGGGAAGATGAATCTATGTTGACTCCAAACAGAATATGGCTATAACTTTTTGTGAGGGTCGATCCAAAAATCCAAAGCAATATCGAAATTTCTTAACTCAAAATTATAATGATATTATCAGTACAATTATATTAAATACTTTTCAAACTTAAAATTAAGTTTTACAATAAGTTTTAAAATAATACTACTCTATCGATACGTTAGAGTTGCTCTAAATTTTGAAACAAAACATATAAGTAATATATTAGCAAAACATAAGCAAGAAATAAGTAAAAAAAAATGAAAAAATATATAATTACCAAGTAAAACCATAGAATGCAATACATAATTAATAAGGTTTTGAGTAAGAAATACAAATTTAAAATAGATATCATATATGTATGTGAAAGAACGAATTTTGAAAATAATATTATATATGGTTTTGTTTGGCGGATAAGCTTGCACATAAAGGCACTGAGATACATCGAGAAGATATTTGTTTTTGGTGGAGTTGTTAGCTTCATATGGCTTTTCAAATCCATCGTAGTGAAGTCCCTCGCTACATGGTTTTATGTGAAAACATACCATGCGGGAGTTTCACAGTGTGTCTACTATCGTTTTCTGGTGGAATCCCTTTCGGGCAGGGCCGGATCTGAAAATTTGGGAGCTTGAAAAAAAACAAAAATAGGGGCCACTAATTCATTTCATACAAAAAAAAATTTTAAATGAAAGAGTCAGAGAGAAAAAAAAAGAAGCGTGGTCTTTAAAAAAAAAATAGAAGCATGATTTTTTTTTTAAAAAAAAGGAAACGTGATCAAGGGTTTTGTTTTTTAGTTTTATAAATTTTTTTTATTGATATATTCTATGGGAACCTGTTAAAAATGGGGGCCAAGACAAATGTTTCATTGGGCTTTGCCCAGATCCAGCCCTGCTTTCGGGTCTCCCGCTGATAGAAATGACAGCGGTTGGAGTATCACAGAAACAGTTAAGAAGGCTAAAAAATTTCAACCCAGAGAAGCTCTCGGCTTGACACATTAAGAAGATGAAATGTTTAACAATGTGGCAAATCCCTCTTTTGAGTAAGTGTTTCATTTGTAGATCCCGTGGGTTTGATTTTGGAAACTTCTGGAGGTGTAAAATTATTTTTCTAATTCTGTTTTAGGTTCATTGATTTGAAGGATCTTCAGCGGTTCCTTGGCGAAGATGAGTCTGTGAAGGCTTTGAGCTTGTTCCAAGAAAAGTCCAAGGACAATGGGAACACCAGAATCAGCAAAAAACTTTTCGTAGAATGGATGGTATGAGTTATAGTTTCTCACTGTTTTTTTAATGATGATGATGACGAGTTTAGATAATCTAAACAAATAGCATAAAGTAGGTTGATTAGAGAGTGAATTTGACCTCATTCTACTTTCAGTTTGGGGGCAAGTCTAAATGGTTTTTGTTTGGCAGATCCGTTCTTTCAAACGCCATAGATCGATTCAGTTGTCTTTAGGAGACACATATGGAGTGTCCAACAGAATAAACACTGTAGTGAACACCAACCATATATAATATTATTTTCAAAATCCGTTCTTTCATATACGTAGATGATATCTATTTTAAATTTGTATTTCTTACTCAAAACCTTATTAATTATATATTGCATTATATGGTTTTACTTGGTAATTATATAATTTTTTCAATTTTTTTTACTTATTTCTTGCTTATGTTTTGCTTATATATTACATATATGTTTTGTTTCAAAATTTAGAACAACTCTAACGTATCGATAGAGTTGTATTAATTTAAAACTTATTGTAAAACTTAATTTTAAGTTTGAAAAGTATTTAATATAATTGTACTGATAATATCATTATAATTTTGAGTTAAGAAATTTCGATATTGCTTTGGATTTTTGGATCGACCCTCACAAAAAGTTATAGCCATCTTCTGTTTGAAGTCAACATAAATTCATCATCTTCCCTTTTGATGCCGACTGGATTAATGTCAAACCTTAGAAGCATTGGCATTGAAGGCGGCGACTCCATGACTTTACCCTTCACTTCATCTACTTTCCACAACGAATCGGGTTTTCTTCAATCCTCAGAAAACCTCGGTTATGAGAACCAACAATCCTTTGTGAAGGTAAAGTAAAGTTTTTTTTTTCTTTTCCTCCCCAAAGTGTTTTGTTTTTACACATATAGTGATGATCTAATGGAAATGTTTTTGCAGGTGTACAAGTCATAGTCTTTTGGACGATATTTAGATATATCGAAATTTAGCAGCTACCACGAGCTGCAAAGCGAGCTTGCTCGCATGTTTGGCCTTCCTCGAAGGCCAATTAGAATGTGAGATCAGGCTGGCAGCTTGTATTTGTTGACCGAGAGAACGATGTTCTTCTTCTCGGCGATGACCCTTGGCCGTGAGGTATTTCCTCATTTCCGATTTTCTTACCCCCATTATCAACTGATCTAAATCCGCGCCGCACCCTTTTTGTTTTTGTTCGACTACATGGAGTTTGTGAGCAGTGTGTGGTGCATCAAGATATTGTCACCACCAGAAGTGCAGCAAATGGGTAAAAGAGGCCTTGAGCTTCTCAATTCCGCTCCATTCTCCAACAACGTCGATAAGCTCAATGACTTTGGGAACCGGTCAGACCCGAGGAATCTCGGTAACGGTGTCGCATCCGTAGGGGGTTCGTTCAACTACTAGAAGTAGAAAGCAAATCCCTTTTTTCTATTGAAGTTAAGTTTCATCTTATAAATTAGTATTGATCCTTTTAGTTTAATTATATAATAGCTGCGTCTTTACTGTAATTATAAGATCTCTTGGTCTTTTTCTTATAATGAATATTATTTGTTTTACTAAACTTTTTTTTAATATTATAACACATGGACACGTAAACTTGATTTAAAACTTAAAAAAAAAACAATGGAACCTAAGAGAAAATAGTCATTTAATTCCTCAAATTTTTGTAATTGTCAGATTTATATTCCAACTATTGAATGCACAATTTAAATATTTAAGTTAAAGTTGACTTCGTAAATTTAGGTATGAGAAAAGCCAACGTTAATTATGAAAACAGAGACGTTAGCATTTACTTTTTATGAGTATAATTTTGCGAAGTCAGCGTAAACTTGATGAATTAATTTGTCTTAATCTGCAAAATTGTAAAATTTGAGGAATTAAATGATCTTAATTTAAAAATATACACATAATTGTTAAAGTTTAATTCCAATCTATTTTAAAAACAATTGTTAAGAAAAAAAAGAAAAAAATTACATGACCCAAAAAAGGATAATTAGAGTTTTAGAAAATAATTTAACAAACATATATTTTTTTTTGTAGCTCTTAGATGGTGAATTATGTCACACAAACCAATTTTTATTAGAAAATAATACTTTACAGAAAAACATGAACTTTAAATTTTGTGGTCTAAAAACTATTAATCTAAAAAAAAATGTCCTAGGCGATGACCTATCCCGTCTTCCCTACGGATCGGGCCTGACTATATATATATCTATAAACGTATGGTGGCAAGATCCAATAAAATTAGGCCTTCGCAATGGAGAATCAACTAAAATTAGACCTTCTCAGATCTAAATTTATAAAGTCAACATTAACTTGAAGATTTAAATTGCGCACTCAATAGTTAGGGAATAAATATGCCATTTGCAAATACTTAGGGAATTAAATGAGCATTTTCCATATGTTTAACTAATGATTATAGATAAAAATGTCAGACCGGACTAACATGTCTACTTAACCCGTTTGCAGTCAACTAAAATATTATTCTGCCTAACCCTCAAAAACCTATAATCGTGAAAACATAATTTTAATATGCAACGTTTAATGATTCTAGTTTTTTTTGTCAGTCCACGAACTCTTACAAACAATAATTTTCTCGTGTCTAACTTTTTATAAAATTAGTAAAATATTTTTTAACTTTTTTTTTGATATATATTAATTCAAATAAAATATAAGAAATTATAGTGAAAAATATTGTAAGATCTCGAATAGATTTTTTTTTGAATATATATGGATTGCTATTATTTTTAAAAATATAATATTTTTAGTATAGTAATAATTAATAGACTAAATAATAAATGACCTCTTTAATGGAAAACGAATACTTTTCCATAATTTTTAAAGATAATTATATCCTTTTTTATTTCAGTTATCTTTTGTTATTTGTAATGACATAATATGTAATAAATTATAAAATAAAGTTCATTTTATTAAATAACTCTTTAACCAATAATATAGATATAACTTTATAACATGATGGTCCGACATCATTAATTGCTAAGGATGTCATCATTGTCTTCACAAGTGCTCTGCGCTGAGGTTTCCAAGCCATAGCCATATACAAGGAAGATTTGTTATCCTTGTTTGCAAGCTAACAAGGTTGGAATAGAACGTTTTGTGTTTATTAGACGTAAGATACAACATATATATACAAGCGTGAGAGAGCCCTAGATGGCATACAAATAAGGAAACTCGCAAGAAAAGGAATATTCATAAATTCACCCCGTAATACTCCCCCTCAAGTTGGCGCATGAAGATCGCAAATGCCCAACTTGTCACGAAGAAATTCGAACGCTTAGGAACCAAGAACTTTCGTAAAAATGTCCGCGAGCTGATGTTTAGAAGGGACGTATGATGTTTGGATCAATCCGTTCTGTATCTCGTCCTGTATATAGTGACAGTCCCGTTCGATGTGTTTGGTTCGTTCATGAAAAACGGGATTGGCTGCGATGTTAAGAGCTGATTTGTTGTCGCAAAACAGCTTGATCGGCTCCTCCGACGTGATCCCAAAATCAGAGAGAAGACTTGAAAGCCACTTCAGCTCCGAAGTAGTAAAGGACATAGCTCTATATTCTGCTTCCGCAGAAGATTTCGAAACAACTCCTTGTTTCTTAGTTTTCCAGGCAATGGGAGACCCACCGAGCAAAACAGAGTAACCTGAGAGAGATCTTCTCGACATGGGACAAGAAGACCAATCAGAATCACAGTAGCCAGAGAGCCTGAGATCACTATTCGCGGAGAGAAGAATTCCTTGTACGGGACTGCCCTTCAGATAGCGAACCACTCGGAGCGCTGCATACCAATGCTTGAACCGAGGCTGGTGTAAAAACTGTGCCAGGACATGAACCACGTACATGAGCTCAGGTCTAGTGATAAATAAATATACCAAACGGCCCACTAGACGCCGATACTGCTCGGGTTCGTCGAAATAATCACCCGTAGGTTCTTCCAATTTGTGGTTTTGTGCAATCGGTGTATATACCGGTTTTCCTCCCAATAAACCAGTTTTATTGATAATGTCCAACGCATATTTCCTCTGTGACAAATAGATTCCCTTGGTTGATCTTGAGACTTCAATTCCCAAAAAACACTTGAGAGGCCCCAAATATTTCATGTGAAAACATTGATTCAAATAACCCTTGAACCGAATAATTGCTTCTTCATCATTCCCTCCAATGAGTAAGTCATCGACATAGACGATCACGTATAGGCACATCTTCCCTCTAATCAAAGCAAACAACGAGTAGTCCGAGTAAGACTCAAAGAATCCATATCCTGTCAGCGCATGAGTAAGCTTCGAGAACTAGCATCGCGGTGCTTGTTTCAACCCGTATAACGACTTTCGTAGCCGGTAAACTTTATTTGGATCAGCTGCTTTGAATCCTGGTGGAAGTTTCATATATACTTCTTCGTCCAAATCTCCATGTAAGAATGCATTGTGCACATCCATTTGATGCACAATCCAATTCTTGACGGCCGCAACTTTGAGGAACATACGAACTGTGGTGAGTTTAACTAACGGTGCGAATGTTTCTTTGTAATCTTTCCCCTCCTTTTGGCGATTACCCATTACTACCAACCGAGCTTTATGTCGTTCTATCGTACCATCGGAGTTGTATTTGAGCTTGAAAACAAATTTGCATCCAATAGCGACTTTCCCCGATGGAAAATCCTCAACATCCCATGTGTGTTGCTTCTCTAATGCCTTAACTTCAAAGTCCACTGCATCGCGCCACTCTTTAAGTTGCATAGCTTCCTTATAGGACTCTGGTTCGTATTCCGCAGTAATGGCAGCGAGGAACGCTGCGTGAGGAGCAGTGAACCGGGCTCACGTGACATAGATTGTGAGAGGATAAGGAACCATACATGATTTCGAAAATGATGGAGATGTGGGCGAGTGCGATGAGTTTAGTTTACAAGTGGTAGCAGACCTCATAATTCTGCAGATGTGTGTTCTTAATCTTTTGGCGATGACCACGCCCAAGTTCTGGCGCAAGAGCAACCTCTGTGAGAATCGAAGGAGGTGATACATGTTCATTTTCGCGTGTCGGAGACACTGCACCAGTCCCAGTGTTCTCGGCTGCGATTCCCTGTTCAGTCATGACTCTCGGTTCTGAACTCCCGTTCATATCAACTCCGATGAAATCTTCATCGCAAAAGAGAGGTGACGCTGGAGACGGTACAGGAACTACCCTAGTCTCGGGTGCAATATCAGCAAATGGAAATTTAGTTTCATGGAATTTCACGTCTCTTGAGACCAAGAATTCTTGTTTCTCCAAATCATACACGATCCACCCCTTTTTTCCATAGGGGTAACCCATGAAGGCACATTTTCGACTACGTTCTCCAAATTTGTCTTTGTCCGAAGATATCTTACGAGCATAACACAAGCAACCGAAAACTCTCAACACATCAAACGAAGGTGCTTTACCATACAAGATCTCATACGGCGTTTTACCTTGTAACAAGGGCGTAGGGGTTCGATTAATGAGATGAGTGGCAGTAAGAACGCATTCTCCCCAAAATGTGACCGGTAATGATTCTTGAAACATCAAAGAGCGAGCAACGTTGAGTATGTGTCTATGCTTTCGTTCCACACGCGCGTTTTGCTGCGGAGTATAAACGCAGGACGTTTGATGCAAGATGCCTTCTTGCTCAAAATACCTTCTCAAACAGATGAATTCAGTCCCATTATCTATTTGAACAGCGCACACCTTCTTGTCAAATTGTCGTAACACCATAGCACAAAATTTCTGCAAACATTCAGATACTTCTCGTTTTTCAAGCAACAAATAAATCCATACAGCCCTTGAACAATCATCTACGATTGTGAGAAAATACACCGCACCAGACGCAGATGGAGTACGATAGGCTCCCCATACATCGCAATGAATCAAATCAAAAATACCAGCTGAATTATTATTACTTTCAGAAAATGAATCACGAGTTTGTTTAGCTCGATAACAAATATCACATCCATTGTCTGTTTCAACGATTTTACCAATATCTAAAACTCCGGATAAAGAAGACAACACACGACTAGAGGGATGTCGTAACCGCCTATGCAACAAGAAACTTTGACCATTGCTTGTTGTATTGTTGGCTTGTCCACTGAAAATCCCTCTGAACTTGTAAACCCCATCGCACTCCTCACCCGCACCAATCATCATCTTCGAGGTACGGTCCTGCAACACACACAAATCTTCAGTAAAAGTAATCGATCCTTTAGTTGTTTTAAGCAACTTCGCAACAGAGATGAGAGAGCATGTTAGTTCTGGTGAGAATAAAACTCCATTTAACCATATATCACCACCCAAACACATGCGTCCCTGTTGTTGAGCCAACGCCCGATCTCCATCAGGAAGACAAATGGAACAGGGAGCAATGTCTGTTACGTCAGTCAAAAAATCGATATTCGAAGTCATATGATGCGAAGCACCGGAATCGATGATCAATTCGGTTTTACCAGCAAGTTTGGCAGCTGACGCAAATGTTTTCTGTTGGTTTAAGAAGCCCAGCAACGCCGTCCACTGATCGTCACTCAGCTGCGGCAATGACCCTCGGTCGTATCCGCCATTGCGGCGTGCAGCAGCCGAGTTTGCGACAGGCTGCACCTGTGCAGAATTCACCATTCCACCTGCAACATCAGAGCTCTGTGCAATGTTAGCTCGGGCGAAAGAGGAATTCATCCCTCGTCCTCTTCCGAAACCTCCGACTGCTCCTCCACCTCTACCAAAACGACCACCGCGGCCACTAAGACCTCTGTTTCCATTGCCTCTTCCTCGTTCTCCCCAATAATATGGATACCTTTTAATTTGGTAGCAATCGGAAACGTCGTGACCGTATTTCCCGCATTGTGTACAGGTTACGTCTCGTCCGCGGGATTGAGAATTCCCTGATCTTGCTCTGTTATCGGATTGAGCCGAGAATCCCACAACTTCCGTCTTGTCTCCTCTGTTGCGAGAGATCATCTGCTGTCTCTCGTCACGAATCGCTCTTTGATACACCTGAGACAGTCTAAGTAACGGCTCCATATTAGTTAGCGTCGACCGAATTCCTCAAAATCGAACATCATCCAATCCCATCAAAAACTGGTGAGTGAGTTCATTGTCTCTGATTTCCTCCAATTTTTCTGCAAGTTCCCCACAGGAACACGATAGCATCGGCTCGTAGACAGCCAACTCATCCCACATCTTCTTAAGTCTTCCGTAGTAAGCCATCACGCTATCTCCTTGTTGTTTGCAGTTGGCCAAATATGCTTTCAACTCATGAACCCTCGGTCCATTACCAACTGAAAAGTGAAGCTTCAAGTCGTCCCACAGTATACTTGCATCATCGACAAGAGAAATCGAGGTCCTTAATGTTGGCTCTATCGTATTCATTATCCAAGCAACCAACATCGAGTTAACGACTTTCCACTGCTCTGCTTCTGCAGTTATCGTCGGTTTCTTTATGATTCCGTCGACGAAACCAAGCTTTCGTTTTGTCTTCAGTGCGTTCCGCACATGTTCTGCACATTCTTTATAATTATCTCCCTTGAGTTGCACAGTAGTGATGATGTTTCCCGGAGCATCGGCTGTGCTCAGATAGTACGGTGATTGGTTCGCTTCCGCGGTAATAATCGCTGTGTTCTTAGTCGGATCTCCCATGGTTTCTTCTTCTTCGATTTTTAGTTAGGGTTTTTTTTGTTCTTTGGCTCTGATACCATAACAAGGTTGGAATAGAACGGCTTGTGTTTATTAGACGTAAGATACAACATATATATACAAGCATGAGAGAGCCCTAGATGGCATACAAATAAGGAAACTCGCAAGAAAAGGAATATTCATAAATCCACCCCGTAATACAAGCAACGCCACATGAGGGTTTGATGTAACCAAAGAAGAAGCAATCCTTGTGTGATTTGCTTTAAGGGCGACATGTAGAGGAGTATATATGTTGTTGTTCTTAACAACAAATATATGCATGAGTCTTTTGCTCTCCTCGAATGAAATCTGGCCAGAGACGTGCGTAATGAACCTGACAAGAAAGTTGACGACATCAACCAGTCGATCGAGTTCAATTTTTGTAGAAGACCCGTTGGCTTGAAACGATATAATGCGCTGCATTGAGATGATTGAAAGCAGTAGCTATGTGAAGAATTGAGTTCCCGTGATGATCCACCAAACCGGGGACAAGCTCACTGTCCTTACCATCTTATCCATGGATTCTTGTCTCCTTCCTCTTAATGCACAAAGAACTTCAGGTTTCATCGGAATGCTTGGAGGGACATCATCCAAAAGCATTGGCAAATCAACATTGTCAAAATCTGGGAGATGAACGGGTTGAGAATGTTTATTTGAAAGCCAAAAACTCTAGTTCGATAGCCGAGATTCTGAAGGGGCATTTTCGTAAAATGTAAATTCCTTAATTTGCTAATAAAACGCTTCGTTCTTTGTTCTCCCGCTCCGCGTCCCAAAGCATTTTTTTAGGTCGATCCGTCTTCTCTGCGTCTCCTCGTTAGAAAATAGAAACCCTAAAATCTTTAGAAGAAGAAGAAGAAGAAGAAGAAGAAGACCCACCACTGAAATTGGACTCACCGTTCTCTCGATAAATTTTCTCCGGGAAAAAAACCCACACAGCTGACTTTGTAAGCTGCTTTCTCCACTTTTTTGCTTCGTAATCTCAATTAGTTGTTTGTTTTTGGAAAGTTACCTTTTTTATGGAATGCTTTTTTTGTTTTGTTTTTGAATGTCCCCGGTTTGTGTAAAGCTATTAGTTTTCCGGTTTATCATTATCACCATTCATATTATTATGTTTCAGGGATTTTGCTTATGGATGAAGAGGTTATGATTGGTGATAATGGTCGTTTAGATTCTCATGATCTTGATGATAAATCCATCCTAATTAGTAGTGTCATTAAGGAAAATGAGAATCCGGATGCTGGTTTTCTTGAGTATGAACAAAGATTGTTGGAGCAAAATGTGGAATCTTGTTCTTGTGGTAAGAAAAGTTTGTTACTTGACAAGACTAAAGAGATTGCTGGTTTGAGCTGGGAACTAGAGTTGATTTCGAAGTTGCTTTCGTGTCATGACAATGGGGACGTTGAGGCTTTGGAGGACCAAAAAAGAACTGATCTATTGCACCGCAAAATCTCTGGAAGCCTTGGTAAGCATATAGGATCTGTCACGTCGAAGCCTAAGAATATAGAGGATTTAAGACAGTTATCGCGTGAACAGTTGATCAACCATTTTAAGAGTGAGATGAATCAGTTGAAAAGAGAGCATGAATATACAATGCAAGAGATGACTGAAGAATATTTTAGCATTAAGCGAAGGTACTTGAAATTAGAGGAGTGCAGTTCATTTTCTTCTTTGAAGAAGGAAAAGGAGTTTGATTTGCTGCGAAAGAAGATCCCGGATATCATTTCGAAGTTGGACAACGTTTTATTGGAAGATGAGAATTCGGTGTTTGATGGGAAGAACGATGCTGATTCCAAGAGGCAATTGGATTATATGCTTAAAGAAAACCGTCAACTTAAAGATTCACTTTCAGAGGCTGATCAGAAGATGTCACAGCTTTCTCAGGTTGAGGCAAATCATCGAAAGTTGAACAGGAAGCTTGAATCAGATGTTGAGGATTTGCATGCTGAAGATTTGTATGGCTCTTTTGTGGGAGAGTTTGTGAACCAGATTCAATGTGCAAAAGAAGAGACAGATTTGGAACATCAGATCATGAAAGAAGCTTTTGAGCTGGTATCGAGAGATCTTATGAATAGAAAAGCCTCTGAAAGCAAGAGTGATCTTGAAGACTCTTGTGTTGAGTCCTACATGGCAGAAGTGTGTTGCGCGGTAATATACAAAGAAGCTTTGAGTGGATCTGACAAGAAACTTAGAGAGTTGAATGCGAATGTATCAGAAAAAAGAACGAGCTTTGGTTGAGAAGGAAAGATTAAAAGGAGAGAATCATTGGCTGGAATGTCTTGTTAAGGAGAAGGAGAATTTAGTTCAGATAGCTGAGAATGATTTGGCTACAGAGAGGGCGAAACTTGAGATAGCCTTTTATCAGATTAACAATCTGCAATTTCAGATTGATCAGCAAGCAGTGGCGATTTTAGGTAAAAACAAAGAACTGAAAGTTGTTTCAGCTCGCTCTCTGGAGAAAACAGAAGGCTATGAGATGGAGATAACCGAGTTGAGACAGAAGCTTGAGTTAGCTAGAAAGAATATAGAGATAACCGAAAATGAGAAAATGAAGTCGGAGCTGAAATTATCCTCAACAAAAGCAGAGCAAAAAAGGCTTCAGAATCAAATTGTATCGACGGTCTTGAGTCTTGCTAAATGGAGTCAAAGTTTTGACAATTTCGAGTGCTTGGTTGCAGAAAAGACGAAAAAGACAAACTCTAGGCATACTCAATCTCTGTTTGCTTACAAGTTTTCTTTAGACGTAGTTTTCTATGCATTTGATTCAGTTGACATATGAGAATTTGTTGATTTGTAGGTTGAAAAGTATGCAGAGCCAATTAAATGATCTTTCAGATGAAGTCGATGAACTCAAGGTGAGAGAATCAATGTACAAGCAGCAAATGGAGAAGAAGACTTGTGACCTCCAAAAGGCTGAGACTGAGGTGAGTTTCATATACATCAGTTTAAAGCTTCTTTTAACCCTATATTCATAATGACATGCCAACATGCCTTTGTTCAACATGTATGATTTAACTCTTGAACCGGATTCTTGTTGATCTTGATACTCTTGCCGACATGCCTTTGTTATTGTTTTCTTTCTCAGCCATTTAGTAGAATGATAATCTTTTTTATCTGCTACTTGAATCACAGGTTGATCTCCTTGGCGATGAAATTGATTCTCTCTTGGACCTTTTTGAGAAAATTTATGTAGCTCTTGATCATTACTCGCCAATTCTAAAGCATTACCCTGGCGTAAGCGAATCTCTCTTTCTCTCTCTTTATAGTATTGCATTGTATGTATGCTTTCATCAAACTTTTTGATCTTCATCTCTCACAGATTATCGAGATCTTGAAGCTTGTCCGGAGAGAACTAAGAAGAGACTCTAAGAGATTATCAGTCTTCTAACCAAGTCTTCATATGAATTTTTCACACAAGTTTCATTGCATTCACGTTGTCCAAATCCACATCCTCTGTCAATGTTTGTCTCTCTTCTTGTTGAGTAGGTATGTTTAGTAAGTAACCAAAGAGATCATAAATTACAAGAATCGGGCGTTGACAATGAGATTTTTATGTACTATTGTACAACTATTGTACAAATGTACCACAGTAAGAGAAAAATATATCCCTATGGCATGCTTAAAGATTCAAGAAACATCGATTTTGACAATAAAGTTATATGTGAACCGGGGATTCTCTTATAAACTTGTTAAGAAGTTCATGGCCAACAATGCTGCTCCAACAGCTGGCTCAACCTGAAGATGCAGATCATATTTACTTATTCAGTCGTTGGGAGAGAGAGAGAGAGAGAGATAGTGAATGAGAAGAAGAATTCTGAACCTTTGGTATGATAGTTTGAGCCCCGGGAAAGTATCGGTTGATGCGCTTTGAGACTTCTTTCCCAATGTCCCATTTCCGTTTAGCGTTTAGGACACCACCCACCATTACAACCGGGAAAGAAGCTGTCCCATCTACAACGAGAAAAATCTGACACAATAAGAACCGGGTGGCGAAAGAGGAAAAAACAGAGTCCGTCTGTAATATCACCTTTGCCACATAAACAAAGTCTCTGTACAACAGCTTTCACACTTAGAGCTAAATCCTCAGCTGCATCAACCAAGATCTTATCTGAAATTTCATCACCAGCTTCTGCGCATGATACAACTTGAGGAACAAGAGCAGCGATACGTGCCCAAGATGGATCAGCGTAAGTCCACCTACATCCAGAAACATTAGACTAGCATTTTGATGTGGTGTTGGGGTTTTCGTCCTAAGGGATAATAAACAAAGGGAGTACCTCTCTTCATGTTTGAAGTGATGGCTACAAATAAATTATAGAAAGCTACATGTTTTGAGACCGAGTCATTATTTTGGAAAAAAAAGATACCCGATGAGTTCATCTGGAGAGGAAAGTCCAAGTGCTTTTAAGATGGTACTTGTAAGCATTGTTTGTTGGCCACGACCATCGTGAGCTCGAATCACCGCCGTTAAGGCCTGTGCAGCAATTCCATAGCCACTGTATAAATCACATCATTATTCACATAATTATCGGTTAAAGAATCTCCATACAACAAATATGTGATGGCAAAGTCTATAGCTGCAATCACAATTTTGACTCATGCATCACTGGAACCACTGGTAAAACTAAAACTCATATCTTTCTGGCCAGACTGAGTTGATGATAAAAGAAAACCAGCGGATAGGATGATGTGAATTTGTTTTCTTTGCGTTATCCGTAGAGTTAAAATTGACATAAACCAAAGAATGGAAAGAAAACTACCTTCCCCAATCACCTAAGACTGGACCACCACCAGATGCCCTAGCCTCCCTGCCATCATCATCAAAGCCATAGGCTATACATCCTGTACCGGCAATTAGAACGCAGCCATGGAGCTTTCCCATGGTTCCACTAGCTAAAGCCACTATAGCATCGTTCTTAACATATACCTTGACATGAGTAGGGAACATGTCCCTGAAAAACATATGAGAAGAGGGTAAGATCGAGCTGACTAACATCACAAAACTCCTATAACCATGATTTACACTTGACATGATGACCACCTTATCCAATTTTCAATCTTTTCTTGGTCTGAGGGATGATTTACACCTGAAACACCTAAGCATACACTTCGGACATCTGATTTATCTGAGGCCGATTGTAAAAGTGCTTCAGAAATAACTTGCTCTAGAGAATCCCTCGCTGCAGTATCTGCATAAACAATGTACATTGAAAATTTGTATTGCCCAGAGCTAAAATGATCGCACTTGAATAAACAAAATCCGAGATTGGAACCTCCTACGCTGTTGCGATTGGTGCAACCGGCGACGGCTCGACCGAGGATTGGAAGAGGCTCCGGGAAATGATCGGCGTACGGGAAAAATGGCAGGCACACGCACACCGTTGAGGTGGCGCCACCGTCAAGGCCCAAGATGACGCCATCAGCGAAGCCGTTCTGGCACGGTTTATCCTCCGTTGCTTCTCCTCCATCCGCTTTCCAGCTTCCGAAGGTTTCCATTGCTATGTCGATTCCTCATTCACCAGTCACCAACCCAGATGGGATCAAGGAAGATGGAGAAATGGGTCGTCGGAATTTAAGTCACGTCAGTGAGAATTTAATGCCTTTCGATCGGAGATCAAGCTTGGGATGCCTCAATTTTCAATTTTTCGATTTCCAATTTTCAACGAAAATATATCTCCACGATTTTTTTTTTTTTTTTTTTTTTTTTTTAGGGGTTTATCAACGAGAAAGGAAAAAATCAATTATCAGCTATGACTGACTTTTTTTTTGTTTTTTTCGTCATTATCAGCAATAATTTACAATAGTAGACGATTTGATGTTTACTAAATTGCAAATCCACATCTAGAATTGGGGTATAAGGAAACTTGTAATTATGAAGCAATTATTTGAGTCAATGATATTTTGATAATTTTATCCCAAAGAAGAAGCAAGATATTATGGACAATTCACTTGATTTTTCAAAAGTTAGTTGCAACCTGGACATAACTAAACACAAGTCCCAAAAGAAGACAAGTTTACAAAGAACCCAAGTTTCAAACATATAGGAAGAAAAACAAATCTTGTGATTTCGATTTTTGACAAATGAGAAACCTCCGGTAATGGATCTGCAGACTGCTGGTGATCGATTACCTCAAGAATGAAGAACCCGTTTATGTAGATTAAATGCAGCATGTGTTAGTGTTAACCAAACCAATTTTCTTTTTCAATGTCCTAAGAAATGAAAGACAAAACCCTCCAAACCGCGAAGAAAGCATAACCCAGATGACCTCCTAGTTCTGTGCCCTAAGCCAAGTGACAAAAAAACATGAATTAGAGACCATTTTTTAATCTTACACTAACTAAGCTATCTAGAAAAAAATTGGAAATCGAAATTGAGGAACAAGCATTGCTCTAGGAGAAAAACCGCAACGACCCACAAAACATATCGAGGTATGATAAAAGAGGGTGACTTCGAGAATACTAAAAGGTATAAACGGTGGTTGAAGCGACGGAGATGCTGGCGAAGAAGTGTGTGATAGAGATGAAGATGGATATGGAGAAGAAGCTTGAAGGTTAATAGAAGAAGAGAGAGAGAAGGAGAAGTTGAAGGACACATTGTTGGGATCAGGAGAAGGGAATATATAAGATGCGGTTTGTGATTGCATATTTGCTTCACACTTCCATTTGTGCATGAACTTTTGTTTTTAACGGTGTACACCTCAAATAATGCAAGCTTCTTCTAAAAGGCGTAAGAAAAAGCTTATATCCTGCCTCAGATAAAATCATAATGTATACTCATGCTCTGTTTGGAAAGATTAAAGGCCCAAAATTTTAACAGAGTTTCAAGAAGTTGTTGTCTTGTAGGCAACACTTATGATTTTGAAGACGATGACACATTAGCCCTTTAGCTTAAACAATTACAAGATGGTATGATTTTTGGTCATAGAGTTGGCTGATAAAGAGAGTTTTAGAAACATAAAGCATATTGAAAGCTTTAAAGATGGCATAGAGAAGAGAAACGGTGAAGCTTTGAACCTTGATCATCACGGCTTCCAATTTCTCAATTAAACCGCATTGCAACTAAAATAAGCCGTTATGGCTTTCACTTCGCCTCCAACACAGTTTTCTTCTATTTGAAATCACAACATATGAGATTGTCAAAACAACAAATAAACAAAAGAGTTTTGCAATAAAGTAACTCTCCTAGTGTTCTTCTTGACAGTGTTGCGTAAAGTAAGTAACCTCAAGAGTTAGAGGAGGCGACGAGAGCCAAGCAAGTTCTTCCACTTGAGCTAAATCAACATTTCGCGGTAGAAACATTATGATATTAGGCGTAATAGATTGAGCAATCTGAAACAATGAATACCTACACAAAACAGAACTTCATTAACTGGCGTGTATTTTCCACAAGTATATATATATATATTGAACACAAAGTTACATCAATAGTTACGAGTTAAACTTATCGATGTTACCCGTCTCTCGGTTGGAGCATATCCATCTTGTAACTCTCAACTTTGTTGTACATTGGTCCTCCCCATGGTGGAGATAGAAACAATACATCTCCCTAAGAAAAAAAGTTTGATTTTGATTAGCACAAGAACATAAGGGTCAAACGAAATCTTTATATTTTGCAGATAAAACTAATAGAGAGAAGAAGAAGAAGAAATAACTTTGAGAGATGGAGCTAATTGGATGAAATCACTAACGACATAATCCACACGATTAGCAACTCCATAAACCATTGCATTGTTAATGGCCAATTCTACCTTCAATGGATCAATGTCGATAGCAATTACAGAAGAATATCTATACAAAAAAAAGAAACAAAATTTGTTTCAGACACAACCATTAATCATACTTGTTTTTGTGTGAGAGAGTGAAAGAAAGAGCTTCTTACACTTTAGCAAATTGAATAGTGTTACCACCAACGCCTGAGAAGCAATCAATGACTGATTTGCCACGACATCTCTCAGCTTGTTTGCTTGCGATTTCTTCGGGAGTCACAGAGTACGATCCTTCTTCATCCATTTGGATACCTTGGTCATATCTCGAGAAGAGACTGTAACGTTGAATCCAGTACTTTTTTATCTTAGGACTCATACCATCTTCTTCCTCTTCTATCGAGAGTAATTAGGGATTTTCCATCAGAGGAGGCAAACAAAAATAATCCAAATAATGGTTTTTAACAATCTGATAGGGATTGAGCAACGACTATTACCTTTCTCCAGGCGCGATCTTTTTTTGATCTGCATCGATCTCGTGTCTCAGTCAATAGAGTCAACTCGTGTTACAACGCCAGGAAGAGTGAAGACCCTCCGATGCCCCAGGAACAGATAGAGTTTAGACAAAACTTAATTCTCGACCGGAAATTGAAATGTTCGGTTTTGTGGATTAACTGGTTTAAAACTTAATTCTCGACCGGTTTAGATCGAGTGAAAGAAATAGATAGAGATCGTTGATGGCGGCCGGTTTAGACAAAACTATATGTTTTTTTTGCTTTTAAGCATCATGTAAATCACTGTTGTGGATGATTGAAGATGACTTTGTGTGTATTTGTTTACAATTCATGATAGTCTTTTTGATAAATTCAAGTTGTGTTGCATATAATTTTTTTTTATTTTTTTTCCTGAATTCTTGTGTGTGAGGGGAAATTAGTATATAATGATATAATATACACTCTTGCTTGCATAATCTTTGGTATGGTCATAGCAGCGAGAGGCAGCTCAGGTGATAGATACACAGTATGAGATACAAAAGTAAAATACATTCATATAGTTCTCAAGTTGGTCGATAATTTTCGATGGATTTCTGACGAAATTCGGACGAAATTAATATCCGTCGGAAAGCAGTACCCTTTGGTAATCGATCGGAAGTTTCCGACGGCGTTCCGACGACCTGTGTCCATCAGAATACTTTCAACAAATTTTCGACGGAAATTAGACGGATAATGTAACCGTTTGAAAGAATATAGCACTACAATTACCAAAAAAAAAAAACTTTCATCTACAACCTTACCAAAATGTTTTCTTCAGATCGTTATAATTTTTTTCGAGCATGGATGGACAAGCCTCATCAAATTCCGGAGACTGGCCTAATTACGAAAGAATACAAATAAGGTCTGCAGGAATTCATGATATTTGCGGGTACGCAAAAGAAAGCCAAAAAAACTGGTAAAATCTACTGCCCTTGTTTCAATTGTCGGAATCGTAGATTAATCGTGATAGATGAAGTATGGTCACACTTGTATTGTAATGGGTATAAAAACGAATTTCAATTTGAGTGAGGAGTGTGTGGATGCAATCGCTGATTTTGTGAAAGATATTTTGCCAGAAGATAATCGAGTTCAATCATACTTCTTTTTGTGTGAGAAAGTGAAAGAAAGAGCTTCTTAGAGTATCACCAATGGTGAACCCCATCTTACCAATTTTTTAATCATAAATTTTGATTATTTAAAAATTTAGAACCCTTTAAGTTTTTTCACCTCCAATGATGAGCCTCGTTAGGGGTTTTTAAAAAAAAATTTTGATAAATCATTTATTTGAAGTATAAATTATATTGTTAAGAAAAAATTTAGTCAAAAAATTAAGAATTTTTTTTTAAGTTAAAGTTAAGAAAAAATAAAATAAAAAATCTGACAAAAAAAAAATTTCGGCTAACTAAGTATTGAGACGTGGCTAAGAATACATGGCTAAGAACACCTTCTAAAAATAGCTTCGCGCGGGCTTATTTTACATTCATGTTTTATAATTTTTTTTATGCGCTTATTTTACATTCATATTTTATAAATTTGTTTATATGCTATTTTTTAAGAAACAATTTTTTTTTCTTTCAAATTTTAGTTTAATAGTCGGTTTATAGTTGCATTGTGTGTATATGCGTGTGTTTTGTTATTTTTCCTTATTAGTGTTTGTATATAACAACAGTTTTTTCTTTTAATTATGTTGTTTACATATGTTGAAATATTTTTTTTTTTCATGTGTTTATATGTAGTATTTGACTACTATGTGATTCTAATTATAGTTTTATATATATTTTCTTAACACCATTTCAAATTTCTCATAAGTTACATATTTAGTTGAACGTATAAAATTACATTTCTGTTCCGGAATCTATAGATATTTTGGCCCAAGTATTACTTTCTTCGTGAAAGACCGCTGACAAAAGATCTGTAATTTTTTCTTTGTTCCCCATCTCCGAAGAACATATCCTCTTTCGGTTCTAAAAATCCAACAAATCCCACTCACATAACTGATCTTCGATGGCCGCCGTGACTTTCAACGCCTTCGGTAGCCATGGTTCTGCTTCTCACATTTGTTTCCGCCATTTTCATTCCTTCATCGATGCTCGCACCTACCTCAAGGTATGATTTCAGAATTCGAAATTTTATGTATCTTATCACTACCAGATTCGGGTGTTCAAAATTTGAAATATTGCGTGTTGTTTTGGATTTATAGGAGGGGAAAGATTGCGATATATGTGGCGTTGTGATTGCAGATGGAGCTGATGCGATCAACGAACATCCTTTCAAAAGAAACACATCGTTTGTTCTGGGTAATGAGGTAAAAATCAATCAAATTTTCACAAAATCTTAGAGTTTTAGCAATTTTGTGAAGTTAGAATAGCGATCATTCTTAATGATCTTTAGTCCATTTCATCTGTGAACAATGAGGAAAGAAGTAGATTAATAGGAACCTCAATGGTTTCAAAGATAATTCTTAGGACACCAGAACTTGGAGTGAAGTTATTGCAAGAGTTGGTTTAACTTCTCCATCTTTCTTATTTAAAGAATATGTAAACGATTCTCAGAGTCTATTATATTGGCTTTAATGGTACTTAGTCTATTCCATTAACATAAATTGGGTAATAAACATTTCAAGTTTTATGACTCATTTAGTAAATAGCTAAGTTTTGGCTTTAAAAATCCTCGATATATTTATTTGTCTGAGAAACCAATTCGGATCCGAAAAAATGTATTGATTTGTCGAGATATTAATTTATCGAGTATCAATTTATAGATGTTATACTGTTAATTATGATAATAAACTTATTTTATATATATTTTCCGTTGAATTGTAGTTGGTTATCTATAAATTAAGTAATTTATCTTAATATTTTATTTTCAAATATAAACTTACTATATGGTCATTTTTCACTTATTTCATTTAATTATTTTTGTCCAAACTTATGCATTCGCATATACTAAATTTGTTAATAACCGGTTCAAAATATAAATCATAATTAATATTATATATTTTCTCGTTAGTTAGTGTAATTGTGTGTTTTGGAATTGTATAGTAATAATTATTCTTATGTTGAAACTTTAATTAGTACATATTAGAGTTTTACATAAGTGGTGTCCATTAATAGAGGATTGTGGTGATGATGTGGATAGTTTATATTGAGAAAAAATTCTCCTATTGTATAATAGATTATACTTTATATAATAAGATGCTTATTTTCTATACTATCAGTTATCTATAATTTTATTTATTTGTTCTTATCTTTGTCCTATTTTACATATTCTCGACTTTGTTAAGTTAATTGTAAAAACTTATATTATAGTATTTTGTGACTCTCAAATGGTGTAAATTTTATTATAAAAATTTATATATTCTCGGAACATAATTGAATAAATTTTTTTTTTCATTATATGTAGTAAAATCTATTTTACTTTCTTAATTTTATAATCACATTGTAACATTTTAAATAGGATAAATATTAAATTAAAGTTTTTGGTTGAAAATCTAACAATATATCATTTTCAAGAAAATATTTCATTATTTTTTTAACCAATTAGTATTACAATTTTTTTGATTCTTAATATTGAATTATCACTTTTCAATTTTGTTAGACAAAGTTTTGTATTTTTGTAATTTGTATTAAATAAAAATAATGATAAATATAATAAACATGTATTAAATGAATATTTTAAATATATTTTAATATTAATTTTTTGTGTAAATGAAGTGATGAGGTGGACACCTAGATTGAGAGAAAACTCTCTCATTATAGTATAGATTATTATTATTATTTTTGGGTTAAGAACCCGCATCGGAGGTGGGCTTACACTTTAGCAAATTGAATAGTGTTACCACCAACTCCTGAAAAGCAATCAATGACCGATTTGCCACGACATCTCTCAGCTTGTTCGATTGCGATTTCTTCGGGAGTCACAGAGTACCATCCTTCTTCATCCATTTCGATACCTTGATCATATCTCGAGAAGAGACTGTAACGTTGAATCCAGTACTTTTTTATTTTACGACTCCTACCATCTTTTTCCTCTTCTATCGAGAGTAATTAGGGATTTTCCATCAGAGGATGCAAACAAAAATAATCCAAATAATGGTTTTTAACAATTTGATAGAAAGTTTTAGGGATTGAGCAGCGACTATTACCTTTCTCCAGGCGCGATCGTTTTCGTTTTTTGATCTGCATCGATCTCGTGTTGTGACTCGTCAGTCAAAAGAGCCGACTCGTGTTTCAGCGCCGGGAAAAGTGAAAACCATCCGATGGCCCAGGAACAGAGAGAGAGTGTGTTTAGACAAAACTTAATTCTCGACCGGAAATTGAAATGTTCGGTTTTCTTGAATAACTGGTTTAAAACTTAATTCTCGACCGGTTTAGACCGAGTGAAAGAAATAGAGGAAATCGCTCGTTGATGGCGGCCGGTTTAGACAAAACTACAAGTTTTTTTTTTGCTTTTAAGCATCATGTAAATCACTGTTGTGGATGATTGAAGATGACTGTTGTTGGAGGTGGGCCTAGCACCCCCAATTAGTTAGGCCCATCTTAGGAAAGGTCGTTCTTCGGTGCGGTCACCGGACTTAATATCACCGACCTGCAAGACCACTCTTCAGCTCGATAGCCGACCTGAAAGCAACGTACCCCGGGCCCGCGCTGATGCCCCGCCAGAGCAGGAAGTGTCAGAAGAGTAGGCGCGTGGGAGTTGGTAAGGCAATACCCTACCCGCGTAGGGACGTGCCTTCGACCCGACGTCCCACCAACCCTGCAGAGCTGACAAGGGCAGGAGGGAGCAGGTGGAGCAGAGTTGGTAAAACAGTGCATTGCTCTGCAACACGCCACGCCGAGCTCATCATGACCTCTCTCCTCGAAAGTCGGGACACGCCTCCTAGGCCACCTTACCCGCAAAAGAGGCCGTAGACGACACGTGGCCCGAGATCCCGGGGAGCAGGAAGCCGACCCCGACTATATATACCCCTCATATGTCATCAATGAGAGGGGGTCTGATTTTTACTCTCTCACCTACCACAAGTTACCCGACCTCTCTATCTTTGTAACGAGAAAACACTTTAGAACGCCGAACTGGACGTCCTTCGGAACCAGTTCGTAATTCAAAAGCGTTTACTTCTCTTTCATCAATAAAACGAAACACGGCCCCCGGCCTACTCATATCTCTCCCGACCTGTCTTAATTGTGGTTAAATTGCTCTATTAACGAAAATCTCACCTCCCGTCTCCTAATCATTCTTTAAACACACTTAGTGATCCCCTGGATCAACAATTGGCGCTAGAAGGAGGGGGCTGAGGTTCTTCTACACGCAAGGAGCAGTTCAACCACCGCCACAACCGAAGCAACGATGGCAATTCCGACCCCAAGAGTGTTGTCAGACCAGGACACTCCGGCCCAAACAACGGCCCAGGCCCCGACAACGGCCCCGCCAACGACTCGAACGACGGCGACCATTCCGTCGTCAGCCCGAGCAGCTGCCAACCAGGCGATTCCTCGAGAGCAATTCTCCAGGGCCCCGCCCCCGGCTTCAGCACCCGCTCATTCCGACGGCTCCGCCGCCCACAACGCGCCACGAGCATCGGAAGACCAGCCCACGCCGTCCGTCGTGATGCAGACCCTGCTCGCCCGGATCGATGAGCTAACGCGAGCCACCGACCAACGGTTCGCCACGTTAGGGGCCTCCCGTGACCGGTCGGACAATGTCGGGTACCCCGACGTCCATCCCAGAGAACCGGTCTCTCGGGAAGAAACCCCCCGCTTCCGGACAAGCCGACCGAGCGACTCGCCGTCTGGATCTGAAGGGCCGTACGGACGTTTCGTCCCGGCCGTAGGAAGCCACCCGGGCGACGAAGCCCACCATCTCCGATCCAGCGCGGAGCGCTCAAGAGACGCGGAGTTCGAGGCTATGAAGGAGACCATCCGTGCGATGTCCTCCAAAATCCACCAAGCCACCAGCGCGGCCCCGGAAATCGATCGCGTCCTCAGAGAGACGCAGAACACGCCGTTCACCCGCCGGATCGCCTCCGTCCCACTCCAGCACCTCGGAAAGCTCAAGCTACAGCCCTACGCGGGCACCACCGACCCGGCCCAGTATCTTACGGCGTTCACCATCGCCATGGGCCGCGCCCACTTCTCACCAGACGAGCGCAAAGCCGCTCACTGCCAGCTTTTCGTGGAGAACCTCACCGGCCCGGCCCTCACGTGGTTCTCTCGGCTAAAGACGCACTCCATCGACAGCTTCAGGGACCTGTCGACCACCTTCCTCGAGCATTACTCCATCTACATCCGCCAGTCCGCATCCAGCGCGGACCTCTGGGCAATGAACCAGGGAGCAAAGGAGTCGCTCAGGTCCTTCATCGAGCGCTTCAAGGCCACGGCCTCCCAGAGCAACGTGACTGACGAGTCAGCGCTCCCCGCTCTGAGAAAGGGACTGCGGGCCGATTCGGCCTTCAAAGACGACATGAAGCTTAACAGGCCGCGCTCGCTGGAAGGCGCCTTGCACCGCGCTGGACTCTTCGTCGAGCTCGAGGAGGAGAAGGCGGCTGAGTCGAGAAACAGCACCCCTCACAAGGCCCCGGTCCCAAAGGAGCGGCCTCAGGAAAGGTACCAAGAGCCTCGTCAACACTACGATGACGAGTACCAGCGCAGTAAGGGAAAGCAGGCCGCCGCGTTCCTGGTCAGCGGACCGCCCTCCGGCCCCCGTCTGCGCGGTCCCATATTTCCCACCGGCCCCGCGCCAGGGTTGCCTTGGAACAAATACGTACGGGATCCCCACCAGCAGGATCGGCGTCCCGACGAGCCGAGCGATAGGGAGTTCCGACCAGATGAGCCATACGACAGGACGGCCTTCTGCGACTTCCACCGGCGAAAGGGGCATCCGACCTCTCACTGCCGCGCCCTCCAAGAGGTCCTGCTGAAACAATTTCAGCGGGGAGAAATCAGCGTCCCAGAGCGGCTGCGACCGCATGCTCGGGACGGCGATCACGATCAACCCCGCGACAACCAAGGTCGCGAGGATAACCGGGCTAGGCCCTACCACCGCGCCCAGAACGACGACCGGCGGCGACGATCTCCCTCGCGAGACCGGGAAACAGGTAGATCGCCTCCCCCGGCCCGCACTCTGATAGGGATGATCATGGGAGGCCTCCTCTCGTGTAACGACTCAGTGCGGTCCATCAAGCGTCACGAGAGGAGGACCGACGCATCCCTGAAGTGGCACTCCGGGCCGGAGATCGACGCCCAGGACACGAGCAAGAGGGGGATATGTTTCACTGAGGCCGATGCGGCCGGGGTCCACCACCCCCACAACGACCCCCTCGTCGTACAAGTCCGCGTAGCCGACTGCGACGTTAACCGAGTCTTCGTCGATACGGGCAGCTCGGTCGACCTCATCTTCAAGGATACCCTCGCCAGGATGAACCTGAACGGGGTCGAGATCAAGCCGCACTCCATCCCGCTAACCGGCTTCGCCGGGGACACCGTCAACGGAATCGGCACCATCGAATTGCCGGTCTACGTAGGTCGGGTGACGAAAATCGTCAAGTTCGTGGTCTTCGACACCACCCCGATCTACAACATCATCCTTGGAACCCCCAGGCTGCACTCGATGAAGGCGGTCACGTCGACGTACCATCAGTGCCTCAAGTTCCCCAACCAGGCCGGCACATACACTCTTAGGAGTAACCAGAGGGTCTCCCGCGCCTGCTTCGCCATCGAGCACAAGCTGCGCCGCGCCGCGCCGGCCTGCTTGGCCATCAATGCGCTTCAGCCCGGCGAGCTCGGCGCCCAGGACCTCCCCGGGCGGGACCTTGTCACCCAGGTCAACATCGACCCACGCGACCCCGCCCGCTGCGTCGGCATCGGCACCGACCTCGACGAGAGCATCAAGCAAGAGCTGGTCGAGTTCCTAGGGCAGAACGTCTCCACCTTCGCCTGGTCAACTGGCGACATGCCCGGCATTGACCCGAACACGTGCAGCCACGAGCTCAACGTGGATCCAACCTGCAGGCCGGTCAAGCAGAAGCGGCGGAAGCTTGGCCCGTAGCGCGCCCAAGCGGTCAATGATGAGGTAGAGAGGCTCACCGCGGCCGGCTCGATCACCGAGGTGAGATACCCGGACTGGTTAGCCAACCCAGTGGTAGTCAAGAAGAAGAGCGGAAAATGGAGGGTCTGCGTGGATTTCACCGACCTCAATAAGGCATGCCCTAAGGACAGCTTCCCCCTCCCCCGAATCGACCAGGTCGTCGAAGCCACCGCGGGAAACGAGCTACTCTCCTTCATGGATGCCTTCTCGGGGTATAACCAAATCCCCATGCACCCCGATGATCAGGAGAAGACCGCGTTCATCACGGACCGAGGCATTTACTGCTACAAGGTAATGCCCTTCGGACTAAAAAACGCCGGGGCCACCTACCAACGGCTCGTCAACCGGATGTTCGCCGACCAAATAGGCCGCACTATGGAGGTATACATAGATGACATGCTGGTGAAGTCTCTGGTGGCAACCGACCACGTCACTCACCTCCGGTCCTGCTTCCGAACGCTGAACGAATACAACATGAAGCTGAACCCGGCCAAGTGTTCATTCGGCGTCACATCGGGCGAATTCCTCGGGTACATCATCACCCAGCGCGGGATCGAGGCCGACCCCAAGCAGATCCGAGCTATCATCGAGCTCAAATCCCCGGAGAGCACGCGTCAAGTACAACGACTCACCGGGAGAATCGCCGCACTAAATCGATTCATCTCCCGCTCTACCGACAAGTGTCTCCCGTTCTACCAACTGCTCCAGGCTAACAAGCGGTTTGAGTGGGACGACAAATGCGAGGACGCCCTCCGACAGCTGAAGGAGTACATATCCACTCCCCCCGTCCTGTCCAAGCCAGAAGAAGGCGAAATCCTCTACCTCTACGTCGCCATCTCCACGTCAGCAGTCAGCGGCGTGCTAGTGCGGGAAGACCGGGGTGACCAAAAACCCATCTCCTACATCAGCAAGTCGCTCGACGACGCGGAAAGCAGGTACCCGACTCTGGAGAAGCTCGCCCTGGCAGTGGTCGTCGCAGCTAGGAAGCTCCGGCCTTACTTTCAATCCCACGCGATTGCCGTCCTAAGCACCTACCCCCTCAGAAACATCTTCCACAGCCCGAGCCGATCAGGCCGGATAATGAAGTGGGCCGTTGAGCTGAGCGAATATGAAATCGAGTACCGAGGTCGGACCGCGATCAAATCTCAGGTCCTGGCCGATTTCCTAGTCGAGTTGACACCCGAGCTGACAGTCAGCGAAGTGCCCGAAGTATGGACTCTGCATGTCGACGGATCGGCCTCCAAACACGGGTCCGGCGCCGGCATACGCCTCGAATCCCCGACCAAGGAGATCCTCGAGCAGTCTTTCCGCCTGGTCTTCCCGGCATCAAACAACGAGGCCGAGTACGAAGCTCTGATCGCCGGTCTGCGCCTAGCAAAGGAGGTCGGTGCGAAGAAAATCCGGGCTTACTGCGACTCCCAGCTCGTCGCCAATCAGTTCAGCGGGGAGTACGAGACCAAGAACGATCGCATGGATGCCTACCTCACGGTGACCCAAGGCTTGGCCGCAGACTTTGCCGAGTTCACCCTGACAAAGATCCCCCGAGGCGATAACACTTCCGCAGATGCCCTCGCCGCGCTAGGATCCACCTCGGCCCCGGCCCAACGACGAGTGATCCCGGTCGATATCATCGATTTCCCCAGCATCGAGCTGCCAAAGGGGGCCTACTTGATCAACCCCCAGGCCGCGGACGAAGGAGCACCACCTCCCGAAGTTCTACCACCACCCCCGGTCGAGCCCGAACTGCCAGACTGGCGAGTCGACCTACTGCTATACATCGCAGACGGCATTCACCCCCCAGACCGATGGGCCGCCCGGCGGCTAAGAAAGAAGTGTGCCCAATATACGATGCTGGACGGCAATCTGTTCCGATGGAGCGCTTCGGGAACCCTGCTCGCCTGCCTCCACGGGCAGGAAACCATCGACGTGATGAAGGAAATGCACGAAGGCGCCGACGGAAACCATTCCGGTGGCCGGGCTCTCGCCCTGAGAATACGGAACCAAGGCCACTACTGGCCGACAATGCTCCAAGACTGCGAAAAATTCGCAGCCCGGTGCGAGAAGTGCCAGCGCCACGGTCCCCTCATTCACTGTCCAACCGAGCTCCTCGCCACTGCGGTGGCACCCTACCCCTTCATGCGATGGGCCATGGACATAGTCGGGCCCCTTCCCCGATCTCGCCAAAAGCGCTTCCTCTTAGTCATGACCGACTACTTCACCAAATGGGTCGAGGCCGAATCATACGCCAAGATCAAGGCAGAGGACGTCCGAAAGTTCGTCTGGAAGTTCATCATCTGCCGGCACGGGCTCCCGTACGAGATCGTCACCGACAACGGTGCCCAGTTCACATCGGCCCTCTTCGAAGACTTCTGCGCGAAGTGGAAAATCAGACTAAGTAAGTCCACTCCGAGGTACCCCCAGGGGAACGGGCAAGCCGAGGCCACCAACAAGACCATCCTCGACGGCCTGAAAAAGCGACTAGATAACAAGAAAGGGTCCTGGGCCGACGAGCTCTATGGAGCCCTCTGGTCCCACCGCACAACACCAAAGACATCGACTGGCCGAACACCGTTCAACCTCTCCCACGGCATGGAAGCAATGGCCCCATCCGAAGTCGGGCTCCCCACTCCTCGCCGCGCTATGCTCACCCAGCAACCCGCACTGAACAACGCCATCCTACTCAGCGAGCTGGATTTCCTTGAAGAGCAGCGGGACCATTCCCTACTCCGAATCCAGAACTACCAGCAGCTCGCCTCCAAATATTACAACAAGAAGGTTCAAGGCCGGTTCTTCGCCGAGGGCGACCTGGTCCTCCGCAAGGTCTTCGAAAACACCGCCGAGCTAAACACAGGCAAGCTCGGTGCCAATTGGGAGGGCCCCTACCTTATCTCCAAGGTCGTAAAACCCGGCGTCTACGAGCTAGTCACGATGAACGGCGACGCCATCCCGCGCTCATGGAACTCGATCAACCTCAAGCGCTTCTACTATTAAGCCCCCGGGCTCCATTCCGCTTTCCGCTTTTGTAAACAATCGAACTACGACTGGCTTGATCCCTTATACTAAAGGGTACGTAGGCAACCCCTAACCAGGGCTCAGCTATCAACCTAATAAAACCTTTTTTACAAAGGAAGACGCTCCCGAGCTCCAAACGCTGGCACTACAAAAAAAAAAAAAAAAAAACAAGCCGAGCTCCAAACGCTCGCACTAAAAAAAAAAAAAAACGGGCTCCAAACGCTCGCACTACAAAAAAAAAAAAGGAAGCCGGGCTCCAAATGCTCGCACTACAAAAAAAAAGGGGACCGAGCTCCGGTGCTCGCTCTCCCCGGCACACAAGTTATAAGTGCCAAAGCCGGGCCCCAGGGCCCGCACCTCTACTAGACACACAAGCATTAAGTGTCTCTAAAGCCGGGCTCGCTACCCGCACCAAAAAAACAAGGTACACAAGCAATAAGTGCCTTAAGCCGAGATTACCTCGCACCCAATACAAGAGCACGGTCCACGACCTGCTTACTTGACAGAGTACGGTCTACGACCTACTCTACCAATAAAAAAAGCCTCGAAATGGCACTTATACAAAAAAAAAAAAAAAAGAGAGGGCCAACGGCCTCGATATTATTAAAAAGGGCCCACGGCCTAGTCATTACAACAGCCTCGAAACGGCACTTACAAAGAAGAAAGAAAGGGCCAACGGCCTTGTCATCATTAAAAGGGCCCACGGCCTAGTCATTACATAAACGGCCTACGGCCCAGTCCTTACAAAAAGAAACGGCCTACGGCCCAGTCTCTACAAAAAGAAGAAAACAAAAAGGAAAAAGTTTTTACAAGGCCGCATCGGCCGGTCGGTCTTCACTCCCGTCAGCACGGGTACCTTCTAAATCAGCCGGGGCCACCATCCTCGCGTTGGTCCCGTACTCACCAAGGAAGGGCTGCCCAGACCCCTCTTCCCCAACCACGGCTCCACCGGGTGGCACGTCGGTTCCGGTCTCACCGGACGGCGCGTCCGTACCGGCCTCAACGGCAGACAGGACCGAGGGATCTGCTTGCACAATCCCAGCAGCTTCGGGGACTCCCTCGTCAGCAGACGGGATCGAGGGATCTGCTTGGACGGTCTCAGCGACCGCAAGAACGTCCTCAGCAGCCGGCGGAGCCTCCAGGGTCAGATCCACCACGGGGGTGCTAGAGGGAGCGACGGGTATAATGTGCTCAAGCAAAACGCCGTGAGCACGGTCCAGAGGGATTTCCAGATCCTCCGGGGTCAAATCCGGAAAGTCCATCCCGTCCAGTACGGCACCGAATGCCGCCTCGTTCTCGTCCAGCTTCTGACACCGGTAGAACGGTACCGACACCCCGTCCTCTGCTTCCATCCTCTTGAGGCAGGCCTTTACGCCGGTCACCTGGCTGTACAGAAGGTGAGGCTCTAAGGCCCGGCGGCGCCCGTCCAGGTGGGCGCGGATCTTCTCCATCTTCGCGGACCACTTCCGGTTCCGCGCGTCCCACCGGGCTGACACCCGATCGCTCTCCGCAGCCACGGCCACCTTCGCCCGGCCTATGGCGGATTCCTGCCCCTTCACCCTGGAGCGGAGTGTCTCCCGCTCCCCCTTCAGGAGCCCGTTCTCCTCCTCGAGCCCCGACGCCCGATCCCATCCAGCTGCAGCACGGTCCCTTTCGGCCTCTAGTGCAGACTGCAGACTGGCCACCTCGACCGCCCGGGCTCTTAACCCCACCGCCTCCTCTTCCAGCGCCGCAGATCGGGCCTTCTCATCTCTCAGCTCCTTCTCGAGCCCGTGGAGACGGGTAGACTGGATCTGCGAGCTGGACTCCCGGCACCCCTGGAGGAAGTTAATCGAGGCGGCCTGCTCGGCGAGCCTCTTCTCATAGGCCTCCGCCAGAAAGGCACTAAGGGCCATCGTCTGCATTAAACAAGTTGTCAACAAAGACGCGCAACAAGTCTAGCTAAAAGCAGTTAGACCAGAGCAGAAGCTTACCCGAGCTGCGGATCGCGCCACCTGACGGAAGGTGTCGGACTCCGCCATCTCCAGCGGGACGAAGTGCGGGTACCTCTGCCCGAACATCATGGCCTGCGCCAGCTCGGCGCACTCTTCCTGATCAACGATTACCTGGTTGCTTCCATCCTCGTGGGTAAAGGAGAAGCTGTAGTCCCGAGGCCCATCGTCGGAACCTCCCGAGGCGCCGCCCACTTCGGCGCTGCGACCCTCGGCCTCCTGCACAGCAGCAGGATCCTCCACGACGACGATCGTCTCGCCGACCCCATCGCCCCCTTGGGCCCGGGTCTCATCGACCCCCCTTGTCGGCACGACGGCCACAGGCACCTCGGGCTCCGGCCCGGGCAGTGTAGGCCGGATGACCTCCCGACCTCCGGAAGAGGACTCTCCCGTCCTCCTCTTCTTTCTGCCGGTCTCCCCACCAGCAGCCCGGTCTTCCCTCCTCTTCAAGGGAGTCGCCGCGGAGGAATCCCCCGCAACCCGTGGTGCCGGGTCTCGCCTGACCAGCACCTCGGGTATCGGCGGCGGCGGTGCAACAAACGAGTCCGCGTACTGCGGATTGGCAAACCTTGCTCTGCCTGCGAAGGAAGAACCGTTAGTTCGGCAAAAAAAAAAAAAAAAAAAAAAAAAAAAAAAAAAAAACCACCTCCGGTCATTGCAGCTTCGATTCTCGCAGCGGTGAAGGACTTCCACTCTCTCCGACGCACTGTCCTGAGCACGGCAAGTAGACCTGCGTAGTCCGGTAGCTTGAATCTGGAGGAGTGAGGGCCTGAAGAGCAAGACAAAAAAAAAAATCATCAGTCAGACAACCAAAGAGGAGAAGTCAGCTCGACCTGCAAATCCCTACCCGGGGAAAAATTCCAATCCCGGGTGTATCTCGCCAACGGATCGAGCCCAGCCACGGCGGTAGCCCGGACGTAGAAGTAGCTGCGAGACCAGTCCTCGACCTTCGACAGCTTGCTCGCCCTAGACCCCGAGCTGGGTGCCTCCAGAACGTTCGCCGCGGGCTTGAAAGCGGCATAGAAGGTCCCAGGAATCCCGGGGTTTGCCTTCTGCTGGGTGAACGCCTCGAACATAGGCAACGTCACCTCCATGTCGCATTCGTGCCCCAAGGTCAGCAGCACGATCATCCCCTGGACCGTGGACGGGCAGACCTGCGAGAAGGCCAAGCCCCGCGCCCGGCAATACTGGACGAACAGCTCGGGGAGAGGAAGGCGCAAGCCGCACTTCTGGAAGAACGACTCGTACAAGCAGACGAAGCCCGGCCGAGGAGTCCACGGGCGCTCCTCCGCCCTGGGTACCCTGAGCTCAACGCCGGCGGAAAAACCACACAGATTCCCCAGGAGGGTCACCGACTCCGCTGTGCTCCAGGTCGGTGACCCTCCCTGCTCGTAGGGGACCAGGGGGGACCTCACCCTGGCCACTCGAGCTCCGCCTCCACGGCCGCCCTGACGACCACCACGGTCGCCCAGATGCCCGGTTCTACCCTCAGCTTGGCCAACACCGCGACCGCCAGAGGATCTAACCACCGTCTTCGGCCGGAGATGGGTCCCCGGGAGCAACGGGGCGGCCCCCGAAGTCGAGGGGGCCAACTGTTCCCCACTGTCTGCCCCTCGTCGCGGAGAAGAGGCATGTTCGGAATCACCGGAGGAGGAACTCGGAGAATCGTTACCGCCACCACGGGACGCCGATTCTTCGCTCGACTCAACTCTGATACCGTCTAACATCGGAGCCATTGCACGGAGAGGAGGAAATCGAAAAGACAGGAAGAAAGTAGGAAGAGAAGGAGGAAATCGGAGAAAGGAGGTTACCTTAAGAGTATGCGCAGAAGGTTTTAACAGTAGGAGGAAGAAGGTTTAAATAGAGGAAGGGGGACAGTGAAGCGACGCCTGGACGCGTGTCAAAAGAAGCACGGCTGCCCAAAAAACCTAATGATGACGACTCCTCGATCTCCCACGCCAAAAAGCAGGGGGTGCCTCGATAACCACGAAGCGTCTGTCACACGCCGCGCGTGGGCATCTCGCGCGAAAAACGAGGCAACCTTTCGATCCCCCGCGTGGCGGATACGCGCCAACCTCCTACGGATTTTTCGGAAAAGGCAAACACAGTTGAGCACGGAAAAACCGTCCTAAGATGCGCCGAACTAACATTAGATCAACTTCGGCATGCTCACTTCGCCTCGCGACACCGAACTGGGGGAGGGCCTATTGTTGGAGGTGGGCCTAGCACCCCCAATTAGTTAGGCCCATCTTAGGAAATGCCGTTCTTCGGTGCGGTCACCGGACTTAATATCACCGACCTGCAAGACCACTCTTCAGCTCGATAGCCGACCTGAAAGCAACGTACCCCGGGCCCGCGCTGATGCCCCGCCAGAGCAGGAAGTGTCAGAAGAGTAGGCGCGTGGGAGTTGGTAAGGCAATACCCTACCCGCGTAGGGACGTGCCTTCGACCCGACGTCCCACCAACCCTGCAGAGCTGACAAGGGCAGGAGGGAGCAGGTGGAGCAGAGTTGGTAAAACAGTGCATTGCTCTGCAACACGCCACACCGAGCTCATCATGACCTCTCTCCTCGAAAGCCGGGACACGCCTCCTAGGCCACCTTACCCGCAAAAGAGGCCGTAGACGACACGTGGCCCGAGATCCCGGGGAGCAGGAAGCCGACCCCGACTATATATACCCCTCATATGTCATCAATGAGAGGGGGTCTGATTTTTACTCTCTCACCTACCACAAGTTACCCGACCTCTCTATCTTTGTAACGAGAAAACACTTTAGAACGCCGAACTGGACGTCCTTCGGAACCAGTTCGTAATTCAAAAGCGTTTACTTCTCTTTCATCAATAAAACGAAACACGGCCCCCGGCCTACTCATATCTCTCCCGACCTGTCTTAATTGTGGTTAAATTGCTCTATTAACGAAAATCTCACCTCCCGTCTCCTAATCATTCTTTAAACACACTTAGTGATCCCCTGGATCAACAACTGTGTATATTTGTTTACAATTCATTGCAGTTTTTTGATGAATTTAAATTGGGTTGCCTATAATTTAATTTTTCCTGAATTCTTGTGTGTGAGGGGAAATTAGTATATAATGATATAATATACACTCTTGCTTGCATAATCTTTGGTATGGTCATAGCAATCCCCATAACAGCAAGAGGCAGCTCACGTGATAGATACACAGTATGAGTATGAGATACAAAAGTCAAATACATTCATATATTTAGCTAGTTTGAATCATTCATAAGGCTGGGTTTGGTGATCTTAGTCTTTAGAAATCTAAATATAGTATAAGACTGATAGAGAATACATTTTAAAATTGTGGGGAAAATGAAATTCTTCGGTATGTGGTTGCCTTGCTTCCTTTTTCGAGTAATTATATAAGCCTTATAAAGGTATATTCTCTTGTACTAATGGATATTTGTTGTTTCTAGTTTATTTCCTCAGATAAATCTGAATTCTTGATTTGAATTGTTCTGCCATGGTTAGTTTCTGGTTTAACCGTATGTGCGTACATGTTGTGAGGATAGTAAAGTGAAGCATATGGAGCCAAAAGTCAAACAAATAAAATATAAGATTAAGTTAGTTATTCTCACGTTCTTTAACTTTTTTAAGTAGTGCATTTTTTCCTTCCAAATTTCTTTCAAGAATTCAAAAAACCAGAGAGAAAGGGGGAGATTTTTTGTTCTCCTCTCTTCAAATTTCAAAGGTTATTCAAATTTTGTCTAGACTTGTATAATTTCTAAATAAGTTTGTTTTTGCTGTTTGTAAGATATGATCAAGAGGAAATTGTCTCGTTGGTTCTGTCTTTTGACTTTATTTGTCTTGATCTCATTTCAGGTTTTGGTCACGTGAGGAGAAAAGCTGAAAAAAAACATGGCGTCTTGGACTTCATCTGAGTTCCTCTACGTAGAGATAAAACCGCCAGGTATTCATTTCCTAGAACGTTTTAAGCGTTCAGGCAAACTCTCTTTCAAGCAATATCAAGCAATGGTCTTTTTCTTGACCTTCATCGCCTATATTGCCTTCCACGCAACCCGAAAGCCCAACAGCATCTCTGTGAAAATGATAAAGATATTTAAAACCAAACAATAAGAGCCAATTGCAATACATATTGGCATGCATAGAACAGTATTTACCCACACACAACAACAACAAAAAAATCTTCTAGCATCAAAACTTGTTGGAGTAAATAATCATTAATATCCTAAAACCCTTAAAACATAGATATCTATTCCAAAACCAAAAACAAGAAGTTATGCGCAAACTTGGGTCACACAGAAGTTTCGGCTTTCGCGCTACTATGGGCGTTTTTTGGCAATTTTTTTATATATATTTAGACTAACCAAATTTTCGATTTTTGTTTTTGTTTTCTATGTAAACGTGTTTTAGAACTTGGAACAAAGTCATATGAGCTATGATCAATGATAGCATTTTTAATTAAATTTATGTAATTGAATTTAATCAGCTCGTGGATCATAATTTTTTTGGTCTTTGTGACAAGAATTTTCATGATGATTCCTATATGAATCATGCTTTCACTATACATCATAAAATCGTTCAACTCGCAGAAACCAACGTGGACATAATATTCTCGATTAATTCCTAACCTAAACCCTCTATTCACCACGTACCCTCTTCCATATGAATCTATGATCAATGTTGTATATTAAGTACATAATCAAAAAGATTCTTATACGATTAACCGGTAATTTTCAATTCACCAATGTAACCGTTAATCTTTCTCTCAAGCTCTTTTGGAACAACTCTCAAGAGCTCACGAGTCTCTCTACACTATATTCATCGATCATGTGTGAATTGTGTGGCGAGTCTGTTTCTGTTAGTTTAAGTTGATTAAGTCTTTCTGTTTATTAAAAGGCTCCGGTTTTATAGGAGTCGTAGGAGTTGTTGATGTGGAATCGTTCTTTCCTGTTTCTTAGTGGTAGAAAATCCTCCGTATGATAAGGAGGTATTGTTGCTTTGTTTTGACTATTTAAGAGTCATATGGAATAAGAACCGAAGTAAGCTTTGGCCACATAACTCTTTCTTAGCTAATTAACATCTGGTATCAGAGCTAATTCCTGAGATTGAGAGTTCTTTTGTTATTATTGCAGAAAAGATGTCGAGTGAAGCAGACATGAAGGTGGTATCAACAATTCCAAAATTCGACGGCGATTACGAATATTGGAGCATGTTGATGGAGAATCTCATTCGATCCAAGGAATGGTGGGATCTGATTGAGAGAGGCTACGTTGAGCCTGCGAGAGGAGAAATTCTTAATGGAGCGCAGAGGCAAGAGCTAGCGGAGAAGAAGCTCAAAGACCTAAAAGTGAAGAACTATTTGTTTCAGGCTATTGACAAATCCATTCTGAAAACGATAATTCAGAAGGATACCGCCAAGCAGCTCTGGGATTCCATGAAGACCAAGTACCAGGGAAACAACCGTGTGAAGCGAGCACAGCTTCAGCGTCTGAGAAGAGATTTCGAGATTCTCGAAATGAAGGAGACAGAGACGATCACAGAATACTTTGGGAGAGTATTAGTGGTGGCAACCGACATGAGAAACATCAGAGAAGATATGCCAGACAACAAGATAGTTGAGAAGATCTTGCGTACTCTCTCCGAGAAATTCACTTATGTTGTGTGCTCGATCGAAGAATCCAATGACACGGAGAGCCTCTCGGTGGATGCGTTGCAGAGTTCACTGCTGTGTCATGAGAAGAATATCTTGAAGCATTCGAAGAATTCTAGCAGCGGTGACAATGTGTTGAAGGTTACCTCGGAACTTTATGAATGGAGTGGAGTCCGAGGAAGAGGAAGAGGAGGAGCATTCCGAGGCAGAGGTAGAGGCCGAGGAAGGCAAGGTTTCAACAAAGCTCTCGTGGAGTGTTACAACTGTCACAAGTTAGGACACTTCAAATTCGAGTGTCCTGAAGCAGAGAAACAGGCAAATTATGTAGAATTTAATGAGGAGGAAGAGCTGGTGCTTATGGCACACATGGAGGTTCACGGGTCGAAACTAGAAGACTTATGGTTTCTGGACAGTGGCTGTAGCAATCATATGACCGGTAACAAGAAATGGTTTTGTGAGATTGATGACAGTTTTCGTCACTCCGTGAAGTTGGGAAACGGGGCTCGAATGGTAGTGCAAGGAAAAGGTAACATCAAGATCAGGGTAAAGGGTATGGTTCAAGTCATACAAGATGTCTACCTGGTTCCAGAATTGAGCAGTGGCAGCTAACAGGAGAAGGAAGAGTGAAACTGATACATTGTGGAACTCAAGACCAACTGGCCGATATCATGACTAAGCCACTGAAGCTGGAGACGTTCGTGAAGCTAAGGAGAATGCTTGGACTGATTGAGGTGCCGAAGTAAACTGGTTTGCTTATAGCAAACAGTTTAGGGAAGGAATTTGTTAGTTTAAGTTGATTAAGTCTTTCTGTTTATTAAAAGGCTCCGGTTTTATAGGAGTCGTAGGAGTTGTTGATGTGGAATCGTTCTTTCCTGTTTCTTAGTGGTAGAAAATCCTCCGTATGATAAGGAGGTATTGTTGCTTTGTTTTGACTATTTAAGAGTCATATGGAATAAGAACCGAAGTAAGCTTTGGCCACATAACTCTTTCTTAGCTAATTAACAGTTTCGGGCTGCCTTCCGTTACGCAAAGCTAGTATCTACCTAGATTTTTCTAGCGGTTTCTCCGTCTTGGCTTTTTCTCGGTAGATCACTGCATTTAGCCACTATTTGTGGATGCACTGATGTTTCAAAATTGTTTCTACTCCCATGTTTTTTTATTTTTGTTTTGTTGTGGGACCAATACTATATAGATGGGTTTTATGTAAAACCAGAACGTTTTCATTTTTAATGAAATATTTCCATTCCTAGCAAAAAATAATAATAATAAATGTGTGAATTGTGTCCTCAGTGTGTTGTGAATCATAGGCCCAAGAGCACGTAGTAGAGAATAGTTACCGGTAAAGATACTATCATACCAAAGATAACCCTGAAAACAAAAAACAAAAAAAGAAAATCAATAAACACATAAAATTTCACATTTAATCAAAAATCCACAAATTTTAACATTCAAACCATTAACGTAAAAATGATTTTTTTTTTAAAAAAAAAGAGAGCAAGAAACTCACAATGTACTTAGTAATTAACTCTGGATGCAAACCATACTCCCTCGCAAACACAAACGATACTATCCCTTGCGGTAGAGCCGCCTATGCATGAAACAAAAACATATCGGCCTCGTCAAGTTTACTAATATACCACTAATTATCAAAATACAAAAAAAAAAAAAAAATTATAGCCACATGGTATATATTATACGTATTACTAAATTGAAGCAACCTCTGAATCTAGATATGATGAACCAATGTTTACCTGTAGGATGGCATGGCAGCATGTAACCTAGAAACTTTCAATCCGACAAGAAGAGAAACAGCAGCCATGAAAAGGGGACCTGAGATGAACCTGATCAACATCCCCATTGTCGCTTTCTTCGCCCCACAAGCGATCATCTTTGGCTGCAGCACCATGAATAGACCTGTAAATTTAAATTTGTTGAGATTTGTATACTTCAAAATAAAATGATTTTATCTAGCTATCATGTAGGTAAAATAAGGATATTATCAATCATACCTAAACTAATCATGCCCATTCCAAGACTCGCATCTGATATTATCTTTATTGAAAATGCCACTATACAGTCGCTTTGGCCACCTAGCCACGCAATTTCGTAAACAATTGCAATTTCTTAGTCTGGGCCCAAAAAACCTAGAATCACTCCAGAATTTAACAAAAAAAAAAAAAAATGCCAGTATACTTGGCATCGCTATATTCCATCTGCTCATTATTTATTAAAAACAAAAAATACAATAATAGTTAACAAATGATTATAGACGGATTTAAGTAATGGGATGTTAATTTACTTACTTACTTGAAGGATATAAGTGACAAGACAAGACCTAAGATGCTAGAATAAGTGTTAGGGTTTCGGGAAAGCTTGCGTCCCACGACAGTTAGTATGAGCTGCACCATCACAGTGGCACTTGGCATTTCTTGCTTGCCAATAGCAGCCACCGAAGCTGTGTCTTTTCCGGCCGCTCCTTCCTCCATGGAAGCAGCAGCACCGGGGGCCGTAGATGGTGGCGCAGCTTTAAGTGCGTCTCTGAAGCTGATCTCCTTTTCTGGTACTGCTACATAATCATATATACACGACAGCTAATACCGACACAAAAGCTAAGTATTTTATCTGAAAAAGCTGCATTTTAGGTAGTCTCTCATTGTTTTCCTATTCATCGAATTTTGTTTTTAAAAAGACAAAACCAATAAAAACTAGTTTGAGAGTAAATTAAAAATTAATACACGAAAGAAATGAAAATGACCAAACGGCGTCGTGTCAGTGCTACGAAAACGAGAAAACGTACCATTGATATATAGTATCCTTGGCTACATGTCTCTGCCCAGACTCCCACATCGTCTTCGGCGACGAAGTATGCCGGAATATTCTCCAGGCGATGGGAGATTTCATCCAAACCGGCGTACCGGTCCCGATAACGTCGAGCTCGTTGAAGTTTCAGTCACGCGGCGTCGGCTGCAATGAGTAAGCATCGGAGGAAGCATAACCCGAGAGCCTCCTCGGGCTTACGTACCACATCCGGGTCGGGTTAATCCGAACCCACCTAAGTGTCCGCTACAAAACACGATCTCGTTATTACTGTTATAAAACTGAAGCGTACCGCTTGAAGACAAAGATAAAATAAAGCTAAGAGCTTTGAAGTATGAAACAAATGACTGAAAACTCCATCGTTCATCAGATCCAAGGAGTTCAAAACGGTTGTGTAGTGAAATTGCATTAGCTGTCTCGTACGGATCTCTTTTAGCTGCAGGTGAGTTTCTGATTTCCTGAGACAGAGTAGCCGTTGTAGGTGCAGAATGTGTTTCTGTATTGGGCTTTCTTTTATTGTGCAAGCCCAACACATTTTCTTTCTTTCTGTCGATGGGCTTGTCTTCATCTTTGTCTAGGCCCATATGTTTCTTACTTTCTTCCTTTACTCTCCAGACTTGTCTTTTTGTTGTTGTGCTGACATTCCCCCTCAAACTTTGTGTGGGTGGTTCAGCCACACCAAGTTTGAAACGAAGATCACATAAGCTTTGAACAGGCAATGATTTGATAAAAATGTCAGCCAATTGATAAGCTGAGGAGACATGATGAACCACTAGTGTGCCAAGAGCCACTCTTTCTCGAACATAGTGAAAATCTACTTCAAAATGCTTGGAACGTTTATGTTGAGCTGGATTGGCAGTGAGATACACTGACATAAGTTGTCAAAGTAAAGTTCAGGAGGGGAGGTCTGAGAAATGCCAATATCTCGAAGGAGTTTCCCAATCCAGGTGATCTCTGCTACGGTTTCAAAGAGAGTCCTATATTCTGCCTCCGTAGAGCTGCGTGAGACAGTTGCTTGTTTCTTTGCTGACCAAGAGATAATGTTTGATCCCAAGAAGGTGCAGTAACCACCTGTGGAGCGTCTGGTCTCATGACATCCTGCCCAATCGCTGTCACTATAAGCTATTAGAGTAAAATCTGTATCACAAGAGAAAGAGAGATCATAGTTTGATGTTCCTCTGAGATATCTGAGGATTCTCTTAAGCAAGTTGAAGTCAGCGACATAAGGAGAATGCATTTTCTGACATATAAAGTTGACGGCATACTGAATATCAGGTATGGTGAGTGTAAGATACTGCAATTTACCAGCTAAGCTTCTGAAATATGTTGGTTCAGAGAATGATTCATCTTGATGGGGAGCTATGTTGGGCTGAGCAGGCAGAGGAGTAGGTGCAGGTGAGCAGTCTTTCATACCAGCAATTTGAAGGAGATCTTCAGTGTACTTTTCTTGATTGAGAAAGAGTCCATTTGAGTGGAAATGTGCCTGAATACCCAAGAAATAATGCAGACGTCCCATATCTTTCATCTTGAATATCATGTTGAGAGAATCAAGAAGTGTGGAGATCATAGAGTTGTTGTTTCTAGTAAGAACTATGCCAACAACATAGAGGAGAAGGAGTATGACATTGCCAGCTCTTTCATAAACAAACAGAGATGGATCTGAATGACTGCATAGAAATCCAAATTCCAAGAGATAATCACTGAATTTGTTGAACCATTCTCTAGAGGCTTGTTTAAGACCATAGATAACCTTGTGAAGTTTGCAGACATATCCAGGATACTCAGGATCGATGAAACCAGGAGGTTGATGCATGTACACAGTTTCTTTCAAGTCACCATGAAGAAAAGCATTTTGCACATCAAGTTGTTTGATGTCCCATTGAAAAACAGTTGCAGCATGAAGAACTCCTCTAACTATTGCAGTTTTAACTACAAGACTATATGTCTCTAAATAGTCTATGCCCTCTTCTTGGTCAAACCCTTTTGCAACCAGGCGAGCTTTAAGCTTATCAAGAGTACCATCATCATTAAGTTTGGTACGAAAAACCCATTTACAACCTAGGAGATTCATGTCAGGTTGATAGGGAACCAGAGTAAAAGTTTTTGTTTCTTTAAAGGAGCCCATCTCGGCATTCATTGCTCCATTCCAACCTGGATGTTTCAAAGCTGAAGTAACAGTCTTAGGTTTAGGAGGATTTGAGGTGATGCTCAGTAATATATACCTTGGATTTGGCTTAGAGATCCCGGGTTTTGATCTTGTGGTCATAGAGTGATCATTATGTTGTGCTGCAGGTTCCTCTAAAACTGAAGGTTGGTGCTCATCGTGATAATTATGTTGGCCAAGTGTGTTGTTGCTGCTTGGAGAAAGAGAAGAGCTGTTGCCTATAGGATCAGAGTCAAGGTCTGTCGTACACCCAGAACTCTCTCTTTCACTAGCAAGTATGACATTGGTTGGCTCAAGAGGTGGAAAGTCATCATCAGTGAACAATGGTGCTATCAGTTGTGGCAAAGCAGAAGGCGGGATAGATACTGCAGCAGGAGTGACCTGCATAAACTGAGTTTGTGTGGGAGCATTGCAGGTTGTGGAAGCAGCAGGAGAGTGATTAGGTGGAACAACAACTGGTGTGGAATGAAGAAAACTATTTTGCCAGGCACCAAACAGATGTGATGGTTGAGCTGGATGAAGAGAAGAATAATCTGTAGCAAAGGGAAACACCAATTCATCAAACAGAACATGACGACTGATGTAAACCCTACCAGTAGGAGGATAGAGGCATCTGTATCCCTTATATTTCTCATTTTAGCCTAAGAAGACACACTTTAGGGAACGTGGATAAAGCTTTGTCGAGGCATATGGTTTAAGAGAGGGATAGCATGCACATCAAAACACGCGTAGAGCAGAATAGTCTGGTTTCTTGTTGAAAAGAACTTCATAAGGGCTTTGATGATTGGAGAGAGTGGAGGAGGGCAACAAATTACTGAGGAAGCTGGCCGTGAAGAAGGCTTCTACCCAAAAACGTTGAGGCATTTTGCTCTCAAACATCATTGCAAGCCCAAGTTCAGTAATATGCCTATGTTTTCTCTCATCAATACCATTTTGCTGTAGAGTATGTGGACAAGAGATCAGTTGCTTGATGCCACAGTATGCTAGATGAGCAACAAACTTAGAGTTGATGAATTCACCTCCACCATCACACTGAAACATTTTGATTTTCAGATTGAATTGGTTCTCAACAAGTGATTGAAACAGTAAGAAGGTGGAGAAGAAATCGGATTTGCATTTTAATGGATAAAACCAACAGAATCTGGAGAAGTTATCAATGAAGACTACATAATACTTACACCCTTGGAAGGAAGAAACTGGAGAGGGACCCCATAAGTCACCATGGATCCTCTCAAGAGGGCTTACAGCCTTAAAAATAGAAGGAGAAAAAGGTAGCCTTGAACTCTTTGCATGCTGACATGAATCACAGAGCTTGTTGATAACTTTATTGATAGAGATGGCTTTATTTGCAGATAGATGCTGGAGAATCTCTAAACTTGGATGCCCGAGCCTTCTGTGCCAGACTAAATCACTAGTACTGAGCTGTCTGGTGGAGTAAAATGCGGTGAAAGCTGGATTCTCCAAAACATAAAGGTCGTCATGCCTGCTTCCTTATGTCAGGATCCGCTTTGTGAACTTGTCCTTTACATATACACCATTAACATCAAATTTGAAGGAGCATGGGTAATCAGCTGTAATCTTTGAAATAGAAAGAAGAGATCTAACAATGTCAGGACACACTAGAACATCATTCAAAGATAATGTATCTGACATAGTGTGGAGGGGAACCGATCCTATGTGAGTGATTGGTAAAAAATCACCATTTCCGTCTAGAACAGAATCATTGCCATGATAGTTTTGAGCAGATTGAAGATTCATAGTGGAGTTTGTGACATGAGCAGAGGCACCAGTGTCTGGGAACCATTCAGTGCCATTGTGTTCATCAGATATTCTCATAGCATCCAAGGCAGTGGGAATCTCTTCACTCTGATAAGAAATGTCAAAACGTTTGTAGCATTTGAGAGCATGATGACCATATTTTCCACAAATCTGACAGGTGGGTCGATTTTCAGAATCAGAAGGTTGAGAAGCAGTGTTAGTGGAGGAGATTTGCTGATAAAACCCATGTCCTCCGGTGGAGTAAGAACCTCTACCACGAGTGCTTCCAAACCTGTTGTTTGAGTAACCACGACCACGAAACCCCTGAAAACCAGGACTATCAGAGTAGCCAGAATCACTGTTTATATTCGTAGCACTGAAAGCTAGATGTGGAGAGACGGAAGATTCACCAAGGTAGCCTTGAAGACGGTCATCGTAACCAGTAAGCTTTGGGATAACATCTTCAAGTGTTGGGCTTGGAACATAATCCATGGAGTTTTAAATAGTTGTCTTTAAGGGTTCATATTCTCTTCCAAGACCATTCAAAGCAGAGAATATCTTCATCTGTTCAGTAACATGACTACCAACAGAGGCTAAATGATCACAGAGACTTTGAAGTTCTCCTAAGTATTCAGACATTGGCTTTTCCTTTTAACTAACGTTTTGCAGACGGCGTTGCAGCTCAAAAAGTCTAGAAGAGGAGATCCTATTGAATTGTTTTGCAATGGAAACCCACATCTCATGAGAAGTGGTGCAGCGAACCACAACACTCAGAATGTTCTGAGCAAAGGAGCCCATAAGCCAGGATCTGACAACACCATCAATCTTGTGCCAGGTAAGAAAAGATGGATTTGGTGCTTGCTGAATAGTGTCGTTAATACCAGGAACATGGATTGTAGCAGGCGGAAGTTGAACGGTACCATTGATGAACCCTAACAGCCCTTGGCCAATGAGAAAAGATTCAAACTGAGTTTTCCATAAATGGTAAGTCTTTTCAATGAGAGTGACCATGACACAGTTTGTAATGTTGAGAGGAGGAACAGAGTAGAGGTCCATGGATGTTAGATCCATAGCTCTGATACCATGAAGACAAAGATAAAATAAAGCTAAGAGCTTTGAAGTATGAAACAAATGACTGAAAACTTCATTGTATTTTGCTTAATGTTTGCGATTACATTCACTGTCTTTATATAGGCAAGAAGCATGAGAAAACCCTAAAGCAGCCAAAAGAAGATTACATACAGTTGTCCATCATTCATCAGATCTAAGGAGTTCAAAACGGTTGTGTAGTGAAATTGCATTAGCTGTCTCGTACGAATCTCTTTTGGCTGCAGGTGAGTTTCTGATTTCCTGAGACAGAGTGGCCGTTGCAGGTGCAGAATGTGTTTCTGTATTGGGCTTTCTTTTATTGTGAAAGCCCAACACACTTTCTTTCTTTCTATCGATGTGCTTGTCTTCATCTTTGTCGAGGCCCATATGTTTCTTACTTTCTTCCTTTACTCTCCAGACTTGTCTTTTTGTTGTTGTGCTGTCACCGCTTCCTCCGCCGTAAAAGAAATGGTTAGGAGTGTTGACGGAGAAAATCTCGGCGTTGGAAATTAAGATTAGATGCTCGAGGAGTTAAGCACAAGGAGGAGGAGAGAACGGAATCAGGTACGGATGATATGGACCGCCGGATCCTGAGCTTGATCCGACCATTTATATCAGTTTCAGTTTCTATACGGAGCGGATCCATGCCGTATAAAGAGATGACGTCATCATCGACTTGGATCTTGGCGATTTCGCTTGACGGGGAAACTCGGTTCGGATAAGCAACCTCGCTGCTCGGAGTTCGAAGAGGAAGAGTAGTAGAGTATACCTACACACATTTTTAATATCATACGTTATAAAATAAATAAATTAATTAGCACCCGTGCGGCTGTATTTAGCATCTGGAGATTGACGGCTCATGCGGCTGTATTTAGCATCTGGAGGCAACGCAACAATGTCCTACACAATCTGCAATCCATCCCAGCAGCTTCTATTTTTAAAGAAACTAGGTAGGTAGCCCGCGCCTTGCGCGGGCATATAAGTTTCATAAACTAATTACATCATTAAATTATTAACTTTGTTACAGATAAAAAACCAAACACAAATATAACAACAATGTTAGATTTATGATCAATAAAAAAAAAAGGAATAACAATAAATATTATTCATAAAAAAATATGAAATAAAGCAATCGCAATCATAGAGCTCGAGAACATATTGAATAATGTTTCATTCACTCATACATTGTATGCAAATCAATTCTTTTTTATCTCTCCATCGCTAGAACTTTCTCTCCATTTTGTCGTAAGTGTCTCTCGCTCTAATCGGTTATTCCTCGTCTTTTTCTTCTTCTTTTTATCGTCTTTGATTTTTGTTTTTCTTCTTCTTTTTATCATCTTTGATTATTTTTGTTTTTCTTCTTCTTCTTCTTTGACTTCTACTATTTTTTCTTTATCATCTTTGTCTTCTCCAACAATTCTTCTTCTTCTTACTCTTTCGGTTTGTTTTCGTCTATCTCTTCCGGTTTTCCTTCTTCATCGTCTTCGTTCTCTGACTTATTATTCTTTTGGTTTTTCTTCGTCCCATCTTCATCTTCTTCTTCCATATTCTTCATATTTAGGTTTATCTTCTCCCTCATATTTTCTTTTTCTCTTTTTCATCGTCTTTGGCTTCTTCTTCTTCTTCATCACCTTCGTCTTCTTCTACTCCTTCTTCCCCTTCTTCTTCTCCAAATCCTTAACTTTCTCCTCCTTCTTCTTCTTCAACGTATTGGTCTCATCCACCTTCTTATTCTACTTATGGTTTTTATTTTTCTTTGTCTTTGTCATCTTCCTCGTCTTTTCCGACTTTTTCTTCATCATCTTAGTCTTAATTTTCGTCTTCTTCCTCTTTTTTTCATCATCTTTGGCTTCTATGAATTCATATTTTTTTCACTCTCTCACTCTTCCAGTTTTTCTTCGTCATTTTCTTCTCCCTCTTCTACATCATTTTCCTTCATCGTCGTCTTCTTTCTCTACTGTTTTTCTTCTTCATCGTCTTCAACTTCTTCTTCTTCTTCCTTATTGTTTCTTCTTCCTCTTTTTTCTTAAGGTTTGTCTTCATTATCTTCTTCCGGTTTTTCTTCGTCCTCTTCTTGTTCTGGAATTTTCTTTGTCCGACTTTTCTTCGCCCTCTTCTTCATCATCTTCATATTCTTCCGTGTTTCTTCGTCTCATCTCCGTCTTCTTCCTCGCCATATTCAACTTTGAATCAAAATCTTTCATTTTCGGTTTCCATTACTCTCTCTCTCTATCTCTCTAGATTCCTAACTTAGATCTCCCTTGGTTCTTCCTCGATAATCTCAAGCATGTTCTTCTTCCTGTTCTTCTCCACCATGAAAGATAAATTCCACAATAGATGGGTTTAGTCTTGTCTCCTTCTGCTTCTCCTTCTCTCTTTTGCTCTCTTAATTTACCTTCAAACATCTTCCCCATCTCTTCCTTCTTCTTCTTCATAACAATCACACATTTTTTCGACGCCAAAACATCTTCATTATTTCAACCATTGTTTCCTTGTACCTTCTATAATTTTCCTCAAGCATTTCAAACCGGGTTTGAAACCGGTTCAGTATTGTCTAATTCAATATCTCTAAAATTTCTTTGTTCATACATAGATATGGTTCGTGGATATTGCCATTTTCTCCTCGAGCAATGCTTGTTTCTCTAAACACTCTGTAATTTCAAGTACTCTCCTTTTTAACACAATATTTAAGGGTTAATATTAAAAACCCAAACAAATAAAATAGATCTGTTTCGAAGTCGTGATCGAAGATGTGCTAAAACGCATAATAGCGATTCTATCAATTATTGCTGATTAAGAGGCTTACATTAGAATTAAAAAAATAGAATATATATAAAAAAGAAATAAAACTACCATTACCAAAAAAACTACACTTACATGTTCTTGAAGATTCTCTCTCTCTCTCTCTCATGTGCTTCTAATATTTTCAAAAATAGAAATATATACCAAAAAAAAAAAAATTAAGACCACCATTACAAAAAAACTACACTTACATGTTCTTAAAGGCATTTTTCTTTTTCGTTTTTTTCATGTGCTTTATATTTCGCTTTTTTCTTTTTCCTCGTATTTTTCTTATTTTTTTCATCTTCTTGGGCTTCTTCTTTTTCATAATCTTGGTCTTCTTCGACTTCTTCTTCTCTTTCTTCCTGTTTTTATTCGTCTTCTTCTTCCTCTTCTTCTTCCTTCTCTGGTTTATTATTCTTCAGGTTTTTCTTAGTCAACTTCTCATACGTTGTCATCTTCATCTTTCCGGTCTCCTTCCTCATCTTTAACTTAAGTGTCCTCACATTTTCTGAATTCTTCTTCATCAGCTTCGTCTTCTTTTTTTCATCTTCCTCGTCTTTTCCTTCTTCATCTTCATCGTCTTCGACTTCCTCTTACTTTATCGTATTTGTCTTCTCCAACTTATGCTTCTTCATTTTCATTCGGTTTTTCTTCGTCCTCTTTCTTCTGATTTTTCTTCTTTCTATTATTCTTACTTATCTCGTCTTCGTCATCTTCCTATTCTGCTTCGTCTTCATCTACTTCGTCTTCTTTATCTTCCGATTTACCTTCTTTCTCGTATTTTCGTTCTTCTTTTCATCATCTTCGATTTCTTTTCAACATGTATTCCCCGACTTCTTATTTTCTTTCTTTCCAATTTTTACTCATCCTCTTCTTGCTCTTCTCCTTCATATTCTTTGTCTTATTTGAATTCTTATTCTTTTGATTTTTCTTAGTCGCTATCATCATCTTCACCTTCTTCTACTTCGTCTACATCATCTTTCGGTTTTATTATTCTTATACTTCGTTTTCTTCATCTTCCGGTTTTTTCTCTTTCTTCGTCTTTCCGACTTCTTATTCCTATTCTTCTGGTTTTCTTATTTGTAGATAATCAATTTCATTAAATGTAGTATAGTAATTCTTGTGAAATTAGGAAAGAGAGCATAAGATTTTTGGGGCTAACATTTTTTTTGTAACTATCCAATTTTTAATTGTAAGGTTTTTAATGTTATTTAAATAATATAATTTATCGTCGTTCCTATTCTAGTCTTTACACTTTTCTAAAATTGCATAATTTCTTGAAAAAATTATTAGTTGACTAATTACTTTTGAAGCAGATCCACCGATTACCTATGTGTAATTGGTCAGAGGTGATTGTCTTTTTCAATCACTGTTTTGATTATCAAAAATACTCAAAAATTGCATTTGTGTATCGTTTTATGAGACTTTGTTTCATTTCAGTGACTCTTAACATTATTGAGTATAATTTTTGTATATGTAAAAATTAGAGTTAGCATCAACATAAATAAATTGCAGTAGTGGCTATATATGTACATGTTATATCTTCAATTTATCACATAGAAAATGATTCTAATATGGTTACTAATATGTTATGGTTGCGGGTGTTTCTGGTGAAGATATGCCGGTAAGATTTTGACGTATACAGATACCAATGCTACAACCTTTTTGTATGTATTTTTTTTTTTTGGGTTCTTAGCTTAGACTTCATCATCTTGGTTACACAGAACTGGTGAAAAAAGTAGCATGTAAACTCTTTAGAGATCTTGAATAACGCCAAATGATCAAGTAATTCCTCTATTTATCACATCGGCTTGTGTATACAAATGAAGAGCATAATCTATATGCATGTAGGTTCTATATAAAACCTTCACATATTACAATCAAGTATAAACTGATGATAGTAGGACATTGGGACATGGCTTTTGTGAGGAAAGTAGTGTCAGATAGAATCATGTTGATCTCTAATTGTTATATTGTTGTATGAAGTAGTTGTGGCTGAAATTCTCTTATCTCGGTTTATCTAATGTTGAATTCTCTAATTTGTCTAACCTTTGAGTCTCATTCCTCAGCCAAAAGTGTCGTCCTCTGCTTCATCTTCTTCTATCTCCAACCTTTTGACTCCTAGTCAAGCTAAACCCAAAAAGAAATGTGTTAATAATGAACTCGGTGAGAACATGATTCATTTTTGTTTTGGTCGTCAACAAGAGAAATATCAATACCCTTTAGAATTCTACATCTTTTTGTTTGATTTTGAAGATAGGAATAAGGGAAAACACAAGAATCATGGGTTTGAAGAACAATTTGGATCATCAATATCTATCTTAAGGTCATCGTATTCAGGTCATGCAATGAAGGATTTGACATCATCCTCCTCTGGTCTGAGGTTACCACTGCCAAAGATGAGATTTTTCGACTCGGTATGCTTCCAAAGAATATATTTTATAAAACGTACCCAAGCATCTTGTGATGGTGATAAGAAAAGCTAACTTTTGTTACAACAAGAGAACAACGGAGAGAAAGATGAGAAACGATGCCACATGATCCAAAAATAATAAAATCAATAAAAGCAGATACAAACACAAAAATACAAAGCCACAAACGTGTGAGCCAAGAAACTTATACCTCGCTAGATCATGAAAGATGGAAACACCGAATTTGAAAATTAAAAAAAAAACAAACAAACGGAGAGTAATGATCAACACACAAACCCTAATATCGTAGAAACCAAGAACTAATCGAGCTCGCTACACCCAAAATCATGCGCTATACCCAAAATCGTGAAGAAAATAGATATATTTATAATCGCCAATTCAAGCTAGGGTTTTGCCCTTTTATTTTTTAGAGATAACCTCAAATAATAGATATGATAACCGACCAAACTTATCTAAGATTAATTTTATAAAAATAATCTCAAATAAAAGTTCGAAACCAGTTTACCTTCACCACCTCCTTTGAACAAGAATCCCTTTCAAATAAAGTGAGATTCGAATAAAAATACAAAAAATTGTTCATGTATCAACAGTATTATCAATCATACAAACCTTGAGAGTAAGAATATGCCGAGTGGGCTAACATTTGTGTTGGAACTAAACTCCTTGTTAGCTTGGTTTCTTTTTTTCTCCGCAGCGGTGGGTGTGGTCTTGGATAAAACACAGACCGTCGTGTATTGTACTTCCTTCACCAAAGCTTATTTTGAACTGTTATAAATTTAGGATTCATGAGATCAAGAAATAATCCACAATCAGATGACCAATGTTTTTGGCCGTGTTCTTTAAAGTTACATGTACCTTCCCAAAAGTTCAATCAACTTAGCAACAAAATTCTCACAAAAACCAGGGTTTTCACGTTCCACTGCAAGGAGGGATCTCGACATTGTATGTCCTATAGACCCTTTTGAATCTTCACCAAGAGCCTACACCACAAACCAGAATACATGATCTTTTTGTATTCATTTTTTCAACATTTAAATCGCTCATAATTTTTTTTTGTTATATCAAAGTAAAATCGATGCATACCTCTTTTAGGGACGGTATAAGCAATATTGACAGTATGCAGGCAATGAATCCCATATGGAGTCAATTGCTTCATCAGTCATCACATGCTTGTTGTGATCTTGGAAGCGCTTTTTCTTCGCCAGAATTCTTGCATAGGTTATAGCATCTTCTTCATCAGTCATCACAACAAACAACACTCAAAAACTAAGTTAAGAGGCAAGAACAAATATTTTTTTTTATAAAAAAACGGCAAACATAGCAGGGGTTTTCGAGTAAACACCTACACACAATAAGACGACAAAAACAACAATCAGTGACATCAAGATGAAAATAACCATACATGTACAGTTCGAAGAACATCGACCCAAAACTAAAATTAAAAAAAAACATACAAAGCCAAAAAGAAAGAACGACTAAACCTAACAAAAAACGTATACGAAACACGGAAAGAAGAATAAGAGGACGTGATATTTATAGCCACACGCTAGGATAAGTACAAATATTAGATACTTTTAGAGATTTTGTTTAATTAAGATAAGTACAAATATTAGATACGAAAATAAGATAAGTACAAATATTAGATACGAAAATCAGAAAAATATACACTTTTATATTTTTAATATATACGATAAAAATTAGATACGAAGATTGGCAAAAATATACACTTTTACATTTTTAATATATACGGCACCGACTAATTACAAATACAATCAAACGTAGGTTAGGGTTTTCTAATTATTGGGTCAGCATTCTCGATTTTTGTAAATACATAATGTCAATTATTTGTTAATGTTTCACACTCAAAATATAACCCATCACGAAAATATGAATAACCAAATACAACAAATTCAAAAAAAAAACATTAGATGAATTTTCAAAAAATTTAAACCAAAAAATCGATATTTTGTTTTCTCAAATGACAATTTTGAAGACCAAAAGTTTAAAACGGTTTGAAGCATAAACGCATGAACAGAGAAACTCCTCTCCTGATGGTGTTTAGACTCCAACAGTAATCATCTGTGGGCTCATGTACAAGGCGGTAATGGCCACGTTTTCCGACCATAATAGCCAGATACGGCCGAGTCGGTGGTACTCGTAATTGGTGACGTATTGCCATCCCAGAAAAACTGATGCAATAATATCAGCACTGTTGCTTTCGACAACTCGTGTTTCTAAAAGACAGCCGAAATAAAGTTTTGCTGTGCGTAGCCATGATCAAACTTGATTTTGTTTGCGCATTTTATTGAAACTCTGAATATTCCACGCAAAAAAAGACGTCATGATCATTAGTTCCTCCGTGAGGAGGACTTTTTGTTGATATTGGATTGATGGGAAACGTGCTGCTCTTTCTGAGAGGTAACAAGCTTTTTAGGGGGTTTGCTCTTGTTTCGTTGTCCATTTCCAGTTTTTGGTTTGTGTTGGATCTTTGGAAGTTCATCCTCCGATGCTCTGTTTCTTTACTTTCAGAAAAGAACAATTTATCTGTCCTAGTCTTTCCCAAATTTTGTAAATATTTTTTCTTTGTTAATCAATAATATTACATTTCAAAAAAAGAAAAGAAATAGACGTTTTATTTGTCTGAATAAAAATAGACTGTTGGGTGCAATAAAAAAAAGAAGAAATCGACTGTTTTGAAATAGCATTAGTATAGTACATCCCTTTCAGTAGAACATTGTGTTTTCGATTTTTGAGGTTTATCGATGGGGTTACAACTACCGGTTTTTGTGTAAGATCTTATTCGATGTTGTTATATTATTCCTAATTAAGACTTCGTGATATAAGTATACTATTTTGAAGTGTGTTATTGTATAAAAAACATAGATTTGCTATGTTATTAATACAAAAAAACATATTTTTACATTATTGGCAAACTATTCACGTCTACAAAAAACAAAATCTCTTGGGTAAACATATGTTCTGTAAATAAAATAGAAATCAAATAGTATACACGTGTTATGCTATTGTTGGATTTGCTATGTCGTTAATTTAAAAAAATAGATTTGCTATATTATTGATAAAAAATAAACTTATTACGTTATTGGTGACGTTATTCACGGTTACAAAAAAATTCGGGTTTGTTTTAAAAAATTCAAATTATGTTAGACATAAAAAAATACAACCTTGAACAATAACATAGCAAATCTATGTTTTTATACTATAGCACACTACAAAATAGTATACTATATCACAAAGTCTTAGGTTGTATTAGTATTTTTTTTTTTGTACTAATACAACCTTGAACCAATTAATAATATGCAAGTAACACAAAAAAATATCTTTGAGATAAACATATGTGTTATAAATAGAATCAGAATAAATAGTAAAATCGTCCAACATAAACAACTTTTGTTAGTTTCTTTATCATTCAAATTTAGGTGCTGTATTCTTACACATATTAACAAATTTGGTTCTTCACGTAATTCACCCTATAAATAATACAACTAATCAAGAAAAAAAAAATACTATCATAATAACGAAATTCATTTGATTTTGATTGTGATTTCGCATAATTTTACCAACCACCCGTTTTCATTAAATTTGTTCTACCATTCTACGGTTTACTAGTAAGTCAAATTGTGAATAAATAATTAAAGGTATAGAAATTTTAAAAACGCACCAAATGATGCTTTGAAGAACAACGAGTTGGACCATGAGATTTTGAGTGTAATCTCCGTACATGGCTTGAAGCAAAGGGATGCCCATAACGAGAGTGTTAGGGAGAGTGATGAGCCAATCAAGACCACCGGACTTGAAGAGAACGGCCCATAGAGAGAGCAAAACGAAGACCATGAGTTTGGACAAAGTGTCATCTTCTTTCCTTTGCTTCTTCTTATTTTTCCTTTCCTTTCTGGTTAGTCAAGGTGTGTAGGTTAAGTCATGTGCAAATGTGTGTGTATTGGGTTATATAGGGACTTGTTGATGAGTTTACCCCTCGGTTATTTCGTTATTTGCGTATACTTAAGGTAATGACATATCATAGTTTTCACTTTTCAGAATTGACGGCTAAAATCCCCCCCCCTCATTCATAGAACCCAAACTATTCTCCTCCTCCCCCCCCAAATTATTTACCTTTTTATTAACTTTCCCAAACTTATAATTTTCAACTCTAAACCACATAATCTATTTTATTTTGTTTAATTGCACCTCTCTAATCAAAATTATAAAATCGAGTTTAAGTAAACAAAAGCGCGTTTAATAAACATTGATTGCCCATAAACGCGCTTTCGTTTACTTAAACTCGATTTTATGATTTTGATTAGAGAGGTGGAATTAAGTAGAATAAAATAGATTAGTTGCTTTAGAGTTGAAAATTATAAGTTTGAGTGAATTAATAAAAAGGTAAATAGTTTGGGAGGAAATAGTTAGGGTTCAATGAGTGAGAGGATTTTAGACAGTTAATCCAAGTTTTCATGTTATTCAAAAAATTTAAAAATATTTTAGAATTTCATTAAATAGTTTGGGTGATTTGAATCAATATACATAAATGATCAGTTTTTTGGGTAAATGGTAAGTGATACTATGTATTTATATTTGCAAAATTATTGAGCTCATTGAAGGTGGTTTTACCCCTACTTGGTTAAGGCAAACATAGATTAGAAAAGCATCAAATGCTCTGCTAGCATTTAATGAAGTGGATGTTGAAGGATATTTGTCGATTTTGTTTTACATAGATTTTGTTAATTTAACCTCTCAGAAGGATATTTGTCGATTTTGTTTTACTATAATCAGTGACAGGTTAGCATTATATCGATAATGTAGACATGTACTGTTACAACTCGTTTTTGACGAAGTGGCGTTGACCACTTTTTCGGTGGATTTTCCGGCGGAGACGTCTGTCGAAATGACCGGATTTTGGGCACGATGAAATCGCTGCCGTGAGCACTATAACATAGTGTATTCACTTGTCAAAATCTGAGTTAATTTGAATGAGAAATGGAGATCTAAAGTGGATGACTTGAAAAGCTTGAAATGCTTCAAAATTTGGATAAGTGTAAAAACTAGCAAATATCCCACATTGGAAACTTGAGGTGAAATCCTCTTGTATATATACTGGAGAAGTCCCAACAAGGTTCAAAACCTTATGACCACTTTGTGGGGAGAAGAGCAAACTCACACTAAACCATATGCACGCGTGCGCGGCGAGTCAAATCGAGTCGAGCTCGGTCCCGGGTTTGAGTGTTGGTTCGGGTAGATGGGTCTTGACCCAATAACCCATTTTTTGCATCAAATTATTATTTATGTAATTGATCACTACATAAATTATATACTTGGTCAAAAAGTAATAATGAATAATTATCATAATTATTTGAGAATTGATGTGGTCAATTCTATAACATCTTCTTCTCCTTTATTGCCACAAATTAATTTGATAATTAATTGTGGATTACTCCTAGAAAATGGAGACCACAAAAGTCTTGTGACTCCTTTCTCATTTTATATATATATGAACAATCTCTCATATGAAGGAAAATAAATCATCACTTTCTTTTCTTCTCTTGTCTTATGGTTTTTCTCCATGAGAGTATAACACAGAAAAATGGTTCGAAAGCTTATGATTTTGGGTGATGCGAATCATAAGAAAAAATGCAGTTGTATCCTGGGATTCGGAACGGTATGCAATCGTCACACTACGGGAGTTTTCAGAATTAAGAAAAGAATGTCTCACCTCTGCAAATCCGTTCTTCCCCAAATTCTTGTATCGGTATCATTTTAATATTATGATCATCGATTTATTTATGTATTTTACTTTACAAATTTATCAGTTTGCCCTATTGTAGAATATGCGTTCCTACAATCTTAATTCTGAAAAAAATTCGTTTATGTATTACATAACGAAAACTGATTTTTTGTGAAGTGTTTTTGTTATAAAAACAGGAATATGGATCTTCAATCTGTCTACGATCAATTTTTTTTGATCCGTTTCAGGTTATTTTGGTTCTGAAATTTGATGTTTATTCAACAGAAATTCAAAAAGTATCTCCCAATTTATTTATAATTTTTCCAACTTTGTTAATAACTGGAAAATTATTTTTAAAGATCTTAGACAATTTATTCTAATTATATAAATTGTTTAAATGTGTGATTGCACTTGATCTGATTATATTCTGAATTTTTTAGAATTTATTAATTCTAAATTTTTTTTTAATTTAATCATTGCAATTCATTGTTGGGTTAGTGTACTAATTCGGTCTTGTTTCTTTTGAACATAATCGATGTCAAGTACGACTATCACCGAGTTGATATCGTGAATCAAACATGTATATGTAACTATACATTAATGTTTCCGATTCGTCTTAAGAGGCTACACCATGTGTATGCATAAGAGGAGATACTAAAACTACCCACACGTGTGCGCCACCGCCGCCGGGTTGGTCTCGGGTAAATGTGGGCTCAGGCCCAACACCACTAAAGGCTATTCAAGTCTGAAAAACGATTTCCGCGAAGGCCATTGGCGAGTTTCGCGAAACGTTTTTTCAAAACAGATCTAAACGATCTCAAACGATTTATGCGAAGGCCATTGGCGAGTTTCGCGAAACATTTTTTCAAAACAGATCTAAACGATCTCAAACGATTTCCGCGAAGGCCATTGGCGAGTTTCGCGAAACGTTTTTTCAAAACAGATATAAACGATCTCAAACGATTTACGCGAAGGCCATTGGCGAGTTTCGCGAAACATTTTTTCAAAACAGATCTAAACGATCTCAAACGATTTACGCGAAGGCCATTGGCGAGTTTCGCGAAACGTTTTTTCAAAACAGATCTAAACGATCTCAAACGATTTACACGAAGGCCATTGGCGAGTTTCGCGAAACGTTTTCAAACAGATCAAAACGATCTCAAACGATTTACGCGAAGGCCATTGGCGAGTTTCGCGAAACGTTTTCAAACAGATCAAAACGATCTCAAACGATTTACGCGAAGGCCATTGGCGAGTTTCGCAAAACGTTTTCTAACAGATCAAAACGATCTCAAACGATTTACGGGAACATCTTATAGCGACTTCCCTAAACGTTTAAAAGTGATTTTCGGAACGCTTTCTAGCGATATCCGGTTAAACCGATTCCTTGTTTCCTGGTTTGGTTTTGAAATTTGTTGGTTTAGTCACCAACTTTAATTGCAAGCAATTATTGCATAAGTTTTTTTTTTTGACTAGGTGATTTAATTTAATTAATTAAAATCATCAATGCAATTAGTCTTTGCATTCAATTGAATTAAATTGAATTTATGAATTTAATTAATTCTGAAAATTTAGATTTAATTAATTGTTAATAAATTATTCTTTATGTTTAATTTATTTACTTTCTATTGAACCTCTAATATTTTTTGTTATATATTGGTTCATGTTTATTTGCATGCGAATCGAAATATATGACCAAAATGAGAACGTTAACAAAAACGTTTGAGATGGCAACATGTATGGTGAGTCAATAACCCATATTGGGAATGGTCTGTCACCTATGGCCTTGTGTGCTATACGGACTGGAATTCTGATGTTTATCTGAATGTTCTGATCATATTTACACCGATAGCGGTGGAGGTGTTAGGGTTACAAGTCTCGTGAGTCGACGCACCAAATTCAGTTTGGTAGTGGTCTACCACATGTGACTGTGCCAAATTCTGATTTTTATCAGATTTTCACGTTAGTGTCTAGTGTGGTAAACGCAGGACTTATGCTAAACTAGTTCGATGGAACTTGATTCATAATATGGTAGCGGAAGATGTTTATCATTCTGACCATGCTAAAACTAGAGAAGTAACTCAAGGAGGATAGCCTATGCTTTCTCTTGAGAATACTAATGTAATAACTCTAGTCAGCGTTGAATCTTGTACCATAAGAACGTTTTGTGCAAAAAAATTGATCAAATCCGCCTGATCAAACAACTGTATAAGTCTACAGTGTGTTAATATTTCTAAGGAATTTCTTGAATTTTCTTAATAAGAAGTACAAGGCTAAGAACGCATGTTCTAAGAAATTCGCCATGACGAAATTTTTAGACTTTAAATTGGTGGACTTTAAAGTCCATAATGAAAAAAGTCAAACAGCTGTGATTCCTGTCGCATGAGATAATAGCTGAAGGGATGTCAATTTCTTTGACATACCAGCTTTGTTGTTTATTTGAGATGTTTTCATTAGCTTGGAAAGATTTCAAAAATTATCTCTTGCATAAGCGAAAGGCTGAGAGCCTTGAAGACTTAATTGTTAGGCAGCGGATTGAATCTACAAACCGCAAAGCATAATGTGTTCACAATTGTGATCATAATACGAAAGTGGTTGGGCACAAAAACAAGGGGAAATATAAAGTTTCTTTGAAAGCCTCCACTAGCTTCAAAAAGCAACATGCTTAAAAGAAATTCAATGGAAAATGTCACAAAGTGTGACATGATGGGTTACAATGCTGACACGTGTCGTAGCAATGCTAACGAATGTCGTAGCAAGATTGTCCACGCAAATACAATGGGATGCTCCAGACCAATCTAACTAAAATTGACACATGTAGTGTAATTTCTACAGTCAATATGGTCAGAAATAACCAAATTAAATGGTGGCATTACGCTGCTAACACAATGATATCTATTATGATTGATGTGTGTACTTGTTAAGAAGCAAGAATATGACTTTGAAAAGTTCAAAGCATACAAGATGGTAATTAAAAATCAACTTGAGAAAACTATGAAAATAGTAATACGTGATAAAAGGAGGCGAGTTTGATGAACATTAAATGCGTTCTTTAGAGAACATGGCATTATTCGTCGAAAAAAAAACTGCTCCTTGATCACTTGAATCTAATGGAGTTGCAGAATAATTAAAAAAAAAAAAAATTATGAACTCTTAAAGATATGATGAATGCAAAGATGCATGATTCTGAGTTATCTCAAGAAATGTGGGGGGGGGGGGGGGGAAGCGTTTCTTACCACATAAAGTTATTGGCAAGACGCCATATGAACTTTTGGAGAATTAAAGTACAATCGTACAAATACCCGAAAGTGTGGGGGTGCCTGACAAAAGTCGCAGTGCCACCTCCTAAAAGGTCACAATCGGACCTAAAATGGTGGATTGTATTTTCATCGGATATATACACACAACAGTGCTTCTCGGTTTCTGGTTCATAAATAAGTCGTACCGGATATCCATGTTAATATAACCATGGAGTCAAGAAATGCATATTTCTTTGAGCTCGTGTTTCCGTGTAAGGATAAAAATCCGATGCAAATATGTGAAAAAATAAAATGCAAGCTCCTCTATAAATTAGGCAATTACTTCTGGCATATCGTGAGATGATGCAGAAGAAGATGCATTTTTTAACGGTCTTTCTCTAAAAAAATGCACTGTAAACTTTCAATAAAGCCATGTCTACACCAGACAAACATTCGTGGAAGAAAAACGTCATTAGTGATATCGACTCCATTATGAAAACCATATTTGGGAGATAATCAATATGTCACAAGGGTTTAAAGTCCGAGGGTGTAAATAGATTTTCAAAATTGAAAAAATCGATGGCTTAGTCGAAAAGACACAAAGTCTATTGACTTTGTAAAGTCTCTATTTGGGATTACAAAAGCTCTGAAACAGTATCATGAGATATTTGACATTGTCAAATAACTTTAGCATCAATGAATGTAATAAGTTCATATACATCACAAGTATTCCGCACAGATACATTTTGCTCTGTTTGTATGTAAATTACATGGTCAAACACACTTAGTTTGCTCTTAATGTGAGATTTGACATGTAAATACATGGGTCGAATGGATGTGATTCTAGAGATTAAGATCACTAGATATTCCAAATGAATAATCACTTCTAGAGCTCATTATGCTAAAATGACACTTGAGAGATTCAAGATCTACTCAAGTGTGATCGGAAGTCTGAAGTACTTAACCGATAGTACCATACTCTATATGGCGGACTCAGTCCATGTACTAAGTCGCTACACGAGTAATCCATGTTGTAAATACTGGAAAGCTATAACTAGAGTATTGAGCTACTTGCGATATACTAAAAGTTATGAATTGCATTATGGTAAAGATCTAATAGTTTTGGAATGATCCAATTATGTTAATTGGTTATCGGCTTCCAGAAACTAATAATCCACAAATGGATATGTCTTTACGCATTACGGTGCAACAACATCATGGAAATCTCCAACCAAACTCTGATCAGAGTGATCATGGAACCTAATCATATAGCTTTACGGTAAGGAAGTTGAGTGGTTTCGAAACTTGGTGGAAAATATCATGATGTGGGAAAAAAAAAACTAATGCGAGCATTACATGCACACTGTGATTGTCAATTGACTATAGCTCGGGCACTGAGTTTTCTGTATAATGGTTAGTCATGTCTTTAAACAAAAAGATGACATAAAACCATTAGACAATTGATCTCAAATGGTGTAATCTCGATAGATTATATCCAATTGGATGACAACCTAAGATCCACTTATTAAAGGTGTGTCACGAGATCATATTGTAAAATCACCAAAAGGGAATGGGTTTAAAGCCTATAACTTAAAGATGATGTTTGATGGAAACCCCACCTACGTGACTGGAGATACCAAGATGTAAGGTTCAAAAGGACAACTAAATCAAACAAAATCTAATAAATGCATTGAAAGACTTCTCATCTCTACTCAGTTTCCAAGATGATAAACAGTGCTTACATACATTTACTTACTGTATGTATAAAAGGATAAGCATAACTTTTAATGATGAGACCATAGCTTTGACATATCAATGGAGTATTAAAGATACTTCTTAAAACAAAGACTACTGGTAAATCACCTAGTGAGTGTGAAATGGGGCCGTTTCTAGGAGAATGAAGGTCAGGCTATACTCTCCAAGTTCACTAATGATTAATCAGGCATGTTCACGGCCAAAACGAACACAATAGAGAACCTAATTCTATGAGAAAATGAAGCTGGCTTATAGTTGTTGTCTCGGTTTACATCAAAGCCCGGGGGGTTCAAGACATCATGTTCACCTCCTGGTCGAGTAAATCCGATAGCTATTAACAGTGATTGGTTCAAAGCTGAAAAATTCTACCAACTCATATACAGTGGATTTTTCGTTTGTACTATAAAAAGTCCTTCTTTCAAGTCGTCATATGTTTAGAGTCATTTCTATTCATGTGGGGGATTGTTGGAACTCATTTTTGACGAAGTAGCGTTGACCACTTTTCCGGTGGATTTTCCGGCGGAGATGTCTGTCGGAATGACCGGATTTCGGGCACGATGAAATCGCTGCCGTGAGCACTATAACATAGTGTATTCACTTGTCAAAATCTGAGTTGATTTGAATGAGAAATGGAGATCCAAAGTGGATGACTTGGAAAGCTTTGAAATGCTTCAAAATTTGGCTAAGTGTAAAAACTAGCAAATATCCCACATTGGAAACTTGAGGTGAAATCCTCTTGTATATATATTGGAGAATTCCCAACAATGTTCAAAACCTTAGGACCACTTTGTGGGGAGAAGAGCAAACTCACACTAAACCATATGCTCGCGCGCGCGGCAAGTCAAGTCTAGTCGAGCTCGGTCCCGGGTTTGAGTGTTGGTTCGGGTAGATGGGTCTTGACCCAATAACCCATTTTTTGCATCAAATTATTATTTATGTAATTGATCACTACATAAATTATATACTTGGTCAAAAAGTAATAATGAATAATTATCATAATTATTTGAGAATTGATGTGGTCAATTCTATAACATCTTCTTCTCCTTTATTGCCACAAATTAATTTGATAATTAATTGTGGATTACTCCTAGAAAATGGAGACCACAAAAGTCTTGTGACTCCTTTCTCATTTTATATATATATGAACAATCTCTCATATGAAGGAAAATAAATCATCACTTTCTTTTCTTCTCTTGTCTTATGGTTTTTCTCCATGAAAGTACAACACAGAAAAATGGTTCGAAAGCTTATGATTTTGGGTGATCCGAATCATAAGAAAAAATGTAGTTGTATCCTGGGATTCGGAACGCTATGCAACCGTCACACTATGGGGGGTTTTCAGAATTAAGGAAAGAGTGTCTCGCCTCTGCAAATCCGTTCTTCCCCAAATTCTTGTATCGGTATCATTTTAATATTATGATCATCGATTTATTTATGTATTTTACTTTACAAATTTATCAGTTTGTCCTATTGTAAAATATGCGTTCCTACATGTACAAATTAGTTTGGAATTAACCGCAAAATAGTTATCGGATTGAGGATGTCGCTAACTTTATGATTCACGGGCTTATGACATATATGGTTCAACATGTTAAGCATCTTCAGGTCAAGTATGCCGGACAGGTTTTGTTCTCGTCCTTGTCCTTCCCCAATAGGTATACTAGGTCGAGATGTTTGCCGCAACTTGATTTTACCTTTCCTGCCATGTACAGATGTACTATCTTTCCTTTGCTGCCTTTTCTGATATTTTCTCGGAAATACAAGTTCTTTCATGCCTCAATCAAAATCACTGTTACCGATTAATAGCCAAACTATTGAAAATTAGAATATTCATACCTGAATTCTATTTTTTTTTTGCTGAAACATACATTGACTAATTTTCTGTTAGTCAATCCCGTCAAATTATTAACGGAGCTGAGTCAATTGCCATAGTGAAATCCTTATTGAAACGAAACAACAAAACGACGTCGTTTTGAATTAAAAATAAAAATAAAAATAAAAAATTTATCCTCACAAGGAGTCAAACCATGGGGGGGGGGGGGGGGGGGGGGGGATCAAGTTGACAGGGAGAGAAATACGGGTAAGCCAAAATGATTTATTAGTATCTATCACACCAAAAAAGTTTTAAGTGAAGAAGCAGAGATTAAAAAAAAAAATTAAACTGGAGATCCCATTAAAGTCTTCTTCTTCGCGAATCCATTTTTGGTCGTACCAGAGAAAATCGATCAGCCATTTTTCACGCGAAAACAAAAAAAATGGAAGGAAGAAGAAAAGCTTTCCTCTTTACTCTATGTTTCTTCTTCCTCTCTCTCCCTTCCTTCTCTTCCCTTCCCGCTTTCCAAACCTTAATCCCCAATTCTCATTCTCTTCCTTCCGCTTCTCCCACCTCCTTCCAACCCGATTCCGAGTGAGGATCTGAATCTGAATCCGGATCCGACTCCGAGTCTTCGATTAAAGTCTTCTTCGTCGCGAGTCTACATCTCTGTGCTTCCCTGAGTGGACCCGGAGAATCCGACGAACATGAAATCGTTCACATAGCGATCTAGATCGAGAGGGAAAGACAGAATCGGAGATTTGGGTTTCAGATTCGAGTAAGAGACAGATACGTTGAAAACCCGACTCGACCCGTCGTACTCGATCCACGAATTGACGGTGTTTCCGCTCTTGAGATCGATGCCTACGGTTCCGAGATCGCCGGAAATAGACGAAACGACGCCGTTCACGTCGAATCCGACATGTCAAAGTATCAAACTCGACCGCGACGAATTTCGAATCAAGTATCTCTAGCCGTCAAACGCTAGATCGAAGAAGATTTTAATGGGGTCTGAATCGTTTTTTTTTTAATCTTTGCTTGTCAACTTAATACTTTTTGAGTGATAAATACCAATAAATGACTGGCTTATTGGAAATTCTTTCACTAAGTACTTGATCCCCCACGGTTTGAGTCGTTGTGAGAGTACAATTTTTTTTTTTTGTATAGTCAAAGCGACCTCGTTTTGTTGTTTCGTTCCAACGAGGATTTCATCGTAGTAGCTGACTCAGTTCCGTTAATAATTTGACGGGGTTGATTAACGGAAAACGAGTCAATGCATGTTTCGGCCAAAAAGAATAGAGTTCAGGTATAAATATTTTAATTTTCAATAATTCAGGTATGTTTGAGCACATATCAATAGTTTGGATATTAATCGGTACCAATGACTTTGGTTGCGGCACGAATTAACCTTTCTCTCTGACTTATATCTACAATCGTGTAAAACAATGTAAAACAAAAATATAAACATAACTATATAATATGCAGTGCCATTCGAAGAGGTTTAAGGCGAGTTTAAAAAATGCGTTTTCTTACATAATTACAAAATATTGAGAGAAAATTACAAAATATTGAGAGAAAAAACAGTGATTGATAAAAGTCTAAACGTTTAAACAAGTTTTAATAGAAAAAGTCTTAAATGTCAAAATATTAGAAAGGAACACGCACATAGTTGCTCTTTCCAAGTTATTAAGCTCATGTTAAGGGCATCGGTTCGTCTATGTTTATCATTACTATTAAACACAAATTCAATAAAATATAAAATTCAACATACAAACAAATTTAGAAAAGATATATGAAATCAACTTGAGAAAATATAAATCATGGTAAAAGAACAACGAATGTTGGAAACGTGGATCAGGACGTTGGTAACTATCGAAAAAAGAAAGAAAGTAGACTAATCACTAGGTTGGGTCTAATTAGAAGTAGACTTAAACCATTATAGTGTAGTAAGAATGGTTTTTAGAAATTAGGGTTTTAGGTGGGCTTAAAACCTCCAATTAACTAGGTCTATCTCAAGAATTAAAGTCCACCAATTCGAGCCCAACCAAAGTCGACGCAAGGATCCACCGAACTGGCGCTGACGTCCCACCAACTCTGCGTAGAGGGACCAAGAGAGAAGGTGACACGTGGAGGGCAGCTCGCTGAACAGTGCGCACCGAGCTCGCGCTGACATCTCACCAACTCTGCGTAGAGGGACCAAGGGAGAAGGTGACACGTGGAGAGCAGCTCACCGAATAGTACCCTACCTACGTTGCAGTTCGGCGACGAGCTCATCATTACCTATCCACCGAAGAAACTGGAGCGCACGTCTCAAGACACCTTATCCGAGTGCCACGTCACCCTGGAATTGCGGGGAGCAGGCATCAGATCCTTGTTATAAATACCCCTTAGCATACATTTATGAAGGGGACCAAAAATTTATTGCTCTGGCCCAAAAAACACACACTCTCTCTCTCTCAGCATTATTGTAACATAGTTATTTAGAACCCCGAACTGGATTCCTTTCGGAACTAGTTCGAAAGTCTAAATAATTTGTCCCGTTTTATCCATAAATACAAGGAACACGGTCCCCGACCTGTTCATCATTTGCACCCGACCTGTCTTTCGCAAACCCCGATATAGATCTTGCAAAGCTGTCTCCTTTCTATTTGCGAAAATCTCGCTCCCTTTTTTACATTATCCCATATCCTATCTTCAAATACTACAAACTCTTAGGTGATCATTTGGATCAACAATTGTCGCTAGAAGGAGGGGATCTAGAGATTTTCTATACGCAAAGAACGGACTTAACAACAGCAACAATGACGGGCCCACCAACTTCGAAGGCACCAACACCGCTTCCGACTGTCGACCAGCCGTCATCATGAAAAACTACCCCGGCCCAAGCATCGATTCGCCAAGAAGCTCCTCGAATTCTGCCCCTCGTGACTCCTCGCCAGCAACTCACTCCACCCACGGCGCTGGAACCTGCTCCGCTCAACAGCTCCGTCACTCAAAACGCGCCCCAGCCACCGGGAGACCAGCCCACTCTATCCGCCGTGATGCAAACTTTGCTCGCCCGGATAGACGAGTTAACTCGCACCACCGACCAGCGGTTCGCCGTGTTGGTGGCCTCTCCCGACCGGTCAGACAACACCGGATCACCCGCCGCTCAAACCCGAGAGCTGGCTTCTCGAGCAGACATATTGCATCTCCAAAAGAACCTATTCGGGAACTCGCCATCAGAATTCGAAGGGCCAACCAGACAGTTCACCCCCGCGGCGAATGGTTTCCCGGGGAGTGAGACGCGCCCTCAACATCTCAGTTCGGAGCGCTCCAGAGACGCCGAGTTCGAAGCCATGAAAGAGACGATCCGCGCGATGACTTCCAAAGTCCATCAGGCCACCAGCTCGGCCCCGGAAATAGACCTCGTCCTGAGAGAGACACAGAACACGCAGTTCACGCATCGGATCGCGTCCATCCCATTCAACCACCATGGCAAATTCAAGCTCCCTCCATACGCCAACAGCACCGACCCGGCCCAGTACCTGACGACATTCACCATCGCCATGGGGCGCACCCATTTTGGCCCCGCTCTGACCTAGTTTGACAGCACCCATCGTCCGGTTACTGTCAACTCTTCGTAGAAAATTTAACTGGCCCCGCTCTGACCTAGTTTTCTCAGCTAAAAACACATTCCATCGATAGCTTCAGGGACCTCTCGACCGCATTTCTCGAGCATTACTCAATATACATCAAGCAGTCCGCTTCTGGCGCCGACCTATGGGCATTGCGCCAGGGGGCGAAGGAATCACTCAAATCCTTCATCGAGCGCTTCAAAGCGACGGCCTCCCGAAGCGATGTCGCAGCCGAGTCCGCGCTTCTCGCCCTAAGAAACGGCCTCCTGGTCGAGTCGGCCTTCAGATACCATATGAAACTCAACAGGCTGCGCTCGCTGGAGGACGCCTTACACCGCGTCGGGCTGTATATCGAGCTCGAAGAAGAAAAGGGGGCCCACTCAAAAAGCCACACCTCGACCAAAGCGGCGCCCCAGGAGCCTCGTCAGCATTACGACGACGAGTACCTAAGCAGCAAAAGCAAGCGACCCGCCACATTCCACGTCGACAAACCGTCAGCTTCCTCCACATACACGATCCCGCTTTTTCTCCAACCTCGAGCATAAATTGCCCTGGAACAAATATGTGCGCGATCCCCACCAGAAAGACCTTCGTCCCGACATGCCGAAAGATAAGGAGCCCCGAACGGAGGAGCAATAAGACAGGACGGCCTTCTGCGAATTCCACCAAAGGAAAGGGCACCCCACCTCGCACTGTCGTGCACTCCAAGAGGCCCTGCTGAGCCAGTATCAGAAGGGGGAAATACGCATACCCGAACAGCCGCGCCCGCGAGCCCCGGACGGCGATCGATAGCAGCAATCGGATAGACGTGATCGCGAATCCAACCGGGCTAGGCCTAATAACCGAGGTCAGAACGACGACTGTGGCCGACGATCTCCCTCTAGGGAGCGAGGAGAGCCATATCGCCTCCCCCTGCACGAACGATGATCGGGATGATCATGGGAGGGCTCCTGTCGTGTAACGACTCAGTACGGTCCATCAAGCTACATGAAAGAAAGACTGACGCCTCCCTGAAATGGCACTACGACCCAGAAATTAGCGCCCAGGACACAAGCAACAAGGGGATCTGCTTCACCGAGGCCGACGTAGCCGGGGTCCATCAACCTCACAACGACCCTCTAGTCGTGCAGATTCTTGTGGCCGATTGCGACGTCAACCGGCTCCTCATCGAAACAGGAAGCTCGGTCGATCTCATTTTCAAGGATACCTTGGCAAGAATGAATCTGAACGGAGCCGAAGTCAAACCACTCTCTATCCCACTAACCGGCTTCGCTGGGAACACAGCCAATGGAATCGGAACCATCGAATTACCAGTCTACGTAGGCCGAGTCACCAAAATTGTCAAGTTTGTGGTCTTCGACACCATCCCGATCTACAACATCATTCTCGGGACCCCCTGGCTGCACCCGATGAATGCAGTCACCTCGACGTACCACCAATGTCTCAAGTTTCCTAACCAGGCCGGAACCTATACTCTCCGGAGCAATCAGAGAATTTCGTACCATCGAGCACAAACTGCGCAACGCTTCGCCAACCTGTCTCGTCATCGAAACACTGCTCCCGGCCGAACCAAGTCACCAAGATCTCCCAGGCCGGGATCTAGTTACGCAAATCAACATCGATCCGCGTGATCCTACCCGCTGCGTCGGGATCGGAGCAGACCTGAAAGGAAGCATCAAGGAAGAGCTGGTCAAATTCCTAAGGCAGAACATCTCCACCTTCGCCTGGTCGACAAGTAACATGCCCGGCATTGACCCTGCGATTTGTAGCCACGAGCTCAACGTGGACCCAACCTTCAGACCGATCAAGCATAAGCAACGGAAGCTAGGGCCCGAGCGCGCGCAGCCCGTCAACGACGAAATAGAAAAACTGATCGCGACTGGCTCAATCACCGATGTCAAATATCCGGACTGGCTGGCCAATCCGGTAGTTGTCAAGAAGAATAATGGGAAATGGAGGGTTTGCGTAGACTTCACCGACCTCAACAAGGCGTGACCCAAAGACAGCTTCCCGCTCCCCCGAATCGATTAGGTCGTGGAAGCCACTACCGGGTACGAACTGCTCTCCTTCATGGACGCCTTCTCGAGATATAACCAGATCCCCATGCACCCCGACGACGAGGAGAAAACCGCGCTCATCACAAACCGCGGAACCTACTGTTATAAGGTGATGCCCTTCGGGCTCAAAAATGCCGGAGCCACCTACCAACGGATCGTCACCAAGATGTTCGCCGACCAGATCGGCCGCACTATGGAGGTCTATATCGACGACATGCTGGTGAAGTCCTTAGTAGCAGGCGACCACGTCGCTCATCTCCGGTCCTGCTTCCAGACGCTGAATGAATATAATATGAAGCTAAATCCGGCCGAGTACTCTTTCGGCGTCACATCGGGAGAGTTCCTCGGATAAATCATCAGGCAACGTGGGATCGAAGCTAACCCCAAACAAATTTGGGCCGTCATCGACCTCAAGTCCCCAGAAAACACGCGCCAAGTCCAACGACTTACTGGGAGGATCGCCGCGCTCAACCAGTTCATCTCACGCTCAACCGACAGATGCTTACCATTCTACCAGCTGCTCCGAGCTAACAAGCAATTCGAATGGGATGACAAGTGTGAGGAGGCTCTCAGCCCGTCCTGGCTAAACCCGAGGAGGATGAGACCATATATCTCTACATCGCCGTATCCATGTAGGCAGTTAGTGGAGTACTATTACGAGAAGACCGTGTTGATCAAAAGCCCATCTTCTACGTCAGCAAGTCCCTTGACAGCGCAGAAAGCAGGTACCCGACTCTGGAAAAGCTCGCACTCGCAGTAGTCGTCGCAGCCCGGAAGCTCCGACCTTACTTCCAGTCGCACACGGTTGCCGTGCTGAGTACCTACCCGCTCCTAACTATCCTCCACAGTCCAAACCGGTCTGGTAGAATAACGAACTGGGCGGTTGAGCTCAGCGAATATGAGATCGAGTACCGAGGACGAACCGCAGCAAAATCCCAAGTCCTGACCGATTTCCTGATCGAACTGGCGCCCGAGCTAGCAACCGATGAACCCCCCTAGAAGTGGAGCCTGCACGTCGACGGGTCAGCTTCCAAACATGGTTCCGGCATCAGCATACGCCTCGAATCCCCGACCAAGGAGATCCTAGAACAATCCTTCCGTTTGGCATTCCCGACGTCAAAAACCGAACTAGAGTATGAGGCTCTGATTGCCGGTCTACGCCTAGCGAAAGCAATCGTGGTGAAAAAAATCCAGGCCTACTGCGACTCCTAGCTCGTCGCCAATCAATTCAGTGGAGAATACGAGGCCAAGAACGACCGCATTGATGCCTACCTAAAAGTAGTCAAAGACTTGGCAGCAGAATTCTCCGAGTTCACCCTAACCAAGATCCCCCGAGGTGACAATACTTATGCAGACGCCCTCGCCGCGTTAGTTTCCACCTCGGATCCAACCCAACGGCGGGTAATTTCCGTTGAAAGCATCGACTTCCCCAGCATCGAGCTGCCAAAAGGGGTCTGCCTGATCTACCCCAAAACGAAGACCTCGACGAAGACATGCCGCTTCTCGACGAAGTGCCGCCTCCTGAAGAACTGCCACCTCCTCCACCTGAGCCCGAGCTACCGGACTGGCGCATAGACATACTCCTATACATCACGGACGGCATCCTCCCTCCATATCGCTGGGCGGTTCGCCGACTAAAGAAAAAATGCGCTCGGTACGCGATGGTGGACAGCAACCTATTCCGGTGGAGCGCTTCAGGAACCCTGTTCGGTTGCCTCCAGGGGCAGGAAACTATTGACGTAATGAATGAAATGCACGAAGGCGCAGGCGGAAACCATTCTAGCGGCCGAGCTCTCTCCCTACGAATTCGCAACCTGCACCACTACTGGCCAATCATGCTTCAAGACTGCGAAAAGTTCGCAGCTCGGTGTGAGAAATATCAGCGCCACGGCTCACTCATCCATTGTCCAACCGAGCTCCTTACCACCGCGGTGGCGCTCTATCCGTTGATGCGATGGGCCATGTATATAGTCGGACCACTTCCCCGATCTCGCCAAAAACGCTTTCTCATAGTGATGACCGACTACTTCACCAAGTGGGTCGAGGCCGAGGCCTACCCCAAGATCACGGCAGACGACGTCCGCAAATTCGTCTGGAAGTTCGTCATCTGTCGACAGGGCCTGCCATACGAGATCGTGACTGACAACGGTACCCAGTTCACGTCGGTACTATTCGAGGACTTCAGCGCAAAATGGAAGATCAGGCAGAGCAAATCCACCCCGAGATATCCACAAGGCAATGGGCAGGCCGAAGAAACCAACAAAACCATCCTCGACGGCCTCAAAAAAGGGATGGACGACAAGAAGGGCTCTTGGGCTGACGAGCTGGATGGAGTTCTCTGGTCTCACCGCACAACACCAAGAACGGCAACAAGTTGCACACTATTCAGCCTGTCTTACGACATGGAGGCAATGGCTCCCTCTGATGTCGGACTTCCCACTCCTCGCCGCGCTATGCTCACTCAGCATACCGATATGAACGACGCCGTGCACCTGAGTGAGCTTGACTCTCTCGAAGAAAAAGGCGACCAGTCCCTGCTCCGAATCCATAACTACCAACAACTCGCATCCAAGTACTACAACAAAAAGGTCCGAGGCCGGTTCTTCGCCGAAGGTGACCTGGTTCTACGCAAGGTCTTCGAGAATACGGCTGAGCTGAACCCAGGCAAACTCGGCGCCAATTGGGAGGGCCATCTCCAAGATCATCAAGCCCGGCGTCTACGAGCTGGTCACAATGAATGGCGACGCAATCCCACGCTCGTGGAACTCAATAAACCTCAAGCGCTACTACTACTAGACCCCACGGGCTCCGCTTCCCTCTTTACCTTTGTAAATAACTGAATTACGATTGGATTGATCCCTTCTACTAAATGGTACGTAGGCAACCCCTAAACCAGGGCTCAGCTATAAATCTAATAAAAAAATTTCAGATTCAAAAAAAAAAAAAAACACACACACACACAAACGACGAATACGGCCCCGGTCTATTCCTACAAAAGAATACGGTCCACTACCTGTTCTGAAAAAAGCCGAGCTCAAAGCTCGCACTTTTACCAGACACACAAGCATTAAGTGTCTTAAGCCGAGTTCGCTACACGCACCAAAAAAAAGACACACAAGCTTTAAGTGTCTTAAGCCGAGTTCCACCTCGCAACAAAGAACACGGTATCCGACCTTACAATAGTAAAAACCGAGCCCGGCTCGTACCAAACACACGAGAAAAACAAAACCCGTGAAAATTCCAATTTCATTCATTAAAGAGGGGGGTTATTCGCCAAAATACATAAAGGCACCACGGCCTATATAAAAAAAAAGAGGGGAAGAAAACAAGAATTTTTTTTTTACAAAGGGCATTCCGACCTACAAATTCTGATCTCCGTCAACATGGGTACTATCTATGTTCTCCAGGTTCACCATCCGCGCATTCGTGCCGTGTTGCCCCCGAAAGGGTTGGACAAACTCTTGTCGGTCTTCACGACCGTCGGTTGGAGACACAGATGGAACCCCGGTATGAATAGCGGGCACAACAGACCCAGGTGGTGCTGCATCATCCGGAGCGACCGCAGACGGATCCTGGCCTGAGCGGAAGACGCGGAAGTCCCGCTCTGAGCGGGCGGCGCAGTGGCTGGAGTCAAAGCAGCTGGGGGAGGAATCAAGGCCGCCGGAGCCTGATCGGGCAGGACCGCCCGTAGCTGGACGTCGGGTGTAGGGCCCGGAGGAACCTCCAAGTCTTCCAAAGTCAGCTCTGGGAAATCAAATTTGTCCAGCTCGGCCGCATACTTTTCTGCATCCTCCTTTAACTTCGCGTACCGATAAAACGGTATCACCAGGCTATCCTCACGCTTCATCCTCTCAAGGCATGCTTGCGTACCGACCACCTGACTAAGCAGCAAGTGCGTCGGCAAGGATTGGTCCCGGCCAGCCAAATGGGAACGGATTTTTGACATCTTAGCAATCCATTTCTGATTTCGAGCCGCCCATCTCCCCTTGACACGGTCATTCTCCTTGGCAACGGCTGCTTTAGCCCGCTCAATGGCGCCCTCCAATGACACGACCCGAGACCGGAGGGTGTCCCGCTCCACGCTAACCTTCGCGACCTCCCCCCTCGTGACGGCAAACTCCTCCTCCAAGGCGGTCGAACGCTCCTTATCTGACTCCAGCTCGGTAAGCGCCTGGTCTGCCATCAGAGACCGCGCACGCGCATGCTCCAGAGTGGATTCCAGATCTGCGCTTCGGGTTTTCTCATCCGCCAAATCCCGTTTTAGCTCGCGGATACGAACCGTCATCTCCCGCTCGCCCACCTCAACCCGCAGCTTGAGGCGCTCATTCTCTTGCTACAGCCCGACGATCCGCCTCTCGTACCCCTCGCCAGGGCTGTCCAAGTTTACCATCGACTGCAAAAAATAGATGAACTCTCGTACAAGAAAGAAGGAAAAGACAAGATATAAATCATTGTGGCCGACCTCAAACGACGCTCACCCGAACAAGTGAGCGGGAGGTGCTCTGAAACGCGTCAGCCTCCGCCATCTCGGAGACCAAAAACAGAAGGGGCCTTCTCCTGAGCGCGGATACAAAAACGAGCTCGGCACAAGCCTCCTTGTCCGAAACAAGAGGCGCATCCCCGCCCCCATAGCTGAATTCGAAGATATGGTCCATCGGGTCATCTTCGGATCCCTCGCTTCCAGCACCCTCAGCACCGAGGTCCTCACCCCCTTCTTCGGCCTCAGGGTCTTTAGCCTCCTCGCCAACGTCAGTCACCTCGGGCTCATCGACCACCCGCTATTCGACCACATCGTCCTCCCAAATTTGGGACGCCTCAACCTCATGACCGGCAGACACCCCGGTTTCCGGAATCATAAACACGTCGGACCTGTGCTCACCGGGCACTTCAGGACCTTGGGACAGCTCGGCCCCATCACCCCGCGTCACGTTGCCACAACCTGCGGACGAGGATTCCACGCCCGTAGTAGCTTGACCACCAGACTCACCGGTCTGGCCACTAATCTTCCTCCTTTTGGCAATTTTCTTGCCTTTGGCCGCAGCAGCCCTCTTCTTGGAAACAGCCGCCTGCTGCTGCTCTCGGCAGGATTCCTCCTCCCAGACCGCTCCCGCGGCTGCTGCTCCTCTTTCCGAGTTGTATCTTCCACAGTCGGAGGTGTCGCGATAAAAGAGTCCGCGTAGGACGGGATCACGAATCGGGAACGGCATGTTCACAAAGCCGTCAGCACGTTACCCCAAAAAAAAAAAAAAATTATTACCCACCGGCCATCGCGTCAGAAATTCTCCCCAAGGTAAAAGACTTTCAATCTCTCGGATGATGCGACCTGAGCACAGCAAGAAGACATTCGTAATCGGATAGTTTGACGCCCGAAATATGAGGACCTGGAGACAAAAACAACGTCGTCAGTTCAAATAAACAAAAAAAGTATGTAGCTCGGTCTACAGACCCATACCCAGGGAAAAATTCTAATCTCGGGTGTATCTCGCCGCCGGATCGAGACCAACCACCTCGGTAGCCCAAACATAGAATAGCTACGGGACCAGTGGTCGACCTTGCTCAACTTGTTGGCTTCAACAAGATTCACCTTGGGCCTAAAGGCGGCATAGTAGGTCCCCAGGATCCCAGGTTTCACCTTCTGAATGGTGAGAGCCTCGAACATACGGACCGTCACCTCCACGTCGCACTCCCACCCGAGGGTCAGCAGCACGATCATGTCCTGAATCGTGGACGGATAGATTTGCGAAAAAGCCAGCCCGCGCCTCCTACAGTATGTAACGAACAGCTCGGGAAGGGGAGACATAGCCCGCACTTCGAGAAGAACCCCTTGCACAGGTAAAGAAAACCCTCCGGAGGATTCCACAGACAATCCTCCGGCCTGGGAACTCGTAGCTCGGCGGATCTAGGGAAATCGCACATCGAGGCCAACTCCGCAACGGTCTCCGAAGTACTCCAGGTCGGAGAACCACCTTGTTCATAAGGAACCAAAGAAGGCTTCGACTTCTTAGGATTCCGAACCCTTTTAGCTCCTCCGCCTCCGCGACCGCCTGGATCGGCGCCATGACCTCCGGAGGAGGATCCCCCAACCACTGACCTCCCCGGACGAACCCTCGAAACCGGCGGAGCGAATCCCGAAATCGATGGAGCAGAATGGGCCCCGTTCTCATCGCCACGATACGGCGAGGAACTATGTTATGAACCGTCGCGGGAAGAAGAACTTGCAGCCAGAGAATCCTCGCGGTCACCACGAGACACCGATTCATCACTGGACTCTGCCCTAATTCCCTCAAATACCGACGCCATCGCGAAAAAGAGGAAAACCTCCGGCAACCCAACCCGGGACCGAAAGGGAAAATTCGAGAAATAGCACAAAACAAAAAAAATTCACAAGAAGGAAGGAGAGGTTACCTCGAGTATGCGCAGGAAAATAAAAAGGAGGAAGAAGGAAGAAGAAAGATTTAAATAGGAGAAGGAGGGGAAAGTAAAACGACGGCCCGACACGTGGCGAGAAGACGCGAATACCAAAACCCTAATGATGACGTCGCTTTGATTTCCGCGCGAGTAGGGGTCACTTCGGTATCCACGCGCAGAAAGTAGGCGTCGCATCGATGTCCACATCACTCCAGTATCCGACACGTGGAAAAACGTCTTTCACACTCCCCCGCGTGCCCAACACGCACAGTCGACCTCCGATTTTAGTGGAGAAACCAACACGTGTGATCAATTGTTCCCGCTAAACCGATCTCATCAGTAAACCCTAACATCTTGAGAACCGACCTGAGATGCGCCGAGCTAACAAAGATCAAAATTCGATGCATTCACCACGCCTCCTGACACCGAACTGGGGGGGGGGGAAATTGTTGGAGGTGGGCTTAGCACCCCCAATTAGCTAGGCCCATCTCAGGAAGTAAAACCCACCAATCCGAGCCCAGCCAAAGTCGACACAGGGACCCACCGACCTCGCGCTGACGTCCCACCAACTCTGCGCAGAGGGCCCAAGGGAGAAGGTGACACGTGGAGGGCAGCTCGCTGAACAGTGCGCACCGAGCTCGCGCTGACATCTCACCAACTCTGCGTAGAGGGACCAAGGGAGAAGGTGACACGTGGATAGCAGCTCACCGAATAGTACCCTACCTACATAGCAGTTCGGCGACGAGCTCATCATTACCTATCCACCGAATAAACTGGAGCGCACGTCTCAAGGTACCTTACCCGCAAAAGCACTCCGAGTGCCACGTCACCCCGGATTTGCGGGGAGCAGGCAGCAGATCCTTGTTATAAATACCCCTTAGCATACATTTATGAAGGGGACCCCAAATTTATTGCTCTGGCCCAAAAAACTCTCTCTCTCTCTCAGCATTATTGTAACATAGTTATTTAGAACCCCGAACTGGATTCCTTTCGGAACTAGTTCGAAAATCTAAATAATTTGTTCTGTTTTATCCATAAATACAAGGAACATGGGCCCCGACCTATTCATTATTTGCACCCAACCTGTCTTTCGCAAACCCCGATCTAGATCTTACAAAGATATCTCCCTTCTATTTACGAAAATCTCGTCCCCTTTTTATATTATCCATATCCTATCTTAATATACTACAAATTCTTCGGTGATCATTTAGATCAACATTGGGACTTGATGCAAATGCCTTGTCTAATACACTACAAGCACGACCCTGCTAATATGTATACCCACACGCACATATATACACATTTGGATTGTGTTCAGTTTTTCCAACATAGATTAGGAGATGCAGTAGTTTACAAGTTGGGTAGCTTTTTACACATGCAAGTCGACTCGAATGGGAAAAAGGTATATTCAGTTTCGGACGTAGCATTACAGAATAAAATAAGGTTGAGACGAATATTTACTGTGGTTTGACAGAATTAATAACGATATATCTATAATTATGTAGATTTCATTTTTTTTCATTTTCAACGTAAGCATAATTCTTTCATTTTCATGAGCGAATGGTTGCTTTAAAATTGGCAATAAATAAGACTAATGTGAAAGTCTACTTTAATTTAAATGAGTATTGGATGAAAAATACATATATAATCATGCGTATATTTGAATAGGTTTTAATTTTTTCGATATCAGTTTGAGGAATATCAGATTTCTCTTACCTTCCCAGTTATCTGTAAGTCTTACTTTCCCGGATATCGTTACCCATTTTTATGTTGCCATCATCGGAAAGTCAACATGTGCTTGGCACAAATTGACGAATTCAGGAAAAGGTAATCATTTTCTACTCTGAGGCCATTCAACTTCTTACTTCTCGCTCCTGCTAATCGAGAATGGTTTTGGAAGAATGTGGTGGTTCATTTCCTTGTGATATCATATCCTATGGTTCGACCACCTAGCCTCGTAACCGCACCCTCTCTAAGTGGTATACTTTTAGGTCAAATGGTCATCTATTCTATAGTGACACTTCATAAAATATGTCATATCATGTTCTAAGGTTCGACCATTTAGCTTCGTAACTGCACTCTCTCGAGATGGTGCGCTTTTAGGTTAAATAGCCGTTTAGCCTAGTATGACACATGTCACATGTCGATTCGCCAATCCAAAGAGAATTATTTATCTCCAATATATAGTAACTTTACATTTTAGCATTATAAATTGATTTCAAATTTTACTTTTATTATTAATATTATATGTCAAAATTTAATTATAATTTTTTCTTACACATATCAAAATTTGATCAATTAACTTGATACGTATCACGATCAGATGAATTATTAATTTTGAAACATCCAACTTTGCATAATACTAAGATTTTTAATTTTTGAGGGTTATTTATAGCCTCAATAATAAACACGACAAATTTCAATGCATTTAATCGGAGCTTTTGTAATTTGCAAACCAATTTAATTTTTTTTAATCTTACACGTTTATTAATAAAGATAACTGTAACATTACTATATGAGCCGTTATAAAAATGTTGTCGTCAAAAAAAAATAGATAGAGGGACAAAGCATACATAAAATACAAAATAAAAAATAAAAAACAGATCTGTGATTCTATATGAATATGATATGTGAACAAATGTTGTTTTCTCTCCCCTAGCTAGTACTTCTAGGGACGGTACGGACCAAGTAAACATCGAAAAGACAAAAGAGACCTTAACATGTCTCGATGCAAACGTAGATTAAGTAAAGGATAATATTGGAATTTCAAGTAGAGGGTATTAATGAAATGCTGATGATCTACCGGACAGGTGCATGTGACCCACTTCCCTATTATTGCCACCGCTCTTATCTTTTTATGTTTTGACAATTATTTTCCATTTTTTTCTAATCATCTCTTTAAAAAAAATGAGATCTATTTTATGTCCAATTTTTTTTTTTTTTTTTTTTTGGTAAATTACGCAACTTTTTCCAAAAGAAAACGAGAAAAATGTTATTTAAATCTTCGACTTTCAAAATTTGGTCGTTAAAAACACTAACTATCGGATTGACCATTTAAATCTTCAACTTTCATTAATTTTATTTTTAAATCACAAACTTTGTTTGACTCGGTCAAAATAAGCACGTCGTTAAGATTATTATTTTACTATAAAATTGTAAAATTGTTATTTTCTGACGACAACTATAATGATAATTTTTTTTATAGTAATTCTCAAGATGCAAACTTTATTGTATGTACATTGCGAAACACTCCAAGGGATGGTGATGAGGTTCTTAGTACTTGACTTCTCTTTGTGAAGAGAACAAACAAGCAGCAAACAAAGATTTCATTTTCAATAATAAACAGGAAAAAAAAAGAATAACTTTTTTTAAGAATATTTGAAAAAAGAAAACAAATATTCAAGGAAAGGTTTTATTATTCTTTCTTTTTCTTTTCCAATCTGTTCCAACAAACAACCCATGTTCATAACTTCTTCTCCAGATAACCCTATCAGCTGTTCTGTTTTTTTTTTCTCCTCCCATAACTTCTTCTCCAGAAAACAAACTTTGTTCCAACTCAGATCTTTGTTCTTCATTTCCTCTGTTTGATTCCATCTCCATTTTGGTTTTTCTTGTTTTTTTTTTTCTCACTGAAAGAATCCTACTTTGTGTACTTCTTGTGGACTCTTCTAGGTTGTATTTCAGATCTAGCAACTTGTTGGATTCTTTACTTTACTGAAAGTTTTTGGGATCTTTGGTTTGTTTTGTTAACTCTGCCTTGCTTTCTTGAAAAGAAATTTCAGCATTTTAGGATTGATTTGCTAAAAAAAAAAAAAATTCTTTCTTTGAGAGTCGTTGTGACTTGTGAGCCATGCTTAAAACGACACACATTTGGGGAAGTTTCTGTTTCCTGAAGGAGCTTAGATAGGGGTTTTGCTTATCTGTAGTTGAACATCGTCTCTTTGTAAGATTCAGTAGCAGTAATCGATTTACTGAGTGATTCTAGGGCTCTTTGAGTGGCTATGTCGAAGCCGAGGAAAAAGTTTCTGGAACTTCTGTTATGTGTGCTGATAATCTTCACTTGTGTTGTTGGCTATGGAGAAGCTGAGTCCAAGAGTTTCCTTGTGGATTGTGGCTCAAATACTTCAACCAAAGCAGATGGAAGAATATGGGTTGGAGATTTGTATCCCAACAACAGTTTGAGCCTTAGTTCAGTAGGATTTGAGGCCACTGCATCAACATCGATAAGGAGTTCTGTCTTTTCTGAGATTTATAAGTCCGCTCGTGTTTTCGAGACTACTTTAAACTATACATTTGATGGTATAGTTCAAGGAAGTTGCTTTGTTAGGCTCCATTTCAGCCCTTTCGCCATCAAAAACCACAATGTGAATGAGTCTTCTTTCAGCGTGTTTGCGAATGGTCTGAGACTGATGCATAACATCAACATCCCCGGAGAAATTGCGCATAAAAATCTCATCTTGCAAGGCTCTGGCCACAATTCTACTGCCTCTTCTTTGGTTAAAGAGTTTCTGTTACCTATCGGACCGGAAAAACTGGTTTTAAGTTTCAGCACAGAGGAAGGATCATTCGGGTTTGTCAATGCTATTGAGATTGTTCCTGTTGCTGACAAGCTTTTCACGGAGTCCGTTACTAAAGTGGGTGGAAGCGAAGTGGAGCTGGGTTTGGGCGGACGTGGGATTGAAACTATGTATAGGCTTAACGTTGGTGGTCCCAAGCTAGGTCCAAGCCAAGATCTTAAGCTATATCGGACATGGGAAACAGATTCAAGCTACATGGTTATAGAAAACGCCGGTGTAGAGGTCAAGAACAGCTCGAATATCACATATGCTTCGGCTAATGATTCACCTGTGGCTCCTCTTCTTGTGTATGAAACTGCTAGGACAATGTCAAACACCGAGGTCCTGGAGAAACGGTTCAACATTTCTTGGAAATTTGAAGTGGATCCGAATTTTGATTACTTGGTTAGGCTTCATTTCTGCGAGCTGGTTGTTGATAAGCAAAACCAAAGGATATTCAGGGTATACATAAACAACCAGACAGCTGCTGGTAATTTCGATATATATGCTCACGCGGGCGGGAAGAACAAAGGTATTTATCAAGATTACTTCGATCCGGTTTCCCCGAAGAATGACATTCTCTGGATTCAACTCGGACCTGACACATCCGCTGGTGCTTCTGGAACCGATGCTCTTCTGAGTGGTCTTGAGATTTTCAAGCTCAGCAAAGATGGGAATCTTGCTCATCTCATCAAGTTTGATTCTACTGGCCACTCAGTTGGTGACTCGAAGATGCGGATTATTTGGATCAGTATTGGTGCTGGTATAGCAACTATCATTCTTTTCGCGTTCTTGGTAACTTTGGTAGTATATGTGTGCAAGATAAGGCGAAATAAATCAGATGATTCCAAAAGCAATCCTCCCGGCTGGCGTCCGTTGTTCTTACATGTCAATAATAGTACTGCAAACGCCAAAGCAACGGGAGTTTCACTAAGACTGAACACTCTTGCGGCATCTACAATGGGTAGGAAGTTTACACTAGTTGAGATTCGTGCAGCTACCAAGAACTTTGATGACGGTTTAGCTATTGGAATTGGAGGGTTTGGTAAAGTCTATAGAGGGGAGCTTGAAGATGGAACCCTCGTAGCTATAAAAAGAGCAACCCCGCATTCTCAGCAAGGACTTGCTGAATTCGAAACCGAGATTGTGATGCTCTCGAGGCTTAGGCATAGGCATCTCGTGTCTTTGATTGGGTTCTGTGATGAGCACAATGAGATGATCTTGGTTTATGAGTACATGGCAAATGGAACTCTGAGGAGCCATCTATTTGGAAGCAACCTTCCTCCGCTGTCATGGAAGCAACGGCTTGAAGCTTGTATAGGCTCTGCCAGAGGATTGCATTACCTTCACACAGGCTCTGAGAGAGGAATCATTCACAGAGATGTCAAGACAACAAACATATTACTAGACGAGAACTTCGTGGCGAAGATGTCTGACTTTGGGTTGTCGAAAGCTGGACCTTCCATGGACCATACTCACGTCAGTACAGCTGTGAAAGGGAGTTTCGGGTATCTTGATCCGGAATACTTCAGGAGGCAACAGTTAACAGAGAAGTCAGATGTTTACTCTTTCGGCGTTGTGTTGTTCGAAGCTGTTTGTGCTCGAGCTGTTATAAACCCGACTTTGCCTAAAGACCAGATCAACCTTGCGGAATGGGCTTCAAGCTGGCAAAAACAGAGATCTCTCGAGTCAATCATCGACCCAAATCTGAAGGGAAACTACAGTCCTGAATCTTTGGAGAAGTATGGGGAGATAGCGGAGAAGTGCTTAGCGGATGAAGGGAAGAACAGGCCAATGATGGGAGAGGTTTTATGGCACTTGGAGTATGTTTTGCAGCTTCATGAAGCTTGGCTGCGCAAACAGAATGGAGAGAACTCATTTTCGAGCAGCCAAGCACTAGAAGAAGCACCGGAGAGCTCTTCTCTTCAAGCTTGTTCCAATCAGGATTCCTCAGAAATGGAGAAGAGCCAAACAGGATCAACTCTTCACAACATGGTGTAGAGGAAGCAATGGATTGACCATCCCCAAAATAATTCTTTTGTTCTTTTGTTTTTTTGTTTTTTTGTTTTTTTGTTTTTTTGTTTTTATTATTGATTATGATCGATCTATCGAGAAGCTCATAGTAATTGAGCTTTGTAATGTCATGACACATGCAAATATAATTTGCTTTTTAAGGTACTCCGTTTCTCATTTTTTCGATTTCTTTTCTTCGCTTATCTGGTTTGTGTTTTTCGGATTCTTCAACAACTCATCCCACTTGCATAAGAGAGAACTAGTTCTCTAGTTCAAGAAATCTCACTCACAATCACTCAAGGTTTCAAAACAGTGGAGAAAAACTTATTGAGAGGGTTCTACAAGATACAGCAGGCTTAATGCTGTCTCAAGGTAAAGACATGTCTTAGCTAACTGCAAAAACGGACCAAGAGGTACAGATACTTGTGTTTGGCAAGTCAAATAAAACACTGCAATTTTCAAAAACAGAAAATACAGTTTGGTTCCTCTCTCGAAACTGTATAAGGCTTCAAGATGCGGAGAGGATACCGTGCATAGGTGGATGGATGGATCTCATTTCTTCCCACCACCGGAAACATTGAACTTGAAGAAAATTATATCTCCATCCTGAACAACATATGTTTTCCCCTCCTGTCTGTATTTTCCTGCGCCCTGCATTAGGTTATAGGATTGTAAATTAGACTTAACTGTCAACTCCGTCAACCATAGAGATTTTCATCAGCATGCGATCAAAGTAACCATGTCATCTTTAACAAGAATATACTGCATGATGAGCGCGTTTTTAGAGGGATGGGAGGAGGAAAAGGAGTTTGAGACAAGTACCTTGACTGCAGTTTCATTGCCAAGTTCCTTGAGATCCTCAAATTTCATGACCTGTGATATTAACGATATTAACGACAACATTGGAATAAACCACATCGAATTTCAAAATAGACAAAGCATTAAACCTAGGTAAGTAAATGATTTGTTTGTGAAACTGATTAATCTACATATGGTTTGCATTAGGATTCTCAATTCTGCTTTGATATCGACAGGCTTGCATAGAAGTGGATTCTGCTTGATATCCAAATCATTAATAGGAAATCAAAACCAAGATGAAAAATGAGAATATGCTAGCATCATTTATGTCGGGGAACAAATCATCAAACCCTGGAGGAAAAAGGCTTGGCTCATGTAAATTTTAGGGTATGAAAGAACTGGTAAATTGACCAAGAATTAAGAGAAATGAGAAGATAACCTCGGCACAAATAAATCCTCTCTCAAAATCAGTATGAATGGCTCCTGCAGCTTGAGGAGCCTTTGACTGCCGTCGTATTTGCCAGCACTTCACCTGCAAAACAAAATATCATTGATGGATGTGTTTTCAGAACCATCAAATTCCAGCAAATGCACTACTTGACACTATACACTATCAAATAGCTCATTACAGAAAAATAATGCTTAGAAGAGCATCTCAGAGAAATAGAAACTAAAGTGTGTTGTGAAGCCAAGTAAATTACTAGTAAAGTGGGATTGTAATACCTCATCAGGCCCTGCTGTAAAGAAATATATGAGGTTAATGGCTGAAAATCCAGTTTTGATGATCCTCGGAAGAGCACTGTCAACGCAGCAATAGCCATTAGATTCACTTTAATGGGTTCATAAAGAAAATCATCTTACAGAGCAAAGGAAGGCTATGCTGTTCTTTTATTACCAACCTTTGCAGTTTGTTCTCCTCACAATACTTTGCTGCTTCGTCTGGGAGCATATCAGCGAGACTCCTTTCAAAAACACCACTGAAAGGAAGCATAGTATCACCACCGTGTTCTTGAACCCTACAGTGCGATGAAACAAATATTTTTAGTTGTAGAGAAGTAACAACGGGAATAAATGCTGACCATCGCCGTAGAAGAAACTTTTGCTGTTTTGCAGCAACAGAGAGGAAAATGTTTACTTATTATTCAACAGAGTTTTTGAAGGGATAGACATAAGTACCAAGCATGAATCTTTGGCAAGAACTTGTTTTTCTTCCTCTGGTAGTCTCTCTCATTCATGTTAATCTGTAAGTTAAATTTGAGAGCACTGATCACAAAAATGCAAACAAAATGCTTATATAATTCTTATGCTGAGATGAAACATTTAGTTGAAACAAACATGTAAACCATAGAGATCAGAAAAAAGCTAAAGTATACATTAAAGGTTAGATTTACGAGCAAACAGTGTCACAGAAAATAGACAGTATGCCTCCACATTTTGTAAGCTGAGGCGAGAAAAATTGTTGAAACAAAATTCTCGACCAAAGAAATTAAAGAAGCAACAGACACATTCAAGATTACTCACCAAGTAAACAACGGGCTTGGCGGAAAGCAATTGGAAAGTGTTCAAAATCTCAATATCAGCTGTTTTCCAGTCCCCAAAACGGACATCCTTTCCTTCTTCGAGCCAAGCTTTTACCTGTTCCCAAGAGGTACAATCATTTTTTCAGCCAATTGATAACTAAAGACCAATAACATTCACTGAACAAGTGCATGGTTGGTTAAAAATTCATAAGCATACCTTTTGCAAGAGCTCAAGTTCTACTTTAAGCTGCTTGTCATTGCTCCTCTTCATGCTCTTCTCGACATCTTCAACCTTCTTTTTAATGAATTCAATATCCTAAAGTTGCACCAAATAGTTCAGTATGAATAACAAGATCTAACTAATACAAAAAGCAGACAACTGCATTAAGATAATCAGAAAGGAGTTCACGAGTAAATTTGTTTCACCTTTAGCCGCAATTCTTCAGTTATGGTCTCCAAATCTCTAACAGGATCCACGATATCATCGACATGGATAATATCAGGATCTTCAAAAGCACCTGCACATGTTCAGTCAAAAAGTTACTAACCAGAATAGATTTGCCAAGATAAATAAAAAATACAATAGTTTTAAACCAGTCTCTCCTTGAAAAGCGTAGAGTTATTTCTATTCCTCAATTAGGAATTCAATACAGCACAAGCAGCATGTACAGTCCGATTTATGCATCAGAGCACCATTTCAACTACAAATGACACTAAAACTAATCACGTATTAGGAGAAAAGAGAAGAAGGAAAAGACATACGTAAAACATGGAAAATTCCATCAACTGCACGAATATGGGACAAGAAGTTGTTTCCAAGTCCCTGTCCTTCATGAGCGCCTCTAACAAGCCCAGCAATATCATGAATTTCCAAGAAAGCTGGAATCTGAGGCATCACAATAGACCAAAATGTCAGCTTGAGCAACGTCATCTCCGTTATACTTTCTGTAGCAAGCAAGGCATGAGATAAAGTTACAAACTTACCTCACTCTTTGGCTTGTACAATTGGCAAAGCCAATCGAACCTCTCATCGGGGATATTCACACGAGCCTCATTAGGCTCAATGGTACAAAACGGGAAATTCTCAGCCGGAATCGAAAGCTTTGTAAGAGTGTTGAACAGAGTAGATTTTCCCACATTTGGCAACCCAACCTGCGACGCCACAAAAACAAAGACATGGTGAGTTACATGCATGATTCTCTACATCATCGTCTTCCCCATGAATTCTACAATCAAAGCAGTTTCTAAAAGTGGATTAACGTTCTCAAAGAGCACAGTAGCAAAAACAACGAAACCAATCATATCCTCATGAATCACTAATGTTCATTTCCTCAGTATGAGTTAATAGATCTCCACCGGAAAAAAAACTCAGAAGAAATAAAAAAGACACTTTCATCGATGGAAATATGAAATCCATTCTTCTTTCAAAATCGAGATAAGAGAGATGATTTACAATTCCGATCTTGAGGTGAGAAGAGAAACGACCAAGAATAGGCCTCTCTACGGGAGCTCCATCTTTAGCTTTGGCTTTTGGAGGCATCTTTCTTTCTCTAGTGTCGAGCTTGAAAGAGCAGCGAAGCAGATTTTCTAGGGTTTTTGCTGATTAACGAAAAAGGGGAGAAGAAGCGCTGAGGTTAAAGAGGAGATTGCTCAGCTGGTTCACGGACCGGTTTAGATCGGGCGGACATTTCCCGGTTTACATCGAACCATTGCGTGAAATTTCCCAAAACTAAGAGCTGTATTAACCAATTGTAAACCAAAACCGAGAGATCAAAGGATAAGCGGGGTTATTCCAATTTAACTAAAAAGCTTGCAATTAATAAGCAAACGGATAGAATTCATAATTTTTTTTTTAATTATTATGTGTTAGAAACATTTATGTGTATAAGTGTTAGTTGTAAATATTTTATAAATACGTAAATATTTTGTAAAAATATTTTTATAAAATTATCTTGAACAATTACAAAAGAGATTTAACAAATAAATCCTAAACTCAAATAATAGATCCAACAAATTTACACATAAAATTATTTTGAACAATTACAAATTAGATCTAATAAAGAATCCTAAACTGAAATAGAGAAATCCAACAAAGGAACAAACAAACACACCCTAAATTTCCCTTGGGTTTACTGGCTCAAACCAATGTCCCAGATGTATTCCTTTGTTGGCCTTGTTACTCGGTTTAGGGCGCGCTTCTCCGGTGGAGGAAAAGCGCTTAACTCGCTTTCTTCCTACTTTTTTGGTGTAGTCTGGCGGTAAAACAACTAAGTCTCCGATTTCCTGAGGAATAATCCAAGTAAACTGATGCGGCACCATATAAATAGTTCTGTAATAAGCCAACGCCCACGTGTCAATCAAGTAATATGTTGAGCACAAATCATGGATGTGTGTTTCCCTTATTCTTTGTGGCGTTCGCATCAGTGTAATGTTTGCGGCTATTGCATGGACACACGGAATCTTGTCTATATCAAAACATCTGCAGATACAACTTTTACTTAACAAATTGACCAGATAGCTCTTCCCATAAGTTCCAATCACGTTGTATTCAAGCTCACAATGATTTAGCTCAGTGACAACTAAGCCCGTTGCAAGTGCACATAGCCTATGCAGCTCGTTCTCCACCAGGGGCACCAATTTCTTCGTGTATGATGCACCAACAGTGTCTTTCCTATGCCTGTTGAACCATTCAGACACTTTTTCAAGATACGCATCAATCAAAGGCAATAAGGAGTACTTCCTTGCCTTCTTGAAGACATTGTTCATAGATTCACATGAATTGCTTGTGTCCAAGTTGTACTTGTCTCCTTTAAAGTAGCACCTTGCCCATTTTTCAAGCGGAACACCTTCATCTAGATACTCCGCAGCTCCTGGAAACCACCGCCTAAAATCAGAGTATGCACTTAAGAACTCACCTTCTGTGTACTTGTGAGCGCATTCTATGAATTTGGCTGAACACTAATCTTTATAACCATTCGCAGCTTTACTTCTAACGTTACGAGACAAATGCCAAACGCAATGTCCATGCTGAGACTGTGGGTACACCTCCTTGACTGCCTTCATGATGCTTGAATGTCTGTCACTCATAAAAACCAGTTCATGATCATCAGGTATAACAGTTTTGAGCGTTTCAAAAAACCACTTCCAACTAGCATATTTTTCCCTATCAATTACACCCATTGCAATGGGGTAATGGTGATGATTCGGATCCTGAGCTGTGGCAAATACTAGCATTCCACCGTAAACATTCTTAAGAAAAGTTGCATCCACAACTATGACTTTCCGCATTGCTCTAAATCCTTCAATACTAGCGCCCAAAGCGACGAATAGATACTTGAACCTATTTCTGGCATCCACTTTCACGCTTGTTACTGTACCAGGATTCACCATCTGCAACACGTACAGATAACAATACAATCTTCGATAACTATCTTCGGGACTGCCCCTCACTTTACTAATAGCTAGTTTTATCCCTCTCAACGCAGTAGAGTAGGACACACTCACGTGAGCTTCATTTTGAACAACACTCATCAGAGATTTAGCCGCGGGGGTGTCGACCTGACCTAGAAAGGAACCACGCAAAATATCTGCTACTACTTGTGGTGTGCCTTTCCTTTTACTCTGAGTTGTGCTGGCAACGACTCGGGAGCATGTATGCATGTTTCTATACACTCTCATACTGAAATAAGTAGAATCCTTCATTCTTACAGCATGTATATACCATGAACAGCATTGTTCAGCTTGACGGCATCTTAATATGATTCGCCCCGGATCCGACTTTACAGTTTTTACCTCAAAACATCCCTTATGTGAAGCTCTGTCAACCAAAACTCGCAAAGCTTCCTTTGAACGAAATTCTTGACCTTTCTCAAAACCAGCGCCATCATCCCATTCTAGAACAAACAGAGTTTGTTCTACAGGCCGTGGAGGCTCAACATGATCATGTTCATGTGCATGTTCATCTGTATGTTCATCTGCATGTTCATGCATACCATCCAAATCGTCCTCCCCATTCTCATCCACCCGGTTCTGTTGTTGTTTCTCTGCTTCTTCCGAGCTATAAATAGTCATCCGGTTCTCAACAGGCACATTATCCATTCTAGGAAGCTCCTCACATAGCTCGTCACTCTTATCTCTTTCCAAATCTTCCATTAGCTCCACATTCAAAATAGATCTAAGTCCCTCTTTATCCACAGTTGTTAGATAAACATAAACATCATCATCATCGACAATACATGACTCCCTATGAGGCTTAGCTACCAACGGAATGTAGCTCAATTTCAGCTTCCTTGTACTGTCGTTTACCCCAATCTTCTTGCATATACCATATACAAGTACCAAATAGGTTAACTCGTCCAAAGTTAAGGTCCTAAATGATATAGCAGAAATGGAATTTCTTGAATTCCATTTAAACTCCTCTCCTTCCTGTGAATAATATCCTCCATACTCAAAATGTATGTTTGTACGGCTGCTTATCCTCTCCTGGAAATACAAACAAAGAAATTTAGTCAATTGCCAATTGTCAACTCTTTCTCAGTTATAGCATTTGTCCCAGTTGTCCCACATTTGTTTGCTAATACAATTTGTCCCAGTTGTCCCCCATCGCACAGATTCACTACCCATCAGCTCGATTCAGCTCGATTCAGCTCGATTCAACAACAACAATCGAGAAATTACAAATTCAATGACTAGTCGACCCATATAATTAACTTAAATATCCAATGTGCATACTCAAACCAACAAATTTCACAAATCGAATCCCTAATTTTGGAAATCCCCAAATTAAAGAAAACTTTTACCTTATTCAACAATAGCGGAGGAGAGAAGAGATATGACGAAAACCACAATTGCAGAGAAGGACGACGCGGTGGCGGCTACGGTCCGCCGGCGAGAAGGATCGGTGGTTCGAAGGGAGTCGGTGGTTCGAAGGATTCGATGGGTGTCGATGCTCGCTTGAAGAAGCAGCGGGGGGAACAAATTTTTTAATTACCTGGAAAATAAAAAAATAAAAATTCAATATTAAGTAATTCAATAATCAAAATGAAAATTTCAATAAATAATAAAACCAGATTTTCGAAATCCTTCATAAAATCAACAATGCCATAAGCACAATTCATTAAGGGTAAAATGAGGATTTCACCCCCTTTATGGCGCATAGATCAGTTTATGGCACACAAGATTTCATTTTCTCATTTTATGGCTTTTGAGCCATTAATCGGCGAGAGGCTGAAATGCCAGAAATTGGAAAAAAGTAGGCTAAGATGACATAACTCTAATAATTAATATCAATTTGATTTTTTTTTTAATAAGAAAAACCGTGGAGAATACTACCCTCTCCCTATTTGTCTTTTTATTTACACTAAAACCAGGGTTATATCCACGGATTTTAGGCATACTCGATAACCCGACCCAACTCGATTTAATTTATGTTTAATTATGTTTTTATTCCAAATCTCCAATTTATTAATACCAAAACCCCGATTTGCGATTTGCAATTTATCATCTCCCCGATTTCGAAACCTTCTATCTCCCCGGGCGCTCCCCCCCCCCCATAACTTCCGATTCAAAATTTCCGGCGATGGCTAAGGTGAGAATATCCGGTATCGAGTATGAGTCAACTGAAGTCGGAGAAGCATCGAATCAAACACTGATTGAAGACGAAGCCCCCGAAACAACGAATCAAGCACCCGAAACAACCAATCTTACCAATCTCCGTGCACCTTAACTCGGAGGCAGAGAAGCACCGGCGGAAGACGAAGCCCGCGAAACAACCAATCGCAGTGCACCCACGACGGAACCCGAGAAAGAAGCAGACGAAGAGGTTGAAATGAGAGAAGATTCAACGGGCGATTCAACGGACACGGCTAGTGATGGCGATGGCGAAGAAGAGAAAAAATCAAATGACGGAGAAGAAGCGCGAGAGAATGAAGCGGAAGAGAAAGAAGCGCAAGATAAAGAAGCTCCAGAGGAGGAAGAACCGCAAGAGGTATGTATACTTCAGATTCCCAATATGCTAAAGATCATTACAGACTAGGCTAGTAGAAGAAAGTATGGGAAAAGTTTTCGTTTGTATTTCAGGATGATGATGATAGCCAACCAATGCAGCCTGAAAAGCTTTACTTCGGTCCAACCGAGTATAGCAAGGCCTGTACGATACAATCGAGGTGTGATGTGTCGCATGTTATCAATGTCATAGGCCAGCTTTCGGAAGAGCTGAAATGGTTCAGAGCCCATCCTCAGTTTAAGCACATTTTCCACATGTTCAAGGAGCCAAACCACATGAGTCAAGGGTTATGGATGCTTCTCCTTCACACAGTCTCTACCGAGAAGATGAATGAGGCATGGTTTGTGGTGAATGGAGTCCCCATTAGGTATTCTTTGAAGGAGCATGCACTTCTTAGTGGTCTTGACTGCCATGAGTATCCGAATGACTATAAGAAGTTGGGTAGTTTGAATTTTGTTAATAAGCACTTTGGAAGGGATGATAGAATCAAGATCGCAGAGGTGGAAGCCGAGCTAAAATCAATGAAGCAGAGCTCCGTAGAGAGGAAGAAGATGGCAGTGTTGTTTTTCTTATGCAAAGTTTTGAAAGCGAAGTCCAAGGCTGATGGCAACATAGACCCCTTCCTGCTTAGAGTTGTTGGTGATTTGAATCTGTGCAAGACGTTTCCATGGGGGCGTTACACATTTGATGAGACTATGAAGGAGATCCGGCGTGTGGTGAATAAGTTTGATGGCTGCGTGAAAGGAAAATGAGAAAAAACTAGCTTTTCTGGTTTCATTCTTCCTCTACAGGTAAGTATGAGTTATATGTTTTGAATTCTTAAATTTATGATTTTTAACTTTGTTTGATATTTTCGATTTTATGTGTAGATTCTTGCATTTGAGTGTATTCCTAGTCTTGGAAAAAAATTTAGAGAAGCTGTACCCGCTGAGCCTGACTGTCCAAGGATGTGCAAGCATAAATTTATTGATGTTTGCATGAAAGGTATACATTTGGATGATATAAATGAAGCGATTGGCAATAGTGCTGAGGTATAATTTTTTTTGCATATTGTTATGAGTTTGATATGAAAGATTGGTTTAGTATCAGAGTAGTAAGTTGTATTTTTTGATATTGACAGGACATTTGTAGCATCTTGGAGCCTGACGAATATGCAGAAGATCTTATGGCGCGAATCACGGATCCTGGTTTAGATGATGGTATCGGATTTATTGATTTAGAGGTTGAGGGTTGGACGAAGCATCTAACCGTGAAGAAGAAGAAGATATGTTGGAGACATTTGTATGAGTTAGACATTGGTGCTCGGTTTCAAGGCCCTACAGAGGAACCTCCACAAGCTGAGCCTATATCTTTGTTGGAGTTGCAGGCGTCGATGGAGAATGGCTTCAAAGAGATCATGGAGAAGCTTTCTGGCACGGATGCAAGAGTGAAATCTCTTGAAGACTTAGTACTTCCGTCAGGCGACACACCACCCGTCTCACCAACCGTCTCAGCATCAACATCAGCATCAACACCAGCACCAGCACCAGCACCAACACCAACACCAACACCAGCACCAACACCAGCACCAGCACCAACACCAGCATCAGCACCAGCACCAACACCAGCACCAGCACCAGCACCAACACCAGCACCAGCACCAACACCAACACCAACACCAGCCTCATCCGCAGCACCACCCGTCTCAGCCTCTTCCGCAACCTTCCCATCATTCTTCGAACCCTGCCCATCAGCCTTAGTCCAACCTGGTGACCCACCACGTAAGAAGAGGATCAAGATGACAGCTAAGAGGACTCTTCTCCCAGTACCCATCTTTGATTTACCTGATCCACCAGCTAAGAGGCAGCGACAACCATCGAGGCATGTTGTGTCCCCTTTTACAGATGGGAAAGAGCCGAAGGGGAAAGGGAAAGAGCCGAAGGGGAAAGGGAAAGAATAACAAGGAAGTAGAAAATGTGTTTAGGTTTTTTTTGGAACTGGTATAGACCTTTGTTTCTGTGTTATAATTGTTGGATTTAGTTTTTGAACTAGTATGAACTTATGGTATTACTCGTCTTTATTTAAGGTTATATTTCAGTTGTGGTAATGGGACAATATTGTACAAGTTAAGGATATATTTCAGCTGTGGTAATGAGACAATATGGACAACATTGTACAAGTTAAGGTAGTTGTGGTAATGAGACAACAGGGACAACATTGTACAAGTTAAGGTTATATTTCAGTTGTGGTAATGGGACAACATGGTACAATTGAGTGTTTTCTGGAATTTTAGCAAACACAAGTTAAAAATGTTTTCTGGAATTTTAGCAAACACAACATATGAATTATAACAAACCGAATATTCATAACAATACAACACATATGACCCTTTTAAACATAATGAAAATAAAGGATCTTGCCGTAATGCAATTAAGAAAATAATGCAACAGACTTTTAGTTAAGAAAATAAAAAACCGCAGCAAACACAAGGAAAAATGCAATTATCACATATCCATCACCTCGGTTGGCAAGCAATTCCTTCATCCTTGAAATCTCTCTTTCCATCCCAGCCAGGAGCTCTCTCATTTGCATAATTTTTGCACCATGGGTCTCAAACGAGGCATTTTCGTGAAGGCAGTTTCGCAAAACTCCCATGTTGTGCATGCTTTGCATCCCTTCATTGACCTTATCAATTTGAGTTTTCAGACTTGATAGTTCTTCTGTGACAGCATGATCCCACCATTTCCATATGTGGTCATGATTAGGATGATTTCTCTTGTACATTGAATGAAGAAATCATTCAGCTACATTGAAACAAAACCCTAAATTCTATACTTCGGCTAAATCACAAACTCAGTGTTTGTTCTTACCTCATGCGGCCAATCTGGACAGGTGTACATTAGCCTTCCTCGAGTAGCTTCAGCAGTCGATTCCCTGATAACAAGAGAGACGCCACACCAACACGTTCCTCGCATACCCCAATCTCCATCAGCTCGGTAGTATGAACTGTCCCAGGAGTGTCGGGAAGAAGAAGAGCCCGAGCTGTAACTCGGCATCTTGTTGATTTTCTATTTGGGGGAAATTAGGCGGAAACCATAGTTTTCGATTTGGGGGAAATTAGGCGGAAGGGTTGATGAGAGTTTCGATTTTATAGAGAGCAGGACAGAATAAAAAACATAAAATATCATAATTTTTAATTCATCCAACAGCGCCGTAAATTTAAATTCACACGTGCTCCACGCCGCCTAAATAAAAAAAAATTCTACATAGTTGTACCATCGTGTCCAATTGTCCGCAATTGCTCATAGTTGTCCTTATAGATTTTCCAGTTGTCCTCCTGATTTTTTACTTATGTAGGTCATCTAGCAACGGCTAACAATAAAATTTTAGCAAAATCATATAATTTGCATTTTCTCCATCATGAAATGGTAACATTATCAAAGACTACCATGTATCATATGGAGTATTTCATGTGAAACCAATATTATGTGTTAGAAACACAATATGCCTTTTGTATTTTTTAAAATTTTTTTTAATTATTATGTGTTAGAAACACTTATGTGTATAAGTGTTAGTTGTAAATATTTTATAAATACGTAAATATTTTGTAAAAATATTTTTATAAAATTATCTTGAACAATTACAAAATAGATTTAACAAAGAAATCCTAAACTGAAATAATAGATCCAACAAGTTTCAACATAAAATTATCTTGAACAATTACAAATTAGATCCAACAAAGAAATCCTAAACTGAAATAGAGAAATCCAACAAAGAAACAAACAAACACACCCTAAATTTCCCTTGGGTTTACTGGCTCAAACCAATGTCCCAGATGTATTCCTTTGTTGGCCTTGTTACTCGGTTTAGGGCGCGCTTCTCCGGTGGAGGGAAAGCGCTTAACTTGCTTTCTTCCTACTTTTTTGGTGTAGTCTGGCGGTAAAACAACTAAGTCTCCGATTTTCTGAGGAATAATCCAAGTAAACTGATGCGGCACCATATAAATAGTTATGTAATAAGCCAACGCCCACATGTCAATCAAGTAATATGTTGAGCACAAATCATGGATGTGTATTTCCCTTATTCTTTGTGGCGTTCGCATCAGTGTAATGTCTGCGGCTATTGCATTGACACACGGAATCTTGTCTATATCAAAACATCTGCAGCTACAACTTTTACTTAACAAATTGACCAGATAGCTCTTCCCATCAGTTCCAATCACGTTGTATTCAAGCTCACAATGATTTAGCTCAGTGACAACTAAGCCCGTTGCAAGTGCACATAGCCTATGCAGCTCGTTATCCACCAGGGGCACCAATTTCTTCGTGTATGATGCACCAACAGTGTCTTTCCTATGCCTGTTGAACCATTCAGATACTTTTTCAAGATACGCATCAATCAAAGGCAATAAGGAGTACTTCCTTGCCTTATTGAAGACACTGTTCATAGATTCACACGAATTGCTTGTGTCCAAGTTGTACTTGTCTCCTTTAAAGTAGCACCTTGCCCATTTTTCAAGCGGAACACCTTCATCTAGATACTCTGCAGCTCCTGGAAACCACCGCCTAAAATCATAGTATGCACTTAAGAACTCACCTTCTGTGTACTTGTGAGCGCATTCTATGAATTTGGCTGAACACAAATCTTTATAACCATTCGCAGCTTTACTTCTCACGTTACGAGACAAATGCCAAACGCAATGTCCATGCTGAGACTGTGGGTACACCTCCTTGACTGCCTTCATGATGCTTGAATGTCTGTCCCTCATAAAAACCAGTTCATGATCATCAGGTATAACAGTTTTGAGCGTTTCAAAAAACCACTTCCAACTAGCATATTTTTCCCTATCAATTACACCCATTGCAATGGGGTAATGGTGATGATTCGGATCCTGAGCTGTGGCAAATACTAGCATTCCACCGTAAACATTCTTAAGAAAAGTTGCATCCACAACTATGACTTTCCGCATTGCTCTAAATCCTTCAATACTAGCGCCCAAAGCGACGAATAGATACTTGAACCTATTTCTGGCATCCACTTTCACGCTTGTTACTGTACCAGGATTCACCATCTGCAACACGTACAGATAACAATACAATCTTCGATAACTTTCTTCGGGACTGCCCCTCACTTCACTAATAGCTAGTTTTATCCCTCTCAACGCAGTAGAGTAGGACACACTCACGTGAGCTTCATTTTGAACAACACTCATCAGAGATTTAGCCGCGGGGGTGTCGACCTGACCTAGAAAGGAACCACGCAAAACATCTGCTACTACTTGTGGTGTGCCTTTCCTTTTACTCTGAGTTGTGCTGGCAACGACCCGGGAGCATGTATGCATGTTTCTATACACTCTCATACTGAAATAAGTAGAATCCTTCAATCTTACATCATGTATATACCATGAACAGCCTTGTTCAGCTTGACGGCATCTTAATATGATTCGCCCCGGATCCGACTTTACAGTTTTTACCTCAAAACATCCCTTATGTGAAGCTCTGTCAACCAAAACTCGCAAAGCTTCCTTTGAACGAAATTCTTGACCTTTCTCAAAACCAGCGCCATCATCCCATTCTAGAACAAACGGAGTTTGTTCTACAGGCCGTGGAGGCTCAACATGATCATGTTCATGTGCATGTTCATCTGCATGTTCATGCATACCATCCAAACCGTCCTCCCCATTCTCATCCACCCGGTTCTGTTGTTGTTTCTGTGCTTCTTCCGGGCTGTAAATAGTCATCCGGTTCTCAACAGGCACATTATCCACTCTAGGAAGCTCCTCACATATCTCGTCACTCTTATCTCTTTCCAAATCTTCCATTAGCTCCACATTCAAAATAGATCTAAGTCCCTCTTTATCCACAGTTGTTAGATAAACATAAACATCATCATTGTTGGAGGTGGGCCTAGCACCCCCAATTAGTTAGGCCCATGTTAGGAAAAATCCCTCTTCAGCTCGGTTGCCGACCTGGAAATCCCGCGCTCCCGTCTGTCCGGAACTCCAGAGCTCCTGAGGACGCACCTCGGGTCCGTGCTGACACTTCGCCGAAGCAGGGATGTCAAAAGGAAAGAAGACACGCGGGAGTTGGCCGAACAGTGTGCTACCTGAGTAGAGGTACGATCTGACCTCGACGTCCCACTAACCCAGCAGAGTAAGCGAGGAAGAGAAAGACACGTGGAGGAGAGTTGGTTAAACAGTGCGCTACTCTGCAGAGGTATGGCGCCGAGCTCATCATGACCTCTCTCACCAACCTTGCAGACTTGGCAAAGGAGAGAAAGCCACGTGGAGGAGAGTTGGTTAAACAGTGCACTACTCTGCAGAGGTATGGCGCCGAGCTCATCATGACCCCTCTCCCCGAAGGCCGGAACACGCCTCCTAGGCCTCCTGACCCGCGAAATAGGCCGAAGACGCCACGTGGCCCCGGAATCCCGGGGAGCAGGAAGCCGACTCCCAGTATATAAGTCCCTTCGCATTCATTAAGAAAATGACTTCTGGATTTTCGATCTCACCTACCACAAATAGACCCGACCTCTCTCTCTCGTTAGTAACAAAGCAGCACATTTAGAACGCCGAACTGGACGTCCGTCGGAACCAGTTCGTAAATCTAAAATTGCTCGCTTCCTTCCCTCATCAATAAAAGCAATACGGCCCACGGCCTTTTCATCATTCACCCGACCTGCTCTAAACTGTGGTTGACTCGCTCTAATTAACGAAAATCTCACCTCTCTCTCCGTAATCAACTCTTAAACATCATTAGTGATCCTCGGGATCAACAATTGGCGCTAGAAAGAGGGGGCTAAGAGATTCTTCTACACGCAAGGAGCAGTTCGACCACAACAGCAGCCGCATCAACGATGGCAATTCCGCCCCCAAGAGTGTTGTCGGACCAGGAGACCCCGGCTCAAACATCGGCCCCGGCCCGGACAACGGCCCCGCCGTCGACTCAAGCAACAGCGACCGCCCCACCGTCAGCCCAGGCGGCTACCAACCAGTCGATTCCTCGAGAGCAGTCCTTCAGGGCTCCGCCCCCGGCTCCAACGCCCACTCCTTCCGGCGGTCCCGCCGCCCATAACGCGTCCTGAACGCAGGAGGACCAGCCCACTCTGTCCGCCGTAATGCAGACCCTGCTCGCCAGAATAGACGAGCTTACGCGAGCTACCGATCAACGGTTCGCCACGCTAGCAGCCTCCCGCGACCGGTCGGACAACGCCGGATCCCCCGACATTCACCTCAGAGAACCAGCCTCTCGGGGAGAAACCCCACGCACCCGGAGAAACCTCCCCGGCGACTCACCATCAGGATCCGAAGGACCGGGAGGACGTTTCGCCCCGGCGGTAGGAAGCTCCCCGGACGACGAATCCCACCACCTCCGATCTAGCTCGGGGCGCGCCAGGGACGCCGAGTTCGAAGCCATGAAGGAAACAATCCGCGCGATGTCCTCCAAAATCCATCAGGCCACCAGCGCGGCACCGGAAATAGATCGCGTCCTCAGAGAGACGCAAAACACGCCGTTCACCCGCCGGATCGCCTCCGTTCCGCTCCAGCACCTCGGGAAGCTCAAACTCCAGTCCTACGCGGGCACCACCGACCCGGCCCAGTATCTTACGGCGTTCACCATCGCCATGAGCCGCGCCCACTTCTCCCCGGACGAGCGTGAGGCCGCCCACTGCCAGCTCTTCGTGGAGAACCTCACCGGCCCGGCCCTCACATGGTTCTCCCGGCTGAAGACACACTCCATAGACAGCTTCAGAGATCTTTCGACCACCTTCCTAGAGCACTACTCCATCTACATCAGGCAGTCCGCGTCCAGCGCGGATCTCTGGGCGATGAACCAAGGAGCAAAGGAATCGCTCAAGTCCTTCATAGAGCGCTTCAAAGCCACGGCCTCCCAAAGCAACGTGACGGACGAGTCAGCGCTCCCCGCTCTAAGAAAGGGCATGCGGGCTGGTTCGGCCTTCAAGGACGACATGAAGCTCAACAAACCGCGCTCGTTGGAGGACGCCTTACACCGCGCTGGACTCTTCGTCTGAGTCAAGGAACGGTGCCCCGCACAAGTCCCCGGTCCCAAAGGAGCGACCCCAAGAAAGGTATCGGGAGCCTCGTCAACACTACGATGACGAGTATCAGCGCAGCAAATGAAAGCAGGCCGCCGCGTTCCTCATCAACGAATCGCCCGCCGTCCTCCGCCTGCGCGACCCCGCTCTGCTCCACAACCCCGCGCCAAAATTGCCGTGGAACAAGTATGTGCGAGATCCCCTCCAGCAGGATCGGCGTCCCGACGAGCTAAACGACAGGGAGCCCGGACCAGACGAGCAGTATGACAGGACGGCCTTCTGCGATTTTCACCAGAGAAAGGGGCATCCGACCTCACAATGCCGCGCACTCCAAGAAGTCCTGCTGAACCAATTCCAGAGGGGGGAAATCCGCGTTCCAGAGCAGCTGCATCCACACGCCCGGGACAGCGATCGAGTACAACCCCGCGACAATCGAGGCCGCGAAAGCAGCCGGGCTAGGTCTGATAACAGCGCTCAAAACGATGATCGTTGCCGGAGGTCCCCCTCGCGAGACCAGGAAAGGGGCAGGTCGCCTCCCCCGCCCCGGACTCTGATAGGAATGATCATGGGAGGTCTCCTCTCGTGCAGCGATTCAGTGCGGTCCATCAAGCGTCACGAGAGGAAGACCGACGCGTACCTGAAATGGCACTCCGGCCCGGAGATCGATGCGCAGAACACGAGCAAAAGGGGGATATGTTTCTCCGAGGCCGACGCGATCGGGGTCCACCAGCCCCACAACGACCCCCTCGTCGTACAAGTCCGCGTAGCCGACTGCGAAGTCAACCGAGTCCTCGTCGATACGGGCAGATCGGTCGATCTCATCTTCAAGGATACCCTCGCCAGGATAAATCTAAACGGGGTCACAATCAAGCTGCACTCAATCCCGCTAACCGGCTTCGCCGGAGACACCGTCAACGGAATCGGCACCATCGAACTTCCGGTCTATGTAGGCCGGGTCACAAAAATTGTCAAGTTCGTGGTCTTTGATACCACCCCGATCTACAACATCATTCTCGGGACCCCTTGGCTGCATTCGATGAAGGCAGTCACTTCGACGTACCTTCAATGTCTCAAGTTTCCCAACCAGGCCGGGACGTATACTCTTAGGAGCAACCAGAGGGTCTCTCGCGCCTGCTTCGCCATCGAACATAAGCTGCGCCACGCCGCGCCGGCCTGGTTGGCCGTCAGCGCGTATCAGCCCGTCGAGACAACTGCCCGGGATCTCCCGGGAGAAGACCTCGTCACCCAGGTCAACATCGATCCAAGTGACCCCTCCCGTTGCGTTGGCATCGGAACCGACCTTGAAGGGGGCATCAAGAAAGAGCTGGTCGAATTCCTGGGGCAAAACGTCTCCACCTTCGCCTGGTCAACCGGCGACATGCCCGACATTGACCCGGCCACGTGCAGCCACGAGCTCAACGTGGACCCGACCTGCAGACCAATCAAGCAGAAGCGGCGAAAGTTGGGCCTCGAGCGCGCGCAGGCAGTCAATGACTAGGTGGGAAGGCTCGCCGCAGCCGGCTCGATCACCGAGGTCAGATACCCGGACTGGTTGGCCAACCCGGTGGTAGTCAAGAAAAAGAGTGGGAAATGGAGGGTCTGCGTGGATTTCACCGACCTCAACAAGGCGTGCCCAAAAGACAGCTTTCCCCTCCCCCGAATCGACCAAGTCGTCGAAGCCACCGCCGGGAACGATCTGCTCTCTTTCATGGATGCCTTCCCGGGGTACAACCAGATCCCCATGCACCCCGACGACCAGGAGAAGACCGCGTTCATCACGGACCGAAGCATCTACTGCTACAAGGTAATGCCCTTCGGACTCAAAAACGCCGGGGCCACCTACCAACGGCTCGTCAACCGGATGTTCGTTGATCAAATAGGCCGCACTATGGAAGTATACATAGATGACATGCTGGTGAAATCCCTGGTAGCAGCCGACCACGTCGCTCATCTCCGATCCTGCTTCCGGACTTTGAACGAATACAACATGAAGCTGAACCCGGCCAAGTGTTCTTTCGGCGTCATGTCAGGCGAATTCCTCGGGTATATCATCACCCAGCGCGGGATCGAGGCTAACCCCAAGCAGATCCGGGCTATCACCGACCTCAAGTCCCCAGAGAACACGCGTCAAGTACAGCGCCTCACCGGGAGAATCGCCGCGCTCAACCGGTTCATTTCCCGCTCTACCGATAGATGTCTACCGTTCTACCAGCTTCTTCGAGCTAACAAACGGTTCGAGTGGGATGACAAGTATGAGGAAGCCCTCCAACAGCTAAAAGAGTACATATCAACTCCTCCCGTCCTGTCCAAACCGGAAGAAGGCGAAACCCTCTACCTCTATATCGCCATCTCTGCATCAGCGGTCAGCGGAGTACTAGTACGGGAAGACCGGGGCGACCAGAGGCCCATCTCCTACATCAGTAAATCCCTAGACGACGCGGAGAGCAGGTACCCGGCTTTGGAGAAGCTCGCCTTGGCGGTGGTCGTCGCAGCCAGAAAGCTCCGGCCTTATTTTCAATCCCATACGATTGCCGTCCTAAGCACCTACCCCCTCAGAACCATCCTCCACAGCCCGAGCCCATATGGTCGGATAATGAAGTGGGCTGTCGAGCTGAGCGAGTATGAAATCGAGTACCGAGGTCGGACCGCGATCAAATCACAGGTCCTGGCCGATTTCCTAGTCGAGTTGGTACCCGAGCTAGCAGTCGACGAAGTCCCCGAAGTGTGGAGCCTGCATGTCGACGGATCGGCCTCCAAACACGGCTCTGGCGTCGGCATACGCCTCGAGTCCCCGACCAAGGAGATCCTCGAGCAGTCTTTCCGTCTGGCCTTCCCAGCGTCATATAACGAAGCCGAGTATGAAGCTCTGATTGCCGGCCTGCGCCTTGCCAAGGAGATCGGCGCGAAGAAAATCCGAGCCTACTGCGACTCCCAGCTCGTCGCCAATCAGTTCAGCGGGGAATACGAGGCCAAGAACGATCGCATGGATGCATACCTCAAGGTGACCCAAGGCCTGGCCGCAGATTTCTCCGAGTTCACCCTTACAAAGATCCCCCGAGGCGATAATACTTCCGCAGACGCCCTCGCAGCACTAGCCTCCACCTCGGCCCCAGCCCAACGACGGGTGATCCCGGTCGAAAGTATCGACTTCCCTAGCATCGACCTGCCTAAAGGGGCCTACCTGATCAATCTCAAGGTCGCGGACCCGTACGAAGACGTCCCACCTCCCGAAGATCTACCGCCACCGCCGGCCGAGCCCGAACTACCAGACTGGCGAGTCGACCTACTGCTGTACATCGCAGACGGCGTTCATCCCCCAGACCGGTGGGCCGCCCGCCGGCTAAGGAAGAAATGCGCCCGATACACGATGATGGACGGCAATCTGTTCCGATGGAGCGCCTCGGGGACCCTGCTCGGCTGCCTCCACGGACAAGAAACCATCGACGTAATGAAAGAGATGCACGAGGGTGCCGACGGGAACCACTCCAGCGGCCGGGCTCTCGCCCTGCGAATACGAAACCAAGGGCATTACTGGCCAACGATGCTTCAGGACTGCGAAAAATTCGCGGCCCGGTGTGAGAAGTGCCAGCGCCACGGTCCACTCATTCATTGTCCAACCGAGCTGCTTACCACTGCGGTCGCGCCCTACCCATTCATGCGATGGGCCATGGACATAGTCGGCCCCCTTCCCCGATCTCGTCAAAAGCGCTTCATCCTAGTAATGACCGACTTCTTCACCAAGTGGGTTGAAGCCGAAGCATACGCTAAGATCACGGCAGAGGACGTCCGAAAGTTCGTCTGGAAGTTCATCATCTGCCGGCACGGGCTGCCTTACGAGATCGTAACCGACAACGGCGCCCAGTTCACATCGATCCTCTTCGAAGACTTCTGCGCAAGGTGGAAGATCAGGCTGAGTAAGTCCACCCCGAGATACCCGCAAGGAAACGGACAAGCCGAGGCCACCAACAAGACCATCCTCGACGGCCTTAAAAAGCGACTAGACGACAAGAAAGGTTCCTGGGCCGACGAGCTAGATGGAGTCCTCTGGTCCCATCGCACAACGCCGAAGACGTCGACATGTCGCACACCATTCAGCCTCTCTCACGGTATGGAAGCAATGGCCCCATCCGAAGTCGGCCTCCCCACGCCTCGCCGCGCTGTGCTCACCCAGCAACCCGCCCTGAACGACGCCGTCCTGCTAAGCGAGCTGGATTTCCTCGAGGAGCAGCGGGACCATTCCCTCCTCCGGATCCAGAACTACCAACAGCTTGCTTCCAAGTACTACAACAAGAGGGTTCGAGGCAGGTTCTTCACCGAAGGCGACCTGGTCCTCCGCAAGGTCTTCGAAAACACCACCGAGCTAAACGCAGGCAAGCTCGGTGCACATTGGGAGGGCCCTTACCTTATCTCCAAGGTCGTGAAGCCCGACGTCTACGAGCTAGTCACGATGATTGGCGACGCAATCCCGCGCTCATGGAACTCGATCAACCTCAAACGCTTCTACTATTAAGCCCCCGTGCTCCATTCCACTGTCCGCCTTTGTAAACAAACGAACTACGACTGGCTTGATCCCTTCTACTAAAGGGTACGTAGGCAACCCCTAACCAGGGCTCAGCTATTAATCTAATAAAGCCTTTTCGACGAAAAGCAATACGGTCCACGACTTGTTCAAGCAAAAAAAAAGAAGCCGAGCTCCAACGCTCGCACTCAAGCAAAAAAAAAAAAAAAAAAAAAAAAAGGGCCGAGCTCCAATGCTCGCACTCAAGCAAAAAAGCCGAGCTCCAATGCTCGCACCCAAGCAAAAAAAAAAGGGACCGAGCTCCAACGCTCGCTCTCCCCAGCACACAAGCTATAAGTGCTAAAGCCGAGCTCCAATGCTCGCACTCGCATAGTACACAAGTAATAAGTACTAAAGCCGAGCCCAAGGCTCGCACCTCTACTAGACACACAAGCATTAAGTGTCTCAAAGCCGAGCTCGCTACTCGCACCAAAAAAAAGGTACACAAGCTTTAAGTACCTTAAGCCGAGCTACACCTCGCAACCACAAAAAATAAGTAAGGATACACAAGCACCCAATACAAGGGCACGGTCCACGACCTGCATACATGACAGGGTACGGTCTACGACCTACTCTACCGTTCGCAAAAGAATTCGGAAACACCGGTTTTATTTCAAAAAAAAAAAGGGGGCCTCGAAACGACACTTACACAAAAGGCCAACGGCCCAGTCTTTACAAAAAAAAAGAGAAAAAAGAGAAGGCCTCGAAACGGCACTTACACAAAGGGCCAACGGCCTAGTCCTTACAAAAAGAGAGAGAAAAATAAGAAAAACAACAAAAGCAAAATTTTTTACAAGGCCACATCGGCCGGTAAGTCTTCACCCCCGTCAGCACGGGTACCATTCACATCTTCCGGGTCCACCACCCCCACTCCCGAGCCGTGCTCACCAAGGAGGGGTTGCTCCGTCAGCTCTTCCCCAGCCACGGCCTCAGCAGGCAGCACGACAAGCCCGGCTTCAGCAGCGCCCGAGGCCAGATATTGCACTGGCGGGTCCGTTCGGACGGCCTCAGCAGCTGGTTGGACGTCCAAGGTCAGGTCCACGACGGGCGTCTCGGAGGGAGCGACGGGCATAAGTCGCTCAAGCTGGACACCGTGAGTGCGGTCAAGAGGAATGTCTAGATCTTCCGGGGTCAGGTCCGGAAAATCCATTTCATCCAGCTGGGCACCGAATGCCGCTTCGTCCTCGTCCAGCTTCTGATACCGGTACCACGGTACCGATATCCCGTCCTCGGCCTCCATCCTCTTGAGGCATGCCCTTACGCCGATCACCTGGTTGTACAGCAGGTGAGGCTCTAAGGCCTGGGTACGACCGTCGAGATGGGCGCGGATCTTCTCCATCTTCGCGGTCCATTTCCGGTTCCGCGCCTCCCACCTGGCCGTTACCCGGTCGCTCTCCGCAGCCACGGCCACCTTCGCCCGGCCTATGGCGGCCTCCAGCCCCTTAACCCTGGAGCGGAGCGTTTCCCTCTCCCCCTTCAGGAGCCCGACCTCCTCCTTCAAAGCAGCCGACCGAGCCCTCTCAGCGGTAGATCAGGCCCTCTCAGCCTCCAGCTCGGCCTGAACACTGTCCGCCTCCACAGCCCGGTCTCGAACCCGCGCCGCCTCCTTCTCCAGCACCGCTGACCGGGCCTTCTCATCCCCCAGCTCCTTTCAAACCCGCGGAGGAGAAGGGTCTGGGTCTGCGTACTGGCCTCCTGGCGCGTCTTCAGGAAGTTGAGCGACGCGTCCTTCTCGGCGAGTCGCTTCTCATAGGCCTCCGCTAGATAGGCGGTAAGGGCCATCGTCTGCATCAAACCAGATGTTAGCAATGACATACATGAATCCTGATATCTCGGACGAGCCACCCCCAGCCCGCGGCGCCTGCTCTCGCCGGACCGGCACCTCAACTATTGGCGGCGGCGGCGCCACAAAAGAATCCGCGTACAGCGGACTGGCAAACCGTGCTCGACCTGCAGTAATGGCAGTAACCAGTTCGTCAAAAAAAATAAAAAATAAAAAATAAACCACCTCCGGCCATTGCTGCTGCTATTCTCCCCGAGGTGAATGACTTCCACTCTCTTTTACACACCGTCCTGAACACAGCAAGGATACCCGCGTAGTCCGGTAGCTTGAATCTGGAAGAATGAGGACCTGAAAGCAAAACAGACAACGTTAGTCGGACCAAAGCTAAAGGAAAGAAATGCAGCTCGGTCTACAAACCCCTACCCGGGGAAAAATTCCAATCCCGGGTGAATCTAGCTGACGGGTCGAGTCCAACCACTTCGGCAGCCCGGATGTAGAAGTAGCTGCGAGACCAGTCCTCGACCTTGGACAGCTTGCTGGCCTTGGACCCCGAGCTGCTGACCTCAAGGATGTTCGCCGCGGGCTTGAAATCAGCATAATAGGTCCCCGGGATCCCAGGGTTCACCTTCTGCTGGGTGAGAGCCTCGAACATGGGCACCGTCACCTCCACGTCGCACTCATGCCCCAGGGTCAGCAGCACGATCATCCCCTGGATAGTAGACGGGCAGACCTGCGAGAAGGCCAAACCCCGCGCCCGGCAGTACTGGACGAGTAGCTCGGGGAGAGGAAGGCGCAGCCCGCACTTCAGGAAGAAGCCCTCGTACAGGCAGACGAAGCCCGACGGAGGGTCCCACGGACGCTCGTCCGGTCTGGGCAGGCGAAGTTCAGCGGCAGCAGGGAAGTCGCACAGCTCTCTCAACAGGGCAAACGATCCCGGCGTGCTCCAGGTCGGCGACCCGCCTTGCTCGTAGGGGACCAAGGGAGACTTCCTCGCCTTGGCCCCTCGTACTCTGCCACCGCGACTGCCCTGACGACCACCTCGGTCACCCAGGCGCCCGGTCCCTCTCCCAACCTGGTCGGCACCGCGGCCACCTAAGGAGGACCTTCTCACCGCCTTTTTTCGGAGATGGGTCCCAGGGAGCAGCGGGGCGACCCTCGAAGTCGAAGGAACAGGCTGTTCCCCACTATCCGCGCCGCGACACGGAGAGGAGGAGTGCCCGGAACCATCGGAAGAAGAGCTCGGAGAATCGCTGCAGTTACCACGGGACGCCGACTCATCGCTCGACTCAACCCTGATTCCATCTAGCATCGGCGCCATTGCACAAAAAGGAGGAAGAAATCGAAAAACACAGAGAAAGGAATGGAAGGAGGGAATCAGAGAGAAGGAGTTACCTTAGGGTTATGCGTAGAAAGTTCTAACTGAATGAGGAAGAAGGGTTTAAATAGAGGAAGGGGACAGCGAAGCGACGCCTGGACACGTGTCGAAAGAAGCGCGGCCTCCCAGAAACCTAATGATGACGTCTCCTCGTTACCCCCACGCCAAAAAGCAGGGGACGCCTCGATAAACGCGAAGCGTCTTTCGCACGCCGCGCGTGCGCGGTACACGCGAAAAAAGAGGCGCCTTTTCGTTCCCCCACGTGACGGGTACGCGCCAACCGCCCATGAATTTTTTTTTGGAAGGGTCAACGCGTACGAGCGCGGGCTCAAATTTGGGCTGTAACACCCCGCGCTCATCCGCTCAAATCTCGAGAAACTGTCCTAAGATGCGCCGAACTAACATCAGATCAACTTCGGGTCACTCACCTCGCCTCGTGACACCGAACTGGGGGGGGGGCTATTGTTGGAGGTGGGCCTAGCACCCCCAATTAGTTAGGCCCATCTTAGGAAAAATCCCTCTTCAGCTCGGTTGCCGACCTGGAAGTCCCTCGCTCCCGTCTGTCCGGAACTCCCGAGCTCCTGAAGACGCACCTCGGGTCCGTGCTGACACTTCGCCGAAGCAGGGATGTCAAAAGGAAAGAAGACACGCGGGAGTTGGCCGAACAGTGTGCTACCTGAGTAGAGGTACGATCTGACCTCGACGTCCCACTAACCCAGCAGAGTAAGCGAGGAAGAGAAAGACACGTGGAGGAGAGTTGGTTAAACAGTGCGCTACTCTGCAGAGGTATGGCGCCGAGCTCATCATGACCTCTCTCACCAACCTTGCAGACTTGGCAAAGGAGAGAAAGCCACGTGGAGGAGAGTTGGTTAAACAGTGCACTACTCTGCAGAGGTATGGCGCCGAGCTCATCATGACCCTCTCCCCGAAGGCCGGAACACGCCTCCTAGGCCTCCTTACCCGCGAAACAGGCCGAAGACGCTACGTGGCCCCGGAATCCCGGGGAGCAGGAAGCCGACTCCCAGTATATAAGTCCCTTAGCATTCATTAAGAAAAGGACTTCTGGATTTTCGATCTCACCTACCACAAATAGACCCGACCTCTCTCTCTCTCGTTTGTAACAAAGCAGCACATTTAGAACGCCGAACTGGACGTCCGTCGGAACCAGATCGTAAATCTAAAATTGCTCGCTTCCTTCCCTCATCAATAAAAGCAATACGGCCCACGACCTTTTCATCATTCACCCGACCTGCTCTAAACTGTGGTTGACTCGCTCTAATTAACGAAAATCTCACCTCTCTCTCCGTAATCAACTCTTAAACATCATTAGTGATCCTCGGGATCAACAATCATCATTGACAATACATGACTCCCTATGAGGCTTAGCTACCAACCGAATGTAGCTCAATTTCAGCTTCCTTGTACTGTCGTTTACCCCAATCTTCTTGCATATACCATCTACAAGCACCAAATAGGTTAACTCGTCCAAAGTTAAGATCCTAAATGATATAGCATAAATGGAATTTCTTGAATTCCATTTAAACTCCTCTCCTTCCTGTGAATAATATCCTCCATACTCAAAATGTATGTTTGTACGGCTGCTCATCCTCTCCTGGAAATACAAACAAAGAAATTTAGTCATTTGCCAATTGTCAACTCTTTCTCAGTTATAGCATTTGTCCCAGTTGTCCCACATTTGTTTGCTAATACCATTTGTCCCAGTTGTCCCCCATCGCACAGATTCACTACCCATCAGCTCGATTCAGCTCGATTCAACAACAACAATCGAGAAATTACAAATTCAATGACTAGTCGACCCATATAATTAACTTAAATATCCAATGTGCATACTCAAACCAACAAATTTCACAAATCGAATCCCTAATTTTGGAAATCTCCAAATTAAAGAAAACTTTTACCTTATTCAACAATGGCGGAGGAGAGAAGAGATATGACGAAAACCACAATTGCAGAGAAGGACGACGCGGTGGCGGCTACGGTCCGCCGGCGAGAAGGATCGGTGGTTCGAAGGGAGTCGGTGGTTCGAAGGATTCGATGGGTGTCGATGCTCGCTTGAAGAAGCAGCGGGGGGAACAAATTTTTTAATTACCTGGAAAATAAAAAAAAAAAAATTCAATATTAAGTAATTCAATAATCAAAATGAAAATTTCAATAAATAATAAAACCAGATTTTCGAAATCCTTCATAAAATCAACAATGTCATAAGCACAATTCATTAAGGGTAAAATGAGGATTTCACCCCCTTTATGACACATAGATCAGTTTATGGCACACAAAATTTCACTTTCTCATTTTATGGCTTTTGAGCCATTAATCCGAAGCGCTGAGGTTAAAGAGGAGATTGCTCAGCTGGTTCACGGACCGGTTTAGATCGGGCGGACATTTCCCGGTTTACATCGAACCATTGCGTGAAATTTCCCAAAACTAAGAGCTGTATTAACCAATTGTAAACCAAAACCGAGAGATCAAAGGATAAGCGGGCTTATTCCAATTTAACTAAAAAGCTTGCAATTAATAAGCAAACGGATAGAATTCATAATTTTTGCTTCATAGATGTAATTCAAAAAGTTTTCTACAGAAATCAAACGAGTGACTATTGGTTCACATTTTCTTCAAACCGAAGAAAACCAGAAACCAATCGATCGACTAATACCGCAGACTCTAAAATGTTCATGTTTCAAAATTAAATTATCCCAAATTTTTTTAATGCATCTTAAAAGACCCAAGAAAAAAAACTGAAATATGAAACATTAGTACTTCTGTCTAATTTCTAACTTTGATTCAGGCCAAAAATTTCCATCCATCCAAACAATTAGAATTAGACCATAAACAATTAGATTACAAATTACACATATTTGAAGGCTGGATCGCGACTCATTTCATAATACAGTTGCACCACGGCTATCGTTGGAAACATGGAACCTCCGTTGCAGCCTCGTATTCGTGTTGCCTCCAACCTGTCATTAGGCCCTCGTTGTTGCAATAGTCAAAAGTCCTTCTCAGCCCGAGATTCACAAGCCCTCTAATGATGTGTTTGGCTCTACCAAAAGGCTTCCACCTACCATTGTTGTTTCTTATACGGCTGCCATTGTTTGGCTCTACCAAAGTCATTCTCAGCCCGAGATTCACAAGCCCTCTGGTGATGTTTTATGCCTTCCTCTAATCCTCCTATTTTTTTAGTCCCTAGCTTTTAAATAGTAAATTTAAATCATCATAAGATAATATTGATAATGTTGTATGAGAAAAATCTTGAGTTAGTTTTATGAGATAAATCTTAATTACTTTTTATAATAATATAAAGTTAGTTTTTCTCTCTTCTCATGCTGCCACCTCATCATCCACATGTCAAATTTTAATTGGTCATTTTTAACATCATTTTAATTATTATTTTTTTAACAATTGGTTTTAATTATATAACTAAGATCATTAATGAATAAATTTTATTTATACATATAAAACAAAAGTATACTGATAATTAGTTTGAACAAAAATTAAAATCTATTGATATTTACCACATTTTTAATATTTAATTTATAAAAAAATATCCTCAAAATAAGCTTAAATATCAAAATATGATAATTTATTTCAACTTTCACATTTTGATAGACACAACAAAATTACAACTAAATACAAATACAAATTAAACACCACATAAAACAAAACTTAGAATCTAATAAAATTATCAAATAAGCATCAAGAAAAAAAAATCCACACCAAAACATCAATCCGAATGAAATCATAGAAATCTTTTCTATGAAGATGCAGCAAAACTACTCAGCTACTACATGACACAAGAAGGACCGGCTCACTAATAAAGTGAACCATGTGCATATTATAAAAAAAATCTAATTTTAGGCATATAAACAAAATTTTTTTATAAAGAACCCTTAAATATTTATAAATAAAACCTTCAAACATGACAAAATTTTGCAAATATCAGGTGGTCACTATGCATTTGCACCTTCAGCACTTGCCTAGAGTCGGGCCTGGACACAAGATACAAATAAAAAATATGTGAAAAATCATAATAAATCAAGACTTGAATATGTATGTTATATTATCATATTTATCTACACTTGAAGACTTATTACTTAAAAATTGGAAACAAAAGACTTAAGAATTAGAAACATATTTTACACAATAATGAGGATTAGAATCGTACATCAACAATATTGGAAATAATACTAAAATTAAAATAAAAAAATATAAAACGAAAAAACACAATATTACTCGAGGAAGACAAGAGCCACGAACCTAAAATTCGGTGCAACTAGCTCCATCCCAAAGCACAATATCTAATTCTAAGTAAGGATAAACCCAACATCCGCCACATATGCTTCAGAACCGAACTCTCAACCTCTTTCCGCAATAACCTTAAAACAAAACAACTCTTTTAGTGTATTTTTATCTTTTTGGTGCCTTCATTACGCTTTAATGTAACTACTTCAAAGATGAACTTTGCGACAACAATTAACATATAATTAATACACTCTAATTGATATAAATTAAAATAAATATATATTATTAGAGATTCCTAATGTTTTATACTATAAAAATGCAAAATAACAAACTTAAAAAAAATTTAATTGCATAAATTGACAACAAACGTAAAAGATAAAAAATGTACAAACACCTTCTATTTTTATAAGAAAAAACAATATTGAAAATAATATATGTAACAAAAAAAGATAAAGTATGAAACTATCAAAAACAAAATATATAAAGAAAAAAATTAACACGCCCGCGCGTAACGCGGATCACATTCTAGTCTAATATATAAAGAGTGAGTGAGTCTCACAAAGAATTGACATATCATCACTCATCTCCATGACACATCAGCTTTCAAAAATAATAAAAATAAACATTTTAATTTTGACACATTTTTCAAAAAATAAAATCCAAAGTTACTAAGGATTCATAGTTAATGATTTAAATTTCTGAGATTTAACTATCTCATAAAGAGTCTTTATATTGTCTTCCTCTTCGCATTCTAAACCCTTTAAAACGTCAACTGGCCACTCCATCTTTATAGGAGGCACGATGAAAGCCTCTTCATTTTTCCCATAATTCTTTCGGGTTTCGTCTTGCATATCTAATTTGTTATATGTGAGTATAGACGAGAGGGAATCTTTCCAACTTTTTGTTACCTCTTTATATCTTAAGGGATCAAAGATCTTAAGAGAAAGTTTTGCTCCCAAGGAGTTTTTGTTTTCTCACCATCTCTGTTGCTTTGTTCCTTTGATTTTTCCTCTCTGATTCCAATTCCAAATTTAACTTTATGTAAAATTTCATTGTTAATTTCTGTGTTTATGGCCGTCTTCTTTAATTGTGTGATTATTTCCCTTAAGTATTTTGGTAGAAAATCACTAATAAAGCATCAGATCGATGCTCTTCAGAGGATAAAAGACGGCTATGATTGCATTTTTTTTTCAAGAACATTTTTGGTTGATATGGTGGCCTTGACGAAAATGCTTTTGTGTGTGTGTGCGCTTTTCTTTAATGCATGTTCCAACATTTTATTTCGTATACAATCTCCTGCTCTTTCACATTCTTTTTTCTAAACGTACTTTTCGTATTCGTCCCGACCAAGAAACTCGGCGCTACGATTACCATATATATCTCTATGCATTTAGAATAAGTGGGAATCAGCGGATGAGTGCCACTGCGAAAAAGGTTTGTTTAACGAAAATTTAAGAAGTTTTGTTTTTTTTAAGAAAGTTGAAGAATAAACAGATTTACGTCCTCTTTAACTTATGTATTTCTTATGCTCTTCATTTTATGTTTTTATGATACTAGGCAAATTTGTAAAATAAACTCGGAAAAAGGAAGACGAAAGGAGGACACTTAGAAGACAAATTAAATTATGGTTTCAGTAAAAATAAAATTGAGAGTCTCGGAAGAGAGCTTCACCAAAATGGGAGTGCAAGCTGATGGAGGGGACGTATATACGTTCACTTTGAATAGAGATTATATCCTCATGCTTAGTAACAATACCATTTTTGTTTTGTTTTTCTATGATGAACGTGAATACCTAAATTCTCAAAATTCATAAGGTTAAGAACATAAACTATATAGACGGACGATAGAGTAGGATTAATGATATTGACATAATAAAGCAAGCTTAGCTTGACTGGTAAATTAGATAGAGTGGCTTGAGGGTTATTGATTGATGAATGTCTTTTGATTGTTTTTTTGGGAAATTTTGAAAAATGATTAGAATAGAGTGGATTGGGATATTCTTTGTTCTTATTTGACCATAAAGCTACAATTAAAGAAAGGAAGACCGAAGACAGAAAAAGAACTGAAGGCATAAAAATCAAATGGAAGAAGATGAAGATAAATAAACAACTTTCTATTTGTCAAATGATATTAATGTTTCTTATACTTTTCCGATAAATTAAGTCGCTTTTCGATAGAATTCAGTTCAAAGATTTTTTTATAAAAATTGGTTTAAAAATATTTAATTAACTCCAGGGGTGAGGAAGGAGGTAAAAAATCTGTTTACATAAATTAGTTAAGACATCTATATGTTTTTCAAACCATTTTTCTAACGTTAAAACCGTGAATGGAGTTGGTGATTTGCGGTGCTACTTACTTAATTTACGAAAGCTTTTAAAATTCTATGAAAGAAAGGTTTGTTGTTCCAACTAGAGGGGTGAGGAAGGATGTAAAATGAGATTGCAAGAATTGGAAACTTAAGACGTCAAAATAATTTATATACAAAGCAAAGCATAATCGTTTTCGTGAAAGAGGGAGAGTTACGTTTTTGTGATAAAGGAGACCAACAGTGAAATTGAGAGAAAACAATACTATTACAAATAAAAAACTTTTACATACATGTATCACGAATCAATTTTGTAAGGATAGCGGATGAGTATAGTAAATTATTCTCAATTCCTATTTGATATTGTAGTAGTTCTCTCACATTTTTTTCCAATTCTATAAACCAATAAACTTTAAATTAAACGCTATATTAACGTCAAGTTTGTGGAAAAAAAAAACAGTTTGTGGAAAGATAGATACACAAAATAATATGAATGAGTGATCATAGAAATTTGAGTAATACCTAATATTTGTTAAAAGCAAAGGGAATGATTAAATGTTACTATTAACTAATTTGACAGACCAACGATATATTTTAATAAAAAAATCCGCGTGTATACGCGGGTATTCATCTAGTTTTGATAATATTTTTGTGAAGTCAAGTTCAAATTCATTCTTGTGTTTTTGCATACATGAAGAATATTTATTTATATAGTTAGAGATGGGTATTTGAATCTTATTTCTCAAGTTCCAACTGGCGGATTTATTGATTGTTGTAATGCTTTGTATGAAGAAAGTTTATTGCCACCGTTTTTATGAATACTTCTTAATGTTATAAAATACTTTGTGCACAACACTAGATGTTATTATCACGACACATTGAATTGCTTTTGCTCTAGATCCGCCAATTGTTTGAATTGTTGAATTGCTCTAAATCAAATTATAAAATTGATTTTGCTCAAGGTCCGTAGAATTGTTTGAAACATTCCTTTTGCTCTAGATGATGTTTGGATAAACCAGCTTGTTGGTGATCTGTTTGATCCTGCCAAAGGGCCTCCAAATGTCATTGTTGTTCCTGATTCGGCAGCTAGGTTTCATAGAAGTGGGAGCAGCTCTTTCTCTCCCAACAAACAGCCATAAAATGTTGGGGCTCAAAGAAGTGATGGTTTCCAAAATAGTTCGTGATAGGATCCGCAACATAGAAATCAAAATTATCAATGATCAATGACAGGAGAAGCTCCTCCTCGTTGTTAGCTATTTTCAGAGCCATGAATTCCGAGAACACCTCCACTTCGGAGGGGTTAAACCTAAGACATTTGTACTGCAACTATCCTTGAACCATACTGTAGAACTTACATAGAAAAACCAAAGTAAAATGAATCGGAATTGGACATAAAACCGGATAGAACATTCATAACATTTTTAGTAACAGAAAATAACCTCAAAATACATATACATACTCTTTTTTTTTTCCTTTGGAATTGATGGTAATCTTGGTTTGGATCCTATTGTTGCTTGTTTGCAGATGTGGGAATGGATGCTGAGAAGCAAAGCAAATCGCTAAAACCTATTAGAAGAAGAAGCTTTAGATGGGGATGAAGAATCACCGCATTAAGGGTTTCCTTTGAGGCAAGCGAGTCTAAACTCTGTAGGTTAACCCGCAAACCGTGTTTTGAACCTGAGACACGTCTCTGGTTATGCAACCCATCAGTCAGTCAGTTTCTTGCACTAACAGCTAATTACCACAACTCTCCACTTGATTGATAGCATTTTAGGATCGAACTATATATGGATTATATTAAACTCATTTCCGGTTCATTAAAATCTCATTGAAACTTTTTGATTAATTCAAGATTTTAATGTACGACTTATTTCCGTTTTATTAGTAAAATGTTGATGTTTCAAAATTAAATTATCCCAAAGTTTTTTAATGCATCTTAAAAGACCCAAGAAAAAAAACTGAAATTGAAACATTAGTACTTCTGTCTAATTTCTAACTTTGATTCAGGCCAAAAATTTCCATCCATGCAAAACCTTATTTATGGTTTGGTGCATTAAAGTTATGTTGTTCATAAAGAAAAGTATCTTTTAGACTTTACAAACTCGCAAAAATATTATATTAAGAACCCTAATTTGCAAAATTGCATTGCCTCCATTAGATTCTGAAGGATTCAGGAGGACTAGTGGATGGCCTGATTCTAGAAGGCATCTTCAAGAGTCTCTCTGTTTCAAGCATGAAGGAGTGTTTCGGAGTTATAGACATCTTGTTCATCTCGTTATCAACATCCACGTCATCAGCACAGTCATCCTCACTGTCTGCATCTCCATTCACTATGACCTCAGCACAAAGCTCATCCTCATCATCTTCGTCATATTTCGGTTTCACCATTGACCAGTAGTTGAAGTTCTGGGAGATATAGCTTCAAGATTTGACAAGGAAACGGGTGAGAAAGAGAGTAAAAACTATGAAACGGCAACAACTACTACGATTCTCATTTCAAGATATCAGTGGTTTAATGAGACTGCAATTATTAAATAATGCAGTAGAGTTCGCATCAAAGATGTCCAAGTCGAGTCAATAAACTTCTATAAGTTACTCATATTGTTTGGTGCTTTACTCTGGAAGAGAAAAATATCAAGAGTTAAGATGGTGAACCTGTTAGACATTTTCAACAAGCACGGGTCGAACGGGAAGAATGTATCAAGCCTTTCAAACCCACCAAAAGCACGAGAGAGCTCAGACTCGAGAAGGTCATCGAAAATGAAGGCTTCTGAGACAATGAACAGACCACTAGCTTTGGATTGTTTTAGGAACTCAGAAACTACAGATGGAAGGCAAACCTGTTCACACAAAATGAATTGGTGCAAGCTTAATTCATTTGATTCTTTGGAGATCAGACCACTTCAAATAACAGTTGAGCTATGACAAAAAAAAATGATAGTGTAATTCACCATTAATGGGTTTAGTTTGTGAGATAAAATTGACTCCAATGGTACAAGCTGCGATTGAAAGCGAGGAACATCCAGGATGGATCTCATCCGGAAGCATAGCACGTACAAGATTGCCTACAGTCACAGAAAAGTAACAACTGTAAGTGATACATTACATAACAGCGTATGATTCCAAACGCCAATAGGTAAAACTCTTCAAGACTTATAAGGGTGAGATCATTACAATGATTGGTAATTAGGGAAGTCACTGATTTCAAAGAAGAGTTCTTCAGGAATGAAAAGGAATAAGATGGTTCTGAACTTGGACTATACCTGACATCCCGAATAGAAAACTTGATGTGCTTCAGGCCTAACATCATCATTGCATGTTCTGCAATAATCTGCACACTCGTCCACCAATCTAGGATTTCAGACACAAGAGAAACAATGTTACAGCAAAGTTAAACTTGAATCATATCAAACAATTATCTTTGTCCGTTTTTTAGCAATTTCTTTGTACCTTTTCAACATACTAGCCACAAAAGAAGCTGGCAAAAACAGTCCACGAGACAAGTAGCTAGCTAGATAAGCCACTGCACTCATCCTGTTGAGCAAGGTGAGAAAACAAAACCATATACAAGTGGTAATTAGAACAATATGAGCGTAATATCATGCAGAGAAATTTTTACCATGAAAGATAAAATGAAACTCGCCTAGTAAGTCGGGGTTTGTTGCTGGAGAGATATATGTCCAACAGCTTATTGGCAAATTTTACACCACAATTTTCAGGATCTAGTGAGCACGCATAGAACATTAGGAACTGCAGATAAAAGCAAAGTGAGCCTAAGCCAAGACATCTCATGCTGACAATGAACTAGAGTGACAAATTCTATAGTATGTAAGGTAATAGCTATAATGTCTACCTGTGAAAATTTTGATTTGTGTGTGTTCAGAATGAAGTTCTCAAACGATTCGAAGAGGATTTCAAACACCTACGCCAAAACCATGAAAAGCAGGACAACCAGAAGATTAACGAACCTACCACAGAGGAAAGGAAAGGTATGTTGATAAAGTACCAGTTGGTGCCATACCTCATCCAAACGACCAGAATTTTTACATGAATCAAGATGGCGAAAAGTTAGGACCATCAATTTGTCCAATGCCTCAGAGTCTACATTCCCATCCAAAGTATTTTGATTTAGAGACTCCACTGGAAACTGCAAAAGAGAAAAAAAAATTAATGACTTTGTGAATGGTGGAATATACCTCTCCAGGAAACCAGAGGTCAAGTCCAAATTTTCACAGTAAGAGAAAACGACGTCTTGTAATCTCGCAACTTTCAATTATAAATAAACAGAGCTGCGTTTCTCGATTCTGCATAAATAGCGAAAAATACTCTAAACCCCACCTCGTCTCCTTCATCCATAGTGCCTTCAACTGCATCTTCAAGTTCCATATCAAACATTCCTCTACTAGAGTCATCTTGCAGAATATCATCCCACCCAATCTCTAACTGAAAAGATGCTCCAGCATGTCATTCACTTCACACTTTACTTAGAATGAACAATTACTCATGGAGCATGTTTTATCTACTTACATCCAAATCTCGCAACCTCTCCATCACCACCATAAGAATCACGCTTCCAACAACTTTTCCGATTGAGCTATTCTACAACTTCAACAAGTTATCCACATATGTTGTTATCAACTGCAAGACAATCAGATAGTTCTCATTTTGTTTACCGCCAGTATAAGCTCACCGTTACATTGTCTAAATTTTAATCAAAATAAAAACTTACATGGTCCTTTGCGTGTAGTTTAGGCATTCTCTGGGCAAGTATGGGCACTAATTTTGAGGGAGCAAGAGGAACCAAATAAGAGATGTTGTGAAGGGCTGCATGCACCCGGGAAAGAACTTCCTCCTTCTTGTTGACTACGCGTTGCGAAAGTTTAAGCATAACAAAAGGAGATGGAATGAAATACTTATGAGAAAATTCAAACAATGGTCCAGATACTTTCCACTAGTAGCGGCCTAATGATGGAAACAACAAAAGCACAAAATGTTAAGCTCTTCAACCAGATGATATATCCATTGACATGATGGGTAGTCGCTGAGCTGTGTACCAGTGATATGACTAGCTCCACCAATGCATCCATGACACTAGGTCTGTGATCCCACAAGCTCATCCTAAAAATCTAATTACAATAAATGGGATGAAATTCAGAGTAAGGGTAGGAGGAGAGCTTGTCTTAAACAGGTATTCAACTGTAAGTTCATGCAATAAAAACTTACAGAAAAGAGAAGATTTCGATGGTGAACTACATCTATGCAAGCAACAGAACCGGATAGAGCTTTCATGAGCGCCTGCAAAACATATGAAAATGAAGAAATCTTAGCAACAACAAATTAAAAAAAAAACAAGAATTGATTGTCATATGACGAAAAGGACACACCTCAAGCTGTGCCACTGCATCGGAATCAGAATATTCTTTAAGGTACATGAGTCTAATAAGCTCAGCATAAAGTTCAGAATCCCCCTGGATTTAATAAAAAGCTACTTTTAGAGAACAAGACCATTACAAAAAATAGCACGGACATACACACACACACACACGTAAACGTATATGTGAACATTGTGGATGAAGCAACATTTGTGCAACACTCACATTTTGGACAGATGAAAGGGCATTTCTAACAGCATACACTGAATCTCTGTCGCTTAATTCCACTGCATTTGAGCAGAAAGGAGAACCCGGAACTTCTTCTGCTCTCATTCTCTATGAACAAAAACACAGTTGGTGCTACTGCTTCAAAAATTTAATTCAATCTCTGTCGTGATTTCATATTAAATTTTATACTTAACCTATCTAAATGTTCAATCGAAAAATATAATTCCAAATAGTTCATATAATCAAACACAAACTAAATAAGAATAATACAAAAAAAAACATAGGGTAATATAATCGATGATTAATTGAAAAATAAAAATTTTTATAATTATTAATCAATCACCGATCCACGATCTGTCTTCAACAAAAATCTATAAAAGAAACAGAATTGATGTTAAAAAGGACTTCCATTTTTGTGAAACGAACAAAAAACACAAAACTTCCATTTCAATTTAACGGAAGGAGAACTAAACAAAAATATATATAAAAAAGTCTTACTTCTTTTGGAAATTAAGAGATTCTTTAATCCGAGAATCCAACATAAATTGAGAACAACCAAGTAGTGATCTAACCAAAAGTCTTCCATTTTCGTTGATATCTAAATGTAACGATAAAATCAATATTATACATTAGTAAAGTAGAACCGATGTTAAAAAGTTTAATTTGCAAACAGTAAAACCCATATAATATGCAAAATATACATTCATCTTCTTCAAACGACCAAAACCTTAACACGCAGGCTACACCATATGTTTGAATTACACTCCATTGATCGTAAAAATCTTTGGCAATATCTCCATTTGCACGACATAATACCATATTATCTCTTCATTCACAAATTCACGAAGTAAGTTTGATGATTTCATATATACAATTCATCACCCACGACGTAACAAAAAACCAAATAGCTTGAATTATATACTTACTCAGCATCCATCAGATAAAAATATGTTGTATACTTCCTTTCGATTCCATCTCCATCTACTTCAATTTTTAAATCTCCAACGCCATAAATAGCCCCCATTAAATCTAAGAGAAGCATATAATAACGTTTCAAACTAAAAAAAGTAATCATTCCGGATATTAGCAAATTCATAATTATTCTGAAACATAAATCATCTAACCTGTCACAACATAAGGATCAATGTTATAATCAAAAACATATTTGAATGTTGGTGCGTCGAGAAATAAGCATTCTGTTTTTGCATCAATATTCCTTACGATGGTTGAATTTTTAAACATAATTTTATACTTGTTCCGAGCGAGTCGTGGATTTTCAACATAATGGAGTACTTTGAAGCCAAAGAACAACTTCCACTCATCTTGCTTAAGACTATCTTCATAAATAGGAACATGCAATGGCATGATCGTAGCAAATATCTTTAAACCCTGTTAAAATATGGTGATAAATATTCAACACATTACAGAAGATTCATTTACACTCGAACGAAATTGTAAAATGAATCATGAATATTCACAAAAACTAATAAATATGTGACACTAACTGATATCGTAAATACATAATCAAATAGAAAAACGATATACAATCGAATGTTTGTATCAAGATTAACACAAAATAAAATAGCAATATCAAAACATCAATAAAACTAATAGTACCTTCTTATCCATTAAAACCATCTCGATACTTGGCCCATCAGCAGTTTTTTTGTTCCATAAACGCAAGATCTTGACATCGATTGCCCAAACCTCTCCAATAGGATGGAGATCTTCCAAATTATCTCCCTGAAGCCTGTTAATCATATCCATAACTGTTTTGATCGTAAGAACCAATTCTAAACTTATTTTTTTGTAAGAACGAATTTTAGTCATTGACTTGAATATAAAATCTTATATATAATTTTTGTAAGAAAGATATATTACCAAAGTCAATTCTGTGAAAGTTTCAATGTCACATTGGAAAAAGGAATGGTAGATATCCGTCTGTCAAATTTAAGAGTGTAAATAGTAACTTTTTTTACATAAATGTAAATATTTATTACTCTTCTATGACACAATCAACAACTACTTCTGTTTCGTTTATATTTTGTTTTTATAAAATAAACGGAAAATAGTCTTGTTCGATCACTCTAAATTTTAAATTTTCTATAATATAAAAATCATAGATACAATGTTACAATTTCTTTTTTAGTATACTTAAAAGAGATTAACATACTATTACGAAACACAATGCACATAATATATAAGGACTGGATGGATAAATAATAAGAGGAACCAATATTCATGTTCAAAAAAAAACATAGATAATTAAACAAAAATAAAAGTAGCTTGGTTCGAATTACAACAGGCATTGAGAGAATAGAGAGAATCATAAGGAGGATGGATTGCCGGTGGCCGTTGATCGGTAGTGCCAAAGACGGTGTCGCCTATACACACAAAGATTCAATACATTAACAATGTAAAACTAAACATAAAGAGAAATTAAAAATTTGTTATTTTAAAAAAACAATACTTACGTAGCCCTAAACTCATCAACCTCTTTATCGATAGGATTAAAGAGAAAATCAGAGCATCAAGGATGAGAGCGCAAGACAACCGAGTCCTTGTCAACACTTAATAAAAAAACAACGAAATTAGAGTATAAACATATAAGACATACATTCGGAACTAAAACTCTATCTTGGCCATTGGACATCTTCCAAAACCTCAACACACAAATGACATATTCACTTGTCACTACAAGAAAACAGGTGGAAATCCGACGGAAATTCCGACGGCAATAATTCCGTCGGAAATTTCCGACGACTTTCCGACGGATTTCCGACTAACTTCTCATCCGTCGGAAATCCGTCGGAAATTCCGACGGATTTCCGACGACAATAATCCGTCGGACACTTTTCGACAGATTTCCGACGACGTTCATCCGTCGGCAATTTCCGACGGATTTCCGACGGATTGCCGACGGATTTCCGACGGATTTCCGACGGATATCCGACAGATGCCGACAGATGCCGACATGGTTGCCGACATGGTTGCCGACATCGATAATATCTACTTTATATCCGTCGGAAATCCGTCGGAAAATGGACAAAATTTTCCTTATAAAAACGTTTCCACCCTTCATTTATAATCACAACAAAAAAAAATCTCTGTTATCTAATTCCTTACGAAAATGTCTTCTTCAAATCCTTATAATTATTTTCGATCATGGATGGACAAGCCTCATCAAATTCCGGACACGGGCCTAGTTACGGAGGAATTCAAAAAAGGTCTACAGGAATTCATGGCATTTGCGGGTATGCAGAAGAAAGCAAAAAAAACCGGTAAAATCTATTGCCCTTGTACCAATTGTGGGAATCGTAGATTTATCGTGATAGATGAAGTATGGTCACATTTGTATTGTCATGGGTTTATGTCGGGTTACAAGATTTGGTATTATCATGGAGAAAATGATACAATGGTGGATAATTATGCTAGTACTAGTGAACATTATATTGGGGATAACACTAGCTTAGAAGAACCCGCAATGGAAGAACAAAGTACTGTAGGTCATTTTCAGATGGTGAACGATGCATTTCGTGAAAATATACCATCGGTTGCTGAGTATGGAGATAGGGGAGAAGAACCTAATTTAGAAGCTCGGAGATTCTTTGATATGTTAGACGCTGCTAAACATCCGTTATATGATGGGTGTAGAGGTGAACATTCCCCTTTATCAACTGCAACAAGGATGATGGGTATAAAGACGGATTTCAATTTGAGTGAGGAGTGCGTGGATGCAATCGCTGATTTTGTGAAAGAAATTTTGCCAGAAGATAATCTTGCACCGGCATCATACTATGAGATACATAAACTTGTTCAAGGTCTAGGATTGTCGTATCAGATGATAGATGTATGCATAGACAACTGTATGCTCTACTGGAGAGAGGACGCAGATCGTACGACATGTCGTTTTTGTTGCAAACCTCGGTATAAGGAAACAGGTGGAAGAGTGCCAGTGCCATATAAACGGATGTGGTATTTACCGTTAATAGAGAGATTGAAGAGGTTATATCAGTCAGAGCGCACAGCAGGAGCAATGAGATGGCATGCAGAGCATACAACAGATGGACAAATCGCCCATCCGTCAGATGCAGGAGCATGGAAACATTTTCAATCCATTTATCCCAGCTTTGCGTTTGAGGCAAGGAACGTATACCTTGGATTATGTACCGATGGTTTCAGCCCTTTTGGGAAGCACGGCAGAAAATATTCTTTGTGGCCAGTAATTGTAACACCTTACAATTTGCCGCCATCTTTGTGCATGCGAAGGGAGTTCTTGTTCCTTAGCATTCTCGTTCCTGGACCAGAGCATCCGAAGAGATCACTTGATGTGTTTTTGCAACCATTGATTTATGAGCTGCGAATGTTATGGGACCAAGGTATTGAAGCGTTTGATGTTTCTTGTCACCAAAATTTCATCATGCGGTCGGTACTTTTGTGGACTATTAGCGATTTTCCAGCATATGGCATGTTATCAGGATGGACAACGCACGGAAGGTTATCGTGCCCGTACTGTCAAGATAACACTGATGCGTTCCAATTGAAGCACGGACGGAAAACGTCTTGGTTTGATTGTCATAGGCGATACCTACCTAGCGATCATCCTTATCGTCGGAGCACCACATTGTTTAGGAAGAACCGGAAAGTATTTGACGGTCCTCCTCCTGAGTTAGATGGTGAGTATTTGTTGACTCAGTTTAGAGATTTTGGTGTAGAGAGGACCGTTGATTGTGGTGGTAACGGACATCATCCTGTTGATGGTTGTGGCAACGTTCATAATTGGCACAAGAGGAGCATTTTCTGGGATTTGCCTTATTGGAAGAACCATCTTTTGAGGCATAATATGGATGTCATGCACATTGAGAAGAATTTTTTCGACAACATTATGAACACCGTTCTCAATGTCAAAGGGAAGACGAAGGACAATCTGAAGTCTAGATTGGACTTGCCAGACATTTGTTCTCGTAGAGCACTACATGTGACAGAGAACGGGAAGCCTCCGGTCCCGGCTTTTCGTTTCGATGAACCTTCAAAGGCCGAGTTTTTTTACTGGATTACCGAAAGTGTTAGATTCTCGGACGGATACGCATCTAACCTTCGGAACTGCGTTGATCATGGAGAAGGGAAGTTTACTGGGATGAAGAGTCATGATTGTCATGTGGTGATGCACCGCCTCTTTCCATTTGCCTTTGCATGTCTTCTACCACGTAATGTCCACGAAGCAATTGCAGGTACAATCATGAAATTATTTATTTACTACTTTATACAATATATACTTCATTATTTAATTATTCATTTGTTATCCATATATTGCAGGGATTGGTGCCTTTTTCCGAGATATATGTTCTCGCTCTCTTACATCAGACGGTATCCGAAATCTTGGGGCTAATATACCTGTAATCCTTTGCAATTTGGAGAAGATATTTCCTCCTTCATTCTTTGATGTTATGGAACATTTAACAATTCATCTCCCTCGAGAAGCAGAGCTTGGGGGCCCGGTTCAGTACCGTTGGATGTATCCTTTCGAACGGTATATGTTACATCTAAAGAAGAAGGTGAAAAATTTGAGTAGAGTGGAGGGTTCTATCGTCGCACAGACCATCAATGAAGAAACCTCACATTTTGCCGAGTCCTACTTTCCATCACAAGTCAAAACAAAGAGTCGTAGAGCAGCTCGACATGATGACGGAGGCGTCCTACCTTTCTATCCGGTCGATGTACCTCATATATTTTTACAGATTGGACGACTTAGTGGAAAAGGCAAGAAGAGGAGACTTTCACCACAAGAGCGAGAGCATTTGCATATGTATATTCTCACAAACTGCGACGGAGTTGATGAATATGAGAGGTATTATATATTGAACATAATTATTAATTACGTATTGGGTTTTTGATTATATATATATATGTACTAACGTGATAATTGTTTCAATCTCACAGGATGTATATGGCTTATCAACGTTTTGCATTTCCTGACAAAACAGAGGACGAGCTAATCGAGCTCAAACAGGAAGAGTTCGGACGTTGGTTAAGAGATTATGTAAGTCTTTTAATTGCCTTGTTTTTAGCAATCATCATATGTAATGAAAGATTTAATTATTTGAAGTATTTTTATTTTAATTGTGCAGGTGACGACAGAGAAGGCTAACGGACAAACATTTCCCACGTGGTTAGAAGAAATTGTGAGATTTCCACTAGCAACCGTGCAGTCACATGTGATGTATAGCACACGGGGGTACGCTTTTAAGATTCTTCGGGATGATAGGAGTGCGACAACTTCAGATTACGGTGTATCAACTCAGTCAGGTGATCTTGTATACTATGGTGTCGTACGTGAGATTTTCGAAGTTCAGTACCCGGGAATGCTCGGTCTAAGATGTGTTGCATTTTTATGCGACTGGAACGACCCATTAGTAGGAAGCGGTGTGCGACACGACCAATTTGGTGTTACATCATTACATAGCAGAAGAAAACTCCAGAGATACGAGCCATTTGTACTTGCATCACAAGCAGACCAGGTTTGTATTTCTTTTACGTTAATTTTTAATTAAGTTTTGTTGCATTCCCGTGGTTAAATTTGTACATGGTGTAGGTATGCTACATTCCCTATCCGCGGGTGACAAACAAGCAAGACCCGTGGGTTACAGTCACATCGATAAACCCGAGAGGTAGAGTTCATGGGATGTCTGATCATGAACCCCTCCAACAAAGCTCCGTAGGTTTGGGTTCAATCGAGCATTCCCTTGAGGTCGACCTTGTCGTTGATTTCACCATACAGTCAGACGATCGAGTATTTGAGGATTCAGAAGAAGAATTTGACGAATTTGGGGAACCTTCCGATTCAGGAGAATCAGATTACTCATCATCGGATTGACAGTAGTTTTAATTATAAAATTTGCACCGTAAAATATGTACATATATTTGAACTAGAATTGTAATGTGTAATATATCAGTTATGTCGAAGTTTTATAAAGTTAGACATTTGATTAAGTGTAACAAAATCGGAATTTTGCAACAAAAAAAATATTATAACTTCTATATAAATTCTATATAACCTATTTTAAATACATCATACAAGTGTTTGAAAACTTTTGCCACAAAAAAAAACATATACCCTATACCCTAAACAAGATTTTTAAATATCCGTCGGAAATCCGTCGGAAATTTCCGACGGATTTCCGACGGATTAAGCTGCCTCGGATAAAACCTGGGTTATATCCGAGGGATTGATTTTTCAGCCGATGCAACTGAATCCGTCGGAAATCCGTCGGAAATTTCCGACGGATTTCCGACGGATTCAGTTGCATCGGCTGAAAAATCAATCCCTCGGATATAACCCAGATTCAACTCAATCCGTCGGAAATCCGTCGGAAATTTCCGACGGATTTCCGACGGATATTTAAAAATCTTGTTTAGGGTATAGGGTATAGGTTTTTTTGTGGCAAAAGTTTACAAACACTTGTATGATGTATATAAAATAGGTTAACCTTGTATATACATCAAAAAAATGTGTTATATAGATTTTAAAAATTTTGATGGAAGTGTTTGTATAAGTTATAGTATAAGATATTGTTGATTTATGTGAAACGATATGTTTTGATGTTGTATAATTTTTAAACTAATGCAAACCCTGTAATATTGTTTAGGGTATAGGGTATAGGTTTTTTTGTGGCAAAAGTTTACAAACACTTGTATGATGTATATAAAATAGGTTAACCTTGTATATACATCAAAAAAATGTGTTATATAGATTTTAAAATTTTTGATGGAAGTGTTTGTATAAGTTATAGTATAAGATATTGTTGATTTATGTGAAACGATATGTTTTGATGTTGTATAATTTTTAAACTAATGCAAACCCTGTAATATTGATGAACTTAATATATTTATTGAATGAAACATGTAAATAACATGTCCCTAAATCATATAAAGAAACCCTAAACCCTAAACCCTAAACCCCAAATATACCCTAAATCCGTCGGAAATCCGTCGGAAATTTCCGACGGATTTCCGACGGATATGAAAAAATAGACACGTGCTTGTTGACTGACCAATCGACAAACATGCAAGGAATATACCTTATCCGTCGGAAATCCATCAGAAATTTCCGACGGATTTCCGACGGATATGAAAAATTAGACACGTGCTTGTTGACTGACTAATCGAGAATCCTTATCTTCTCCAATCCGTCGGAAATCCGTCGGAAATTTCCGACGGATTTCCGACGGACATTGATATTTTCGAGGAGACCGCGGGAATATCAACCGCGTAAATGAAATTATTTTTCAAAATCCGACGGATTTCCGACGGATTTCCGACGGCCATCGAATTATATCGACGAAACGTAAGTTTTTTTCCTTATTTCTCTCATCTTCCTCTCTCTCTTCCGTCGCTTCTTCTTCCTCTTCTCTCAAAATTTCCCTAAACGAAAATCTCTTCTTCTCCCTCTTTTCTTCTTCTTCTTCACAATTTCAGTTTTTATCTTCAATTCATCAACTCCTCATCTTCAATTCCTCAATTCTTCTCCAACAAAACCATGTAAGTTTAATTAATTCCTTTAATTTTGTTTTATATCATTTTAGTTTTAGGGAATATATTAGTTAGGTTGTTAGAATTTTGTTTATGTGAATTGTTAAGTGGTTATAATAGAATTTGTTATTTAGAATAATATTAGTGTTATGGTTTATGTGTTTAGATTGTTGATTTAGAATTGTTAGATCTAGATATTGTTTGAATTTTTAAAAATATTTGTATATATTAAAATCGTTTTTAAAATATTGTTTAAGTAATAAAAACGTTTAGAATATTGTTTAAGTAATAAAAATCGTTTTTAAAATATTTTTATATATTAAAAACGTTTTTAATATATTTGTTAAGTAATAAAAACGTTTTCATAATATTTGTATATATTAAAATTGTTTATAAAATTGTTTTTAGTAATAAAAACGTTTTTATAATATGTGTATATATTAAAATCATTTATAATATTTAAGTTGATGTTAAAATATTTTTTTAATTTGAAAAACGTTTTTATAATATGTGTATATATTAAAATCTTTTATAATATTTTATAACTAATAAAAACGTTTTTAAAATATTTCTATATATTTAAGTTGATGTTAAAATATTTTTTTAATAATAAAAACCTTTTTCAAATATTATTTTAGAAATAAAATTGTTTTAAATATTTTTTATAGTAATAAAACGTTTTCTAAATATTTTTATATATTAAAACTGATTTTAAAATATTTTAGCAAATTTTGAAAATTTTTGAAATATTTGAATTTTTAGTAAACTTTGAATTTTTCGGAAAATTTGAATTTCCAGAAAATTTGAATTTTTCCTAAATTTTTTTCCGGAAATTTCAAAAATGTTGGTAACTTTTGAATTTTTTGTTAATTTACTAACAATTTTACCGTTTTCCGCAGGGATCACGACGATGTTCTTCAGTTGGGAGGCGGCAACCAAGGACGCCGTTCTCGGAGTTCTCGGTGTACGCCTCCTCCGGGACCAACGAGCTCGGGAACTCACATCCCTGATTCCCAGCAATCCACTGCTCGGAGCCACCTTGAGATCGAGGAGCTAGTCCGGCAGCCTAACCGGGGCCATTGCATTCGACTCGACCCGAAGTTTGAGGACGGCACTTGGTAAGAAAATTTGTGTACATTATTTCAATTTATTTAGATTTTTAAACTTAACATATTTATATATTTTCATAATGTTTTCAGGTTTAAGCTGTCGACTCAGATCACCAAGTCGATATTACGGATGCTCCACAACATGTTGGACAAACCGTACAAGAAGTATTCGGACATGCCTGCCGAGGAGAAAGACGTGTGGCACCGGACTTTCGCGGTACGTTCTTTATTGATATATTATTTATTTTGAATTTCATTTTGTCAATTTTTCTTTTTGATATGTAACAAATTTTTAAAAAAAATTGTAGCAAGAGTTCACGTGGGACTCTCATCATACGCGCGAAGTCATTGACACATTCGACAAGTATGCCGCAAACTCGTACTCGAAGCACATGTACGAGTGGAAACAGAAGTGGAAGCAGAACAAAGACAAGCCGAAGGACCTTGACGACGACGTCTGGAAAGGCTTCTGTGAGTACTGGAGTAGGCCTGCGACAAAAAAGACCTCCGAGCAACAGTCGAAGAACCGAAATAGCCAACGAGGCGGGAAAGGGGTCTACATCCACAACGCGGGCGCAAAGACCATCGAACGGGAAGCGATGGAAATGGTAAGTTTAATTTAAATTTTTTATTGTTAATTCTGTTTTTTATATTTATTTAACTTAACAAATTTTCGCAGGCGAGAGCATCTGGTTCCGAACCCGATTATCTTCAACTCATCGAGAATAGACACACCAACAAGAAAACCGGTCAGATACAGGACTTGGGGATGCGGGATGTTGTCGAGAAGAGCAAGAAGACGAAGCTGGACCGTGAACTATCATCGCAGCTCACTATCGAAGGATCGTCGTCCTCGAACTCTTTGTCCCGGGAAGAGATAAACCAGATTGTACTTGAGGTAAGTTTTAATTTCATTTCGTTTTTTTTTTTTCGTTATTTATTTATTATCGGTTTTAATTATTCGCAGCAAACCCGGCAAGTGAAAGGTCGATTCGCTGGGTTAGGCACCCTTCCGACCCAGGAATCTTCTTCCTCGTTTCCTCGTTATCCTTCGGAGTACCGGGTAGAAATCGAGAGGCTCACCCAAACGGTGAAAGACCGTGACCAGCAGGTTGAAGAGCTACGGACGGAGCAACAGACTACCACCAAGAAGCTCTCCTGCTTGGAGAAGATGATGGAAAAATGCTTCCCGCATATGTTTCGGGATAATAATCCCGACGACGGAGATTCTCCAACCGTCTAAATATTTGCTTTTAATGCTTTTTTTTTGAACAATTTATTTTAATGTGTAATGACTTTTTTTAATTTTGTTTAATGAATTTATATATTTATTATTTCTATTTTTAATTTATATTTCAAATTTCTATAATTTTAATATATAAATTTCCAAAAAATAAATAATTAAATAAAATTCAAAATACCAATTCCGTCGGAAAACCGTCGGAATAAGTTCCTGTAACATCCCGATTTCTTGTATATGCGGAGAGGCTTATAAGAATTGATTTGGCTACCTATGACACCAAAGTGCACTTAGCTTTTCCGATCACTTGCCCGAAAGAACTCCAGAGTTAAGCGTGCTTGAGCTGGAGTAGTTTAAGGATGGGTGACATTCCGGGAAGTTATTCGCGGTATCGTGTGAGTGAGGACAAAACACGGGGAAAGATCACGTGGTGATTGCAGGGTCAGTAAACAAGTATTACAAGCCTCACGGATTAACGCACCGGCCGTCGGACAAGGGTGGGGCCCACGGGCCGAGATAAGGCATGGGGCCCACGGGCCGAGAGAAGGCATGGGGCCCACATGCATGGGTGGTCGGGGCGTTATAGTTACCGTCGTAAATCCTTCGGAACCTATTTCCGACGAAGAACCGACGGACTTCCGAGACAACTTCCGATCAAATTATCCATCGTAACTCCGTCGAAAATAGTTACCGTCGGAAATCCGTCAGAAATATCTTCCGACGGATTTACGACGGACTTCCGACAAATTCATTCGATAATCATCCGTCGGAAATTCTGTCGGTAATATATCCGTCGGAAATTTCCGACGGATTTCCGACGGCATTTACGACTGAAAACCCGTCGGAGTATCCGTCGGAAATTTCTGACGGATTTCCGACGGCATTTACGACTGAATATCCGTCGGAGTATCCGTCAGAAGTCCGTCGAATATCCATCGGAACGGACGCGGTCGGAAATCCGTCGGAAATGTCTGACGGCTTTCCGACGGATTCCGACGGATACCATATTTCCGACGAACTGTAACCGACAGCTTAAATCCGTCGGAAATACCCCTGTTTTCTTGTAGTGTGTGTTTCGTTGATATACCTCATAGAAAGTCTTGGCCAAGGCACCACGGGCAATACATGGCAAGGCATCCGTAAGTTCGAATCTCACATAGGATATATTCTCTTCGTAGGCATCATTGCTAGCATCATAGAGTTCACCCATCTTCAACACAGTTCCCATAACATCTAATATAAGTCGGGTAAACTGCTAATGTTAATATTCTCCATAACAAATCATATAAAAAGGAAAACCAAAAATGTAAAATATCATCTAAAAAAAGAAGGTATGTTTACCAATCAGATATTCGAAGTCCAATGCTCAGGTCATGATATCATAAAACCGAAAGCAATGGAGAAACAAACTGTATGTCTTTGGCCGGATGGGTGTGACAGTGGTCAAAGAGAGGAACTCGAGACGATGCTTATTGATTGTTGTGAGAACCGATCCAGAGGCCTCCTTAACAACAAACCCAGAAATTTTAAACCACGATCCTTGTTTCAGAGAACCTCCATGTTTAGAAAATTCGTTCGGCATAATGGTTGTCGAGATACGGTTGCACTAAAACAAAAAAACTATAAGAAAGAAAAAGCGATCAATAATTTCACGATAGAAAAGATTACAAAAATACTTAAATAAATTTAAATCCGACCGAACACGTACGTTTTCATCGGAGAGAACCATCTCAGTTGTGTCACCGAAGAACGTTATATCCTTCCAAAGCCTTACCACTTGAACGCAAATCTGCCAATTGGTTTTGTAAGTGTCCAAGCACGAAACTTCAATGACCTCTGGAAACCGATTCGTTTTTGCGTCCAAAGAAGAAAAAAAGAGAAGACCTAAAACAATAAGATCAGATAAAATATATACACATAAATAATATTCTTTACAGTTTTAATTATATCAAACAACTGCGAGAAGTCACAATTAATATTTATCATTAAATGCTACTTATTGTCAAATTTATAACCAAACCCACGAACTGACAGTAAACCACTTCCCAAACAAATCATGCAATATTTTCCGATTTATTCGTATCATGCGGACAGAGGGAATAAAATCTTATTAGACTGGGTTTTCCAAGATTATACGCAAGGCCAAGAAACCATTGTACCAAATCCAAAACAATATACATCATATTTATTTTAATATATTATTTAAATTGTGTCGACAATGGATAAAGTTATGAAATATTTTATCTGAAATTTAATTCAGAATATATCGTTTTATCGAATGTTATTTTATTTAGAATAACAATCATTAATTGTTTTTTATTTGTAGATATATACATGCGACAAATATATTAATGCAATTTCTGGTGGTTATCGAAATAATAATAAATGAAAAGAGGTATGTTGGTTTATATCAAATCTTAACTACATAGGTATCGGTGAAACATGTCAGTAGGAAGTGTTGACTTCTCAAATACAAAAACAGAATCACGGTTACGCCAAAATTAAAAACATACAAATTAATATTTATAAATCAAGATACCTTACCAACGAAAATTACCGAGTAACAAAAAAAGGATAACCAATTCAGAACACAATAAGTTTAGACAAACATAAAAACTTAGGATAGTTCGATGATAGTCTTAAAAGTCATAACAAAATAATGTTAGCATAAATAAAAGATAAGACATATATAATATCGATATCCGATAACATTAAGGCAGTATTAAATATTACAAATTCCATTACTGATCGTTCTTCTTATGCGAGGAACTCGCTTCATCGACCATCCGATTCCCATCATTGACTATGGAATTACTGTTTTCGTTTTTCACAAACCTAAAAAACAAAATTACTGGTCAATTTTATATACACATAAACGTGTGTTTATTTATAAGATGTATATATATCACCTTTGCATAAAGTTTCGAGCTTGGGGAATTTGAGGATGAAACTTAAATCTGGAAATTCCTCCCTTGCTCTTAACATAGATGCATGCTACAAAGTATTCAAATAATATATCGAACTAAAAACAAATGTTGGTAGATGTAAATTACTCCAATCAAAACGAATATGTTACCTTCTTCGTTTACAAACGCCAATCCGTTAAAAGACAAAGGACATGTACTTGATTAGTTTTCCAGAATTCGTCATTGAAATCAAGGGCCAATTTGCCAAACGCAGAACATCTAAGCTCTAAACCCCTTTTAACATAATACAAACACTACAAGAAAACAGTCGATTTGCAATGGAATTTGCGATGGATATTATCCCTCGCAAATTTGCGACGGATTTGCGAGGGATTTGCGACGGATTTGCGAGTGACTAACTAGTCGTCGCAAATCCGTCGCTATTTTGCGAGGGAAAAAGTCGTCGCAAATTGTGACGATTTTGCAACAAATTTGCGACGAACGTGCGAGGGAATATCTAGAGTCGCAAATCCCTCGCAAATTTGCGAGGGGCAAAAGGGCGTCGCAAATGCGTTGCACAATTGCGACGAATTTGCGAGGGATTAGCGAGGACCACAGTTGAAGACATCGTGGATGATTCAAGCGAAGATGCAGCCGCATCTGACGAGTTCGAGGAGAACGATAGCGGAGAAAACAATGATGAGCATAGTGAACACTCTAATATGTCTGAAAATGAATCTGAAAACGATTCGGAATAATGTGTTAAATGTACTATAATGTAAATTTTAAAATAAAAATATGTATATGTTGTAAATCGGTAAAAAAAATAAAAACTTTATTATGATAATAATACATATACCATAAACCATAAATCTTATAAAAATAAAACATTATTATGTACTATTAAACGTATACCCTAAACCCTAAACATTATAAAATAAAAATCACGAATTTGCAACGGATTTGCGATGGATCCGTCGCAAATCCGTTGCAAATAAAGACCCCATCGCAAATCCGTTGCAAATTTGCAATGGAATTGCGATGGATCCGTCGCAAATCCGTTGCAAAAAAGGATCCATCGCAAATCCGTTGCAAATTTGCAATGGAATTGCTAGGGATTCATTCCTTATTTCCGGAGAGGATAAAAACGTGATAAGCGTCTAACGGTTTTAAAAGTGAATCTCAAAAAATTATATTTCTAAAGTTATTTAATGATGTGCATTCATAAATTGTGAAAATTTGGAAATGTCCCCGTATGATATATAAAACGTCATATATCCGTATATGTTGTTTATGAATATATATATATATATATATATATATATATATATAAGTTCAACATTCCTCGTACCCTCAAATTCATTATATTTGTGAAAAAATATACTTATGATCATGACTCTTATGAGATTATAAACCGTAAACATTATTATGTACTATTAAACGTATACCCTAAACCCTAAACATTATAAAATAAAAATCACGAATTTGCAACGGATTTGCGATGGATCCGTCGCAAATCCGTTGCAAATAAAGACCCCATCGCAAATCCGTTGCAAATTTGCAATGGAATTGTGATGGATCCGTCGCAAATCCGTTGCAAAAAAGGATCCATCGCAAATCCGTTGCAAATTTGCAATGGAATTGCTAGGGATTCATTCCTTATTTCCGGAGAGGATAAAAACGTGATAAGCGTCTAACGGTTTTAAAAGTGAATCTCAAAAAATTATATTTCTAAAGTTATTTAATGATGTGCATTCATAAATTGTGAAAATTTGGAAATGTCCCCGTATGATATATAAAACGTCATGTATCCGTATATGTTGTTTATGAATATATATATATATATATATATATATATATATATATATATATATATATAAGTTCAACATTCCTCGTACCCTCAAATTCATTATATTTGTGAAAAAATATGCTTATGATCATGACTCTTATGAGATTATAAACCGTAAACATTATTATGTACTATTAAACGTATACCCTAAACCCTAAACATTATAAAATAAAAATCACGAATTTGCAACGGATTTGCGATGGATCCGTCGCAAATCCGTTGCAAATAAAGACCCCATCGCAAATCCGTTGCAAATTTGCAATGGAATTGCGATGGATCCGTCGCAAATCCGTTGCAAAAAAGGATCCATCGCAAATCCGTTGCAAATTTGCAATGGAATTGCTAGGGATTCATTCCTTATTTCCGGAGAGGATAAAAACGTGATAAGCGTCTAACGGTTTTAAAAGTGAATCTCAAAAAATTATATTTCTAAAGTTATTTAATGATGTGCATTCATAAATTGTGAAAATTTGGAAATGTCCCCGTATGATATATAAAACGTCATATATCCGTATATGTTGTTTATGAATATATATATATATATAAGTTCAACATTCCTCGTACCCTCAAATTCATTATATTTGTGAAAAATATGCTTATTATCATGACTCTTATGAGATTATAAACCGTAAACTTTATTATGTACTATTAAACGTATACCCTAAACCCTAAACATTAAAAAAAAAACTCATTAATTTGCAACGGATTTGCGATGGATCCGTCGCAAATCCGTTGCAAATAAGTTATCCATCGCAAATCCGTTGCAAAATGTTTTTTGGAAATTTGGTACGAAAATTGAATTTTTTCAGAACATTTTGGGCCAAAATTTAACCGCGAATTTTGTGATGGATTTGCGATGGATCCGTCGCAAATCCGTTGCAATTTTTGGATCCATCGCAAATCCATTGCAAATCCATCGCTTATTAGTTTATAAACCGACTGTTTATCTTCTTCTTCCTTTCTCCCTTCTCAATCCCCTCAATCTCAATCTCCCGTCGATTCCGGCGATCCCACTCCTCCTCCTCCGGCGATCGGTTCCTCTTCCTCCGGCGATCGGTTCCTCTTCCTCCGGCGATCGGTTTCTCTTCCCTTCCTCTCTACTCTCCTCCGCGACCTCCTCCCTTCACCTCGCGAGCTCTTTCTTCTCCTCCTCCGCCGGCGAGCACTCCTCTCCCTCCGGCGACCTCCTCTCCCTCCGGCGACCTACTCTCCCTCCGGCGAGTCCCCTCCTCTCCCCTCTCCCTCCGGCGACCTCTTCTTCTCCTGGGCGAAGGTAAGTTGCTTTTTTTTAATTTCATTTTTTATTTCAAAAATATATGTTGTTATCTTAAAAAAAAAAATATTGGATTTGTGAACTTTGTTAGATTTGTTAGATTTGTGAACTTTGTTAGATTTGTGAAAAAAAAATTAGATTTGTTAGATTTGGATTTGTATTTAATTTAGATTTTTAGATTTTTAGAATTGTTAGATTTTGTTAGATTATTTAGTTTCTTAGATTTGTTAGATTATTTAGTTTTTTAGTTTTTTAGATTTGTTAAAAAATTATATTTATTATATTTGTATTTATTAGGATGAATTTAGATTGTTAGATTTAGATATGTTATATATTAGGTTGTTAAATTTGTATTTTAATTAGTATGAATTTAGATTAGATAATTTTATAATTATTATGACATTATATAAAATTATTAGTTTGATTGTAATTTTTTTGTATTTTCTAAATTATAATATAATTATATGAATTAATTATTAAATTTTTTTTTGTAGATGTCGGGATTTCGAGGTAACGACTATACTCGATTTCTTTCGATGGGTTCCACAAGTACTCCTCCTGTTATACAGATGGATTTTGCGACTACTGCTGTTCCTGAGACTGTGGAGCCTGCCCCAGCACCGGAGGATCCCGCACCGTCTAACCCCGCGGCTGACTCCATCCCCATTGATATTGTGATAGAGTATATTCTCGAGAGTCCTGGTCATGATAGTCTACCACGACTCGATCCAAGCCGTCCTCCAGGAACGTTATGGTAAAATTTATATTTTCTAAGTTATTTATGTTTTTGTTTACAATTATCATAATTTTATTTTTAAAATTTACTATATTTTCTAATTTCAGGTTTGTTGATGACGGAGCTGTGGCTGCTCAGATCCGTTCGATCTTTGAAACGGATTTCAAAGAACCGCATGCCAATTACTCGCAAACACCGGAATATATCATTGAACGTTGGTATAAAACGTTTGCGGTAAGTTTTCTAAATTTTATTAAATTTATTTTTATTATTATTAATAATATTTTTTATGCATTTAACTTCTTATTTTTTTTGTTATAGCAATCGTTTCATTGGGATTTTGCAATTAACGGCGAGGTCCGTAAAAAATTTGAAAAGAAGTTGAAGGCTCGTATGTGCGGTCAGGTTGGGCGTTGGAAAGAAAAGTGGAAGATTAAAGGCGATGAGTCGAAGCCTAAGTGGATGGATCCGTCTGTTTGGAACGGTCTTGTTCGATATTGGATGGATCCAAAGAGCAAGAAGAAGAGTGACGATAGTCGCAAGGCCCGATACTCTGATCCTGATGGTTACGGGCCTTCTAAGCATCGTTCAGGACAAACCTCGTTTAAAGCACGGGGCCGAAACATAGTAAGTTTTTTTTTAAAAAAAAATCTTACATTCGTACTTTAATTTAATGTTATGAATTTATGAATTTTTTTTAGGCCGCAAAGACCGGATCATCAGTTCCGGATTTGTTAGCGGTTCTCGAGGAGACAAAACGGAAACCGGATGGCTCTTTTATCGATGGACGCTCGGAGAAGATCTACCACGATGTCACTTCGCGGCTCGAACTGTTATCTCAGACCGTCGATAGTGATGATCCCGAGAGCACAGCATCTTGCGCCCTTACTCCTTTCGTGAAGAACCAAATTTTTACCGAGGTACGTATTTAAAAATTAAATTGTTGTATTGTATTTAAATATTTTTAGAAATATTTATAATGTTTGTTTTTTTGTCTTCCATAGGTTGCTCCCCGCAAAAAAGGAAGAATTTACGGTGTCGGTTCGCTTCAACCGCAAATTGAAGCTTCTTCTACATCGGCTTCGCGTCCATCCCATGACGATTTACACCGGATCATAACGAGTCAGGCCGAGATGCTATCGAGTCAGGCCGAGATGCTAACGAATCAGGCCGAGAAGATTAATTCCTATGATGCTTTCATGGATTACTTTGCTGAGAAGGATCCGGCTTTTGCAAGACTTCGCGAAGCACGTAACCCTTCGGGATCGGGATCCGGAACCGGAACCGGAACCGGAACCGGATCCGGAACCGGAACCGGAACCGGAACCGGAACCAGTCCTTTGTAAACATTTTATTTTGTTTTTTTTTAAACAATTATGCACTTTTTGTAATAACTAAATTATATAATTATGTTTTTAAATTTAATATGTTAATTATTTTAATTATTATTCAATTTTTAAATTAAATTCTTATTTTTTTTTTTAATTTACAAAATTCAATTTTCCATGCAAATCCATTGCAATTTTGCGAGGGATTCGCGAGGAAAAGTATCCGTTGCAAATTTGCGAGGGCAAGTATCCGTCGCTAATTTGCGACGGATTTGGGAGGGAAAGTTGCCTTTGCAAATTTGCGACGGGTTTGCGACGGATATTTGCCGTTGCTAATTTGCGAGGGAAAATGGTTCGTCGCAAATTTGCGAGGGAATTATCTCGTCGCAAATTTGCGACGGATTTGCGAGGGAATGTATCTGTTGCAAATTTGCGAGGGAGTATTTATCATCGCAAATATGCGACGGGTTTGCGACGGATATTTGCCGTTGCAAATTTGCGAGGGAAAATGGTTCGTCGCAAATTTGCGACGGATTTGCGAGGGAAACTGTTTTGCGACGACTGATTTGCGACGGAAATCGTGTCGTCGCAATTCCGTCGCAAAACGTGATTTGCGACGGATTTGCTATGGATTTGTCCATCGCAAATCCGTTGTTTTCTTGTAGTGAAAGCCATAATTAAACGTTACCAATTTGTATGTTTCAACCTCTAACACCCACAAATCAACTATATGGAATACCAACCTCTTATTTTTCATAACGAAATTGATAGATATTGTCTTTTTTCTCTTGTTTGATTGTAGGAATCATCATTCACCGTTTGGAGCTCCTCAACAGCAATAACCATACCCATTAAGTCTGATAAAGAGAAATCCCAAAAATAATTCATATCATTATACCGGACATTCTCATATAAATAGTTAAATAAATAATATTATAAATATATATATATATATATGAGTACCAATAGGAAGACCATGATCCGTTTTCCCACTAAGAACTTCTGTAAAAGTCGACAACACTGTCTCACTATCAACCTGTCTTGGATCAGTATAACAGATGCGAGTGTTTTCACATAACTTGATAGTCCAACCAAGTAATGAGTTGGGTTCTTCTAACGGATCCTCACAGACAACGAAATCTCTAATACTTTTCCATTCATCTTCTTCAATTCTTCTGCCAAATTTTTTCATTAAATCTGGGTGATTGACCGAGGCTTGTATCATGTCACCCTGAAGAATAAAAGCAAAGTAGTTATATATCCAAGTCCTTAATTAAATAAAAATCTATAACAATAATACTCCAATTAGTTTTCCTCTCGTTCAAATCCATAATCATGTCGTACGCAGCCATCGAAGCTTGTAGATGTTTTTGAACAAAAACAGGGTAAAAACCAAAAAAGTCTCGAACTCAAGATGATTTTCGTTTATATAAAAGAAACTATTTCCTCTATAATACCACCAAATTTATAACAAAGAGACACTGGTATCTACAATAACTGCCCGAATACAAAAAACAAGACCAGTCCAGATGCTCAATGCATTGATAAATTAAAAAAATTCAGCTTTTCAGCTAACTTTTTAAAAAGAAAATGATATTTACCATGACAAAAGTAACTTATAACAGTTCTAAATGACAAAACAATAGAAATATAATCTATTAAATCTAAATATAATATTCATTAAGATTCGATCATATAATAAAATATGATATATAACGCCCAAAAATATGAACGTCGCTAATTGAGCCAAAACATGTTACTGAGCATCAACGTGTAAAATATTTTAAACGATGAAAACAGCCCACATACGTTTATAGATATGCTTCTACACAAAATAAGTGGTATGTCTTACAAAGAATACAAATACTACATTTTTGACGTCTTTAATATAAATATTTCATTTTTACGAAACTATTACGACAGTAAACAAGGAACAAAATATTGTTTTAAATTAAATCAAAGATAAAAATATAACAACAACATTACATCAGATTCTCGAGTTTAAATCTATTAAATATGTTTTTTTTTTAAAATAACGACTCGATATTTATGGATACATATTTGAGTAACATGACTCTTCGCATTGCCCGATGAACCGTTTTGGTTCTCCAACACAAGATAATAGATCCATGTTAAACATTTCAAAATATACCAATCGCTTTATTTTCGATTCTTATTCGTAGCCAAAATCATGTCGCATTTTACACTAATATCGAATTTAAATTATTCGAGAAACGATTGGATTATGAGAGTAAAAATTCTACGAAAATGGCTTACGATGTTTTCGATTGACGCCAAACGATTGGAACTAATATTGGCCGATGAACATGTAAGTCAAGCCAGTATATCATATTTTCGTACATATGTTGGTTATTATTTACTAATTTTATTTTATTTTATTTTATTCTTTGATTTAAGGGTTTCAAAATCCAAGCAACTGTGGATACAGTCTTGATTGATCGTTTTTCTTCGATTCTTTACGAAGGGCAATGGAATACAATACATAATGTTGATGTTGTTCCTGATTTTGGTTCGAACAGGAACACAGTTAGCAGTTGGAAAATAAAGTTTAATGATGATACAACTGTATCAGTATACGATGTACTAAGTGATGATCATATGATCGATTTTTGTCCACTCGCAAAAATTGTAAACGCAGAAATTGATGATAACTCTCCTATAGGTAATTTTAGTTGTTATTGTTGTATAATTATATTAGCTTTTAATTATAATTTATCGTTTTGTTTCATTGTTGTTTATTTGCCTACGTAGATGTCATTGGAGAAATTTGCGATGTTGGTAGGCTCATAACGTTTATAGATGATCCGTACGAAGATATATTCGGGTCAGTTGCACGCAAAATAGAATTCTGGATAAGAGACATGGAGTAAGTCAGACTATATTCTAATCAGATCATTACATTTTAATTTTTATATCTGTTATTATTTTATCGATTAACTATCTTATGATTGTTTGTATTATTCTTAGCTATACTATAGTCAAATTTGTTGCATACGGTAAAGCTGCAACCGGATTCTCAGAAAAATGGGCATTACATGGCAATTATAAAACCGTACTGGTTTTGAGGTTCTGGCGTGCGAAGTATCTATCAGAAGGTAAGAATTATAATAACCATGGTTTGCTACGAGTATATTGGTTTTTAGATAAATTAAAACTTTAACTACCAATTGATAGGTGAAGTGATCGTAACAGATGGAGGAGGTTGTTCTCAGTTTTTATTCGATCCTGAAATAGAAGAAGTATCAAAATATAAGAGATTGTTCGTAAACACCTTTGAATGATTTTGTTCTGTTACAGGATGCAGTTTTATGATAAAATTCACCAGTGAATCAAAACAGGGACTGCTTAAGCCATACTATTTCTTTTATCTATGTAATAGTTACTAAACTGAGATTGGTGGATTATCATATCTTTTTCATTTTTTTTTTCGTTTTTATCAGATAAGTGAGATTAGTGTTCTCTTGTCCCAAAAAAATGAAGTCAAATGATAATTATATTAGATAAACGAATCCAAACCAATAAAAAAACTTGTTAACAAAAAAAAAAACGATGTGCTGCAATGAGATACGAAAGACAAAAACAAATAAAATGTTACGGTGTAAAACATCAAAAAGTCTAAATATTTTCGAAAACCTCTTTGCTCACAACATTCAGTGTTTTCCTCTATGACTTTATAGCAAAAGAGGAATTAACATCTTCCGGGATATTATTTTAAAAAGACAAATCGAACAAAATCTTGTTGTGACAAATAATAAAAGAAAATAAATAAACAAAAATATCTGTAATAAAACACGCATCATGGACTAAAATTCCCGGAATGAAGAATTGAGTCACACATATGATGAACTTCAGGAATTGAAGGATTCAATCATATCCGTGTAAAATCGTACGCTGTCATAACTGCCCAATAACTCCCAAAGTGTGCGATCCTAGCAAATCTAATAACACAAATATTGACTCCGAGACAAAGAATCCTTCAACCTCGATGCATAATCCTTACACATGAGGACTTGTAAACTTACGTCGCTAAAAAAAAAAAATCAGATCAACACGAAAATAACAGCGTCAATAAATAACAATTAAAGCAAGGAACATACTGCGCGTTCCTAAGCTCCACATAGACATTCCCCCAATAGTTCTGATGATCAAACGAACGATTTAGAGAAGTAAAAGTCCAAATTTGCGCAACATGCCCAATTAAATCTGGCAAAAACACATTAGGTTTTATTAAAAATCTAAGGTCAGAATGTTACAACATATTTCCTAAATAAAAACAAATGAGAGACGAACCCACCTATACAAAAGTGAATATCTCGGAGTCCACAGTGTATATCCTCAAATCCAGAAAAAGCGAAATAATTATCTTCAATGTTAGCAACTTTGACAAAAAAGGTTTGGGTATTCCATCAGAGTCGATAATCATGCAAAGTCAATCTCAAATCACCGCTCTCAGCCACAAGACCAAATCGATAAACGAAAATAGAGTCTCCCTCAGATATTTCAGATGAAGAGTCATGCACATAGTCAGTTGATATTGATACTTGTATTCTATCCCCCTACAGAAAAGGAAAATAACAGTTTATAAAAAAATAACAATATATACAGATAAAAGAGCAAAGCAAGAAATATATAAACAACCATTGTATCAACCAAAATTAATTCCAAATGTCCATCGCATCCAGTGCAAGCGCATCGCTCAATAATCTGAAGTACTTTAACTCGAATACGTGAGAAAGAACCTGGAGGCTTCAAATCATGAACATTTATAAAATCTAGCTTATCGAGATTCATTACACCATAATATCCCAAAACCATCTATAATCAATGGACAACCTTATCAAGAGATAACTTCCCAGTCGCGTGGTATTATATAGATTTTATAATCTCTTTACAAATCGAACACATTTTCCTTTTCCAATCAAACACATTTTATTTATTAAAATATATAGTTGTATTTGGGATATTCACAAATCTAAACTGTAGAAATTATCCATATATTTTCCATGTCAAGATATTCACGAAAATGTATCTATCCATAAACATCATACCCTTTTTGTCACATTTAAATAACTTATCACAAAGAACAATTTAGTATATTTTTTCATACGCTCAAAGATACCAGAAAGACGAAATCCCTAATGAATCAGGAAATATTTAAATCTTACTAACAGACAAAATTGTAACGATTACAATGCCAACCGAAGGAAGAATCAAAATCCTCAAATTATTATTTTTCTTGTCCTTCAAATTTATGTTTATTAGTAGAATGATACTAACATTAGATAAACAAATTCAAACCAATAAAATTAAAAAAATAAAAACAAAACCAATGTGATGCAATGATATATGAAAGACAAAAACAAATAAAATGTTATGGTCTAAAACACAGAAAATTCTATATATTTCCGAAAACCTCCTTGTACACTACATTTAGTGTTTTTCTTTGTGGCTTATCATCTTTGTCCGTGATCAAAATCTTCAGCCCCGCTCTGGATGTAACCCTTGAAACAGCAACATACAGCTGGCCATGAGTAAAAACTGGTTTTGGTAGATACAAACCAACCTTTGCAAGTGTATGTCCCTGGCTCTTGTTAGTCGTCATAGCAAAAGCTAAAGTGATTGGAAACTGTTTGCGTCTCATCCTGAAAGGAAACTTCAACTATGCGGGAGAGAGAAATATCCTAGGAATATGAACTTTTTGGTCAACTTTATCACCAGTTATTACCTTAGCTTCGATAACATAATTAGCTATATGAGTAATAAGTAGCCTTGTCCCATTACAAAGACCATTCTTGGGATCGATATTCCTTAACAACATGATAGGGGTACCAATCTTCAAACGCAAATTGTGATTAGGTAATCCAGCTACCTTAACACTATTAAGAAACTCCTCGGTATATATCATATTACCATAACCATGATTATCGGTTGACTCGACGCTCTCAGACGGTACTTCAGATGCATCTTTAACATCGAGTACTCGATCAGATGAATCAACGCTGTCACAATTTAGATAGATCCTCGACTCACCTAACACGTGCATAACAATAATTAGCATTTTGAACATCGAACCAAAACAACGATAACTATTAATCAGACGAAGTATGACACTAATAATTTCAAACGTACCCGGCAACTGAGAGAGCATGTAGTCGTTTATTATTTCTACATCGTCGTTCCTTGGGCTCAATATCGCCCTCTCTTGAAAGAATTTAGGATCAGTTTCTTTGAAAAAAGAACCCCCATAAATTTCAGCAACGATTGCTTTGATAGGTTCTTCGCAGTCCGTGACTAACAAATCCTCGGGAATGTCAATCTCAGATTCCCCGATATCATTCCCATTTATCGTTCCATCACCAATATCCAATATCCATTTGAAAAAAACTGCGAGTTCAAGCATCTCACGACTATTATCTCCAGCAATAAGACGCATGTTCTGTGTAAGTCGCAACACTTTGACACTATACCAAAGAGGCGACGAATTTAAAGTAGCCATTAAGATCTCCGTCTTGCCAGCATTAGGGATCACCGGCAAGATCTGTCTGAAGTCTCCTCCAAAGACTATAACTTTACCACCGAAAGGTTCACTACATTTTAATATGTCACGTATCGTTCTATCCAGTGTCTCAAAACAATCTTTTCTCATCATCAGTGCCTCGTCCCATATAATGAGTTTAGTGTCTCGAATTAAATCCGCAAGATTTGATTCAGATTTGATATTGCATGTCGTAAATTTATTCACCACAATAGGGATCGCAAACCTCGAATGGGCAGTCCAACCTCCTTGCAATAGCAAAGCAGCAATTCCACTCGATGCAACATTAAGAACGATATGACCTTTCGATCGTAGAGCATCTCCCAATAAACTCCACAAATAAACAAAAAACAAACCTTCGACATCAGCATCTACAGCGTGTAATATCTCATCGTAGACACGCCTTTGCTCATCCGTTATGGTGACCATCATCTCATCATGCCTAATAGGCAATGATTCGCGGTCGTAACTTTTTTCATCCCGGGTAAGAGGATTACCACATGTATCCATAGTGAGATCTTCTGGAAAAGGCATAGGAGAGAAATCTTTCAAAGATCTCCCACCGGTACGTAAAAGTAGCTCTAGCTCAGAAAGAGCAAAATCTTTAACCTGATCTACAGATAGTCTCAGACCTACGCAAATTTAGATAAAAGAATCAATATCACAAACAATACAAATCCTAATATACGAAAGCTAGGAAAATATATGTCTTACTTCGATTTCCGGTGATCTTCATCTGGTTGTATAACACGTCATCAGATAGAATATCCCAGGTAGCATCCCAAACTCTAGAAGAAATCGCTATGCTATTCGTAGTCAGCATGATCACAAATAACCTACGAATGTATCTCGCGGGAAGCCACAAACCCGATTCTTTGATAGCGTCAATGTATTCTTTATCATCATCTAATAAGCCATATGCATAGCAAGCTTCTTTGAAGGAAGAATATAGATGATCGTTAATTGTTTTTATATCCTCAAAGTTCGTTGGACCTTTTAATATATTGAGGAGAAACCTCAAATAATATGCTTCACCTACATACATGGGTACATACGTGATCCTGCCAATAACGATCCCTCTAGATCTTGGTTTCCATATTCTTTTTGGACCATCCCAAACAAATTTCGAAGGAATCTCGGCATAAGTTAAAAGCCTAGCATCCGCATACATCCTATTAAAATCCATCCAGGCAATGAACTTGGACGTACCAACGGAAACACGATTTATCCCCTCATCAGCAGGATCATCTTAATTGTATATAACCAATTGTTGATTCGGCAAATGAAACAGGAGTTTCATTACTGATACTGTACGATAGTGAGTAGGAAAAGATAGAATCATCCACATAGATTCGCAGGACGATATATACATGTATAAAAGATCGTGAATAAATAAGTCAATCACAGTAAACTACCCCGTTAAACAATAACGTGTTTGCGAAATACATACCTACAACTGAAATGTTTTTTAACTTCGTCTTCCTTATTATCAGTTGCAACCGTTGCCCGAACATAATCTGAACATTTGTGAATATACTTGAAAAGATACCAGTTTCATACCAGCACTTACGACCCCCAACTCATCCTTTTTCGTCAAGTGATAGATGAGATCATCCAGTTTCATCTTGAACACTCGAAAACATATATCTGGTCTGTCCTCTTGCTTCAAATTGTGTCTTTGTAGATGCCTAGTAATTTCAGGCCATTTTGGATTGCACGTAAACGTTATAAATAGATCAGGGAAACCAAAGTGCTTGCACGTGATCATCGCATCTAGATAATGTTGCAACATATACCTTGTACCCTCTGTGTAAGGAGAAGGTATACAAATTCTCCTACCCTTTTCGGAGATATTAGTATCACCTTTACCAACCGTTTTCTGTATTTTATCAAAATTTTCAGAACGAAGTTTATTCTGATTTAGCGAAATGTAACGTAGTCTATTAGTCTCGACCATCGTGAACGAATCCACTAAAAACTGCTGGTATAATCTCCCTGACATCGGGATAATCGGTGATTCTCCCAATCTCTCTTGTATGCGGAATGCAAAGAACTCTCGCATAGAAATCTGCAATCTTTTCCTTCCGCTATTGTCTACAAATCCAATGTCAATACCAAGCCTAAAACAATCTTCACCTTAAGGAAACAACAATGGATATTGTAAAGGCAAATAAGCTGGATGCAATTCACTAATCCTTTTCAGCTTTCCAGTTTTACTCTCAATAATAATGTTGCGTGTATCCATCCCGATATTGAAATCGTCCGGTATCAAACTGGCAATCGTCAACGGTAGGGAGATTGTTAGTCCTTCCATCAGACTTTCTATCATACGACAAAAACAACCGTAGACCACTGGTATCATCGTTCGGACCAAACTTATCTCGCACAGTTCGGGAAGCTTTTACGTGCCGGTTATGCTTATCCAACGTTTTTTGTAATCTCCAAACTATTGACTCCCTAATCTTATCAGTTCGCCCCGCTTTCCTATATTAACAATGGACATTGATATAACATGTTACAACGACAACGAAAATATATTTTTTTTAAAAAGGTAATAAGTTATGCAAAAAAATCATACCCATTATCCTGTTAGATGTTTCATTTGCGGTATCATATATGTAAAATTGTAGAAAGGATGGGTTTTTAACAGGAGCTGGTAGAATATCACCTATATTGTGATAATTCTCACCACACAACTGAAACAAATAAGGTCCTTTGCCATCGTTGATTGAAGAATTTATCTTTCCTCCGTGTGACGTGAAAGAAAACATCATGTTATACGCTCAGATAAACTCACGAAAATGTGTTCTTGTGTCACAGTCATTGTAAAACATCGCTAATAACGATTTTGGTGGAGATTTAAGCAGTTTAAGGACCACTTTACCCTGCATGCAACACAGCGAGAATATGGGCTTAACACGTTCGACTCGTTTACCCAACCTTTCTCCGTACCACATATAAGCTTTACAATATCCGCATACATAAATAGGATCACCATCATCATAGTAACCTGGTTAAGATATATGGTTTTAAATGTTTATCAGTAAAAAAAAAAAAAATCAAACAGTATAATATCGATATTTATATATAAATATTCACCTCCATCCATTAATCGGGGTTTAATACCGGTAACCAAGTTCGTTCTAACAACGACAGTGTCCGTGGTTTCTACGGAAATTTCAGACACCTTTTACCTTTTTTCGATCTTGACTTTCTTCGACCACCTGAACGACTCTCCACACGTTCTTGTTGATACATCAAATCTTCATCATCCTCTTTTTCGGAGTCAGAATCAGTTGCGATAAAACAAACAAATTCTTCGGCATTGATAGAATCAGTCAAAAGGTCTAGTTCCGATATCACAATTATGAAAAGTTTATCAATAACCACTAAACATGTATTATATTAAGACATATATTCAAGACAATTAAAAAACAAATAAAACCAATATCTTGATTTACAGCTCGTTTGGCTCTAATAATTTGCATTCTTCTCTGTCGTACAATCCGACAACCTTCTTGAGATAAGTCTCGTTCATATAAGTATGGACGATGAATCACACTACCAGTTAGGTAATTATCAACAATGTTGCGAGGAGCATATCGTTCATTCCTTCTATTGACACCTGCGATTTTTAATAGATTTGACTTTAGATTTGACTAAGGACAACATACGAATTGCGTAATCAAAAGACGAAGCAAAAGATATACTTTCTCGAGTAAGAAGTTTGCGTTTCATTGTAACTGTTTGATAACACCACCCCGAAACCAGACTTGCTAATTCTCATCCATATATATCCCAAACAATTATGCAGAATATACCATGGTGTATTAGTTTCATATAAAAAAAAAATTTTAACATTTACAAACGAACTTTTCTATTTTTCCAGTGGCAAGATATACCTAAACCTTTTTTTTTATATATAAAAGCAAGATATATCAATACTTTAAAATAAGATACGAACCAATCTTAAATAACCCAATAAATATTCGCGCTAACCATTAAATAAATTTTCCTGTTATTATAATGGTAAAAATAAACTAATCAGAGAAATACCCAAAATAAAAAGAAAAATTTACCAATATTATTAATAAGTTTCCATCATTAATATATAGCTTATTTTGGGCCATTGTTCATAATATTTATTTGATAATATTTGATTGGTTATATGTTATATAAACTTTTCACGCGGAATATACCTTTTTTTTATCACACGAATATGGTTTTGGTTGGTTGTCAAATAATTTTCAATATTATTTTTTAAAAATGATGCAATAGACACGTAGATAATCACAAACACACTGCTTGATTATCACATATGTGTTCCATCGTAATCTCGACATTAACCAAACCAAAATATTATATAGACACATTAAAACGATTCGAAGATAACATAGAATAGTGCCGAATACAATTTCTTGAAATATCAATTAACAAAATGTGATGATAAACACGGTGATGTAAATCGAAAATAGATTCGCAAAATAAAAAAAATACATTAGGTAGTTAGATAAACAATCAAGTTATCGCAAGATTAGACACCAAATCTCTGAATCGAGCTACTTCGTAGCACGGAGAATCCAACAAAATTTGTTTGCAATCATAAGCTGTTGTGGCAACCAAATAACCTAGAAAACACAAATTAAAAAAAAAACAATTTTATTTGATTGGATTAGAACTCACCACAATAATAACCATGCCTAATAGTACAAAATAGAGTTTGACAGTGCATACAATACCTCGCCGAACCAATATTCTAGAAAATATCATGACACAAACGATAATGTTTCCTCGACAACATCCCAAGTCATTAAGGAAAGATTCCGCGTAATCACCCGTCAAACAACACGATAAACGGTAGTTCCTACAATATAATATGATCACCGTTAAACCAAAACCAATTAAAAAAAAAGATTGTACATTACCTCTCGTTGTCGAGTTCAAATCGTATAACTCTCCGTTGGAAACAACCCAAAGAATTTATTCTGTCAGGTGAATTACCAACATTGACCACTTTACCAATCAAATCTAATACATCGCAGACAAAAGTTTCAAAATTAGTCAACGATATTTAGCTTCAACGCAGGTAAATTATTTGATAGAAGTCACTTACCAGCACAACATATTGTATCAAGAGACCCATTCAAAACATTATCTATATCGACAAAAAAAAAAGTAATTACTGGGTCCTCTTGGAAACATTTTCGTACACCGAGTGGCACCCGTAACATGTATCATATAAGCATGCGCAGTTGGCCTGATTTCTCCGCTAACAGATAAAAGGTCAAAACCTATTAAACTCATCCACTCACCCTCGACGAAACACGAAGAGTATTTTTCAACGTATTCAGCTAGAACCGTCGCATGAATTTTATCGCCCTATGAGACAGAAAGATAGAAACAAAAAAATTCATCCAATTCCAAACGAATAACAATACAAAAAAAACTAAGCACACACCTTTTCATAAGCCAATATAAAATCTAAGGATCCACTAGCTGCAGATGTTAGCGTGAATCTTCGTAAAACCTTTGCTCTAATTCTCCACACATAAGCTAAAGGATCAAGCTCAGAAATACCAAACATATATATATCATATGATCTATGAATGGCATAAGAAAGAAGATGAGTCATGAGGTAATTCTCGATATCAAAACACAGCAACGATTGCAAGAAAAAACTCTAGAGAATAAACCTTATTCGTTGTCTTTTTATATATCGCATAATACACATACAATAATTATTTTATTTTTTCCATTCTCATAAGTAATTATATTAAAGGCAATATTCCTTTTTGACATTCTAAACATGTATATTTCTATTTAACAGTGTAATATTAAATAATATAATCAAAAATAATTAGATTACAGAGACATTATCTGATCGTATATAATATTATAAAAAGTATAATAAATACTGTAAACAACCAATAAAACAAATAAACAGGCAGAACAAAAAGTACTTTATATAGAACATGATTGGAATAATAACCGTCGTAGAACACCAAAACTATAAAATTAAAACAGAAACCCACTTTATTCCAAAAATTTAAACCATTACAATTCTCGAGTCCTTATTAATGAAAAGATAAATATGGTAAGAAAAATAAATAAGTACAAAACAACGAAATTCATTCTTGGATTGTAGGTAGGTCAAACGCGTAGGCGTAACATGCACTTTTGAAAGTAGGGTATAAGACACCGTTAACAGACCTAATATCCTCATAACAGCACGGTCCCCTTACGACACCCAACAAAACCCGAAGATAATAAGACTCGTCATCAAGAACTAGATAATCTTCGATAGCACGCGGAGGCGGTAAACCTCTCATACGACGTCTCCATTCTTTTTTCTTATTATCCCAAACAAACTTAGAAAGAATCTCCGTATAGGAAAGCATTATGGCCTCGGCAAAGATCTGATTACATCTCATCCAAGCAAGAAATTTAACCTTTCTAGCACTAACAGGTGGACTATCGTCTAAAGAATTCGAAATTTGCGACGAAGGGAGATGAAACGGCAAAATTTGCAATCTAGTTGTGCGACCGTCGCTACCTAAAACATAACAATTAAGAAAAAAATAAGAGAAACTTACAAACTAACAGCAATTCAAGTTCTACGAAGAACAAAATATACTAATACTATGAAACAAAAATAAACTTAACAAACTAAACACATAATAATAAGAAATCAGATATATGCAAAACAATTACCTATCGATCCCATTGTAGAACACAGTAGGAAAGGATCCACACAAGCCGCAATAAACTCAATTGTATTATGAACTAAATATTATACTTAATATATATATATACCCCAGATAAATTTAGGGTTTCCGCAAATTATTCCTTTTTCAGTTATATGGATAGCTACAGAAATATACATGCGGCATACAAAATATTCGCAAGGGTTTATTCGCAATAATTTAAAAATGAATATAATTAAATATAAGACACAAAGAAAACTGACCTTGACCCAAACCGAACCAAAAGATACGCTTTCAATTTTGACATTTCAAATAATACAATAGATTTTCTCAATTATACAAAATATACATCCAAGGGATATATTTTAAAACTTTTATAAAATCAATATTTTTTTCTGATCCGGCACGTTCATTATCAAGATAAAAGCAATTGTTTTAAATAAAACGTTGAAATGTCATTAGAACAAACAAAACACTTAGTAAAACATTACAAATTACTATAATATGTAAATAAACCAAACATAACCGAACGACCCTCCGAACATATTAGCTATAACGAAACGCGGAACCATCTTTCGAACTGACTAACCTGGAAATATAGAACGGAACAACATGTTTGTTTTAGTCAGAATTTCGTTTTAGAGACAAATAAAGTAATCACTGATAATATATCAGTCAACAGTGACTTACATTGCTCTAAATGAATTCGCAGGAGGCACATTAGGATTAACCAAAACCTGACAATATTTCTTCGCAGCAATAAGGTTATTTATAACTTCAAAAAAAAAATACCAATGTCATTAAATTTAAAAACAAAACACATCATAGCATCAGACAGAAAAATATATTTATGCAATGGAATAACGACCTCCGGCGTTGTCAATACGCCACCACCTCAAGATACACACAACATGTCGAGAATGCGTTTGTTTCCATTTTAGATTGAATTCTTCGGCGAATTATCCAAACGCAAAACACTCTATCACATGTTTATTAATAAAAAAATAAATATTAACACACTGTTAGCCAATTTTTTAAAAAAGAAACGAAATCAGCTTCACATCGACAAAATATGTAAACTTACTGTTCATCTTGCAAATCAAAATCCATAATGGCATAATCGTCATTTTTTTGTCTTTGTCACGGATCTGTAATTCACCGACTCTTACAACGACGCCAATCACATCTATACGTCACAAATGTTATTCATTACCAATAGTATTACCCATCCGATATGGCATATTCATTAAGTTACTTAAAAATAATGATAAATAATCCGATAAATTATAACTCACCAACACAAAAAACGGGATTAAAATTTCCATAGAGAATATCACCAAATTTAGTAAATTTGCAAAAAAGATCACCGCTAAGGTTACGCAGGCATATATAAATAGTTGAACCATCAAATTTAATTTTGAACAAATGATCGGTTGTTCGGATAGAACCATTGGCAATCTTGACTTTGAAGTTATAAATTAAACTCCACCCGCATTCTTCAAATTCATCATAAAAAGACCAATATATAAATTTCCAATAGAAGCCTGAACTTTATTACCCTACAAAAAAACATAAACATATTATAGACACCTGGACAATACGCAAGTTAAACGACTTCAATGAATAAATATAAATAAGTATAAGATTTGAACGTACGTCTCTATCCACCATTACCATCTTCAATTTTTTGCGACGGCCACCATCCCTCTGTCGCCACTTCCTCAATACTTTCACCTGAATTCGACTATCCAAATTCGATGGCTGAATATCAGAGAGAGATATACAACGTGGTATGCTCATCTTTTCGGTAAGTAGAACTAAATATAATAACGAAAGGTTTTGTCCATTAAGTCGCTTGTACATAAAAGCATAACCAATAACCATGCATATTTATATACATGCACACCCAAATATAAGACATATACGCAATGTGACAAACACTAATCTCGACATACATTCTATTGGTTTGACATAACTCGACAATACACCAAAGACTGGTTTTATCTAAAACGTCTAAAAAGAAGTTCATCTAATTTTGAACCATCAAATCAAACACTATTATATCGAATTCATAAAAATATATAAATATTCACACCACGCCATGCAACCAATATACTTATTTTAACATAAAAAAAAAATGAACAACGATAAGACAACTCAACCGAAAAATATATTTATGGCATATCATTTACTTCCCCAACGCAGACAACACATCGATAAGCCACACGTATATCAAAAAATAAAAATAAAACAAAGTCGACAGCAGTCATCAGGAAACACTGGTCTGATTCGACAAAAAGTTGACACGATACACACATCACGAAAGACAGCTCAATATTACACAAAACAATGCAACAATATATCTGGAAATTTTAAGTCTGGAACGACGTTTCCCCTGTGCCATGACATCCTCAACGTGACCAACACGTATGATCTGACCAATTGCATCTAAAAAATACGCAACATATTATCAAATACTAATTTTAAAGTAATATAGAAAATAATAATAAGAGCTTACCGATCAAATAGCCTTTGTCCAAATACGTCGATAATATTTCCGAAAAATTCTTAAAACATTTCTCGGGAACTTCCGATGGAAAATCCAAACACTTATTTACTGTTGTCGTCGCATAAAAACTACCTTAAAAGGAGATCGACTGGTTCGGTAGTCACTCTTATAATCGACAACCTTAAAAGTGTTTATTATCACCGGTTTTCCTTCAACTAAGTCCTTTCGGAAGGATTTGGAAAACTCTCTTTCAACAGTAGCTTGTATCATGTCACCCTGAAACCAAAAAAACAACAACGAAACAGTTAATATGATAATCAATAAAATTTAACAAAACAAAAGACACTACAAGAAAACACGCGATTTGCAATGGCAAAATTCGTTGCAAATCAGGTTTTGCGACGGATTTGCGAGGACCATCAATCCGTCGCAAATCACTCGTCGCAAATCAAAATTCCTCGTAAATTTCCGTCGCAAATTTGCAACAGACAGTGTCCGTCGCAAATTTGCAAGGGACAGTTTCCGTCGCAAACTTGCAAGGGACAGTTTCTGTCGCAAATTTGCAAGGGAATTGCTACGGATCCCTTTATGATTACAATTATAATCCTCGCAATTCCATTGCAATTTTGTGAGGGAATTGCTATGGATTCTAATTATAATAAAATAAAATAAAAAATATGAAATTTGATAATAATATGATTATAATTTATAATTTAATTTTAAAATAAAATGAAATCCAAAATTTAAATGTTATGATTAAATTTAAAAAAATTATATTCAAAGAAAATAAAATACATAATTTTTCTAAAATAAAACAAAAAAATTAAAATACATAATTATTATAACACAATCTACATTCAATCTAAAATTAAACACAAACACTAAAATACTAACACAAACAATAAAATCAAACAACTAATCTAATCTAATCTCCTCTAATTTTAATCTTTACATTTTACCACAAAAAAACAATAATCAACATCTACATTCATCAACCAAAATTTAGAGGAGGAGAATGAGGAGGGGTCGCCGGAGTCGTGTCCCTGAAGGAGGAGGAGGGCTCGCCGGAGGAGGAGGAGGAGGAGGAGGATGAGTCACGGAAGGAGGACGAGGAGGAGGATGAGTCACGGAAGGAGGAGGAGGAGTTGCCGGGCTCACGGAAGGAGGAGGAGGAGGGAACGCCGGAGTTTATTCCTGAAGTCGCCGGAGGAGGAGGAGGCATCACCGGATTTTGTGAAGATTTTGCACATTTGAGTGAGGGGAGAAGAAAGGAAGTCGATACTATAAAGAAGAATAGGCAATGGATTTGCAACGGAATTGCAAGGGATCTGTCGCAAATCCATCGCAATTTGGGAGGCCCACTAAAAATTGGCGGTTTAATTTTGGCCAAATTTTCGTGAAACTTTTCCAACCAAAAATTCAAAACAATTCATTTTGCGATAGATTTACGAGGGATTTGCGACGGCTCCCTCGCAAATCCATTGCAAATCGTGGATATATTGTTTATTTTTTTTAGAGTTTAGGGTTTAAAAAATATTAAGGTTTTAGGGTTCAAAAAATATTCCGAATCAACACTTCTACGGGAATGAGAATTGGAAAAATTATTTTAGAACAATTATCTATTTTAATTTATTTTTTGTTTTATTTTAGAACAATCATGTATTTTAGTTTTCTTTGAATATATAATATTTAATTTAATCATAAATTTTAAATTTCTATTTAAATTTCGTATTTTCGTTTTATTTTAAAATTAAATTATAAATTATAGATTATAAATTATAAATTATAATCATAATATTATCAAATTTCAGATTTGTTTTTATTTTATTATAATTAGGGTCCGTCGCAAATCCCTCGCAAATTTGCAATGGATTTGTGACGGATCCTTGATTTGCGATGGATTTGCGACGGATCCATCACAAATCGATAGCAAATTTGCAACGGATTTGCGATGGATCCTTGATTTGCGATAGATTTGCGACGGATCCATCGCAAATCCGTTGCAAATTCATGAGATTTAGTTTTTAAGGTGTAGGGTTTAGGGTATACGTTTTATTATCATAATAAAGTTTACGGTTTATAATCTCATGATTTATAATCTCATAAGAGTCATGATCATAATCATATTTTCCGAAAATATAATAATTTTGATGGTACGAGCAATGTTGAACTTCTATATATATTCATAAACAACATATACGGATATATGCCGTTTTATCATACGGAGACATTTCCAAATATTCGCGGTTTATGAATGCACATCATTAAATAACTTTAGAAATCTGATTTTTTGAGATTCACTTTTAAAACCGTTAGACACGTGTCACGATTTTTCCCTTGCCGGAATTAAGGAATGAATCCCTAGCAATTCCATTGCAAATTTGCAACGGATTTGCGATGGATCCTTTATTTGCGATGGATTTGCGACGGATCCATCGCAAATCCATAGCAAATTTGCAACGGATTTGCGATGGATCCTTGATTTGCAAAGGATCCATCGTAAATCTGTTCCAAATTCATGAGATTTAGTTTTTAAGGTTTAGGGTTTAGGGTATACGTTTTATTATCATAATAAAGTTTACGGTTTATAATCTCATAAGAGTCATGATCATAAGCATATTTTCCGAAAATATAATAATTTTGATGGTACGAGCAATGTTGAACTTCTATATATATATTCATAAACAACATATACAGATATATGACGTTTTATCATACGGAGACATTTCTAAATATTCGCGGTTTATGAATGCACATCATTAAATAATTTTCGAAATCTGATTTTTTTAGATTCACTTTTAAAACCGTTAGATACGTGTCATGATTTTTCCCTTGCCGGAATTAAGGAATGAATCCCTAGCAATTCCATTGCAAATTTGTAACGGATTTGCGACGACTTATTGTCCCTCGCAAATTTGCGAGGGATTTGCGACTATAGACAAGCTCTAACAAATCCCTCGCATTTCCGTCGCAAATTTACGATGAATTTGCGACTCTAGACGGTCCCTCGCACCTTCGTCGCTAATATGTTGCAAATGCGTCGCAATTTGCGACGACCCTTTCCCTCGCAAATTAGCGACCGATTTGCGATGACTAGTCAAGCACTTGCAAATCCCTCGCAAATTACTCGCAAATCCGTCGCAAATTTGCGACAGATATTATCCATCGCAAATTCTATTGCAAATCGATTGTTTTCTTATAGTGAGATGACAATACCAAACAATTTTAATACTTCATTATTAAAAACATATCATACAAACCTCGTGATCAACCAAGACCATCTCAAGCGAACATCCTCTTTTCGCTTTGTACCCATCCCAAACTTTAACGACACAAACTTTAATCATGTAACTATCGGAGCCTGGGCGAAGATCACGAATGAGAACCGAAGAGGACGATTTTCTTTTAAAAATTGACATTGCGAAAACTATGAAGAAGTAGAGGAATGACCTAGATAGTTAAACACACATGAATATATATACACACGATATAAGAATCACCGCGTAAATTAGGTATCACAATTTTACCTTTTTTAAATATAGAGATAAACAAATAAATGGAATAAACCAAAAATCTAAAATAATAGGGTAGGATAACCCCAACTAATTCCGAATAAGGAACCTAACCATAAATCGTAAGGAAATATACCTGAATTAAAGACACGCGAAAAAGATCAATCGAAGAAATACAGCAATTATCCCTTTTTATATATAAAAAAAACTTCTAATTTGCTAATTCCAACGAAGGGATCGACCGCTATTTTTAACAATATTTAGTAATATCACCTTTTCTAATGAAAGGAAACAATAATAATTCCAAAAAAATATCTAAGAATTGATTCAAAGAGATAAATTCTACACATTAATTTAAAAGAAGTCTAATTCAAAAATATACACATACATAAATAAATTCATCAAAGAAATATTATAATTATCCGTTTATTTGTAAAACAAAATAAAACTATTCTACAATTTGGTATATATCAAAGTCTAACAAATCAACTTCATAGTTATTGAATTCCATCATTGATATCGGTTAAAGAGAGAAAAATACATGTAGTGGGATAATTTTTCTGATTATTGATGTATCGAAACTGGTGACATATATACGTAGTCAGGTAAAGTTTGAATAATTAAAAGGATCATCGTAAAAGATACGTGTTATTTAATCGGATATTAAGAATACTCATATTCTATATTAAACAAAGACATAATTCAAAACCAAAGATCCAATAAAAAATCGAAGAAAAAATATAAAAACGACAAAAGTATTTCATAATCAAAGAAAAAATGAAACACGATACCAATAATCGCGTTAAAAATAAAATAAATATATCATGAAATCCTCATGCATGGCCATTCGCCGTCAACACATCCCGTAATTCGCTAACCTCAGGAAGTTGTGGCTCCAACATAACATGTGTACAATTAGAGACCGTTGTAGCCATCAAACCAACATCTATTTATAAAGCAGCAAAGCAAAAAAGACATATACATATATCAAACCAATAAACAAAACATCCAAATGAGATATAACCATGATAAATTATTTACAAAAATTTACCTGGATAAAACTCAATTTTTTCAAATCTTATGATGCATATGATAATACTATCATCACAATGTGCTAGAGAATCAAGGAACTCACGACCATAACACTTGGACAATCGACACGGTAAGCGACAACCTCTACAAATTTAAAGAATATATATAAACACGTTAAAGTTATGTACAATTAAGTGTATATCATAAAAAATAGTCAGAAAATAACTTTGGATTCTCCAACTCCAAATAAATTTCACCGATTATGTAACTTTAAAAAGGTTTTTTCAGATCAACAAAATTTTCAACGCTCATAACGCGACCAATTAAATCTATAATCAATTAATGAAAAATAAAACAAACCGTTAGTCACATCAAACCATCAATTTTGTACCAAAATAAAAAAACGACAAAAGACACTCACCCACACAATACCCAGGATGGTAAGATCCAGTCACGATACTTTCGAACTCAACAAAAGAGAAATAGTTATTAGGGATACCCGCGATAACTTTGATGAAATATGTTTCTGGCTTCCACACGATTTTAAAAGGATGCGAAACAACTCTAAAAGACGATGGAATCATGGGTACCAAATCAAAATTCTCCAAAATAACCCAATCACCCTCAGCGAACAACGGAGCAAAGATACGCGCAAACTCAATATTCATCATGGCCTGAATCTTATTACCCTACCAATAAACACACAGAACAAAATTAATCAAGCAAACACCCATGAAACCGATCAAACAAATATCCGAGCAAAAATAAATAGAAATATACCTCGTCGTCAGACAATATGATATCAAGAGACACATCACAACTATCTAACTGCTTGTATTTTCAGAGTATTTTAACTCGGATCCTCCATACATGCTTCAAAGGCGCCAAGTCGGAAACTTTATGAGAACACATCTCTGACGGTCTACGATTAGAAGCCAAGAGCACCGAGGACAGCACAAAACCTAAAGTCAACCAATTACATGAGCACAAATAACAAAAAGAGCGATATTATATACCGTGACTTACATCAGTAACTAAGTTTTTTTTTTCTTCCTTTTTTGCCTCGATAAACATAAAAAATGGAAATTATCCATATATATTTAATTTTACAATTAAAAAACGACAATGTATACCATAAACGCAAAGCTCGATTTCCACGAACATCAAATAAACTTAAACCATCATAAACAACCAAATCACTAATATGGCAGAACCCAATAACAATGATAAACTAATAACCGACTGATTCGTTATCATCGCTCGTTACTAAAAGAACCCATAAAATCACCAAAACCCTCAAATACTCAAGCAATAATTATATTACACGACTATGTTTTACAGTAATTATATTTGCAAACACCATTAAAACTCGCATGTACCCAGAATAATTATTTAAAGATCGCACCATCGATCATTATAAATAAACAAAAGAGCAACAATCTGCATATAATATTGGAAAAAAATAATAATTATTATATCGAGAGAAACGATGAGACATAAACAAAAAATAAATTTTTTTCTAAGAATCCATATCCATAACGACTATTACATCACATTAAAAAAAAAATTTACTTTCTCTAAATCAAATAATATCGAAAGAATAGAAGACCGCCGCCTGAACAACAATTCAATCTCCACCCTTATTGACGTCGACGCCTAGACATATCTTCTTGCACGAAAGCCTGCCGAAACACACAAAGAACAAATCAAATACTGTTAACTTTTTCATACGAAATATACAAAATCAAAACAATAAGAGTGAGAGATAATTTACTTCTCTAAAAAATCATCGATCTCGGGAATGGAAGAATTCAACTCAAACCGAGTAGGATGAGTAGATGAGATAGTTATCTTCCCTGAATAAGAAACACAAACGAATTAAATTATAATACAAAATATTTAGACCTTTAAAAATAAAAAATTTCAAATAAACCGACCTGCAAAATAATCGATAATCGCCCATCTAAACACACATACAACTACATCACCACATCATCTATTCCAAGAAATCCAAAAATCTTTAGCCATCGAGCCAGATAGTTCACAACTCAATTCAACACCACTTTAACAAATACAAACCACACAAAAAATTAACACCGACAAATAAAAAACAATAACTATAAAATATTTTTAAAAAAAACATTTAATACCATGAATCTCTCAAACAAAAAGATACGATTGAATATTCACCCCCATGTTTCAGGCTCCTCATGGGCAACACCAGCACACCGATACTGAGACATGAACTTTTGTCCCGCGAACAAACCACCCCAAGATTTAGATCGTCTAAGCTCAACAACCTGACCTATTAGATCTGAAAATAAAGCATCAGAATAATTGGAACGACCCAAAATCAAAATAACAAAAAAGAAAATAACAAATGCAAAACAACCAACTAAATAATCATCGTCGTGAACACGATCCAAAATCCTCCAAAAATCAACAAAATTGAAAACTTTATTTTCACACCGTCGCGAACACTTATCGACCGTAGACGACGGGAGAATCACTATCTTGTAGCGATGCGAAGTATATCGACAACAACCAACCTGATCGATTACAGCAAAGCTACCAATATCATACCAACTTCCCATAGATAATCTCCCACCAAAAACAATAATTTGTTCACCTCTAACAGAAGCCTGAATTTTCAAACTCTAAAACCAATAGCATACACTTAATAAAAAAAGATAATTTAAATTACAAAATAAAAGGTCAAAAATAGGGTGAAAATATAACAACCTGTTCGTCCGCCAATATCAGCTCCAACGAACAACATTTCAAAGCCGACGTCTGCGACCACTTTTGTAAAACCTTAATAAACACACGACTTCCAACCTTATAAGGCCTCAAACGCGCAACACCTCCCCCATGAAAATATACATTAGCCGGAACCGTGTAGGACCAGGTACGCAGTCGACCATCGAGATGAGCTACTTCTTTTTTCAAACAAACATCTTTGGGATCAACATCGCGATGATCAACCAAATACACCCAACTATCCAAGTCGTCCTTACCAGACAACGAAGAAGCATCAGAACCATCATCCAAATCTTCTTTGCATTCCGTATCTCCATCATCTCCAGAGGAAAAAACATCAAGATCGACATCTAAATCTTCATCACGGCCTGAATCCTCGTCCTCATCACACGAATCAGAATCGTCATCCTCATCATAACAATCATCAACAAAGACATCTTCTGATCCATCAGAATCATCATCCTCATCACCACAATCATCCACAGAGAAATCTTCTGATGCATCGGAAGCCTCATCTCCATCGGTGGAACCATCGCCGATGTCATCGATCTCCGATTCATCGCAACTCTCAGATTCACATCCCAAAGCATGAACTGACCCAATATAATCAGAAAACTCATCGTCATCATCCGTGCCACGTCCAGACAGTGTTTCACTATCTTCCGGGACACTATCATCTACAAAATTAAAATAATCATTAATACAGACAAAATAAAAACCAAGACAAAAACAAAAAGAACAAACAAATATTAAAAAAAAACAAAACAAAACAAAACTATAAAACCAAACACTAACAAAACTAAAAGGACAAACACAATGACCAACCTTCAGACACAAAACAAACAACGACAAAAAAATAGCGCGAACACAAAAAAAAGAAAAAAGAAAAAAAAAACACCTTCGGGTTCTAAATAGTCTTTGCATACAAACCAAGTCTTGCTCTCAAAGTCCCAAACGAAGGTGCTAGGAAAATATGGACTTGGCTCTACAAGTCCAAAACCTAAACAACGTTGGTTTAGAACCCATATATTGAAGGCAGAATCCCGATCTACATCTTTAAAAAATAACAGAATAAATAAGAAATCGAAAGAATTACAAAGAAGACACCAGAGATATTTGAACCACCTTCAATCGCCGGGATACCCTGACACACAATCCAATACCGAAGCTCCGAATCCCAGACAAAACGACACGGTAACACTAAAACAAAATATCAATTAGAAAAATCAAAATAGAACAGAAAATACAAACATCTGAAACACAAACCTTTTTTCTTAGAAACGATGATAAAAACGTATGGAGTCACGAAAGGACGGCTTAAACTATTAGTTTGAGCCTCGTCAGAGCCAAAGAGAGAAGATCTGATACCGCTAGCGTCAAAACAAACTATAGCAAAAGACAACTCAAAAATAACTAACGAATTACACAAACATCCGATAAGCTAAAAGATAAAAACACAAAACAAACAACGATTTAACATATGAATGACACTATTAAATGGTACCTGATGACGTGCGGGGAAGCTCCCAACTGATCATAACTTTTGATGGATTAGAAAACGCGTATCTAGTAGAGCACATAGATAGATTAGCTTCCAAACAAAGAAACATGCTAGGAAAAACGAAAACGGAAGACGTTAACTACGAAGAATAATCGCCTAAACCCTAAAAAATACAAAAGAGAAAAAGAGAATGTGAAGAATGCGGTAGTAGAAACCATACATTTATACGAAAATGATTTAGGGTTTAGGTATTTTTTTTCCTTTTTTTTTCTTTTACGATAATCATGAACACGATCGAATATACGGAAACGATTTAGGTTTAGGTATTTTTTCTATTTTGTTTTTTTACGAAAATCATGAACACGATCTAATATTCCTTTATTATTATTTTCATAAACACGTTTTTACATTTTTATATACGAAATTCCCTTTTTTTTTACTTACGATAATCATGAACACGATCGTATAATCATTTATTATTATAATAAACACGTATCTGGTACATTTTTATATATAACATATAACCCGATAAACATAGATTCGGGTTTATCATTCCATTTCCCAAAGATTCAGTTATTTGATATTAAGAAAACTTCCATTTCGGATAGAATCTGTTTTTAGCTAAAATAATTAATTCAATAACGGGGTAACCAAAAAAAACATTTTGGGGGATTCAAACCTGCCACATGCGAGAAACAAATTTAGAACTCAAACCAACACAGCCGCCGTATATTTTTTGTAAAACGATCGACCCTCGCGAATATATTATATTGTAGACCGGCCAAAACTGGTTTGGGCCGCTTTTTTTTTTCAGGCCCGACTACTGATCCATATTTTTTGTTTTTTTATTACGAAATTAATCACCTAATACCTAATCTAATTATGAACCAACCAATCAGATTAAGTTATTTTCACCAACCAATCAGATTCTTTCGTTTTCATTTAACAAAACGACACAAAAAATGAGCTTTGAACCACAACCCGAATCACTTCACAAATAATATAATAGATAAGATTATAGATTTTGTTGAGTAAATTATTATTAAATCAATTGATTTTTACCTAATTAGAAAACTAATTATCAAAAATACTAACATGTTTGGGCTATATACCATGTGTATAGAAATAAGAATAGAAGAAGAATTGTTTTACATTTTAGAAAACTAAAAAAACACTAGTTGCTTAACAGAAAGATTAGACGGATTAAAAAAACCCTTATAAATCTTAGTTAACTTCAAGTTTGTTTCATTATCCTATGGAAACGCTCCGAAAGGTGAGACATGTAAGGCTAAACTGACTTTCGACTATTGTGTTGGTGATGTCTTCCAAGTTCTGAGGACCAAATTGGTGGAGAGAGTGGTCGATGTGTTTGTAGTGGGTCTCGCCTACGACCTCTTTAGACAACACCTTCTAAAGAAGAAGCTGCCGTTTGACGAACTCAAAAAAAATGTTGAGAATAATTTTGAGGTCCTTCAGGGAACTATCAATGAGCATCATAAATCTTTGAATGCTCTGCATAAGAATTTCAGTGAGCTTATGATGGATCTGAGAAAGAACGAAGAGGAGGAGAAGAAAGAGTAAAAGAAGAATTAAGAGAATAATATGTTTTTTTTTGTTTCTCTTTGTGGATTGACAGTTTAATTCCACCATTTTCTGTTCCAATCTATGTTTTTGGATCGTAAAACTTTCTGAAAAAAGATTTTATCCGAAGAAAAAATATATTATGTTGGAGGTGGGCTTAGCACCCCCAATTAGCTAGGCCCATCTCAGCAGTCAGGACCCACTACATAAAGTCCACCCAAAAGTCAATACGGGCGCCCACCGAGCTCGCGCTGACGCCACACCAACTTCTTCCAAAGGGACCGGATGAGAAGGCGACACGTGGCGAGCAGCTCGGTAAACAGTGTGCTATCCGCGTAGGAGCATGGCGCCAAGCTCATCATGACATACCAACCGAAGAAACCGGGCTACACGTCTCGAGGTGCCTTACCCCCAAGAAGCGCTAGAGGCGCCACGTCACCCCGGAATCTCGGGGAGCAGGCATCAGACCCTTATTATAAATATCCCCCAGCATGCATTTATGAGGAGGGGAGGCATTGATTACTCTCTCTCTCTAGATTTGATTTCCGACCTCACTATCTTGTAATAGAGCAACGCCGTTTAGAACACCGAACTGGATTCCCGTTGGAGCCAGTTCGTAAATCTAAACGCGTTCACCTTTATCGAACATAAATATAAAGAATACGGTCCCCCACCTGTTCATCACAAATCCCGATATATGTTCTTCCATTCCCGACCTGCTCAAAAGTCAAGTTGACTCGTTCTATTAACGGAAATCTCGCCTCTCAACATCTTAACACACTTCTAACTATCATTAGTGATCCTTTGGATCAACAGTTGGCGCTAGAAGGAGGGAGGTTTAGAGATTTTTCCACACGCAAAGAACGGTTCAACCACGACAACGATGACGGTCCCACCTCCGAGGGTATTATCGGAACAGGCGACTCCGGCGCAAACGACAGCCTCACCCTCAGCCCAAACAACAACAGCCTCGCCATCAGCTCAGATGGCGACCGACGGATCAATTCCTCAAGGCCAGCCCATCGGAACTCCGCCCCCAGCTCTGGGATCTACCCGACTTGACGGCTCCGCCGCCCGGAATATACCTCAGACACCGGAGGACCAGCCTACTCTGTCCGCCGTGATGCAGACCTTGCTCGCCAGGATAGACGAGCTCACGCGAACCACCGATCAACGGTTCGCCACATTAGCGGCCTCCCGCGACCGGTCAGACAACACCGGATCCCCCGCCGTTCCAACCAGAGAGCCGTTCTCTCGAGCGGATACCCTACGCCTCCAAAGAAATCTATTCGGAGACCCGCCATCTGAATCCGAAGAGCCAGCCGGACGATTCACCGTAACGGCAGACGGCTTCCCAGGCAACGAAGCATATCCTCGACGTGCCAGCTCGGAGCGAGCCAGAGACGCCGAATTCGAAGCTATGAAGGAGACGATCCGTGCAATGTCTTCCAAGATTCACCAAGCCACCAGCGCGGCTCCAGAAATAGACCACGTCCTGAGAGAAACGCAAAATACGCCGTTCACACGTCGGATCGCGTCCATCCCACTCCAGCAAATCGGCAAACTCAAGCTCCCACCATATGCATGCAACACAGACCCGGCCCAGTATCTGACGGCCTTCACCATCGCCATGGGGCGCGCACACTTTGCCCCAGATGAGCGCGAGGCCGCCCACTGCTAGCTTTTTGTAGAGAATCTCACCGGTACCGCCCTGACATGGTTCTCTCGATTGAAAACACATTCCATCGACAGCTTCAGGGATCTCTCAACCATCTTCCTCGAGCACTACTTTATATACATCAAACAGTACACGTCCAGCGCCGATCTCTGGGAAATGAACCAAGGAGCAAAGGAGTCGCTCAGGTCTTTCATCGAGCGCTTCAAGGACACGGCGTCGCAGAGCAACGTAACAGACGAGTCAGCGCTCCCCGCCCTAAGGAAGGGCCTACGGGCCGATTCGGCCTTCAAGGACGATATGAAGCTCAACAGGCCGCGCTCGTTAGAAGACGTCTTACACCCCGCCGGGCTCTACGTTGAGCTCGAGGAGGAAATAGCAGCCGAGTCAAGGAGATGTGCCTCGCACAGGACTCCGGTTCCAAAAGAGCGACCCCAGGACGGGTATCAAGAGCCTCGTCAGCATTACGATGACGAATTCCAGCGCAGCAAAGGAAAGCATGACGCCGCGTTCCTCATCAACGAATCGCCAGCCGTCCTCCACATGTGCGACCCCGGTCCCTTCTCCAACTCCGCGCCAAAGTTGCCCTGGAACAAGTACGTGCGCGACCCCAACCAAAAGAACCAACGCTCCGACGAGTCAAAAGACAAGGAGTCCCGAGCAGAGGAGCAGTACGACAGGACGGCCTTCTGCGATTTTCACAAAAGAAAAGGGCACCCAACCTCTCACTGCCGTGCGCTCCAAGAAGTCCTGCTGAACCAATATCAAAGGGGAGAAATCCGCGTGCCAGAGCATTTGCGCCCGCGAGCCCGAGACGACGACCGGCGTCAGCAGCATAACAACCGAGGTCGTGAGGATAACCGGGCTAGGCCCGACAACTGCTCCCAAAACGACGACTGTCGCCGTCGATCTCCCTCTCGTACCAAGAATGGGGCAGATCACCTCCCCCGGCGCGGACATTGATAGGAATGATCATGGGAGGGCTCCTCTCGTACAACGACTCGGTACGATCCATCAAGAAGCACGATAGGAAGACCGACGCCTCCCTCAAATGGCACTCCGGCCCGGAAATCGATGCGCAGGACACAAGTAGAAAGGGGATCTGTTTAACCGAGGTCGACGCAGCCGGGGTCCATCAAACCCACAATGATCCTCTCGTCGTGCAGATTCGCCTGGCCGACTACGACTTTAACCGGGTCCTCGTCGACACAGGCAGCTCGGTCGACCTTATCTTCAAGGATACCCTGGCAAGGATGAATCTAAACGGAGCGGAGATCAAACCACACTCTATCCCGCTAACCGGCTTCGCCGGAAACACCATCAATGGGATCGGCACCATCGAACTGCCGGTCTATGTAGGCCGAGTCACCAAAATCATCAAGTTCGTGGTCTTTGACACCACGCCAATCTACAACATTATCCTCGGAACCCCTTGGCTGCATTCGATGAAGGCGGTGACTTCAACATATCACCAATGCCTCAAGTTCCCTAACCAGTCCGGAACATATACTCTTCGAAGTAACCAAAGGGTCTCTCGCGCCTGCTTCGCCATCGAGCACAAGCTACGACATGCCGCACCGGCCTACTTAACAATCAACGCACAGCAGCCCGGTGAGCCAAATAACCAGCGCTTCCCGGGCCGGGACCTATTCACGCAGGTCAACATCGATCCGCGCGATCCTAGCCACTGCGTAGCGATAGGGGCCGACCTGGAAGGGAGCATCAAGGAAGATCTGATCAAATTCCTAAGGCAGAATGTCTCCACCTTTGCCTGGTCGACAAGCGACATGCCCGGTATCAACCCGACGATTTGCATCCACGAGCTCAACGTGGACCCGACCTTCAGACCAATTAAGCAGAAGCAACGGAAGCTAGGTCCTGAGCGCGCGCAGGCCATCAATGACGAAATAGAAAAGCTGACCGCGGCTGGTTCAATCACCGAGGTCAAGTATACGGACTAGCTAGCCAACCCGGTAGTAGTCAAGAAGAAAAGCGGGAAATGGAGGGTTTACGTGGACTTCACCGACTTCAATAAGGCGTGCCCCCAAGGACAGCTTCCCACTCCCCCGAATCGACCAAGTCGTTGAAGCCACCACCGGGAACAAGCTACTCTCCTTTATGGATGCCTTCATGGGATACAACCAGATCCCCATGCACCCCGACGACCAGGAGAAAACCGCGTTCAATACGGAGGTGATGCCCTTCGGGCTCAAAAATTCCCTTCGGGCTCAAAAATGCCGGAGCCACCTACCAACGACTCGTCAACAAGATGTTCGCCGATCAGATCGGCCGCACTATAGATGTCTATATTGACAACATGCTGGTGAAGTTCCTAGTAGCAAGAGACCACGTCGCTCATCTCCGGTCCTGCTTCCAGACGTTGAACGAGTACAATATGAAGCTGAACCCGGCCAAGTGCTCCTTTGGCGTCACGTCGGGAGAATTCCTCGGGTACATCATCACACAGCGCGGGATTGAAGCGAACCCTAAGCAGATTCGGGCCGTCACCGACCTCAAGTCCCCAGAAAATGCGCGCCAAGTCCAACGACTTACCGGGAGGATCGCCGCACTAATCTGGTTCATCTCTCGCTCAACCGATCGATGTTTACCGTTCTATCAGCTGCTCCGAGCTATTAAGCGGTTCGAATGGGACAGTAAGTGTGAGGAGGCCCTCCAGCAGCTGAAGTAGTACATATCAACTCCCCCCGTCCTGGCCAAACCCGAGGAGGGTGAAACCCTCTATCTCTACATTGCCGTATCAATGTCGGCAGTCAGCGGTGTGCTAGAACGAGAAGATCGGGGCGACCAGAGGCCCATCTTCTACGTCAGCAAGTCCCTGGACGGCGCGGAAAGCAGATACCCAACTCTGGAGAAGCTCGCATTGGCGGTAGTCATCGCGGCCAGGAAGCTCCGACCTTACTTTCAGTCCCACACAATTGCCGTACTGAGCACCTATCCCCTCAGAACCATTCTCCACAGCCCGAACCGTTCGGGCAGAATAATGAAATGGACAATCGAGCTCAGTGAGTACAAGATCGAGTATCGAGGGCGGACCGCGGCCAAATCCCAAGTCCTGGCTGACTTCCTGGCCGAGCTCGCGCCCGAACTAGCAGCTGGCGAGCTCCCCGAGAAGTGGAGCCTGCACGTCGATGGCCCGGCTTCCAAACACGGATCCGGCGTTGGCATACGCCTCGAATCCCCGACAAAGGAGATCCTAGAACAGTCCTTCCGTCTGGCCTTCCTGGCATCGAACATCAAGGCGGAGTACGAGGCCCTGATCGCCGGTCTGCTGATAGCGAAAGCAATCGGAGTGAAGAAAATCCAGGCCTACTGCGACTTCCAGTTCGTCGCCAACCAATTCAGCGGGGAATACGAAGCCAAGAGCGACCGCATGGATGCTTACCTCAAGGTGGTCCAAGGCTTAGCGGCAGAATTCTCCGAATTCACCCTGACCAAGATCCCCCGAGGTGATAATACCTCCGCAGATGCCCTTGCAGCATTAGCTTCCACCTCGGACCCAACTCAACGACGGACGATTCCCGTTGAAAGCATCGACTTCCCCAGCATCGAGCTGCCAAAAGGGATCTGCCTAATCAACCCCCAAAACGAAGACCTCGACGAAGGCGCGCCGCCTCCTGAAGAGCTGCCACCTCTCCCAGCCGAGCCCGACCTCCCGGACTGGCGCGTGGACATACTCATGTACATCGCATACGGCACCGTCCCTCCAGACCGCTGGGCGGCTCGTCAATTAAAGAAAAAATGTGCTCAGTACACTATGCTGGATGGCAACTTGTTCTGGTGGAGCGGTTCGGGAACCCTTCTCACTTGCCTCCACGGCCAAGAAACTGTCGACGTGATGAAAGAAATACACGAAGGTGCAGGCGGAAACCATTCCAGCGGCCGAGCTCTCGCCCTGCGAATTCAAAATCAGGGCCACTATTGGCCAACAATGCTCCAAGACTGCGAAAAATTCGCAGCCCGGTGTGAGAAATGTCAGCGCCACGGCCCACTCATCCACTACCCCACCGAACTCCTGACCACCGCGGTGGCACCCTACCCATTCATGCGCTGGGCCATGGATATAGTCGGGCCACTCCCCCGATCTCATCAGAGACGCTTCCTCCTAGTGATGACCGACTACTTCACCAAGTGGGTTGAGGCCGAGGCCTACGCCAAGATCACGGCAAACGATGTCCGCAAGTTCGTCTCGAAATTCATCATCTGTCGACACGGCCTGCCGTATGAGATCGTCACTGACAATGGTGCCAAGTTCACATCGATGCTATTCGAGGATTTCTGCTCAAAATGGAAGATCCGGCTGTGTAAGTCCACCCCGAGATATCCACAAGGCAATGGCCAGGCCGAAGCAACTAACAAAACCATCCTCGACGGCCTCAAAAAATTACTGGACGACAAGAAGGGTTCCTGGGTTGACGAACTAGACGGAGTTCTCTGGTCTTATCGCACAACACCAAGAACGGCAACGAGTCGCACACCGTTCAGCCTATCACACGGCATGGAAGAAATGGCGCCCTCCGAAGTCAGACTTCCTACTCCTCGCCGCTCCATGCTCACTCAACACACCGACCTGAACGATGCCGTGCACCTGAGCGAGCTCGACTTTCTCGAAGAAAGCGTGACTAGTCCCTCCTACGAATCCAAAACTACCAGCAACTCGCCTCCAAGTACTACAACAAAAAGGTCCGAGGCCGGTTCTTCACCGAAGGCGACCTGGTGCTACGTAAGGTCTTCGAAAACACGGCCGAGTTAAACGCGGGCAAGCTCGGCGCCAATTAGGAAGGCCCCTACCTCGTCTCCAAAATCGTCAAGTCCGGCGTCTACGAGCTGGTCACAATGAACGGCGACGCAATCCCGTGTTCATGGAACTCAATAAACCTGAAGCGCTACTACTACTCATCCTTTACCTTTGTAAACAACCGAACTACTATTGGCTTGATCCCTTCTACCAAAGGGTACGTAGGCAACCCCTAACCAGGGCTCAGCTATAAATCTAATAAAATCTTTTCGAGATTTCAAAAAAGAGAGAAAGCATGATCCGGCCCCGGCCTGTCTCTGCAAAAAAAAATAATAATAATAATAATAACAATAATAATAATAATAATAATAATAATAATAATAATAATAAACACGGTCCACGGCCTATCCCAAAGAACGAGGTCCACGACCTTGTTCCGCAACTAAGCCTGCAAAACAAATAACAAAAAAAAAATGGGACCAAGCTCCGGCGCTTGCAAGCCCCTGGCACACAAACTATAAGTGCTAAAGCCGAGCTCCAATGCTCGCACTCACACAGTACACAAGCCTTAAGTGCTTAAGCCGAGCTCAAAGCTCGCATCTATACCAGACACACAAGCATTAAGTGTCTTAAGCCGAGCTCGCTACTCGCACCAAAAAAACAAGGTACACAAGTTTTAAGTGCCTTAAGCCGAGTTACACCTCGCAAACAACAAAAAAAAAATTTTGATACACAAGCATTAAATATCTTAAGCCGAGCCATACCTCGCACCCAATACTAAAACAACGGAGCACGGTCCACGACCTGTTCACAGTGAAAATATAAGCAGGAGGACATGGTCCGCGACCTATTCTACCAGACTCAACAATCGCCACCAAACCAAGCTCGCACCAAACGCTTACAAAAAAAGAGGGGGAAAGGAGTTCCAAAGTTATGAATTCATTTATTGAAGATGGGGGGCTAAACGCCATTTTACATAATGGCCAAAGGCCTACTCAAAAAAAAAAAAAGGGAAGAGAGAAAATATTTTTACAAAAGGCACTTCGGCCTCTAAGTCCTAAACCCCGTCAGCACGGGTACCATCTATATCCTCCGAGCTCACCATCCTCATATTGGTGCCGTGCTCACCTCGAAAAGGCTGCTCAACCTGCTCAGCCCCGATACCGGTCTCAACAGGCAGCGCGGTAGGATCGTCTTGAGCAACCGGCGCAACACCATCCGGGGCCGTCGGATCAGGAGAAGCTGCCCGCGCGGTGGAACCTAGGGCCGGACCCGCAGCTTCCGGATCAGAAGAAGCTGGTGGGGGATTTGCGGCAGGCGGAGTCAAACCAGGCAAAGTCCGCTGAAGCTGAATGTCAGAGGTGCGGTCTGAAGGAATATCCAAGTCTTCCGGGCTCAGATCCGGAAAGTCTATATTCTCCAGCTCGGTCCCAAGGCGCTCCTCGTCCTCCTTCCGCTGCGCATATCGGTAAAACGGACACGATAGACCGTCCTCCTTCTCCATTCTTTCAAGGCACTCCCTCGTCCCACCCACCTGACTAAGCATCAGATGGGGGCATGCGGCCCGCTCTCGATCAGCTAGGTGGGCACGGATCTTCTCCATCTTCGCAGCCCATCTCTGATTCCTCCTCTCCCACTGCGCAGTAACCCGCCTGCTCTCCTTGGCCGCGGCTGCCTTTGCCCGCTCTATGGCACCCTCCAACCCCCTCAGCCTAGAGTGGAAGGTTTTGCGCTCCCCCTTCGTGAGTGCAAGCTCCTCCTCCAGAGCGGCGGAACGAGCCTTCTCCGCCTCCAATTCGATTAACAACTGGTCCGCTTCCAAAGCCCGCTCTCGGGTCTGCGTCGCAGCTGCTTCCAGAGCGTCAGCCCAGGCCTTCTTACTGACCACCTCCTGCTTCAACTCGCGAATGCGAGCCGTCAGGGCCTTTTCGCCCGCATCCCTGCGCGCCTTCTCAAAGGAAATCGATCCTTCCCGATCGATCACCTGCTTCTCATAGAGCTCACCGAGAAGGGCAATATGGGCCATCGTCTGCACCAACACAGCTCTCAGCTATTAGTAAATGTACATATATATATATAAGCATGTTATTATCAAGCAATATCAATCATACCCGACACGCAGATCGCGCCGCGTTTTGTAAGGTGCTAGCCTCCGTAATCTCTGAAGGAATGCAGCGCGGAGCCTTCTGCCCAAACGCGACCGCCTGAGCCAGCTCGGCGCACGCAGCCCGGTCCGCGGTAAAGGGAGCATTTCCGTCCTCATGACTGAAATAAAAACTGTGGTCCTTAGGCTCTGCGTCGGAGCCCTCCGACGCATCATCACCTCCGGACCCGTCAACCTCCCCCACCACGGGGCCTCGGCCAGCTCTCCACCTTCAACAGCACCGATCCTATCGGCGACCCGCTGATCAGCCCCGTCCTCGGGCTCTCGGACTTCATCGCCCATATCCGCGTCCCCGCCCTGGGACTCCTCCGCTACCGGGCTCACCGTCACGGTGGAACCCTGCTCCCCAACCACCTCAAGCGAGGAGTCATCGCCCAGCCCGGTCGCATGACCCCACAACCCCCCCTCCTGACCAACGGACGAGGACCCTACCTCCTGCCCCGGCACCAACGAGGGTCCCCCTTCGTTGGTCCTCCTCTTCTTGGAGGCCGTCTTCTCCCCCTTCCTTTTCTCCGCACCCGCCCTCTTTTTAGAAGCCGGGGGCGGGTCTTGCTGGGTCGATACCACCGTAACGGGAGGAGGCGGCGCGACAAAGGTAGATGCATAGGACGGGATCGTGAATCTTGACCGACCTCCGTATTGACAACCCATAAGCTCGGCGCCCAAAAAAAAAATAATAATAATAATATATATATATTTGTGTATATATCAGAGCCACCGACCTCCAGCCATTGCAGCAGCGATTCTTCCCGAAGTGAACGACTTCCAATCCCTTTCACTCTGCGACCTGAGCACGGCAAGAAGACCGTCGTAGTCGGATAATTTGACACTGGAGGAGTGAGGACCTAAAAACAAAACAAAGTGTTAGTTCAAATTAACAGGAATAGGAAGACAATTCGATCTACAGGCCCTACCCGGGGAAAAATTCTAATCCCGGGTGTATCTTGCCAACGGGTCAAGACCAACCGCCTCAGTTGCTCGGACGTAGAAGTAATTGCGGGACCAGTCGTCAACTTTGGGCAGCTTGCTGGCCTTGGCCCCCGTGCTGCTGGCCTCCACAAGATTCGCCTGAGGCTTGAAGGCGACATAGTAAGTCCCCGGGATGCCAGGATTCACCTTCTGCACGGTGAGGGCTTCGAACATAGGGACTGTCACCTCCACGTCGCACTCCCACCTGATGGTCAACAGCACGGTCATCCCTTGAATCGTGGAAGGACAGGTCTGCGAGAAAGCCAACCCCTGCCTCCGACAGTATTTAACAAATAGCTCGGGAAGGGGAAAGCGGAGCCCGCACTTCGAGAAAAACTCCTCGTACATACAGAGGAAACCCGCCAGAGGATTCCAGGGGCGCTCGTCCGGCCTGGGAAGTCGAAGTTTGGCAGACGAGGGGAAGTCGCACTGCTCCCCCAGCAATGTAACTGTCTCCGGCGTACTCCAGGTCGGCGAACCGCCCTGCTCATAAAGGACCAGATGAGGCTTCTTTTTCTTGGCCGCCCGAGCTCCCTAGCCGCCAATCCTCTCGGCCAAACCCGGGAAACAGATGGAGCAGATCGTTCCTCTCCCCCGCCATCGCCACGCGGTGAGGAGGTGCGCTCAGAATCATTGGGAGAAGAAGAGCTTTCCGCCGGAGATTCGCCGCGGTCATCACCAGACGCCGATTCCTCGCTGGATTCGGCCCTGATTGCATCGAACAGTGACGTCATCGCACAAGGAGGTGGAACCTCCGATGACCCAACCCGGAATCAAAAAGAAAATTTAAAGGAAATCGCAGAATTCAGAGAGAGGTGGATAAATTACCTTGAGAGTTTGCGCAGAAGATGTCAACCGAAGGAAGAAGAAGAAGTTAAATAGAAGAGGAGGGGACAGCGAAAAGACGTATCTACATGTGTCAAAAAGGCGCGGCTTCCCAAAATCCTAATGATGACGTCTCTTCGTTTTTCCCGCGCAGAAAGCAGAAACCGCCTCGGAACACGCGAAGCATCTCTCACACGCCCACGCGTGAGCAACACGCGCAGCAAGTGGACGTCGCTTCAGTCCCCCGCGCGTAACGAGCACGCACCAACAAACTCCGGATCCTCAGAAAAATCGACACGTGTAAGCGATTATTCCCGCCTAAGCAACGACACACCGAGCTCAAATACGAAAACCCCGAGGACCGACCTGAGATGCGCCGAGCTAACGACAACCGAAATTCGGGGCATTCGTCACGCCTCCTGCCACCAAACTAGGGGGGCAACTGTTGGAGGTGGGCTTAGCACCCCCAATTAGCTAGGCCCATCTCAGCAGTTAGGGCCCATTGCATAAAGCCCAGCCAAAAGTCAATACGGGGGCCCACCGAGCTCGCGCTGACGCCACACCAACTTCTCCCAGAGGGACCGGATGAGAAGGCGACATGTGGCGGGTAACTCGGTAAACAGAGTGCTATCCGCGTAGGAGCATGGCGCCGAGCTCATCATGACATACCAACCGAAGAAACCGGGCCACACGTCTCGAGGTGCCTTACCCCCAAGAAGCGCTAGAGGCGCCACGTCACCCCGGAATCTCGGGGAGAGTAGGCAGTAGACCCTTGTTATAAATATCCCCCAGCATGCATTTATGAGGACGGGAGGCATTGATTACTCTCTCTCTCTCTAGATTTGATTTCCGACCTCACTATCTTGTAATAGAGCAACGCCGTTTAGAACACCGAACTGGATTCCCGTTGGAGTCGTAAATCTAAACGCGTTCACCTTTATCGAACATCAATATAAAGAATACGGTCCCCGACCTGTTCATAACAAATAGTTAATCATAGTGACAATCTTAAGCCATCTGATGTCAAAAACCCTAATTCCTAATATCAAAGTTGGGCAGCATCTACTGTAGATAATAGCTAGTAGACAATCAAATTATTAAATCATTACTTAAATTTTAGGTGGTAATTTTGGAAAATAAATTTTAATGTAGATTTTGGAATTCTTATTCAAATTTCTTTGTTAAGTATAATTTATAAAATAAAAATAAAGTAAAAAGTATTTAAAGGTACATATCAAATTTATTTACTAAAAATTTCTTATATATATTTAAGATTGGGAGATTTTGTCTCTAAGATTAAATATTAAATATTAATATATTATTATGCCCCTGATAAAAAAAAATTATAGATCCACTATTGATGGGTACCTTCCTCTACAATGAAGGTTTTCTGCGTAACCGTGAGAGATGGTTAGAGACATCTAACCTAAGAGATGATCGATCCGCGGCAGAGAGCTACAGTTCTGCGTAACCATCCTGTAACCCTCAAAACTCTTTTATATATCTAATTTTAAATCAATTAACGCGAGAGAGGAAGAACGGCTAATTCATGTCTCAACAGAGTCAAATCGGTACCATTTGACTATGTTGAAACATGAATAAGCTGTTTTCCCACGCCAAAGGACCTTGCATTTTTTTAGTTTAGTTGTGTTTGGGTGTTTAACTCTTGTTTGTTGCGCTCGGCACCCCAATATTGGCAAACAAAGCTCAATAAGACGACCACTTAAATTACACACCAAAACAAAATCAAAGATTGGATTAGATTAATTCAATCAGCCTCATCAGCATAATCAACACAAAAGCCACTCCAAACACATTTACAAACTACACATTTCTCTAAATCTTTTTAATCAATGGACAAAAACATACATAAACAAACTACACATCTCTCTAAAGCTTTTATCAACTTCCTCAAGTTTGTTTCATCACACAAAACTCTGCATAGAATAACCTATTTCTCAAACAGCAATCTTGTAGATGACTGTCACCGGAATGTTGACCACGTGACCTCTGTCTCCAAAAATCCCAATTCTCCCAAAACTCGCTGTCGTAACATTCTTTATCGCTCGAAAGACAAGACTCAAGACCCGTGTCTGACCGTTTCCGATAGTAAACTTGGCAGGTGAGACCGTAACAGAGACTGAGCCCGGTGCCATCCACCCCACTGTATATGTTTCGTTTGTAACCGTTGCTGCAATATTAGTGACCCATCTTAGGACGGTTCGAGTACCAACGAGCTTAGCTATTGTGACTGAGGGTAGGTTCAGGTCAGAGGCTGCAAGGGGGGAGTTGTACGCCGAGCAGCTTTCGCCGGTGTAGTTGAGAACAACCGGAGATGATCCGTTGATGCGGCAGAGAAACTTCATGTATTCATTGTAACCTACATTTGCAGACACACTTCATGTGAAACGTTGATCTCTAATTAATTAGTGGATGAACTTTTGGACTTTGGAGGTTCAAGAAAGCGTTTACCTATGTCGAAAATCAAACCGGGGTCAAGAGCTGCAGTTGCATTGACGAATCCGCTACCCATATCGAAAGGCGTTGCAGGGGACTGACTAATGTCCGGGTTTAAGACAGTGCGTTGCGCCATTATATGTTCACCCTTCCTGTCTGATAAAGACGCCGTTGTCGACAGCGCGGATCCGATGGCTGCGGCTGTGAAATGAGGGAACTTCTGCTTGATGAGCGCTGCAATTCCCGTTACATGAGGAGCAGACATGCTTGTCCCTGATTCCATCGCAAAACGCTCACCTAAATACCGCCAATTTAAGAGCTCAAAAAGACTAGCAGAAACACAAAATGAGTAAGCTTATAAGGAGAAATGATGATATTTATACCTTGAAAAACGGTTGTACCAATGCCAAGAGGACTCCAAGCGCCCCATATCGAGTTCCCGGGAGCTACTAAGTTGGGTTTCATTACATCAGCATTTTCGAAAGAATCATCTTCTGGGTCCGGCCCTCTAGCAGAGAAAAACATGACCTTTGGAGCTGTAATGCCATAGGTAGGCTTCATGCCACCAACAATTCTAGCAACCGAAGCAGACCCAACGATTTTGCCTGAAGCATTGTCCCTCGACAGAGAAGTATTGTAGTACCGGAGTAAAGCCTGCGCATAGACCATAGAAAGAGCTATAAGTTACATTCTTGTTCAGAGTGTAACTACTTTTCATTTCAAGATTCTGATTATACCTGGGAATCTAGTGAAGAGGAGATTAGAATTCCCGGGATATCCATCGGAGTTGAACTCATCTGAAAACCGGTGGCAGAAGGATCCATATAGAATACAAGACCTGCTGCTGTTAAGTTCTTAGCTGTTATTAAGGCTTGTTTGATGGTTGAGACACCGAGAATGAACCGGACTGTATAACTACAGACAAGGATCTTTCCCTGCACCAGCTTCTGATCGAAGCAACTCGAATCTTGGCATTCCCCAACATATATAGCATCCATTACGGTTGTACCATTGTGGAGCGCATGTGCAGCTAAAATAAGTTTGTGCATTGTTCTTGTACCAGCTAATAGAAAAAAAGGAGGAGCCGGTAACGTCAGGTCGATGGCGAAATCAAGAAAGAAGCTAAGCTACAAACAAAAATGGACTTACATGCGAGTCCAACTCCAGAAATAGTGATATTATTTCCGAGGATTATCGAGTTACTATAAATTCTATCATGAGATGTAGCTCCTACTGTAAAGATCCATGGACTGAAGGAAGACATGCTCTTAGGAGCTGGCCCTGTGTTTCCAGCTGCTTGCACTACAAAAATCCCGGCTTTCACAGCTGAAAGCAATGCCATATCGATCGGGTTGAAGAACGTGGCAATACCAGGTGGACGTCTATTTGGTGTGATTGATAAGTTTATTATGTCAACTCCATCTTGAGCAGCCTGAAGGAAAAAAAACATCCATAACTACGTCAAATTATCAAATCACTTCATCAAAGCTTCAGTTACAAAGACAACAATTTTTTACCTGATCTATGGCTGCAATGATATCTGCTGCAAAACCTCCAAACCTCTTATACAACGCCTTGTAAATAGCAACACTAACAAGAAAAGAAGAGACGTTTAATTTCTCCACAAACTATTTCCAAAGAGAATATCATTTTGTGGTATTGACTTACTGAGCACGAGGAGCCATCCCGCTAGCATTGCCAAGGTGATGACCGGAAACTACCACCGGGATCCCGTGATTCCCAGCTGCAACAGAAGCTGTGTGCCTGAATAAATCATCCAATATCAGCATTAACCATTTGGTGGTTGATAAGTTGAATCAACGTCGAGTGGGTTTATACACTTACGTGCCATGCCCATCACCGTCAAATGGTGAAGCATCGTCCTGCGACGAATTCAAGACTCCTCTGCTAAGAGCCGACTCAGCGAAATGGCGTGCTCCAATGAGCTTCCTATTGCAAGAACCGGGCGGGAAACCACTGGCAACTTCGCAGACACCATTAAACCGAGGAGGGACCGGATATGAATGCCCCGGGATTTTGTCACTGAAACTAGGATGAGTGGGATCAATTCCAGTATCGATAAACCCTATAACAACTCCTTCTCCTGCATATTCAGAGCCTCCCTCACGGAGCCAAGCTCCACGTGGCAAACCTAAGAACTGCGGCGTGTGAGTGGTTGCTTTCTTAACCGGAAAATCCATAACCACATTGTTTACTTCCTCTCTAGCCGCGAGTTTATCAGCCTTAAGAAAGAACCAAAAAAACGGTTTTCGAACTATGAGAACAAGCACTAACATTTAGGACATTCATATACTGTTTCTAAGAAAATGTGAGTACCTGTTTTTGGGTAATAACCGCAGAAAACCCATTGATGAGATAGTGGTAGCTGTAGAGTTTAATGTAATTCTCCTTTCTCAATACTTTTCTCAACAATGTATCGTGAACTCTAATTATAGAAGCGCTTCGGTTCCTATATGTATAAACAAAGAGATTAGGATCATAGTTAGAGCATAAAGGCATCAACTTGAAGCAAAAAAAATCATCAGACTTTATGGTAACAGCTTCGTTTAACAACATAAAGGTTTCAACTTGGAGCACAGATTCATCTGGCATGCCTTTATATCCGCTGAGACTTTCAGGAAAAGACCAAAGACACAAGCGACAAGTAATCTGGGACCCAAAATTGACGAATTTCAACATCTGTCGGACCCAAATCCTCTCGGAAAAATCAACAGCAATTCCACAAAATTTTGAGAGAAGGAAAAAACATTGCGAGGAAACCAAAACCTGAATAAAGATTGAAACTTGAAAGAAGAAAAATAAAGGAGGTTTTTCTCCTACATACAATGTTTTGTAGACTTGAGATGAAGTAGATGTAAGGGCGTGTTTGGAGCCACCTGTTTCTCTGCCGGAGGAATGAACAGATGGAGGGTGCTTGAGAGTAACAATGTATACAGCAGAAGAAGAAGCGGTAGCGTTTTGGTAAAAGTCATCCGAACAGAACACAGAGGACGAAACCAAACAGAGCACAAACACGAAACGCACAAGACAAGACACTTCCATGATTCTTGAGCAAAAATTCTCAGAAGAAAAGGGGAAAACAATGGAAATTCCAGAGACCCATTAGAGCTCCATTAGAGTAGAGTATCTAAGAAGCAGAGGAAGGAAGAAGAGAGAGAGTTATTAAGAGGGTTTTAGAGAGTACTTTTGCCTGAAGGAAGAAGAAAAGCGTTCTCGGTTTCTGAATGTTTTTTATTAATGCAAAGATCGGTGGAAGACTTTTAACATCTTCTCACTTGTAGTTTCCTTTTGTTTCCAAGTGTGTTTATGCTTTCTAATGCCATCTATTTAGCCATATAAAAAAAAATGATCGTCTTTGTTGTCTTTTATTTCATTTTTGGCCATATTCAATATTTATCTTTCTTTTAAGTATTTGTGTATAAGTATCATAGAACTTCATTTAGTTGGCACACATAAGTAGGAGAAAGACAAATTCCAAAATCCCACTTCTTCTTGTTTTTACTTTACACTAGGATTTAACCCGCACTAATTATAGCACGAAATATTTTTTTTTTAAATGTTTTAAAATTTAAGAAAATTGATTTTATCTGAATTTTACAATATGACTAACTAATGATTATAGATAAAGTTGTCAATTTGTAATAATATATCTATTTAATCCGTTTTGCAGTAAACTAAAATATTATTTGGGCTAACCCGCAAAAACTTATAATATTGAAAACATAACTCTAATATGCACCGTTAAATGACTCTAGTTTTTGTGGTTAGTCTACGAACTCTTTTAAAAAAAATAGTTTTCTTATGTCTAACTTTTTATAAAATTAGTAAAATATTTTTCAACTTTTTTTTGATATATATTCAAATAAAATATAATAGTTTATAGTGAAAAATATAGCAAGATTTTGAATAATTTTTTTCTTCTTTGAAATATTTTGAATTGATTATTATTTTAAAATATATAGTATTCAAAATAATTAAGAAATTAAATAATAAATAATTTTTTTAATGCAAAATATATATTTTTCATATTCTAATCAATAATTTTAAAAAACTATTATATCATTTCCTATTTCATGTAATAATTTACAAAACAAAATTTATTTTTAAAAATGTCTTCTTAAATAATATTATAGAGATTAATCAAAATGTTGCCTTTTAATGTTCTACTAAATGGTTAGAACAAGACAACAAGTGAAAGTGTTCGCATACAAAAAATAATAATTTCTTTTTCTACTTTAAATTATTATTTGTCTTTTTTTATCTTTTAGGTGACGTTTTTGTCTATTATCCAACGGTAAGATTCTTTGAGAAGTCGCTTTTGTTCCTTAATAGCATCCGTGACTCTTCTTTTGACCATTTTCAAGCACACTATACCAAAACCGACCACACCGTAACGTATTTATCCAGACCGGTTCACACCAAAATACTCAAGATTTACCTTTTTCTTGCTAATCTACTACTACGAGAATAATATGTGCTATATTCTAGAAACACATGAGATGGAAAAAGCTATAAAGCAATGATTATTACCACATCAAAAGAAGTAGGCTCCGATTTATTCTTTTAACCTTTTTTAATTAACACGAGTCATGACTCATTAGACTCCCTTTACATCATTGTATTTTACACGTCGGTTTCAACTCATATCAACGCTAAATAGTCTCTCCTTCAATGGTATAGACCTTACCCGATGATCCGGTAATATGTCAATATGACCAAACTGGCTAACTCAAAATCTTTTTTCTTGTTTCCTCATCAAACCGGACAATGTACATTCTTGATTCTCCATGTCAGAATCTACACACACAAAAAACATTTTAGTATAAGGTAAGTTTTTCCATATACAGGTACGACAAAAAGTACAAGGAAAAAAGACTTGCACCCATTGGCCTCAAAAGCAGAGCTATAAACTTAGATTGTGCTGTTGATTCTGTGGATCAAGTTGAACTGAGATTAGCACCATTTGCCTGAAAGGCTGATCTTGATCATACCATCCAATGTCAGATTAAGAAGATCTGTAGAGTTGCAAATATAAGTATAGAAAGTGTATATGTCATATCTTCACCATTAATTTTCTCCTCTGTGTATAAATCAGAGCATCTGCTCAATGAATAATATAACACACAATTCACAAACCTATCATGGTATCAGAGCACTAACGGTCATTTTTTTTCTCTCCTTCGTTTCCTCTCAATTTTCTTCTTCTCTTCTCTCATCTTTCTCTCTTTCTGTGTCGATTTCTTTAAACTTCTTCTGCCGTAGAATCTTCCGGCCATCACCATGTCGAACGACACAACTTCTGCTGAAACCACTACGGTCTTCAATTCTGCCAATCCTTCTAGCACTCTCATCTCCATCAACATGGTGAATGTTACTAAACTTACAAATCTCAAGTACATGATGTGGAGCCGTCAGATCTGTGCCCTCCTTGAAGGTCACAAACTCCATGGGTTCCTTGATGGCGCGACTGCTGAGATGACAACAACTGCTGAGATCTGGAATCTCTTGGCCACAACATATGGAAATCCAACACGTGGTCACCTACGACAACTGAGATATCAAATCAAGACATGTGTTAAAGGTACAAAATCAATCTCTGAGTACCTCCGTCTCATCAAAGGGAAAGCGGATGAACTGGATCTCCTTGGGAGTCCATACGATCCCGAAGAGTTAACAAAACAAGTCCTAGCTGGCTTAAGTGAAGATTATAAGCCGGAAATCGATGCTATTAATGGGAGAGACACCCTGATTTCTTTCTCTGAGTTACATGAACGGCTTATCAATCGAGAAGCAATGATACTGTGCAAAGAGGCATTGACACCTGTAGTGCCCATCTCTGCAAATGCTGCTACTCCTCGTCCTCAACAAAATCAGAACAACTGGCGTCCCAACAACAACCGCAACAATCACTCCAACTCCAACAATTTCAATCGTTCGTCGCGACCATACCTAGGACGCTGCCAAGCGTGTGGAACTCAAGGGCATAGCGCTAAATATTGCCCTGACTTTCGTATTGTTCGTGGGTCGTCGCCACCACCGAATCAATCATGGCGATCATCTTCGCCACACCAGTCACACCAATCGTGGAATCCAAGAGCTAATGTCGCAATGATGCCTGCTTCAGATCCTTCGACTTGGCTTCTCGATTCTGGGGCTTCGCATCACATGACGTCAGATCTCGCCAATTTATCTCTTCACGCACCATATAATGGTGGTGACGATGTCATTGTGGGTGACGGCTTTGGTCTTCCTATCTCCCACACCGGTTCAATATATCTTCCCTCTTTCACACGTCCTTTCTTCCTTAATGATGTTCTTTGCGTACCATCTCTTGATAAGAATTTAATCTCTGTGTTTCAATTATGCTCTACTAACGGTGTTGCGGTGACCTTCACACCAACCTACTTTCAGGTCCGCGATCTGATCACAGGGGCGCTCAGATTGGAGGGCAAACCTAAGAATGGCACCCATGAGTGGCCACAACATCGATCGAGCAAGCCACCTTCCTTAGCATATGCTTCGGCTATTAAGACGTCTTTCTCTGATTGGCATTCTAGATTAGGCCACCTTGCATTATCTATTCTTCAAACTACTATTTCTAAGTTTAATTTACCGTTGTCTTCTAAAGCTTTAACAACCACACCAGAGCATCACCAATGATAGAACCCCTCATGGGGTTCTTACCAATATTTTAATTATAAATTTTAAGAACCTCTAGTTAAGAACCCCTAAAAAAGTTCTTAAATAAGAACTTTAAGAACCTTTTTTTTTTAAGTTAAGAACCTCTCTAATATTTATCATTATTTGTCATTATAAAATTTTAAGAACCTCTCCTTTAAGAACCCCCATTGGAGATGGTCTTATAGTGCTTATTCTATCAATAAAATGCATAAGCTACCATTTTCTAAGTCAACTCTTATGTCCTCTTGCCCTCTTGACATTGTTTTCTCCGATGTTTGGACTTCTCCACTACTTTCTATCGATGGTTTTAAATACTATGTTATTTTTGTGGATCATTTCACACGATACATTTGGTTGTATCCTTTAAAACAAAAATCTCAAGTTTTTGATGTTTTTACGAAATTTAAAGCTTTAGTCGAAAATAGATTTCAAACCAAATTACACACTCTTTATACGGATAATGGTGGTGAGTTTATTGCTTTTGCTTCATTTTTATCTACTAATGGCATCTCTCATTTTACTTCTCTACCTCACACACCGGAGCACAATGGCATAGCGGAACGGAGATATCAACATATTGTCGAAACCGGGCTTGCCCTCTTGTCACAAGCTTCTATGCCTAAGTCATATTGGACATATGCATTAGCTACGGCAGTATATCTTATTAATAGAATGCCAACACCAACTCTTTCACAAAAATCGCCTTTTGAATGTCTTTTCAATCGTGCTCCAAATTATGAAAAACTCTGCATTTTTGGTTGTTTATGTTTTCCTTGGTTGCGTCCATATGCGTCTCATAAATTAGATGCTAGATCGAGTCCATGCGTTTTTCTTGGATACTCAACGACACAAAGCGCTTAATTTTGCCTTGATCGAACTACATCTAGGATCTACACATCTAGACATGTAGTTTTTTATGAATATGTCTTCCCTTTTTCGGTGACTAACACAATCCAAACTAAGATTTCTTCTGAGTGTGACGTTTTAGAATCAGAACAAGCAACCACACCGATTGTCTCTTTTGTACCAGGACTGGGTCAACCTCACCCGCTGTTGTCGTCTTCGCTACAGCATGGTGCTCCACTGCTCACAACCACCGCTGCCACATCACCAGCTCATGTTGTTCCTGTTGCTCCTCAACCAGATATTGTGCCACAAGTATTGAATTCACCACATGCGACAACAGAAGTCACACCTTCCACTATTCAGCCGACGATCACGGCACCCGAAGCTGAAGCTTCAACGGCTCAGCCACAGCAGCCCCTCCGTGTTTCCACTCGTCAAAAGAAACCGGTAAATAAACTCAGTCTCAGCGTCTCTGTTCTACCTATAACAGAAATCGAACCCACAACTATTGCTCAAGCTCTAAAAGATCCTCGATGGCGTAAAGCGATGTGTGATGAACATGCAAATCAAATAAAAGAGCGCTATTGGGATTTAGTTGCTCCTGCGTCAGCCACCAATATTGTCGGTTGTAAGTGGGTATTTACCATTAAACGTCATGGCAATGGTTCTATTGACAGGTTCAAGGCCCGTCTAGTTGCCAAAGGCTTCCACCAACGACCAGGCATTGATTATCATGAAACATTCAGCCTCGTCATGAAGCCAGCAACCATTCGACTTGTCCTAAGTGTTTATGTGTCTCATAATTGGCCGATAAGATAGTTTGACGTCAACCACGCGTTTCTTCAAGGCACCCTCCATGATGAAGTCTACATGCCACAACCACCGGGCTTCATCGACAGAGACAATCCCCACGCTGTGTGTAAACTCAACAAGGCGATATATGGCCTTAAACAGGCACCACGAGCGAGGTACAATGAACTACGCTCTTACCTCCTCCAATCCGGCTTCACCAACTCCCTTGTCGATGCCAGCCTCTTCATCTACAACAACAATGGCGTCCTTCTCTACATGCTGGTTTATGTAGACGATATACTTCTCACCGGCAACAGCAACACTCATCTCCAACAATTTATTAACTCTCTCTCAAACCGCTTCTCTCTTAAAGACTTGGGCACTTTGTCTTATTTTCTTGGTATTGAAGCACGCCATTCATCACATGGGCTCTTACTAACACAACATCGTTATATTGCAGATTTACTCCACCGCACCAAGATGGCAGACGCTAAAGGAGTACAAACCCCAATGTGTCCGCACACGACATTGACACTCACCACCGGCACACCAATGGAACATCCAACACAATATCGCGCAGTGGTAGGCAGCCTTCAATAGCTCTCTTTGACGAGACCAGACATCTCTTATGCTGTGAATAAGATGTCTCAATTCATGCATCAACCAACCGACGAACATTGGCATGTCGTCAAACGCATCTTACGCTATTTATCTAGAACCGCGACGCAAGGCATCTTCTTACACCGTTCAAATCCTTCCTCTCTTCACGCATACACGGATGCAGACTGGGTAGGAAATAAAGATGATTATACATCTACTGGAGCCTACATCGTGTACCATGGACGCTATCCTATCGCTTGGTCATCAAAGAAGCAAACTGGGGTGGCTCGTTCATCAACAGAAGCGGAATATTGGTCCATCACTTTCACGGCCTCTGAAGTTTTTTGGATTAAGTCCCTGCTCACGGAATTAGGACAGAAGACAACTTCCACACCACCAATTTATTGCGACAACATCAGCGCAACTTACCTTGCGGCCAATCCGGTATTTCACTCACGCATGAAGCATCTTGCTCTCGATTATCATTTTGTTCGTAATCTCATACAGGCTGGTCAGTTGAGAGTATCTCATGTCACTTCAGCTGATCAACTTGCCGATGCTCTCACTAAACCTCTGCCCCGAACTCGGTTTCAACAACTCTGCATCAAGAGCGGACTCGCAAACGGTGATCCGTCTTGAGGGGGCGTATAAGTATATAAAGTATATATATCATATCTTCACCATTAACTCTCTGTATATTCTCATTCCTTCTCTACTCTCCTCCTCTGTGTATAAATCAGAGCATCTGCTCAATGAATAATATAACACACAATTCACAAACATATCAGCAAATAAGCCTCTCGTGGGGACATACACTGGCCTGATCCAAGCATGCCTCGACTCATGAAACATCAAGAACGCAGCTTACATCTTCGATCAAATGGAGGTGTGCAACCCGAACCTAGTCACTTGCAACATAATGCTAAAAGCTTATCTACAAGGCGGTTTGTTCGAAGAAGCCAGAGAACTTTTCCAGATTATCAAGAGTATTGCCAGATGCATGCGCTGAACAAAAAAAAAGTGGGATGATTTGCAGAGCAAAAAAGAAAAGGCTGTGATTTCTCTAAAACAGAAGAAAGTGGCGAGGGAAAACTGAGAAGTATATCAATGTGTTAACATCTAAAAAAAAGAATGAAAATGTATGTGAATCGTTGCTGCTAACTAAATAGAGTTTAAACATAATTAATTAGTTGAGAGACTTATGAGAGAGGATAGCAAAGTTTCTCCAAAGATAATTAAAAGAAAAGTATGAGACTCTAGTAAGGGGCCCTGACTCTGAGAAGATAATTAAAAGATAAACTGAGAAGTATATCAAGCTAAATTCCCAAGTTCAAATTCAAACTTCTGAGGTGGAATATAGTAAGGGGCCCTGACTCTAACAATTTTACTTTCGATGGAGGAATCAGTCAAATTGACAACTCCGGCCTCGTTGACATCCAGGATAAATACGCTGTTTGAGGGCATGCCAAGAAAGGAGCTAGCAGGGACACAGAAAGGTTCAGACTCTGAGAGGAAAATGGCGATATCTCCGATGTCTTCAGTGTAAACTGCATTCCCTTCTTCGTCTAGCCTGAACACCATTAAAAGTTCTGTTTTCATTTTGGCAATACCGTTGATGATCTCGGCGGTCTTCTTGTAGCACACTAGCACTTGACCAGGAAAGTTTCACCGGTGGATCATGACTCCACCAAGTGTTCGCTCCTTCAACAAGTATTCAAAAGCTCGCGTTTGGTATTTGTCAGCTCGGGAAGGTTCTGATATCGCAACTTCTGAAGCTTGGGCGTGTGCTTGTGTTTGCGGAAGTCCCATGATCCAATGAGGTGGCCTCCAGCTCCGGGTATGTGAAACATGACACGAGAGGAGAACATGACACGAGAGGAGAAGAAGCAGGGGCTTGCGATTCTGATGTTGATCCACTCGAAGTTACTTTGACCCGGTCTGCAAAAGCTTAGTTGAGGTCCCAAGAACTTAACAGCCACAACGCAGTCCTCTTCCTCTGGAGAAGGGGAGGACATGGACACGTTGGTGATGATTCGGGTTTGGCAACGAGGCAGAGTTACAAGAGGAGGCAGATGGATGCGTTTCGGATCTGAATCCGATGCAACGGGGTTTGGATCATCTTGGAGACGCAAAATGCCGTCCTTCAAAGTGGGTAGCCAGCCATGAGATGACCCGATCGTTACCATTTTATCATTAAGATTGTCTTGGTTTTCACCTTCTTCACAGTAGCTAGCCGAGATTCGAGGGCAAAGGCGGTTCCGCAGGTATCGACAATGATCCTTCTCTTATAGTTAAACTTCAGACCGTTCGGGATGATGAAAGCTCTCAAACACCCATCGCTCAGCAAGAAGATGATGGTGAAATTGATTCGAGTGATGATGATGGCATGCCTCCATTGGAAGCAAACACAAACAGATTGAGACCGTTCGGGGTGATATGTGATGCAGAAAGAGATTCAGACTCAGATTCTGTATTATAGTACATCCGAAAATATACTTTTTTTGGACAAGTTTTTTTGTGTCCAGGCCCGCTCCGCTGCGGTTCTACTTGGATCGAGCCCGCGGGTCAAGGCCCAAATTGACATCTCTAGTAGATGGCCAGCCATGGGCTGACCTGATCATTAATATCGTTTAGCAAAAACTCCAGAGGCGCCTATTTTACCCAAGGAATGAAGTCAGCAGCATATGCAAAATTGAGGTCTCCGAGATTCGCTCCACAAGGATCAGCCCCCATGATGAAAGAAGGAGGGATATTCCACGACAAGGACAAGCCATCAGAGAGAAGAGGAGAGGCTCTTACAAACACCGGTTTTCGAAGGCAGAGCTTCGGAGACTGGCCAAGAAGCAGATACATGGATGTTCTTAGCGAAAAGCAAGAGACTAAAAGAAAAAGAAACCCTAATTGAAGAATTGGTGATGATCACATCTTCTCCACCTAAAACACTCCATTAATACAGAGAAAGGAAACTTGGCCACCAAGTTTTCCATCTCTAAATTAACTATTGGATATTTTTCTTTCCGTAAGTCATTTTCTCGGGTTTGTTCTCCACTATACAGAATTGGATAATTCTCATTAACTTCCAACTTCTCTTTTCCATTCAAAGCTAAATAAACGTCTCGAATATTTCCCTCAATTTGTTTTTTTACTTATTCATGTTAATTTATAAGGGATATATTATATAAGTGTTTAATTCATCTTATTCTATATATACAATTATACATATATATATATATATATATACAGTTTTTATTTTTTAATCCCGCAGTTATTCAATATAACTATTTATCCATTCCTATTTTTTAATCCGTAAACTATATTTCTTAAAATTACTTTAATCAATTCATTTTATAATTTTACTCCAGATTTCTTTTGTCTTTTAAGAATATTTCAGGTAATTGAATTGTTATCTGAGATTATGTATATATACTAGATTAGGATCCGCGTATACGCATATTTATAGTTTAATATTTTATAACCCGTAAAAAAAATTATAAACAAAAAAATGGAAACCCAAATTAGACTTCCCATGAAATAAACAATATAAGACTACCAAATTGTTTATATAGAGGTGAAAAAATATATTTCTTTTTTTTCGGATTAGTAATCTATTTTTTAAATTTTCTTAATCTAAATGGAAAAGCTAAATATTTGTTTTTCCTTCTTTAATTAACTTTACCTTTTAGGATAAAATAAATTTTATATATTTTTTGCTTTTGTTTAGTTTTACCTTTTAAAATTAGAAATCATTTGAACTTTTTCCGAATTTTTTAATTTTTTTATCAACTTTGAGTTTTATGATAAATTTATATTTTCTAATTTTACTTTTTGTTTAATAACTTTAATTTTTTAGATTAAAAAATGATTACAAAATTTTCCTTTAATTATATTAGGTGTCAAAATCTAATTGGATTTTTTAACACGTGTTAAAATCATATCGATTAACTTGACACGTATCGCGATTAGGTGAGTTAGCAACTTTGAAACATTCAGCTTTATATAATAACTATATAAGTATCTACATATATGCGGGTTTGTAATTTAATATTTTATAATCCGTGAAAAAAATAAAAAAATGAAAAAAAATTTAGATCACCCGTGAAAATATATAATACATAAATTCTGAAATAAAGTTTACGATGAAATAAATATATACTTTGAAAGAAAAATTTGGTGAAAAGATGCAGTAAATAGCATTGGATACAATTATTGGACTTTTTGTGTAATTGACATATTACCAAATTGTGATTTATATAGAGGTGAGAAAACATAATTCTTTTCATTTTATGATTAATTTCCTTAATCTAAATGGAAAAACTAAAGAATATTTTTTCCTTTTTGTATTAATTTTGCCTTTTATGATAAATTTAAATTTTTAACTTTATAATTTTGTTTTTGTAATAACTTTATCTTTTAAGATTATATATGAATCGTTTATTAAATTTCCATAATTTTAAGTTTTTATTATTAATCAATTTTAAACTTTTCCAACTTTGACTTAACACGTGTCGTGATCATGCGAGTTAGCAACTTTGAAACATTCTGTTTTATATTATAAAAAAATTCTTAATCTAAACCAAAATATGGTTTTCCCTTTTTTAATTTAAATTTTGGCTTTAAATCATTTTTTATGATTGTTATCTATTGTTTATTTCCTTATTCTAATCAGAAATGTAGTTTTTCTCTTTTTTTTAACTTTGATTTTTATTAATAGTTTTTATTTAATTTCCTTAATCTAAACATAACTACTATTTTTTCCTTTTACCTTTTAGGATTATGAATCGATTATAAATTTTATTTTTATTGTTAATATTATGTGTTAACATAAAATTAGAAAATCTATTAAACACCTATCATAATATAATTAGAAATTTATTAAACACATATCAAAATCTGATCGGTTAACTTAACACGTGTTGCGATCATGTGAGTAACTAACTTTGAAACATTTTGATTTATATAATAAGATTAGATAAGATATTCAGGTTTTTTTTTAAATCTCTATATGCGGAATAGAAGTATTTTATAGTTTAATTCAAATTTTTTAAAAACATAATATATTATACACGAAAATTATTAGAAAAATTAAATTCAGAACCGAAGTTAATTGTAATCGAAGAAAAATCATATGAAAAACTTTAACTTGAAAACAAAAACATAAGGAAAATTAGAAAACATGGATTTTCCACACATATTTTGATAGATTCAAATTTACAATATCGTCAATAGAAACATATAAATAAACAAGTTGATTTAAACGGAAAATCCTAAAATCAGCTTTTAAAGATTGAAAAACCCTGATTTTGTGTTGATGATTGATTGGTGTGGCCGTGTGGGGGAAATTAGAAGTAGGGTGGCTCGATTTGTAATTGTCTTCGCTAGATTCGAAGTTGTTAATCTAGGATTTCTCCTGGGGAAATTAATTGGCTTTTGGTTAATATGTGTCAAGTTTTTGAACTTTTAAATTCCGGAATAAGCAATATTTGGTTTGAACATAATTTCATATTATTAAGCCAAGAACAAGATGCAACTAAGACTTTCACCAAAAAAAAAAAGTTTACAACTGTGGTTATTGTATCTATGTGATTAGAATGTTACTCTATTTCTTCATAATGCGATTGTTCCCTTTTTGGTGTTATTAAGTTTAAGCTTGTTTTGGTGTTAAAGCATATACAAGCACAAGAGCATGTTGTGGGAATGGAACAAGATGCAGATAGAAACGCCACGATTGTTGCATTGACCTCTGAAGGTTTGGATTTAGATCCTTCGCACCATGGTTACTGGCAAGGGAAATCAGCGGCTAGGCAACGGTAACGCCCGTCGTTGCTGCTGAGATTAGACTAATAGTTTTCGCAGGTAGTCTCGATTTCCAGTTTTTGCCAAATCTCATCACCGTCAGCATAAACCAATTCTGGCGGATGGATGGAGAAATCGTTGTCTGGTTCACGACGGAGGAAGGGGTTGGAGTTTAAGCGTCGAAGAAGATTTCTTTTTTTACAAAAAAAAAAAAAAAAAAAAATTAAAAGTCTTTTTCTACTTTAAATTTGAGAAAATTGTCAAAAAAAACCATAAACTTTCAAATTTTGGTCAATCAAAACATGAACTATCGCGTACATAATTTAAATAATCAAAATTTGTTGACTTTAAATTTAAATCCCCTTTAAATTATTTATTTGTTTCTTTTTTCATCTTTTAGTTGACGTTTTGTCTAATATCCAAACGGTAAGATTCGTTTGAGAAGAAGCATGTTTGAAGATGATTGCTCTTTATACGTTTCTCTAAAGTTGTTTTAAGTTTAAAGCTCGCATATCAAATGTAGAAAACGTTATTTTTTGGGGGGCTTTGAATATAATTTAACATTTATCACACCAAAATTTTTTTTTAAAAAAAATTGGATTGAGAAGTATCTTTTGTTCTTCTCCTTTAGTAGCTTCTTCCTTTGACCATTTTCAAGCCACTATACCAATACCGATCACACCATAACGGATTTATCCAGACCGGTTCACAGCAAAAACAAAAACACTCATCCCTGGCAGCATATGAACAAAACAAAAGAACTATTGGAGTATGTCCGATTTGGCTTGTGGTGGATAGCACTTGGCGTCGCATCTTCTATATGGTCTTGGTTAGTTACACAAAATTGTTTGGCACACAAAAAAAGGCATAATCTTTTCGCATTTTATTAACATCATTCTTATTACTATTCTTCTCTTCTATAGGATCTTGTCTTCACACTTTCGTTCTCTATCTGAGCACACATTGCTTTGTTTTTCACTCTAAAAGCAACGCAATGTGTGGTCAAGAGTAATGATTTCGACGAGTGCCTTCGTATTTCGATGATTTCGATGGTGATGGAGGTGGAAATGCTGCTTCGGAAGTGAGAATTGGGGTTTCTGATAGACGATTAGAGCTGAGAAGAGTTGTTGGAGATGTTAAGGCTTAAGAGTGGTGAGCCAAAGGATATGATTTGGGACTTGTTGTAGAAGAAAGGAGAAGAATAACCAAAGATGGAAAATGGAGTAAGAGTGGTGAATCTTCTTCAGTGATTGCACCAGAAGACGAGAGCTTCAGGAGACAGTACTTGAAGCAGGAGAGGGTTAAGTATCAGGATGCATCGAAAGAGCATTGAGAGAAGTTCCAAAGGAGATGGACTGGATCTCCTCGCTGAAGAAAGGAGAACTCAGAGAATAGCCAACGAGAGGCATGATTTCAGAAGTAGCAAATTGAGTGGAATCAGGAGAACGGGTGCTGCTAAGAAATATGATGATGGTAGCTTGTTTGACATGGAGAGTACTGCCTGTAGGTTTTCAGATGAGTCCAATGATATAGTGGACAAGCCAGCTACTTCACGAGTCGAAATGGAAGACAGAATCGACAAGTTAGCAAAAGTGTATGTGTTTTTAACTAAAGCTATTATCTAGGTTTGAATAACTAGGAGGTAGATATTGGAATTTGGTTGGTTTAGTTATGTGTTATTGCTGATGAAATTAGGGAGTGAGATTAGTACATTTTTCATGAAAATATTATCAAATTCATGTCACCTATGGCCTCGTCATGGAGTTGAAATATCTCTTCTTCTCATAACAATTAATGTTGCTTATCAACACGATTGAGTGATGGATTTGTATTTTTACCTAAGCAGGTGATGCTTGCATGTGAGAAATACAATTTAGTTCATGAATTCTTCAGGAAGATGCAGAAACCCTCTATCCCTAATGCTCTAGCATGTAGAGGTGTTTTGTGAACTCTTTGTCCTTTTCCTTTAGATTGATAAATTCACAATTCTCTACTTGTGATCAGTTCTTGTTAATACTCTGTGGAAAGAAGGCAAAGCTGACGAGGCCATACAGACGGTTGAGGATATGGAAAGTCGTGGTATTGTTGGATCAGCTGCTCTTTACTACGACCTCTCTCGCTGTCTATGTAGCGCAGTAAGGTGTAATGAATGGCTTCATTTGGTAAATTTTGTAAACCCAGTAGTCCTCAAGCTTATCGATAATCCGACCTAAAAGGCCGATCTTGATCATACCATCCAATCTCAGATTAAGAAGATATGTAGAATTGCAAATAAGCCTCTCGTGGGGACATACACTGGCCTGATCCAAGCATGCCTTGACTCATGAAACATCAAGAACACAGCTTACATCTTCGATCAAATGAAGGAGGTCTGCAACCCGAACCTAGTCACTTGCTACAAGGCGGTTTGTTCGAAGAAGCCAGACAACTTTTCCAGAAGAGACATAGATCTGTTTATGTGAACATGATGGAAACTTAGTTGTGTAAGACTTAGGGCATCATTATTGGGAGGTTCTTAAGGGGTTTTTAACCCAAAAAAAAAAGTATGAACAGTGTAAGAACCGGTTCTTAAATAAGAGTTTTAAGAACCGGTTCTTAAGGGAGTTCTTACACTGTTCTTAGCCACGTGTCAACCCCTAATTCACCGGATTTTTTTTTTGTCAGATTTTTTTTTTTACTTTTTTTTTTATTTTTTCTTAACTTTAACTTAAAAAAAAAAAATTAATAATTGAATGTTGTTTTGGTTTTTTTTTCCAAAATCTATGTTTAAAATGTAATATTTTTATGTAGCTATGTTTAATAAATAAAATAAATTCTATTTTTTTAAAAATAAATTAAATTAAATTTTTGTTGTTAAGAACCCCAATAAAATAGCAAAAACAAAAGTTTTTTAACACAGTTTCTTAACTTCAAATTTATATTAATTTCAAATTTATATTAAAATAGTACTTAAGAAATCCATTTCGGTTTCTACCATGCTCTTATGGGATCAGATTTTAGTGGTCGAGGCTAGACTCTCTCTATCTCTCTCTATAGTCTCCTTTTACGGATTCAAAAATAATAAATAATGCGGTTGGATTTCTGATTTATTTATGTATCCACCGTCAAAATGTTGATCTTTCTGTACGAATTCTTCGAGATCATGAACACATACTCTGTTTTTCTCAAATGCAACCAAACAGAGCAAGAGAATCTTTTCTTGTTTGTTTTGTCTCTTACTTAACTTTCCTCTTTACAGATCATGATCATGGTTAAGGATGGTCATGCTCTTTGTTTTCGGTTTGGTTTTTTTAAAAATCATATAATAATAATAATAAACAATACCCTTCATGGTCAAGATGAGTGTAACTTCAAGTTAGAGGAGGAGGAGGAGACGTCGGCGGCGTCGAAATCGCTGGGGATGAAAATTCTGGCGGAGAGGGGGATTCCGAATTGGTCTTCGACGGCGGAGAGGAATTCGGCGGCCCAGTCGCGGAATTCACCAGCTCCGATCATCGCTTCGATGATTCTGTCTGCGTGTTGGTGATCTTGCGGCGTTAGAGACGGAGGAGAAGCGGCGGGAGTGAGAACTGAGACGGTGGCGATAAGGAGTAGGAGAAGAAGATGGCTTGAGGTGGCCATCGGAGAACCAAATCGGCGGCGAAATTTGTAGTTACAGAGAGAGAGAGAGAATCAATACTGGGGTCTTTTGAATGAATAAGGGCTTGAATGGAGGGGTGGGCGGAGAGCGGACGGACACCGAATAGGAACGTTTTTTACTCTCCATTCAGCAAAATTTATGTGTTACAATCAAAAGTAAAAAAATAATAATAAACAATACAAAAGTCCGCAAGTGGTTTTAATTTCTTTGAAAAATTATGGGTTGAGGATCTATTTTCTCACGATAACTTTTATATAATAACACATCTACACAACGTTTAACCCTAATGCTATTTTCACATCATTTGAAAGTTCGAAATATATTTCCCCACGAAATCAAAGTTCGAAACTTATTTACCCACGGATGTCGGTTTTATCGGTTTGATGTCGATTTTGAACGGTTTATAACCTAAACCTTACTTATACCCGAATGAAACCGATTTAGAAAACCCGACCCAACCCTTCCTAGATCCGACCCGATCGTAGATCAAAATGTCCAACCTAGATTCCCTTCGATTGGCGATCTCTTGAGCGAAGAATATAACGACGACTAACAAAAGAGGCTTGTCGTTGCGATCGTAAGCTCTTCGGATCTGCAAAACCAGTCTTCTCAACAAGAATATAATCTGGGTTCTGATTTTTTACATTGTGTTGGTACGGTGATTAACAACTTAGCAAGAATAATGGCTCAACAAGAATATACTAAGTTTTCATCTCGTGAACCTGCGAGCCGTTTTGAAAGACATAACATCCCCACTGGGTTTTGATTCGGTGGATCTAAAGTTCGGGTTGCAATTCAAATTGAAAACAATTTTGGAAGAACTCTAAGTTATCAATTTCTCCTTCTTCCCTCAAATTTTATATGTTCTTGCAATCAGATTCAAGTTCTTGGTAGTACTTGTATCAAAAATACTATATAATGTTGTTATAATAATAATAAAATTAGCTAATATAATGTTAAATTACAAAATAAAATTTAGATTAAATATTTAATATTTTTTAATATACTAAACATGTAATATTGTTTCTATAATAATAATAATAAAAATGAATTAAATATAAATAATATTTTGGATCGCTTATTATCCGTTTTTACCATTCAACCATATGTTTTGAACCGTCTGATCCACTTGATCCGCATTTGTTCCGCCAGATCCGCCTAATCCGCACTTGATCCAAATGATCTGCTTGAACCGCTTGATCCGCACCGCATGATCCACTTTCTCCATTCGGAGTCTCTGCTTAAATCATAACAGTGGAAGAATGATGAGTCGTACCGGTTTGGTTAGAGATACCTGGACAAACCGGAATTTTTGATTTATCAAAGGTTCTTTACAAAAACCGAGTTTTTCTAGTCTTTTTCGGGTCGATGTTATTTGGCTTCGGTTCAGATTAATCACGGATGGTGTTGAGATTTAATCCCTATCTCTATGATCACGGAATTGAGCAATAAGTAAAAGACACAGAGATTTAACGAGTTCAGATCACGGTGTGTGATCCTACCTCTCGGCCTGGAGCTTTCCAGTAATCCACTATCACCACAGATTACAAAGCATTAGGGTTCCTCACAATCTCTCTAAGAACAAGAAATATCTCTCTAGTTTCTCTCTAGAGTTTCCAGGATACAGAAAACCCTCACACATGTCTGTCTTTATATAGACTAGGGCAATTACAAAGTTAAGACGGTTTAAACCTAAACCAAAACCCAATAGGAAAAACCCATTCCTAATTGACTAACCCAAGTCGCAGGCCTAGTTAATACTCATGATTTTCCATCACCAAAGCCCAACAAACTCCACCTTGATGACAATCATTTCCGAGTATAACTTCTTCATCTTTGCATTCATGTGCCGCTCCAGACAGTCCAACACCTTAGTGCTCTTCTAAGTCGAGAAAACTCAAAGCCTTCTCAAACTTCTCCACATGAAGTACATTTGTCAACCTGTACACAATCTTTCGATCCTGGGCACCTTTCAAATACCTTAGCACCCACTTCACAGCAGTCCAATGTATCATGCTTGGCTTACTCATGTACCTACTAACCAAGCCAACCGCATACGCGAGATCACACCTAGTTCCTAACATCGCATACATGATACTCCCAATAGCATTTGAGTATGGAATATCATCCAAAATTGTCTCTGCTTCATCATCTTTCACAGCAGACAACTTGAAGTACGAACCGATAGGTGTAGAAACTGATTTAGCTTCATCCATATTGAATACCTGCAGAATCTTCTTGATGTAACTAGAATGAGACAAGGTGAGAACTCCACCTTCACGATCCCTCTCAATATCCATCCCAAGAATCCTTCTTGCAGCTCCTAGATCTTTCATCTCAAATCTACTGCTCAACAAATCTTTCACAATCTGTATTTCCTTCATATCCTTTGAAACAATTAGCATGTCATCAACATACAGGAGTAGGTAGATGAAACAATTACATTTGCTCTCCTTTATGTAAACACAGTGATCGAACTCACTCCTTTTGAATCCATGACTTACAACAAATTGATCAAAGCACTTGTTCCATTGTCTTGGAGCTTGCTTAAGTCCATACAATACTTTTTCCAACAAGCAAACGTGGTCCTCTTTTCCTTTAACCACAAAACCTTCAGGCTGCTCCATATAGATCTCCTCTTCAAGTAAACCATGAAGAACCGCAGTCTTAACATCAAGCTGCTCCAATTCCAGATCCATATTTGCTATAACCGATAGAAGAAACCTGATAGAAACATGCTTCACAACCGGAGCAAACACATACCTTCTTTCTGAGAATAACCCTTGGCTACCAATCTAGCTTTATATCTCGGTTATTCTACCTCTGGGATACCCGGCTTCAACCTGTAAACCCATTTGCAACCAATCACTTTTCTACCTTTTGGTCTTTTAACCAACCTCCAGGTCTTGTTCTTATCCAGAGAACTCATTTCTTCATCCATACCTCCATTCCAGGAAGTTTTATCCCTGCTTTCAACAGCTTCCTGATAGTCCCTAGGTTCTTCAGAACTCATCTCGACAGCAGCGATTAAGGCGAAACTCGCTAAATCATAATCACCAAGATGTTCAGGTCGCCTTGTTGCTCGTTTATACCTGTTTCGAGCTAACTCCCAATCTTCTAGAGGTACTTCATCAGTTTCCTGATCTCCAACAGCTCCACCTGAAGATCCAACTTGCCCATTGTCTTCAGTAACAGAAGTTGTCGCATCTGCTCCTCCTCGGTGTCGATCGATACTCGGGATGGCATCGATCGACACCTCCTCAAAAGACTCACGAGACTCTTCTTTCTCGTGTCTGTGTCGATCGATACTTGGGATAGTATCGATCGATACACTCTCAGATATCGGGTTCCTCTGAGCAGTTTCTTCCACATAAACTTTATTCCTCAAGTCTTTGAATACTGTATCTTCCACAAAGACTACATTCCTGCTAATCACACATCTTGATTCATCCAGGAGCCATACCTTGTACTCTTTGACTCCTTCCGGATAGCTTATGAAAATTCCCTTTATAACTCTTGGTCTTAACTTCCCTTGATCTACATGAACATAGACCAATGACCCAAATCTTCTCATGTGTCCATAACCAGGCTTTCTTCCCAGCCAAAATTCCTCAGGAATACTGCCATCTAAGGCCGATGATGGGCTTCTATTAATTTGGTACACACCTGTGCTAACCGCCTCAGCCCAGAATTCTTCACCTAAGCCACTTTCATCCAGTATACAACGCACCTTCTCCATTATTGTTCGGTTCATGCGTTCCGCAACTCCATTTTGCTGTGGAGTATATGCACAAGTCATGTGCCTCTCAATCCCATGCTGCTTGTAAAACCCGTCGAAGTCTTTTTTCACAAACTCCAACCCATTGTCTGTTCTCAGACATTTCACTTTCTTGTTTATCTGATTCTCAACCAGTTTCTTCCATTCACAGAACTTTGTGAAAGCTTCACTCTTAACAGACAAGAAGAACACCCACACATTTCTAGTGTAATCATCAATGATAGACAGGAAATACTGCTTACCAGAGATACTTGGAGTAACCGATGGAGATCCCCAAAGATCTGAGTGAACATATCTCAGCGCTTCTCCTGAATTGTGTTTTCCAATGTTGAAGCTCAGTCTCTTGGTCTTCCCCATTACACAACTCTCACATAAATCCATTTCTCCAATCCTTCTCTTGTCAATGATGCCTATTTTTACCAAGATCATCATATTCTTCATGCTCATGTGTCCCAACCTTCTATGCCACAAAGCCGTCTCGTCTTTGGCTGGTTTCCTGGTAACACTTATGTTTGACTGTCCTACCACAGTCTCTCCATCAAGCAAATACAAAGAACCACACAGAGTGCCTTGAAGACCCATCTTCCCATTCTTACAGAACCTTGTTTTTCCTTTGTCTCCAGCATGATCAAACCCAAGCTTATCCAATATACTTGTAGATATTAAATTTCTCTTCAGCTTAGGAATATACCTGACATTTTTCAATGTCTTTACCGTGCCACCACATGCCTTTATATTGATGGAACATATTCCTTTTACCTCCACATAATAGTCGTCCCCCAGTAGTACTTGTCCAGAGTTGAGCTCCTCAAACGTATCGAACCAATCTCTCCTTGAGGTCATGTGATATGAACAACCCGAATCAATCACCCACCTCTCTATATGCCAATTTTTCGAGACTGATAATGCATCAATTCCTGCTGATTTTTCGATGACAACCGCTGCCGTGGCATCTTCATCATCGCCGCCCTTCCGCTTCTTCCAAGTATAGCAATCAGCCTTCACATGTCCTTCCTTCTTGCAGAACCAGCAGGTGACTTTTGTTCCCGATTTCGACCTACTTCTGCCTCGATTCCCAGAATTTCGTTGATCCCTATTTTGCTGTCTCCCAGGAGCCACATACGCTTCACCAGTGCTTTGTGAAGTCAATATACCCTTAGCTTTAAGCTCAGTTTCCTTTGATTTAGCCGCATTCACCACATCTTCAATAGAGATGGACTCCTTACCATACTTTAATGTCTCCTTCATGGAGTCATATTGAGGTGGCAAGGAACTGAGTAGTAGAATTGCCTGCACTTCATCCGCAACTGTAACCTTTACACTAGCCAACTCCGAAACAGTCTTCAAGTAATCATCAACGTTCTGATCGATTGACTTAGACCCATCCATCTTAAATGTATAGAACTTATACAAAAGATGAGTCCGACTCGGTAGAATCTTGGTGTTGTATAACCTCTCTAGTGCTGCCCAAAGATCACGTGCTGTTGTGCACTCCTCTGTTTTTCTGAGGACATGATCTCCTAGATGGAGTGTCAAAATATCCATGGCATTCTCTGCTCGCTCCCCTTTCTTGACTTGTTCTACTTTAAGTCTCTGTTCGAAATCCTCCGCTGATTCATCCTTCTTGATAACCAGCTTATCCGGCTCAGTGGTTGGTGTTATTAGCTCTCCCTTCAACCCCTGAAGATTCATGTGAGCTAACGTCCTTCTCTTCCACATAGAGAAATCACCTTGTCCGCCGAAGATGGCTATCTTCACCTTCGGCTTCTTCTCTGAAGACATCTCGTTCAAACGAACTTCTTAACACGTTTCTGCTACCGTATCGATCGATACTAGATGGGGTATCGATCGATACCAAACTTTCCTTCGTCTTTCTGTGAACCCGTAAAAGACGTATCGATCGATACCAGGAGGGGTGTCGATCGATACCGAGCGATTTGGGCGATCTTCTTCTTCGCCCCGCAGACATCTTTTTCTCCCATGCTGTCAGATTGAAAACCCTAAACCGATTGATGCCTTGATTCCAGCTATCAATCCAGATCTAATACCTAGATCCTTGCAGAACTTCTCTGTCCAATTGCTCCCAAACCTAAAAACCTAGGCTCTGATACCACTTTGTTAAGATTTGATCCCTATCTCTATGATCACGGAATTGAGCAATAAGTAAAAGACACAGAGATTTAACGAGTTCAGATCACGGTGTGTGATCCTACGTCTCGGCCTGGAGCTTTCCAGTAATCCACTATCACCACAGATTACAAAGCATTAGGGTTCCTCACAATCTCTCTAAGAACAAGAAAGATCTCTCTAGTTTCTCTCTAGAGTTTCCAGGATACAGAAAACCTTCACACATGCATGTCTTTATATAGACTAGGGCAATTACAAAGTTAAGACGGTTTAAACTTAAACCAAAGCCCAATAGGAAAAATTCATTCCTAATTGACTAATCCAAATCGCGTGTCTAGTTAATACTCATGATTTTCCATCACCAAAGCCGAACAGATGGTTTACGACTTTCGTTTACTGTCCTGGTATAAAGATGAACATAAAGATTAATCACGGATTTAAATATATCACCTTGCTATTAGATTTTATCATTTTTATGTATTGAATTGAGTGAATAGTAAAACAACGATTGTTTTATAACTTGATTAGAAATTGAATCTGATACGCTTTTTGAATAACAATTTCACCTGATCCGACTAAACCTTGATATTTAGTCATCTACATTAAAGAAGCATAAAATATTCAAACATACCATAATTCAAATGAAGCAACTACAGTCTACAGAGTCGATTGTTCTTTGACCATATTGAATTGTGAATAAATTCTTTGACTAAGTAACATGTAGCTTATGTGATCCAATCAAAGGGGCATTAGATTAGATATTAAAGTTCCTTAGTTAATTAAAAGACAACAAAAGCTAAACCGCTAAGTTTACCAAAAAAGCTAAACCGCTAAACCAAAAGTAAACACCAAATCCCTTAATTAGTGTTCCTCTTCTTCTTAATTAAAAGTTCCTTAGTTAATTAAAAGACAATAAAAGCTAAACCGCTAAGTTTACCAAAAAGGCTAAACCGCTAAACCAAAAGTAAACACTAAATCCCTAATTAGTGTTCTTCTTCTCCGCCTCTGCTATCTTCTTCTTCTTTCTTCTTCTTCTCCCTTTCTTCATCCACTTCACATATTATGTTCCAAAATTTCTTAGTCACCACGACTTCCCTCTTAGATCATTTAATCAGATCCGTCTTAGTAATATTGATGATCTTAGGCAAAATATGAAATATGGACCTTTTATTTATATCATAAAAATATACAAAATTTTAAACATTAATGATTATGCGCGGTCGTATTCGTATACGTTTTTAGTATCACTATTCATTCGTGCAAGTTTTGAGCATGACGTTTTAGACATATTTTTAAAACCGGGACTGCCTTCAGTACCAACATCGATGCATTTCCACCCGAGTTCAATGAACACTATTGTACCATATTCCAACTGTAACCAGAAGAGGACTTCATCCCTGCTCAGTTTATGTGACGCATAACCATGATAAACTGTATGTGCTGCTGAGTGGGCGAAGCCAATCCATACCTTTTTTGGTAGGTAATGGTTAAACCGATCCTCTTCTGGAGGAATGAGTCTTTCTAGATTCCGAAAGAAGTCATCCGACAGCTCAATCACCTTCTTCTTCCTAATATCTTCTTCTTTGCCTTCATCATCATATGAGTATGATTTGATGATGAATCCTTCTCTTCTTAGAGGAGGATTTCTGGTTTTTATGGGAAGAAGAGAAATAGACAGAATTCTTAGAGGAGGAGAGGATTTCTTGTGGGAAAAAGAGGATTTCTTCTCAAGCCATGGAAGCTGCATAAAAGCCATGGAAGCCATATGGAAAAGAAACAAAAAAAACCAGAATGGAGAAGGAAAGAAGAAAAGAACCGTGAGAAGATGAAGAGCAAAGAAGAGCACATATAAGAGAAATAAAGAACATCATGATGCTGCTTTTTTAATCAATAAAGAAGAAAGAAGAGAAAGAAGAGAAGATTCAAAGTTTATGAATGAAAAAGGAAACAAGAGTGGTTTATGAAGTTTTTCTAGGTACTAATCGTTTTGTTTTTGTATTGCCCATACCTTCTGATGACAAAACCACTTTATCTAATGGTATCGATTAGTGCTCACATGAATTCATTGTTGTGTCTATCCAAAATCAGGTTCTGAAAAGACGAATGAAAATTTATATACAACAAAAATCGGATGCCTAAGAGACAACAATGAATAAACATATAGTCATTGTTGTGTCTAATCCAAAATCAGGTTCTAAAAAGACGAATGAAAATTTATATACAAACAAAAATCGGATGCCTTAAGAGACAACAATGAATAAACATATATCAAAAGTAAATAGAACAAATGATTAAATAAAAGAACAAAATTATCAAAAAAGGGTGCAAGAACAAGAGTTTGTCAAGGGGTTCATCCTTGCGTGTCACAAACCAAATATGCCAACTAAGCAAGCATACAAACAAAAATTTATATAGGACTTAATTAGTTATGAATTGGAACATGTGTAAAATAATTTAAGATGTTATGATTTATATGCATATGCATATACGACTTAGTTGTTAATTTTTTGTTTTTTTGGTTGTTGTAGATGTTGAATTAGCAAACACATATCTGAATGAATGAATGAAAAAGCTTCTTGTTAGAGGGGGGATTAGCACCCCCTGGTTTAACTCGGTTCGAACCGAGATCGGTTCAATCAAGACCGGTCTACGATGGTTCGGATCAAAGACAAGTCGGTCCGAAAACGTTGGGCCGAGCTCGGAATCTCGCTGAAAGCCCATCTCGGCTACCGATCTAGGCCCATCACAAGCCCGGTCCGTTACAACAGATGAAACCGGAATATTTCCCTTTTCCCACCGATCTCGGAAAAGGAAATATTCTCTTTGGTCAACTCCTCGAGATATCAGGAACTTATCCTTATCTCGGAGAGAAAACCGGAAGATTTCCTTTTCCTAATCGAACTCGGAAAAGGAGAAATCTTCCTTTCGACCGCCTCAAAGACACTATAAATAAAGGAGGAGCCTCATTCTTCAGGATCATCCACAACTTCCGCAAAGACAGAGAATAGAAGAGAGCTCGTTACCGATCTCGAATCCTTTTGTCTTTACCTTACTTAAACTCTGTTGTAACGCCGACCTTGATCAATAAACGAGATTCCGACCAAAGTACTGTTTTACCCCTTTTGTGTGATTTACGGATAAACAATTGGCGCCGACTGTGGGGAGCTATAGAACAGTACTTTCGGATATCGTTTGATTGAAGTTCGGCAATGGTTCTTCCAGTCGATACCACCACAGCCCTCGTCGACGGCTCAGAAACCGACGACGAACAACCGAAACGAGATCGGGAGGACCACGTGGAAACTCAACAACCTCCGCAGGTTCGAAAACGTGTCAACATGATCATGGGTGCGTTGGAAACATGCAACTACTCCGTCCGAGCTCTGAAGACATACAGTAAGGAAGCAGTGGCCGCAAAACAGTCACATCAGACTACACCCTGCGGAACGCCGATCACCTTCTCTGAGGCCGACACGGAAGGACTTCATATGCCGCATAACGACCCGTTAGTCGTCGAGACACTCATCGGTGATGTCGTAGTCGGGCGAATTTTGATCGACACTGGGAGCTCGGTTAACGTGATTTTCAAGGATACGCTGAAAAATATGGATTTTCCCGACAACCAAATCAGACCGAACATCGAACCACTCACCGGATTCTCGAGCGAGCAAACCATGACAGCAGGAACGGTTAAAATTCCTATGTATACCGGGGGAATATGTCGAATGGTCAAGTTCTTGGTGCTAAACAAACCCGCGATCTACAACGTAATACTCGGCACGCCGTGGATATTCTCGATGAAAGCAGTCGTGTCAACGTATCATCAATGCGTCAAGTTCCCGACACCTTCCGGAGTTTTCACCCTTAGAGGCGACCAGGTGATGTCCCGAACGTGTTTCATAAACGAATGCAAACTGAGGACCACTCCCCGCACATGCGTGATCAATAAGAAGAAAATCCCAAACAATCCCGATCTGCCGCGACGCGAAACGATCGTCCAAGTCAATATCGATGATTTCGATCCGGAAAAATGCGTAGGAATCGGAGCCGAGCTCGACAAAGACATCAAAGAGGATTTAATCCGACTCCTCAAAAGAAACGTTTCGACCTTCGCCTGGTCAATCATAGATATGCCCGGAATCAACCCAAAGATAATACGCCATGAACTCAACATCGACTCCACCTTCAAACCGATCAAACAGAAACGACGCAAGCTCGGTCCCGAAAAAGCCCGAGCTGTAAACGATGAAGTCGAAAGATTACTTAGCGCAGGATCGATTACAGAAGTTCGGTATCCCGACTGGTTGGCAAACCCGGTCGTTGTGAAGAAGAAGAACGGAAAGTGGAGGATATGCGTCGACTTTACCGACCTGAACAAAGCCTGCCCAAAGGATAGCTTCCCACTCCCACATATCGACAGACTCGTCGAAGCCACCGCCGGGAACGAACTCCTCTCATTCATGGACGCCTTTTCAGGCTACAATCAGATACTCATGCACCCGGACGATCGCGAGAAGACCTCATTCATTACCGATCGCGGTATCTATTGCTACAAAGTGATGCCGTTCGGCCTAAAAAACGCCGGTGCTACCTACCAACGCCTCGTTAATCGGATGTTCGCTAGCCAGCTCGGCAAAACAATGGAGGTTTACATCGACGACATGCTCGTCAAATCACTGGTTGCAAAGGATCACGCCGGACATCTTAACACCTGTTTCGACATCCTAAACGAGTACGGCATGAAGCTTAACCCGACCAAATGCACATTCGGTGTAACCTCCGGAGAATTCCTCGGGTATATCGTGACTCAAAGGGGAATCGAAGCCAATCCTAAACAGATCTCAGCAATCCTTGACTTACCATCTCCAACAACGAGAAGGGAGGTGCAAAGACTCACAGGACGCATCACCGCACTCAACCGGTTTATCTCCCGGTCCACCGATAAGTGTCTCCCTTTCTACCAATTGCTGCGCGAAAACAAAAATCTTGAGTGGGATGATAAGTGCGAGGAAGCATTCAAGCAGCTCAAAGAATACTTATCAACACCACCAGTTTTGGCAAAACCTGAAGACGGCGAGACCCTCTATCTCTATATCGCGATCTCAACCTCGGCGATCAGCGGGGTCCTCGTTCGGGAAGACCGGGGCGAACAAAAACCGATCTTCTATATCAGCAAATCACTAGATGGAGCTGAAGGGCGATATCCGACTCTCGAAAAGCTGGCCCTCGCCGTTGTTGTTTCAGCTCGGAAATTGCGCCCTTATTTCCAATCACACTCAGTCACCGTGCTAACCGATCAACCACTCCGGAAAATCCTGCATAGCCCAAGCCAGTCCGGTCGGTTGGCTAAATGGGCTATCGAACTCAGCGAGTACGACATCGATTACAAAAGCCGGACAAGCATCAAATCACAAGTCCTCGCCGATTTCCTCATTGAACTATCTCCGGAATACGTCAACACTGATGTCATAACCGCCGAACAATGGATCCTTCACGTCGATGGGTCGTTGTCTCACCGAGGCTCTGGAATAGGCATTCGCCTCAAATCTCCAACGGGAGAAATCTTGGAGCAATCTTTCCGCCTGACGTTCAACGCGTCTAACAACGAGGCAGAATACGAAGCGCTAATTGCCGGACTACGTTTGGCCAAAGCCATCGGCGTTACACGCATTCACGCCTACTGCGACTCACAGCTCGTCGCAAGTCAGTTCAGCGGGGAGTATGACGCCAAGAATGATCGAATGGACGCATACCTCAAGCTCGTCAAACAACTCGTTGCCTAATTCGATTCGTTCGAACTTACCAAGATTCTGCGGGGCGAAAACGCTCCAGCCGACGCACTCGCTGCTTTGGCTTCGAGCTCCGACCCTCACCTCAAACGGACGATCCCGGTGGAAAGTATATCGGAACCTAGTATCGGAAGCACAGAACAATGCATCGTCACGACTCGTAGACGGGATTACGAGGAAAATCCTGCGACTGAACCTGTCTTACGTCGACAGAGACGGACTCCAACCATCGAGCCCGATCAAGACACCGAGCCCGAACACTCTAGTACCGCCGAAGGCAACAACGACACGCTGCAAGTCGACGAATCGGCCCGATCAGACGATGAAACGGAGGAACAGACGGACGGACTTCACGAGCCAATAGACCTCGAACAGTCCGACGAGCAGACTCCCGCCAATTGGGCACTGGAGATAAAAATGTACATCATCGATGGCGAAATTCCGGCCGATAGATGGGCCGCTCGACGACTCAAAATGCGAGCCGCTCGCTACATACTTATCAAAGACGGACTGTTTCGTTGGAGTGCAGCAGGAATCCTCCTCAAATGCATCTCAGGCGATGAAATTCAGGAAGTCATGAAAAAAATACACGAAGGCGATGGCGGCAATCACTCCGGCGGCCGATCTCTAGCCCTGAAAATCAAGAGAGCAAGCTATTATTGGCCAAGTATGCAAGCAGACTGCGAGAGGTTCGTCGCGAAGTGCGACAAATGCCAAAGACATGGCCCAATGATACATCTTCCTACCGAGCTGCTAACCACTTCGACAGCTCCGTATCCATTCATGCGATGGGGGATGGACATCATCGGTCCTTTCAGACGATCCACTACGCAGAAAAAGTTCATCCTCGTCATGACGGATTACTTTACCAAATGGGTAGAAGCCGAGGCATATCCCGTCATCCTCGCCTCTGACGTTCAGAAATTCGTCTGGAAATTCATTATCTGCCGACATGGAATTCCGTACGAGATTATCACCGATAACGGTCCCCAATTCATATCAACACTATTCAACGACTTCTGCGCTAAGTGGAAAATTCGACTAAGTTTTTCCACACCAAGATACCCGCCGAGCAACGGTCAGGCCGAAGCAACAAACAAAACAATCATAGCCGGCCTCAAGAAACGATTGGATACTCATAAAGGGACATGGTCAGATAAACTCGACGGAGTCTTATGGTCATACCGAACGACCCCAAGATCGTCAACGGGGCAATCCCCCTTCTACATGGCCTATGGCGTGGAAGCCCTATGCCCCGCCGAACTCACCATCCCGACTATCCGTCGGACGATGCTCGTAAAAAATCCTGATCTTAACGACGAAATCATGCTCGACAACCTCGACAATCTCGAGGAACAACGCGATCAAGCCTTACTTCGGATTCAAAATTATCAGAACTTGGCAGCACGCTACTACAACAAAAAGGTCTGCGGACGTCATTTCACCGATGGCGACCTTGTTCTGAGAAAAGTCTTCGAAGGCACCGAAGAAAAGAATGCCGGCAAGCTCGGCACAAACTGGGAAGGACCTTATCAGGTCATGAGGGTAGTCAAACCAGGCGTCTACGAGCTCATGAAGCTAGACGGAACCCCCATTCCCCGTTCGTGGAATTCCATGAACCTCAAGCGGTACTACATCTAGGCCAACCCTCAAGCGCTAAAAAAAAAAAAAAAAAAAAAAAAAAAAAAAGATCACCGAGCTACTACACATACGCTCGATTCTAATATGTAATATGAACTACGAATGGCTTGATCCTTCTTTCGAAGGTACGTAGGCAGCCCTCACAAGGCGCAGCTATAACATTAATAAAATTTTACCAAGGCATTCTACCGAACTCCAATAGTTCGTACCTTCAAAGCCAAACTTTATGTTTGCCGAACTCCAAAAGTTCGTATTTTCTAAAGCCAAACTTTATGTTTGCCGAACTCCAACAGTTCGTATTTTCTAAGCCAAACTTTATGTTTGCCGAACTCCAACAGTTCGTATTTTCTAAGTCAAACTTTTTGTTTGCCGAACTCCAACAGTTCGTATTTTCTAAGTCAAACTTTTAGTTTGCCGAACTCCAACAGTTCGTATTTTCTAAGTCAAACTTTTAGTTTGCCGAACTCCAACAGTTCGTATTTTCTAAGTCAAACTTTTAGTTTGCCGAACTTCAACAGTTCGCATTTTCAACCACCAACGGTTACATATCAACGTCCTGGCCAGACGATCTGATAAAGCCGAGCTTAGCTCGCACGCATCCTCATGGTGCAATGGATAATACACTTTCCACATTCAAAGCCGAGATCAGTCTCGCACCAAATTCTCAGATTATCCGAGCTAAATAAGCCAAGTCCGTCTCGCACACTCGGATTCAATGTGAGAAACCTAGAGCATATTAAGATGGGCTGTTCACGTACTCTTAAACTAAACTCTAGGGTCAAGCCGAACGTCCTTCCTCGCAAATCTAAGCCGACTTCTCAACAGTCGCAAGACTAGTAAGCCGATTTCTCAACAGTCGCAAAAACAAGTAAGCCGATATCTCAACAATCGCAAAAGCAGTAAGCCGATCTACGATAGGGATTGCCGACCTCGAACAGGTTCAGTCGAATTTATCCTCTTCACCCGGCTAAGACCGTACAGTTTACGGCACCACTGTGTACGATAAATTCGAGAGGTTCGTATAATGTACGACTTCAAATATATCAGAGCTCGGTATAAAAATAACTTGAGAAATAACTAAGTATAACACTCAAAATAAAAAGAAAACTAAAAACAAATTACATGAAGTAGGAAAAAGGCCTAAACACCTTGCCTCCGCATCGCTTCAGCTTGGTCCGCCGACATCGAAGCTCGGTTAGTACCGAACTCATCAAGCCCTGGCGGGACTTCATTACCCATCGAGGGCGAAATTCCCGGGTGAACCGGATCAGTAAAGGGCGAGACGACTAGATCCGCATCTTCCAGCTCACGGAGGTCGATCGCCTCGTACTCTGCCGACTTCTCAGCCTTAAGCTTCTCAAGCTTTTCAATACGAGACGGCGGGACGACGATACCGTGCTTCGTCTTCAGACTCTGGCAGAAGCTGAGGATCCCATGGATCTGGTTAACGGCCAGGAATGGTTTCCTTGCCTGATCAACCGCCGCCAGATGGTCCTTAACTTTTTGAAGACGAACTTGGCATTTTTCAGTTGCCGCTTTCCTCTTCAAGATTTGATAAGTGCGGCCAGCCCGCAACCTTGAAGTCTCTGTGAATAGCTTCGTCGCAAGGGCATCCTTTTCCAACTCCAGCTCGGCATTGGATCTCTTCAGCACGGCTAGTTCGCGGGTCAGCTCGGCTACTGCACGATCGTCGGCTTCCACTCTATTCTCAGAGACTCGGAGCTCTTTGCGGAGTTCCACGGCTTGGACGCTCGCTTCGAAAGCCTTACGGCGCGAAGCTCCGAGATCACGATCGTATGACCCGACGATCTCATTCGTCTGGGCAATCATCTGCCGAACTCGAAAGCTCCAAAATCTATTCGACCACGGGAATTCCGATCTTCACTTTCGAAAGAAGTTCGCCGAACTCAAAATTCGCCGAACCCGAAAATCCGCCGCACTCGAAATAGAATCTGATCAGATCGTACCGATCTCAGTTTTAACCGAGCTAAAGAATACTCCCCAAAAATTCACCAAACTCATAAACTCCCTCGCCGAACTGAGGGGGGGACCAATTGTTAGAGGGGGGATTAGCACCCCCTGGTTTAACTCGGTTCGAACCGAGATCGGTTCAATCAAGACCGGTCTACGATGGTTCGGATCAAAGACAAGTCGGCCCGAAAACGTTGGGCCGAGCTCAGAATCTCGCTGAAAGCCCATCTCGGCTACCGATCTAGGCCCATCACAAGCCCGGTCCGTTACAACAGATGAAACCGGAATATTTCCCTTTTCCCACCGATCTCGGAAAAGGAAATATTCTCTTTGGTCAACTCCTCGAGATATCAGGAACTTATCCTTATCTCGGAGAGAAAACCGGAAGATTTCCTTTTCCTAATCGAACTCGGAAAAGGAGAAATCTTCCTTTCGACCGCCTCAAAGACACTATAAATAAAGGAGGAGCCTCATTCTTCAGGATCATCCACAACTTCCGCAAAGACAGAGAATAGAAGAGAGCTCGTTACCGATCTCGAATCCTTTTGTCTTTACCTTACTTAAACTCTGTTGTAACGCCGACCTTGATCAATAAACGAGATTCCGACCAAAGTACTGTTTTACCCCTTTTGTGTGATTTACGGATCAACACTTCTGTTCTATCATCTTCTTCAATTTATTTCTCTTTCTCTCTTACCCCCCAGGGACTGACATTACTCCGACAACAGTTTCCCAATCTGGGGTTTATTTTTATATATTAAAATGTTTTATAATTCAAAATAGGTTTCCAGGAAATTTTTGAATCTTCTTCTGATTTCACCCAAGAAATTTCACAGTTTTTTTTTGGTTTTTTTTTTTAAATATTTTTCTAGAAAATAATCAAGTTTTTTTTTGTTTGATAAAAAAATTAAAATAATCAAGTTTGGTCTTTTGCAGCTGAATTAAGGCGTTGCTGATCATCTTACATCTATTTGTTGTTTCCGCGAATCAAAATGTTCGATTTTATTCGAGCAAAAAGAATATCAATGCAAATATCGGTGGAAGACTTCCTTTTGTTCCCAAATGTGTTTATTCTTACATTAATGCATATATATATATATATATATATATGCATATATATATATATATATATATTATTGATCGTCTTTGTTGTCTTTTACTTCTCTTGGAGTAATTATCTTTCTTTAAAGTATTTGTGTATGAAGTATCATAGAACTTCATTTATTTGGCACACATAAGCAGGATAAAAACATATTCCAAAACCCCACTTCTTGTTGTTCTTACATTAATCAAAATGTTTCTATTTATTAGTCTATTCCTATTTTAAAATTCTTTATTTGTTTCTTCTTTTACCTTTTAGGTGACGTATCCAACAGTACGATTCTTTGAGAAGTCCATTTGTCTCCCCTTAATAGCATCCGTGACTCTTCTTCTGACCAGTTTCAGCCACTATACCAATATTACATAAACTAACTACGTAATAACGCTTTTTTTTTGTTTCTAACTGTAATAACGCTTTGTAATGCATCTGTTTAGCCTTTTATATATATATATATATATATATATATATATATATATATATATATAATGATCGCCTTTGTAATTTTGGCACAGATTCCAAAACCCCACCTTTTTTAGATGACGTTTTGTCTATAATCCAACAGTGTTTTTTTTTTTTTGTTAAAAGATATTCAAATTAAATGCAGAAGAAGCAAACTGTTTTTTTAACAAAGCCATAACGGCACCGGTCACCAAAAAAAAAAACAAAGCCATAACGGTAAGATTGTTTAATAGCATCCGTGACTCTTCTTTTGACCACTTTCAGCCACTAAAAATACTCATCCCTCGCAGCATATGAACAAAACAAAAAAACACCAAGATTTCACTTTTTAATCCTTAAAAAAAAAAGATTTAACCTTTTCTTACTAATCTTATTTACTACTACGAGAATACTGTCATCTGTTCTAGAAACACATGAGATGGAAAAAGCTACTCCATCTGTTTCACAAAAATTATTATTTTGACACATTTAACACATATTAAAAAAAACTATTAAAAGTTCTATATTATCTTTTATAAATACACTAAACAATTTTTTTCTCTCCATTTAATACATTAAAATAACAAGGTTAAAACTAGAATTTTATTCAAAATTTTATATTAAAAATATAAAACGACACTCTTTGTGAAACAAAAATAAAACATTAAAACGACACTCTTTGTGAAACGAAAGGAGTATTAAACAATTATATTATTACCATATCAAAAGAAGTGGGGTCCTACTTATTATACATTTTTAATAACCTTTTAATTGACACGACTCATTGGAAAAACCTTTACCAAACAAAAAAAATATATTCACACGAGTCATTTAGTTGACTCGCTTTACATCATCTCTATAATATTATTTAAGAAGATATTTTTAAAAATAAATTTTGTTTTGTAAGTTATAACATGAAATGTCATTACAAATAACAAAGAATAATTAAAATAGGAAAATATATAATAGTCTTTTAAAATTATTGATTAGAATATGGAAAACATATATTTTGCATTAAAAGGTTATTTATTATTTAATTATTTAATTATCTTTAATACTATATATTTTAAAATAATAATCAATCCATATATATTCAAAGAAAAAAATCTATTCAAATTCTTGCTATATTTTTCACTATAATTTATTATATTTTATTTGAAAAAATTGAAAAATAAAAATTGAAAAATATTTTACTAATTTTATAAAAAGTTAGACAAAAGAAAACTATTTTTTTTAAGAGTTCGTAAACTATTCACAAAAACCAGAGTAATTTAACAGTACATATTAGAGTTATATTTTCAAGATTATAAGTTTTTGCACGTTAGCCTAAATAATATTTTAGTTTACTGCAAAACAGGTTAAATAGACAAATTATTACAAATTGACAGCTTTATCTATGATCATTAGTTAGTTATATTGTAAAATTCAGATAAAAGCAATTTTCTTAAATTTCAAACAATTGTTTTTAAAAAAATTATCCGCGCTATAATTAACGCGGGTTAAGTCCTAGTTGTATTTAATTTTGCCAATCAATTTAGCAGCAACAACATTTAACATGAAAAAGTGTGTGCATATGAGTTTTTGCTTTGTAAATCTTGATTTATACACACACACATATATATATATATATACACATCAACATCATCCACATGTATGCCACATCATTTTGATATTTAATTTTCATAATTTAATTAGTTCAAATTTTGATATACATATTAACTATACATTTTATTAAATTATGCAAAGAATTTGAAATTTCATTTTCATATTTATATCATGAAAACTTAAAAAATATCAGCAAAATTTATTGAAAGAATAATAGATTTAAAATTTTGAATTTTACTAATATATTACACACTTTATTATAGTTACAAAGTTAAAATTTTATATCGAAAATATGTTTAGTGAATGTATATTATTTGATACAAACTAATAGTATATACAATATTAATGTAACATATATCATCTACATGTATGCCACATCATTTTGATATTTAATTTTCATAATTTATTTAATTAAAACTTTGATATACATATTAACTATACATTTTATTAAATTATGCAAAGAATTTGAAATGTTATTTTCATATTCATATCACGAAAACTTAAAAAAAATCAAAACAAATTATTGAAAGGATAATAAATTTAAAATTTTAGTTTTACTAATATATTACACACTTTATTATAGTTACAAGTTTAAAGTTTTATATCGAAAAGATGTTTAGTGAATGGATATTATTTGATCCAAAGTTATAGTATACAATATATACAATATTAATTTAACATATCACAAATATATAGAGATTTGTTTCTTAAAACAAAATATCTAATAAATAAAAAGTAAACTCATTATCGTTTAAGAATGTATAGTAACTTTGTTAAATAAATTATATACAAGAAAATCAATTTAAAAAAAAAGTACATAATTTAAAATAATAAAAATGAAACGTTCAGTAATTTAGATATTTGGATAACATGATTTATTTGGTCTTTAAATATAGATAAGATATGAAAGTTCCAAACAAACATGATTATTTGTAAATAATATAAAAGTGAATGACCGTAGATATTGAAGTGATTGACTATCACTTACATTTTCATTTTAATGGAGGTGGAAATAAGACAAACAATTAGTTAAGTTTCAAATAAAATATTAGGCTTACAATCTACAAGTAATAGTTTGCTTTACTAAAAATGAATAAAAAAGTTCTCATAAATAAATTAAACTATTATAAAACTTAAAAAATAAAAACTCGCGGATCACACATTTTTTCTTATATAAAGTTGAATCTCACCGGGCTTACCCCTTATCAATAGCCTTATATATTGGCTAAATTTCCATTATTGGTGTAATTAAAAGGAGAATTGGAAATAAAGAATACTTTTTCTACATTCTTGTCCATCTACACATTTCAAAATCATTCACGGTGACTTAAACTTTATATTAATAAAAATCCAAGTATACCCTCTTAATTTTTTTATTTTTTTTTAATATAATTTGGGGTGTCACAAATAATTCCCAAACCTCTAAACTCAATTTTAATCTCACAAAACAAACTGTCTCTTGTCGCTCTAACTTCTCTCTAGATTTAGATCTTGCAGACACCAAAACCCAAATCCGATCCTTTTGTGACCGGCGTCCGATTATGTTCAAAGGAAGGTCACTGTGAGAGACTGACACAGTGTATCTCTGCTTCTTCAAAGGAAAATCCTAGCTATCATCGCTGCTTCTTCTTTTGGTTCAAGTAAGAGACTGACACAGTGTATCTCTCCTTTTTGGTGCTCAAGTTTCTTTCCTCCGTTCCTGCTAAAGAAACCAAGAATCAATCTTCTTTGCAGCCAAGAAACCTCTTGCCAAAGCGATTTTGTGTGTTTCTCAAACTAAGTCTTGGTTTTGTGTTCATTACCATGGAAAGGATATTATTATTGATTTAGAACTGAAGAGAGATGGACCTAAAAAAAACACTTGATTAATCAAAAAAATATGAACTTTATTTGATATTTATTCAGTCTTGATCCAAGAATTTTTGTATAAATTCTTCAATGGTTGAAGGAATTTTTGCATTTGTACTATGGCTATATTCACTACTTTCACAGAGCTCATGATAAGTCTAATCAAGATCCAGAGGTTATATTCTCAGCAAGAGTCAAGTGATAGAGATCGCCATGTGACTGAGCAACCCATCTTCAACATATGACATTTATAAAGAATTTGTATGAAGCAGTTTTTAAAAAAATCTTTGTTTGAAGTCTCTTAAGAGAAGCTGATCTAACGAAACTATTATAAAGAGATTCTACTGACAACACAATACTTGAAATTGATGGTAATCAAAGATAAATATTATAAAGCACTAGGGGTAAACAAAGATGGTATTATAACACTTCGCAGAGATGTGAAAAAAAAGAAAAAACAAAGAAGAAAGGGAAGAAGACGGCGTGAAGAAACATAGATAAAAGGGGAGATCGTGTTTCTCTTATTTTTCGCAGAAAACGCGTTCGAAAACTCGCAGAACATTAGATTAGGCAGAAAATATATATTACGCCGTCGTAGAACACTTAGAACCCGTAGAATACACGTTCTACAATTCGCAGAATATTTAGATTAGATAGAATATGTATTCTAAACTTCGCAGAACGTAACTAGAGTGTAGAATATGTATTCTACCATCCGTAGAAAGAATAAAAAAAGATTTTCTAAATATTTTTTCTTACCTTTTTGGAATTATCGAAAATTTATATTTCCTTAAATATATTTATATTCCTTTTTAAGAATTAAATTGGTATTAAAAACAATTTTTAAAAATAAATAAGATATTAAAATATATGATTTTAGGGGTAGTTTTGTCAAAATTGTGCCTAGAAAATTAAAGGTGTAGATGGACAAGAGTATAGAAAAAGTATCCGTTTTAAAATTTGCTTATTCATAACTAAATTTATTATTTTATCAAAATACATAATCTAACACATTGTCTTGAATAAGCAAATTTTAAAACGGTTAAATCTGAATTTGTGTAACATGCAATCCACGAATAGATTTAAAATCAACAAAAGTTGATCAATTGTTGATTCTATTATTGTTGTAATGGGCTTATCCCTTATTAATAGCCTTATGTGTTGGCTAAATTTCTATCTTTCTCTCCAATTATATATGGAAATCGTTTTCAAAAAAAAAAAAAAGACTTAGAAACCACAAACATATTTCACACATAAATAGGTTTAAAATCATACATGAAACACTCCAAAAATAATAACTTCACATGAAATAAATAAAAATTATTATGTAACTCTAAAATGTAAATATCTTTCTTTTAAAAACCCAACTAATTGCATAAAATTGATCACCAAAGAAAAACAAAAGGTAAAAATGCATACCATCCAATAAATAAACGCATAGATGATCATAAATTAAATAAAAACAAAAAATAAATACACAGATCTTAAGCTAATAAAGATAATTAAATTAACTACGAGATCAAATAAAATAAAATACCTTTAGATAATAAAAAAATATTAAGTGAAATCACACCCTTTGTGATTGAAATTGAAAGTAAAATCTCACGGCCGATGAGGGAAGATATCAGAGAAGATGAGGGTTGTAGAGGAGTGGGTAATATTTTTTTTTACATGATAATCTCTCTCTCTCTCTCTCTCTCTCTCGAAATGTTTAGATCGACGCTCGACCCCATATTTCTTATACTTTTCCAAATCGGCCCATATTATCTCAAATGTTCCCATTAACCCATACATCTACGATGACTTTGATAGTAAATTAGTGATAGAAATTAAATCGTTTTTAAAATAAAATTAGATTCATTTTGTAGTCACCAACACTGGATCATCGAAGATGAATAATAGTAAATTCTGAATATTTTATTAGTATTTGGTTTTAGGTAAAAATAGATAAAAAATACATGGACCTATTTCGAAATATTTTTCTTTAATAAGTTCGGAGAATTCTAAATTCACAAAACTAACTTCCCTTTAATTAGTATTCGAAGTAACTTTCGCAGTATACAAAACTAACTCAATTTCGAAGTATTTATTTTATTAGTATTCAATTAGGTTATAAAAAAATACAATTCTCTAAACTTTAAAATGACAAAAACTTAACTTTTAAAAACCAACTAATTGAAAAAATAGTCAACCAAAGAAAAAAAAAATCAAATTGTTCCCATTAACCCATACATTTACGATGATTTTGATAGTAAATTAGTTTTAAAAATAAAATTAGATTCATTTTGTAATCACCAACACTGGATCATCGAAGATGAATAATAGTAAATTCTGAACATTTTATTAGTATTCATTTTTGGGTAAATATAGATAAAAATATAGGGACCTATTTCGAAATATATTTTTTTAATAAGTTGGGAGAATTCTAAATTCACAAAACTAACTTTAAATTCACAAAACTAACTTTCTTTTTATTAGTATTCGAAGTAACTTTCGGAGTATACAAAACTAACCCAATTTCGAAGTATTTATTTTGTTAGTATTCAATTAGGTTAAAAAAATATAAAATTCTCTAAACTTTAAAATAACAAAATTTTAACTTTTAAAAACCAACTAATTGAATAAATAGTCAATCAAAGAAAAAAAAATCAAATTGTGGATCACCCACTAAACAAATACATAAATAAACATAAATTTAAGAAAGAGAAACAAATTTAATAATAAACAATCCATATTTTTTAAGCTAATAGAGATAAATCCATTAACAATCATACTAATAAAACTAAAATAATATTATATCAAATTTTTAATATAAAAATTATGTTCACGGCGCAGATCACACACTAGTATATATATATACAAGAATAGAACCACTGAGCTCTGTTCCATCATTCGTGCTACATGTTATATGTTTTATATCAAAAGATTTTTTAAAATTTAAAAGCTGGCAAAAAAAAAAAGTCAAGTAAGACATACATTTTCTTCAGCACTGCTCTCTTTCCCATCTTTGAAACATTTAACATAGAAATCATATCGATTAACTTGACACGTATCGCGATCAAATGAGTTAACAATTTTAAAATATTTAACTTTATATAATAACTAGATAAGTATCTGCATATATGCGGGTTTGTAATTTAATATTTTATAATCCGTGAAAAAACGAAAAAATGAAAGAAAAAAATTTAGACCACCACTGAATATATTTAATACATAAATTCTGAAACAAAGTTTACGATAAGATAAATATATATTTTGAAATAAACATCGTGTAATGCAAGACTATTGATGAGTACTGTTGAAGCTGCGAATAAACATCGTGTATTGCAAGACATCGTACCATCATATTCCAAAACTGTGGCGTTTGTTGGTTAAATGCTTTTTTTTTATTTTGCATCCCTATAAAACACACACACACACACACATATATATATATATATATATATATATATTTAATTTTTTAATAAAAAAATTTCAAAAAATAAAAATTATATATATATATATATATATAATTAGAAAGGTTATGATTTTGTAGAGTTAGTTTTATCTTCTTCTATAAAATCTAATTACTATGAAATTTTCTATAAAACTGAAATAAAAATACTTTTTCTAACTGTTGTCTCATTGGGAGTATTTGTGCCTTTTTGTCCAGAAGAATTTGTGTTTGACCGATGTCTAGACGACATTTCTGAATTTATTCACATGATAAACATAAAAAATTACTTTGACCCGGTATGCAAAAGCTGAGTTGAGGTCCCAAGAACATCAATATCGCTAACCCCAGCTTCTTCTCTTCTCGGGTCTTGTTTTCCAAGAAAGATGACATGTTTCGCATACTCGGAGCGGGAGGCCACCTCATTGGATCATGGGATCTCCTCAAACACAAACACACGCCCAAGCTTCAGAAGTGGCTGTATCAGAACCATCCCGAGCTGAGGAAGCCCACACGCGAGCTTTTGCATTCGTGTTTCACGTTGAAGGAGCCCACACACGAGCTTTTGCATACGTGTTGCAGGAGCGAACACTTGGTGGAGTCACGATCCACCGATGAAACTTTCTTGGTTAAGTGGTACAAAAAGACCGCCGAGATCATCGATGGTATTGCCAAAATGAAAACAGAAGTTTTAATGGTCTTCACGCTAGACGAAGAAGGAAACGCTGTTTACACCGAAGACATCGGAGATCTAGCCATTTTCCTCTCGAATTCTGAACCTTTCTGTGTCCCTGCTAGCTCCTTTCCCGGCATGCTCTCTAACCACGTGTATATCTTTGATTACCACGAGGCCGGAGTTGTCGATCTGGCTGAATGCTTTTACGTTGGAGAAAATTCTAAATTCGGATTCGGGGCCCTTACTATGTTCCACCTCAAAATATAGACTAGTAGTTTGGAATCGATTTTGAGTCTAGAGTCTTGTCTTTTCTTTTATATCTTTCAAACATCAATGAACCAACCCGCAAATTACCCGCTTGGACTTGATACCCGCCACTATTATGGGCTTTGGTCAAAGTTGGTCTAGTTCATTGAGCTCTAGTGAGTCATTATCCTTTTTTAGAAGTCGATGTGGGACAAATACCAAAAAAGACAAAAATAAAATAAAACTGTTATAAAAACTATAACATAATATATATAAAGTGAGATATGTATTATATGTATGTGTGTATACATATATATTTTTGTGTATATGAAAGAACGAGAGAGAATGATGTGGGGGAGACGAGAGAGAAGATGTTATCTTCGTCTTACTTAGTACATCTATTTATACAAGAAAAATAAATAATAAATTATTACTTACCGACTTAATAAGTCGGCTGAGAGAAGCGGTGAAAATATGTAAGAGAATAGGATAATCATTATCCTTTTTCAACACTTCCTCTTGATTATCTATCACTAACGTATTACGTACTGTTTCGTTAAAAATTTTATCATGAAAAAAATTCAATGGGAGAAAAATAAAGACAAAAGAAAAAGAGTAAAGTGGTGTAATTTTCCCCTGAAAATGATGGAGATAATATGCTCTTCATAAGTCTCGTAGATGACGTAAACTCCTCCTAGAAAGATGAGTTTTGTTCTCTTCATGGATCTTGAAGATGATTCGTCTCGATCATTTTCTTTGCTTCTCTTGATCTCGTCAATGTAATAATCCATCTTCATCGGGATTATAGATTTTCTCTTCAGATATCTAATCTTTTGCGTGTTCTTTGCTGCCTCGTTAAAAAATTTGTTATGGAAAAATCCAGTGGGACAAAAACTATAGCAAGGGAAAAAGAGTGCAGCCACGCACATTATCACATTTCTCCCCCTGGAAGCATCATCTTCAGGAGATGCATTCCAACAATATATCCCATCTTTTTGGGAATCTTTATAAGTAGATCCTTAATGAACAAAATCGCATGATCGTTATATAGTTTCTGGGATCATTGGACTTCTGGTCCATAATATTCAAGTTTGTCATGCTCTTTTCACAAAATATACTATTCCGACTTTTCTGATTATTTTGTAGTAAAACAACACCCAATCTGTACCGAGATTTACATAAGGTACTTCAGGACCTAATACTTTCTTGTTGTTTTTGCAAGGTCGAAATAGATATTTTTCAATATCGAGTGGTCTATTAACCATTGCAATACTCAAAAGATTCACTTAATCCATTTGATTTCTTGCATCATCGATCTCCTTTTGAGTAGTGATCGCTATAACTTGAGCGAACAAATTTTCTCAGATGCTTCAGGCATCTATGATCCTTCTGGGATTTTCATGGATATATCACTATCAAGTGATCCATATAAATATGTAATCACGATATCCATAAGATATATATTTAGATTTTTAGATGTCATTAGGCACATCAAATATTTGAATGCGACTGCATCTATGACAAGGGAATATATATTTTCATAATCAATTCCCGTTCTTTGAGAAAAAATTCACGCCACAAATCGGGTTTTATATCTTGTGACTTCGTTTTTCCTCATTGTATTCGCACAAAAACCCATTTGGACCCGAGAGTGATGTAAGGAAGAGAAGTGATAGAGAGAGACGAGAGTGATGTAAGGAAGAGAGAGAAGAGAGTTTTTAACTTTTTGTTTTCTTTATTTTTATGTAGTTCTTTTGGAACTCACTTACATAATTTTTATCAACAACATAAATTAAACAATTAAACATATATATTCAGGAGGCATAGTTTTACACATAATTTACGATAATAAACATAAATTAAAATAACAATAATTTAAAACATAAATTAAAAGGACGAAGCAGTTCTTCATAACGCGTTTATATGTCTTCTGGACATTTTTGTTTTAAATATATATTCTGGACATTATTTTTGTTATATGGTTCTTATGGAACCTTTCATAAATGTCTTCGGGACATTTATTTTATGGAGGCAGTGATCTGAGAATACATAGTCTGCCATATGATCATAAGCCAACAATATATTTGAGGAGGCAGAATCTGCCATATGATCTGAGGAGACATAGTCTACCATATGATCATGATCGTGAAGGCATAGCCTATCATAACGATCGATTCGAGGAATGCAACATCTAGCATCCCGAAAATAATACATAAACGTTAATAGATTTAACATGAATTAAATCTCACTTTTTCGGTATTAAAACAGATCGTCGGATCGAGAGACGATCGTGCTGATAACGTATTATAAAACTATAACATAATATATATAAAGTGATATATGTATGTGTGTATACATATATATTTTTTGTGTATAGAAAAGAACGAGAGAGAATGATGTGGGGGGAGACGAGAGAGAAAGAAGATGTTTCTTCTTCTCTTATTATCTTCGTCTTACTTAGGCTTCGAATGGTGACAGCGGTTTGAGCGGTGCGGGACAAGCGGTTTAGGGGGTGCGATGCGGTTTTAGTGCGGTGCAGATAGAAGAAACGCATCATGCGGAACTAGTGCGGTTACTGCGGTCTGAGCGGTGCGGGACAACATATGAATGGTGAAAAAAATAACATACGGTGCGGTCTATATGTGTGAATGGTGAAAATGTAAAAAGCGGTGTGGGATATATATTTTAGATAACCATTTTATAAATAAAAATGGATTAATGACATTAATATAATTATAAATTAAAATTTCTTTGGCATTTTACAATAATATATTTATTGCTAAACTCAAATTAAAAATACATAAAAAAACAAGTAAAATAATATAATATTATATAATAAAATTATTTTTAAAGTTAAAGTTTTATTTTATAAATATAACAAACTATATTTGTTTTTGAGAAATACATCAAAATTTAATTGATCAAATATGATACAATACAAAAAAAATTATTATCGACTATATTGATTTGCCCATAACATATTTGCTATATTTTCCTTTAGTCGTGTCATATATTCTCTATCTGTTCCATCTTCTACATCAGCTGCTTCCATGTCATCTAAATCAGGCTCCCGATTTGTGTTGTGTATTCTCGTCTCTGTCATTACTTCTGCAAAGTCTGCATCTGAGAAATTTGAAATTTTAATAAAATTATGTAATCCCATTGTAGCCATTATCACTCTCTTTTGTACGTGAATGTTGCATCTTGGAAAACCAAAAAGAATCCTCCATTTCTTCTTCCAAACTCCAAAAGTCCTCTCAATGACAGAACGTAAAGAAGCATGACATTGATTAAACAATTCTTCTTTATTCCTCGGAGGAAGACCAGAGTTAAACTGTGACACATGATACCTCACAACTCTATTACGTATTGATTTATAGGGAGCCGAAAACCCTTGCTTGTTTGGATAGCCAGAATCAACGACGTAATACTTATCGAAAGGAGGCATAGGGAACTCAGAATCACTTCGTTGTGCTATGGCCAAAACGATTGTGTCGTGACAGGATCCCGGGGCTCCATTCCAAATATATTTGAATAACATATTTAAATCACATATTGTTGATAAACCGTATTTTTACCGGTTTCTAACCTTTGTTTTGTGTCTTTTATTGAGTCAAAGTTTGTCTTTTAGAGTCTTTTAGTCTTTTATCGAGTCTTTTCAGGTTTTAGGTGATTTTGGGAGAAAATGAGCCGTTTTGGGTGAAAATGAGCATATGGAGATGCATGATCATGCAGAGACGTCAGAAATTTGGTATTCGTTGAAGGACTTACCACCGATGGCTCGAGCTCAAATTTTGATACAAGATATAGAAATGGATTAGCTTTCATTTGGAAGTGTTTTGAGGCCATTCCAACGGTGTGATCACAAGTTATGCCATTTTTAGTGAAGACAGGTCAATCTGCCTCGAAGAAAAAGCGTGTGCAGAATGGAAGCAGTAACCAAAACAATCGATCGGTCCTCAAAAGGATCGATCGATCCTTTGTCCACAGACCAGCATAAGACTTTTCGATCGATCGATCCTTTATGGGATCGATCGATCATTTCCCCGAATAAGAAAAAGGAAATTTCAATTTTCCTTATTTTGGACCGGTTTCGCCTGAGACTAATGAAAAACGTGTTTTAGGGTTATTTATTCTATTTTTTTTGAGCTATGGTTTAGGCTACGCTTTATTTTATTCATAAGAGAACTTCTGGCTTTTGCTCTGTAATATTTGAGGGAGACGAATCTCTACTTCACACCGGAGAAGATTTCTGAACCCTGTTTTATTTCTATTCAATCTTATTATGCAATTTCTTCAATCTCTCTGTGTTTTGATTGCTTCCATGTCTGAGTAATCCTCCTATTAGGTTTTTAGGGTTTCAAGGGATTCTCCATGAATCACTGAAACGGATTTGTTAGATTAGGGAATTACATAGAGTTCTTCATCTATTGTTGAGTTTAAGACTTACACTAGATTGATCACCTAGTTTATGATCTTAGGATTAATCTATTGATCAAAAGTGCTTTAGATTTCCTGAAAGAACTTAGATGAACAAATTGTCCTTAGCCAACGAAAGCTGATGCTAAGGTAATTTGTGAACTTATCAAACATGAACATTAATGCTTGCCTAGAACACTAAGGTCAAACGACAGTTTAGATTCTTAGGTTATTAGGCATAGTAGGTAGTATCACGACAGTGGGCTAGCTAGACATTCATGTTTGAGTTCAAGAACGGGTCTTAATTATCTCCCTAATTGATAATCTATTTAGTGAATCTGGATTTTCTGCGAATTACCTAAAGGCCTAGCGTTTTTTCTTATTGAATTTATATCGTTTCATTCATCAGTCCTAGTTTTAGAAGTTACAACCAACAAACAAACATCATTCGTCTTAGATTTACTTTCATCTTGCATTCTCGTAGTGTTGCATTTGGTCTATGTGGATTCGATCCCTACATTAGTACTTCGTCAGTTTACTCTTGCGGTAGTTACTTTTAGGGTTAAACTCTGAGTGTATCAATTGCCATGATGTTCAAAGATGCATTATCATGTCGATTCAAATACATTCCTTGTAATTCAGGTTTCACTTTGACGCAAACATGAGTCATATCCATAGCTCCAACGCATCCACTAAATAATGGATAATATGATCGGTCTACTTGAAGCCTTTCAGGAATTCGTTGTAGTTCTTTACTAGTCGGAGTTCTAATATATGCAAGTAGTTCAATCGCCGTTAGAGGTTCACTAAATTTTCTCTTCACAGTCTCCTGGTTGCGTCCAAACCTTAAACCAACATCTCTTTGAACTTCATTGTGTCCACATATCCGTAGAAACATAGCCACACTTTCTTCAATACTTATATTTAATATTGGTTGTAGCCCGTAGTTCATTTGTAGAATGTTACACAATGTTGTAAAACATGGAAGTGACATTCGTAGAAACTGAAGACAAGCAGCATCATCTTGTTGTAATCGACGCCAAATATTCCTCCATCCCAAACCTCTATTAGTTAGGCACGGTGCTCTTTGGAAATGTTGATCATAATAACTCAAAGCTGGTTGAATTATTAACTCCTCAAATTGCTTATTTTCTAAATTCCACAATTCAATTCTCTTTTCGTAGCTTAGACTGTGGATGTCTCGTGATCGTAACTGGCATATACGAAAAGCCTGAAATTTTATAAGCACAAGATTAAAAAAACATCATTAGCCAAATATCAACTAACATAAAACAATTACAAAAAATACAATTATCTTTAAGAGTATAATTATTCATAAAAACAATTACACAATATGCATAAATAGACTCATGAAAATCAGATAATATTTCAAAACATAAACAAGAGTGATAAACCATAGGAAACTAATTCTCGTCTCCTGAATCACTTTGGTGATCTTCATTTTTACTTGCATTTATTCCTTATGAGGTTCTCCAAATATTGAATAGACCTCCTGGTCTAGGAGTTTGTGAAACATGAGATGTTTCAAAATAATTTGTGAAACCGAGACCGGGTGATGATGTATGTTGAACATTTTGTGAAGCCCCTACTCCTCCAGCATGTGAAACTTTTTGTTCAGTATTCCTCATACTTCCTTCTTGACCTCCCACGGAAAATCCATATTGAACATTTGTTGTAGTCGTTCCCGATGATCCGCCTTGTTCAAAATTTGGTGTATGACGCACTGGGCAAGGTTGAACGTTTGGTGGAAGCCCCCAATGTGACGCATTTGGTGATGTGCTCCATTGTCTAGCAGTTGGTGGTGTGCCCCCATTGTCTAGCAGTCGGTGGTGTGCCCCATTGTCCAGCAGTCGGTGGTGTGCCCCATTGTCCAGCAGTCGGTGATGTGCCCCAATGTCCAGCAGTCGGTGGTGTGCCCCATTGTCCAGCAGTCCATGGTGTGCCCCATTGTCCAGCAGTCGGTGGTGTGCCCCATTGTCCAGCAGTCGGTGGTGTGCCCCATTGTCCCGCAGTCGGTGGTGTGCCCCATTGTCCAGCAGTCGGTGGTGTGTCCCATTCTCCAGCAGTCGGTGGTGTGCCCCAGTGTGGAGCAGTTGGAGGTGTGCCCTAGTGTGGAGCTGTTGGAGGAGAACCCCATTGTTGACTCCCATACAAGTGGCTCGAGCTCAGCCTTTTTGGCAAATCTTGGTCGTTCCGTGAAATACTAGTCATAGCTTCCAGTAGTTGTATCTTATCTTCGTCGTTACCTCCAGTTATATCTATGAAATACTTACGCCAAAATTTTAGCTCTTTAAGTGAATCGATGCATGCCCAATAAAATCTGGTGTTCTTTGGAAGTTCCAACTCAAGGAATATCGCTTCCGCCTTTTTGAATTCATCGTAATCTTCTTGGTCAAAACTACCTGAGCAAAGGTTTTTCAAACTTCGTCGTTGAAACTCTCTATAGCCAGTAATGGTGTCTTGCAGGGTTGTCTTAAAAGATTGTCTTCTACGACCTCCTGAGCTACCACCAGATATATGCGAACCATTCCCACGCCTGACACTTGACTAAGAATTTTGTCTCCTCCTTTGCTCACCTCTTCGAACTGGGATTCGAAATGTATCTCGACTGAACTCATTCGAAGGGTGTGCATCATCATCAAGGTTAACACGATACACTTCTTCATCTTCTTGGGCCTCATCATGAACTTGAGTTTTAGGCACGTCACCACCATCGATGTCTGAGTAACCATGGCTGACATCATCTCTCCGTCTCTCATTCATTATCTCATCTCTTCTTTATCGTGAGGAATGTTGTGGTTGCCTAGAAACATCGTGTAATACAAGACAGCGTTGCATCACATCCCAAAACTCTGGCGGCTTTCGGTTGAACTTACTAGTTATTTTGCATCCCTATAATACAAAAAAAATATTATTTGTGTGTGTTTATGTTAGTATTAATAAATTTACAAAAAGGATTATAAGTTATTACCAACTCACGAGGTTTCCACCACTCGTCAGATGCATAAATCTCGGATGTCTCAGGATCAACCGAGATCCCAGTGGAACCCATAAGTTCCTTCCACTTTTTATACGCTTTTTTGAAGTCATCAAGTTTGTTTTTGAAGAACCCGTATTTTATATTCATGTTAAATGCTAAGTTAAATTTTTCAACCATGTACTCTCGGCCGAGGGGCGCCGGATCCTTAAGAGTGTAATTAGTCATGGAAATTGCATGATCAAACAACTCAATCAAAGTTTTTTCTTGTTCATAATTCCATTTATGCCTCGGTGTGCTCTACAAATTTTTAAAATTTGTACAGTTATTTTAATCTATTTCCAAATACTATAACTAATTTGGTAAATTGTCATTGTTAAAAAAATATAATAAATTTTTTACTCTTGTTGTTGTTTCAGAGGGAGCCTTTGGATCTCTTTGATTGGAAGAATTTGCGTTTGAACGACCCCTAGACGATATATCTGCATTTAACAATACATTATCATAAATAATTAAATTATGAAGATATTATAATATCATATTATTGATAACATTGGTTTTTCATTGGTACGGTACTCATTACCATAATATTGTTAATTAGACATTTTACAATACATTACCATAATATTTCTCATCTGCATTTAACAATACATTATCATAAATGTTGCATTATAATGTTAATTAGACATATATACGCATTATCTATCATATTATGTTTACAAAAAAAATGCTTACTTGGTGCAAACGGCGAATTTTTTGAGAGTTTAAAATTATAGAAAGTTTAGTTTTTCTGTTGAAAATGATATTAGAAAAACTGAAGAACTGAGAAAGGGAATTGAAGAACTGAAGAATTGAAGGATAGAAGAGATAATAAATCAGAACGAGCGGATGAATTTATAGAGGTTTTTTCGTTTAAAAAATAAAATAAAATAATTCAACTACCTACATTAGTTAAACTCACCTCATCCATTTCTTTTAGCTAAAGGTGTGGATCATGTTTAAAAGTGAAAGCTGTTTGTTCCTGCACGAACTTTTAATATATATATTTTTTTAAAAGTTAAACTAAAAATTTATCATGAATGGTGACAAGAAAAGTAAACCAAAGTGCGTTTTCTAAAACCACACTAAACATTCATTGCCTTAGTACATCTATTTATACAAGAAAAATAAATAATAAATTATTACTTACCGACTTAATAAGTCGGTTGAGAGAGGCGGTGAAAATATGTAAGAGGATAGGAAAATCATTATCTTTTTTCAACAAAAACAGTGTGACTTTTAAAATTTGGGGTTTCGTACATCCTGCCTGATGAAATAAAAATAAAACTAGGATTTAATCCGCGCTAATTATAGCGCGGCGTAATTTTTTTAAATAAATTATTTTGAAATTCACAAAAATTGATTTTATATGAATTTTACAATATAGCTAACTAATGATTATTGATTATAGATTAAATTTAAATTTACCAATTATTGATTATATATTAAATTTAATCTCCTTATTCATAAAATTAGTAAAATTCATGGAATAAGACACAACAATTTCCTCTCTCTCTCTCTCTCTTTGATTCAGAACACGTTATCAGCACGATAGTCTCTCGATCTGTTCTTACACCAAAAAGGTGAGATTTAATTTCTGGTTATATTTATGTTTATGTGTATGTATTATTCCGGGATGATAAGGTATGCCTTCATCGAACTGATCGTTATGGTAGGCTATGCCTCCTCAGATCATTATTATAGCGAGGATGGTTATAAATCTAATCCTACTTCAAATCATGTTTATTATCGACTCATGATTTGTAATATGGATTCACGATACTTATCTAGAATAATTATTGATGTGAGATTTAATTTCTCTATATGTTTATATTATTCTGGGATGATAAAGCGATGCCTTTTTTCCAGATCGATCGTCATGGTAGGCTATGCCTCCACGATCATGATCATATGGTAGACTATGTCTCCTCAGATCAAATGATGGTTATCAATGCTTATCTAGAATAATAATTGTCGATCGTTTGATCTTTGTATTTTATTGATCTCTGAATCTGCATGAATTTATATTATAACCTGCACTATTTCTAAAACGGATTTTACACGGTGATTTTCTGTCATTAAACTGAATATTGCTCATTAATCTGACTACTGCTTTTGCACTAATTCGTTTATGTCCGATCTATGCACAGCTAGATTATAAGAGCATCGTTTATGCCCGATCTATACACGGCTGGATTTTACCATACTTTTACTTAAGGATTTCTAAAACGGTTTTTGCACAGACAAATTAAAATCATGTTTGATCACGAAATTTGCACAATTTTTTCTGATGAATTGATTGATTGATTGAGAACTTAGTTTAATGGAATGATAGGAACAAAATAAGATATGATGACTGTATTTTTATGAAACGTGATCATCCTTTTATTATTTCAGTAAACTATGCCGAACATTACCAACCTTGAATTTGAGGCCCTTGACATCTCTGGAGAGAATTATTTGTCTTAGGTGCTCGATGTCGAGATGTACCTTGATTCTGAAAATCTTGGTGATGCAATCAAAGAGGGAAGTGCAGCAACCACTCAAACAAAAGCAAAGGCTATGATATTCCTTCATCACCTCCATGTGGACCTCAAGAATGAATACTTGACTGTAAAAGAACCATATGTTCTTTGGAGTAGCCTAAAGGATAGTTTTAACCACCAAAAAACTGTGGTATTAACAAAAGCTCGCTATGAATGGACACATCTGAGACTACAAGACTTTAAGTCTGTAAGTGAATACAACTCAGAAATGTTCAGGATAACTTCCAAATTGAAATTATGTGGAGAGAAAGTCACATATGCAGATATGCTTGAAAAGACATACTCTACCTTTCACGCAAACAATGTTGTCCTGCAGACACAATATCGTGAAAAAGGATATAAGAAGTCCTCTGATCTTATATCTTTTCTCTTTGTGGCTGAGCAAAACAATGAGTTACTGATGAAAAACCATCAATTACGTTCAGCTGGTTCTGCTCCATTGCCTGAAGCAAATGTGGTATCTCACGATGTTCAAGGAAGTGGTTACCAACGTGGACGTGGACTAGGACTAGGATATGGTTTTGGTCGAGTTCGAGGTCGAGGCCGAGGTGTTTCTTTTAAGAACTCATACTCTCACCAGAAGTGGAAAAATAAAGATGATAACAAAGAAGAGAAGGTAACAAATGTATGTCATCGCTGTGGAGGAAAATGTCATTGGTCTCGTACTTGTCGTATTCCAAAGCACCTTATTGACCTATATCAAGAATCATTGAAACAAAAAGGAATGAATGCAGAAACAAACCTCGTGTACGATGATGAAGATGATTATGATATGATCTCTCTCCAATGGAAGCTGATGATTCCCGAACCCCTGAAGGGAATCTTTGATTTAGTTATGGTGTTTGGTTTTTGGTTTTTCTTGAATTCATGTTGTTTTGGCTTTATTTAGTTTTTATCTTCGCATTATGATATTATTTGCTTTATCAGTCATAGTTAAATTTGAGTTATCTTATTGATTTATAGAATTATTTTATGATTCACGAATTTTGCACAAATTATATGTTATTGATTATGTTTGTGTTCCTAAAACGATTTATGCACGGATTATTTGTGGTTGATTTTGCATTATCTATATTTAATTTCGTATCAACCCGATTTTCGCACGAATTATTTGGGTTATATTATAAAGATAAGGAAAATAGTAAACCAGAAGTTTACTAAAAATCTCACTATTTTGGCATGACCGGTTAGGCCATTCCGGTTCAATAATAATGCGAAAAAGAACCAGAAGATTCTTATGTGTTATCCATAAAAGAAGTTGATAATACGGTTTTCACTATCCAATATACTTGGAATATATTAGTTTTCTGGTACGTATACAAGGATATATTTTGGACTGATCATCCACTATGTATCTTTGCCAAAGTGTTTGGTTAATTGATTAGAATTAAACCGCATTGATTCGCATTATGCCAACGAATAATTTTGAGTTCTCCCCAAGATTAGTTTTTGGCCAGGAACCATATATTTCCCAACTAAAAGATTTTGGATGTAATGTTGCTCCACCACATTGATCTAAGTTGGGACCTCAAAGGAGGTTAGGAATTGTTAGATATGAATCTCCCTTGATGAATAAATGTATTGAGCCATCAATAAGTGATAAGATTCGATTTACAGACTGTAATTCCAGTGAGTCAGTATTTCCAACAATTAAGGGGGGAGAAAAAAATTAACAGCTGGAAAAGAAAATCAGTGAAAGAAATTATCTTGATCCTCATAAATAATGTGCACTAGAAATTCAAAAGATAATTCATTTGCAGAGTTAGCAAATTTAATGCCGGAAGCATTTCCTGACCCTGATTGAGTGACGAAGTCACATATACCAGCTGCGCTCCAATTAATATTGATGTCCCATGGAGACAATATCAACTGCTATAGAGTTTAGAGATCGCATGAAGCGTGATAGACCTATTGGTTCCAAAGATTAGAATCCTCGAAAAGAAATGGAGCAGATTATGAAATGGCAAGATCGAGGAATCAAAGAATAATGGAGCATCTCCATAAGAGACATTAGACATGACTAAGAAGGAAATCCAGATACCTGGTAATGAAAAGAGATTTCAACTAGTTTTGTCATGTCTGGAACAAAATGGAACCAAAGAGCGAATCGACGTCGATAATATTTTTGCATGCAGTGAAGCGTTGATGAGATTTGAGGATCATAAACCGCGGTAGTAGAAGGTTTATTGAAAAATGTACATAAAGTGATGATTGACCAATCATGAAAAACGCCGTAGAGGCATAATTAAAATCTCTTGCAGAGAAGTATTTGGACTAGTAGTCCGTACATTTGAAAGTGTACAACTAGTAAGACATAAGTGGATCTTTATGCAAAAGATGAATGAAAATATATGAAGAGATATACTCTCTTGTGGTGGATGCAACTATTTTCAGATCCCTTATGAGTCTTATAATGAGAGAAAGACTTGATTAGTCTCAAAAATTTTAAACTGTTAGAAACAGCAAATTCTAGTGAATATGTTTCATGGGGTATACTCTTAAAGCCGATATTATAAGATAACCGATATACCCATGTGTATTATCAAAAGATTATGGATCAATGTGAACATTGATTTGAACATAATCGAAACTCTTGAAGAGTTATCAGAAGTCGAAATTTGGAAGAAACGATTTTGGAAAGACAACATTGTCTTCAAGCTCTCCAAATTGTAAATCTAATTAAAGAGATGTTTTATCAAAGATCCTTGCAGGATTTAACAATGCTTACATTTAGTTGGTCATGAAGTACCACATTTAAAGATTATTTGAGTAGTTTACTGATATCTCTTTCATGATTGAAAGATGTACTTTCATATAACAAGAAGCATGAATAGCTCGTATGTACAATATGAACATCTAGAAGATTGTAAGTACAAGTAAATTTGGCATGAAGTCCAAATGGACGAAGAAAATATTTTCTTTGTGAAAATGATGTTATGGATCAGAAGTCCAATAACCTGAGAAATTATGATAATCATACGAGTGTATTAACTAAGGTTATGTGTATATCAATTCCCTAAAGATGATATATATGATTGGAATGCATCTCTTGAAGAAGATGCTTCCAGGGGGAGAAATATGATGATGTGTGTGGTTGTACTCTTTTTTCTTATCATGGTTTTTATCCCACTGGGTTTTTCCATGACAAAGTCTTAACGAGGCAACAAAGAACACACAAATGATAGACACCTAAGGGGAATGTAAATATGAAAGTCTACCACAATTCCAAAGATTACTGAGATCATCAGAAGCAAAGAGAATGATCATCTGCGACACCCATTAATTGCAGAAGAATGTCGATGTACGTCTACTACAAATTCGTTCAAGTAAAGATTTGGCGGACTTATTTACCAAGACGTCTCCAACTGCTACTTTGAAGAAGTTAGTTCCTCATATTGGATCGCGTCGTCTCAAACATTTTAGGTGATGTACTCATGAGGGGGAGTAATAGTGCGTTGCACTCTTTTTCCCTTAGCTATGGTTTTTCCCATTGGGTTTTCCTAATAAGGTTTTTAATGAGACAGCATCTTATGCGCATTAGGATCATTTTGTATAATGGTCATCCAAGGGGAGTGTTATGAATTAATTATATGGATGCCCATTATAAGACCCATATTCTAGGAGGTTTATAATATTTTCGGTTTCTTTATTCTCCTTATTCAGCTTGCTCTACAAGTCTATGTAAACCTATATATACATCTCTTTATTCATGGAATAAGACACAACAATTTCCTCTCTCTTTTATTCACAACAATAGAGATAAGCCTATCTTTGGTCAAAACACTTCTATCCCCGATTTCCCGCCCTTTCCGTTCATAGATCAAGCCCCTCCTTCCGAACCCTTTGGTCCGACATTGCACGAATCTGATAATTGCCTGCCTTCTACCCCAAGTAATCCTCAAGGGTTTCCATAAAGATAAACATATGACACTCATTGAAACCTCAGATCTCAAAAATTGAACTTGAGGGTTAACATTTGAATTTCAAAGTTTTTGAAGGGTGTATTGAACTGAGTATTCGAAGTGATTTGAATTAAAATGACAATTATTATGTTATTCAAACATGAATTTTAAAAAATCTTATAAAATCCAGTGTTATTTGATATATGATTTGTAAATATCTTTTAAAATCCATTGTTATTGGAAATGTTTTGAGTATTGGGATTTTAATGATTTGAAAGGGTTTTAGAGGATTTCTTAGTTAAAAATACAAAGATCCAAATCCCATGATTTTATGTGGGATTGCAGAGAATTGCAAACCAAATCATAACAAAAAAAATTAAAATCATCAAAATCATATAAAATCTTATTAAAACTGAAATCACTCCAAATGTTTAGTTCAATACACCCCCGAGTTAATAATTTAGAAAACTTATGTACGATTCAAGCAAATAATAAAACCAAGTTACAAATTCTCTCTAGTTGGAAAAATATTTGACTCTATAGTAAGTTTATTAATTCCAATCGTTGGCTCGTACAATATCAGATAATAAAGTACCAAACCGATAGAGAGAGATCTTCCTTTTGAGCTGGAAGTTTGGGTTAGACTAGGTCAAGTGTTCTCTAGCTAAACTGGCTTTGATGAGTGAAACGGCACCTACGTTCTGCTTTTCATAGTAACTCAAAATTCTTGAAAGTAAAAATCAACATTTATAGGGAAAGAAAAAAACACAAAAAAAAAACTAAAGTTCCTCATCATGCACTTATACTAAGATCGACCCTTACATCGGGAAATAAAAAACGAATTATAAAAAGGTAAAATTTGCAACATATTCCGGTGAGATATAGACATGGCAATCACTAGTGTTACCAATTCCATAACGACGCCTAAAATCTTCATCATCTGCAAGTACTCCTTGAAGCTGAACCTTTCTAATTTGATTGTTTTCTACATTGTAATAGAGAATGTAAAAAGGTTCAAGGTCACGAGGCGAAAACTTTGGGGCAATAATAATTTCACCGGTCTTGTTGATGCCTGGAAAATTCATTGGAATTTCTCCTAAAGAATCCAACCAAGATCTCAGAAACCAACTTGACTTGGACCACTGATGTTCTTTGACATCTTTTAATACCCATAAATCAAAGTCATTACTTCTCTGATCAATTCTATATGAAGCAATTAATGATAGCTAACTTTACTTTGTAGTTTATCAAATTTGAGGTAACCATCCAATCTATGTTAAGACTCGAAGGTGTTTTGATAAAACTTAGCCTCTCTGATCTAACAGTAAAACACACTATTCATATATAGTGTTTGGGTGAAAGCGCCATGATACACAAACCCATTGATGCATATTCCCTTTGTTAAAGGGTAATAAATTGAGCTAGTACCTTCAATCTGTCTCCACGGAGATTTTTTATCACCTCCAATTGTTAAACCCATGTCCTCATGATCTTCTTTAAAATTTGAAAACCACAATGCCATGTTCTGATCATCAACCGGATCGTATCCTAAGTATTCATGAGTAGACTTCCAATTAGTACCCTTGATTTCGGATAGGGTTATGACTTGTCTCGTGCTAGGGTTACATATTATGAACCGACCTTTATGTGAAAAGGCGATAAAGACATTGAGAGAAGCACACCGTGTGTAGAAATAAGCGTCCATGGAAGCCATTGTCATGTCCAAATTTACCAAAGATAGAGAAGAAGATTCATGATCTTCCCCTTATGAAGACGTAAAAAGAAGAACAAACGCTTTTCAGCATTCTTATTGGTTGATTGACCGTTCTTGAAAGAGATTCGAAGTCGTGATGATGGCGTTGAGGACATAGAGTCACTGAACATTTGTTTAAGTGCACCTGGAGTAAGAAGTCCCCTTTCCTGTGATAAAAACTCAAAAAGTCAGTCCGAATGTAATTCGCCCTTTGAATAATCAAGAGTTATAATTAATAAGAAATGATAAGTATTGGGGTAAACGTCATGAAACTACATCAAGAGTAGAAACATGTACGTATTCCTACATCAAATTGATTTTGCCTAAAACTACATCATAATTACGAAAACATCACAACACCATAAAAAAAAAAAAAGAAGAAGTAAAAATCATGCTGATATCATTGCTATGTTGGTGTTAGCCGCCAAATCAGCAATATAAGACCATCTCCATCCGGGGTTCTTAGAGGAAGTGTTCTTAAAATTTTATAATGACAAATAATAATAAATATTAGAGGGGTTCTTAACTTTGAAAAAAAGGTTCTTAAGGTTCTTATTTAAGAACTTTTTTAGAGGTTCTTAACATAAGGTTCTTAAAATTTATAATTAAAATATTGGTAAGAACGCCATGAAGGGTTCTACCATTGGTGATACTTTAAGATTTAGTTTAATGGGCCGAGTTCATAACATTTTTGAAATGAATATAAAATCAATTAAATGAGGCCCAAACCAATTTAAACCGAATTAAATTAAATCTCCACCCCAAACGTCTTCTTCTTCCCATCTGAATCCCATTTTCTACTTGTTTCTTTGTTTAATAGATTAATTTGAAAAAGAGATAAAAAGAGAAGAGAATAAGGAAAGAGAGAAGAAGATGGTTCGATATAGAGACAAACCAGGCCTCCTATTAATTAAGGTAATTGATAAAAGGATCCTTTACAACATAAGAAACTTATATAGTGTTCCCGATTATATGATATCAAAGGACACGTCACTCAGCACTTATTCCTAATAATAGTAAATGAAGACTCTTATCTTTACGAGAGTCTCTCTTGTGTCAAGAAACCTAGTTACGTATAAAAGTTTTTTTCATTGATTAAAGTGTCAAGGCTTTGCCTTATATACGTAAATATAAACTTATACAAGACTAAATATACTTTAGGTCCATATCTGGCCCAATATCCCCTCTCAATTTGGAGTATGGAGATCACAAATACCCAACATGAACCTAAATGCTTCGAACTCTTTCTATCCAAGCGCCTTGGTGAAAATGTCGGCAAGCTGCGATTTAGTAGTGACATGAATAGTAGATATGACACCACGAACAATCTCATCGCGAATGAAATGACAATCAGATTCCACATGTTTCGTACGTTCATGAAAAACCGGATTAGCACTTAGATGAATCGCAGATTGACTGTCGCAATGCAATGGGATCGCATAGGAGCAATCAACACCATGGGTGCCAAGTAACTCTCGTAGCCACATAACTTCACTAACCGTGTCTCCCATGGCGCGATATTTAGCCTCCGCCGAAGACCGCGAAACCACCTTTTGCTTCCTCGTCTTCCAAAATATAGGCGAACCACCTAACTGAATAAACCAACCTGTGAGTGATTTACGAGATAATGGACAGCTTGTCCAGTCAGAGTCACACCACACGGAAAGACGTAAATCAGAATCAGCTCTGAGAAAAATGCCTTGACTCGGATTACTCTTGAGATCACGAACGACAAGTTCAGCAGCAGCCCAATGTTCAGTTCGTGGAGCGTGCATAAACTGAGACAGAATATGAATGGCGTATGAGAGCTATGGCCGAGTAACTCCAAGATAGATAAGGCGACCAACAAGACGATAACGGGTAGGATCAGAAAGTAACGCACCCTTAGCCAATGCCAAAGTATGATTTTGTTCAATAGGATGTGAAACAGGCTTTGCTCCAAGAAATCCTACCATCGAAATAATATCAAGTGTGTATTTCCTCTGACATAGATACATTCCTTACAGACCACAAGCTACTTCAATACCGAGAAAGTACTTCAAAACACCAAGATCCTTCATACGAAAACACGAACACAAATACTGTTTAAATTCGTGAATCACAGAAGGAGAACTCCCTGAAATAATCAAATCGTCAACATAGACGAGGACATTGAGACGCATTGAACCAGCTTCAAGCGTAAACAAGGAGTAGTCTGAAAGATTATGTGTAAAGCCATAATCCTGAAGTACATTCGAGAGCTTGGCGAACCAACAACGCGGAGCCTGTCGAAGTCCATATAGTGATTTATGTAATCGACAAACCTGAGTCTTGTCATTGGTCTGAAATTCGGGAGGGAAACGAATAAACACTTCTTCGTCAAGATCGCCATGGAAAAATGCGTTGTGAACGTCCATCTGGTGGATTTCCCAATCTCGGAAGACCGAGATGTCCAAAAAAGAACGCACAGTAACCATCTTGCAGACAGGCGCAAATGTTTCATTGTAGTCAAGACCCTCGGTTTGGTTATTTCCGAGAACCACTAAAGGAACCTTGTACCGCTCAAGTGTGCCATCAGACCGGTATTTGATTGTGAAAACCCACTTACACCCCAAAGCTTTCTTTCCCGGAGGTAATGGTTCAACGGTCCATGTGCCACTTTCGTCAAGAGCACCAATCTATCTACGAGCCACATCACGCCATTGTTCATCTTCAAAAACTTCTTGCCACGTATGCGGGATCGTACCAGATGATAAAGCGGCAAGGTATGTACGATGATAATCCAAAAATCATGAACAATCGACATAATCATCAATCGGATACCAAGAAGAATCGATAAAATCGCTATCCGAGCCAAGATGAGTCGTACTAGAGACGAAATTGTGAAGCTTGACTGAGCGAAATTTCTCTCGGTATCCTCTGCCCATAGGAACCTCCGCGACTGGCTCCAAACCTGCAACAGGCGACTCAGTGAAAATCGGAGAATCCAAACTAGGAGATGTAGGCGAAATCTCAGGTGTAATCATTGTTTCTGGAGATGCCGACGAGGTCGGCAAAGTAACTTCTGGTTATGATGGTTATGCCAATTCTGAATTGGTCGTATCGACAAGGGGATCCAGAGCAATTGGTGTCGACCCATCAGCTGAGAATGACGACACAGGTATATCAGCAAAAACAACATCATCGAGAGGTGTTGTTGTAACAAGCAAATGTGCAGATGGAGAAGAAGCAATTTCAGCGATAGTTTCAGCATATGGAAACTATGTTTCGCAGAAAACAATATCTCGAGATGTTGAGATAGTTCCAGTCTCCATATTATATACTTTCCAGCCCTTTTTGCCATAAGGATAGCCTGAAAGATGGAGCAATTACTCCGAGTGGCAAATTTATCCCCTCCATGTCGTTGGTTGTGAACGTAGAATTAACATCCAACCACCCTTAAGTGATTCATCGGAGGAGAGCGGCCATATAGAAGTTAAAAAAGAGTCTTCCCTTTAAGGATTTTGAAGGTGTTCGATTAATCAGGTAACACGCGGTAAGGACACAAAAACTCCAAAAATCCACATGAAGATTTGCTTGAAAACGAAGTGCACGTGCAACGTTAAGTATATGCCGGTGCTTACGTTCGACCCGTCCATTCTGTTGTGGAGTACCAACACAAAAAGTTTCATGTAGAATTCCATTGCTACGAAAATAATCTGAGAGACTCAGAAACTCAGAACCATTGTCACTACGAATCATCTTGACTTTGCTCTGAAATTGACGTTCAACGAGGGCGATAAAGTTTCGAAGAGTATCAGCAGTTTCTGATTTGGTTGGCAACAAATAAATCCACAATGCGCGAGAGTAGTCATCAACTATCGTTAGAAAAAATCGTGAACCACATAGAGCAGGTGTCCGATAAGGATCCCACAAATCGCAGTGAACAAGTTCAAAAATCGTAGATTTCTTATTGATGCTCAAAGGAAAAACGTCACGTGTTTGATTAGAACGAATACAAATGTCGCAAGTCTTAAAATCAAAACCACTACCACTACTTCTAAAATCTGATAATTTCAACATCTCCATCGCTTTAGAGGAAGGGTGACCCAAGCGTCGATGCCACACGTCACACGGCTGTATGTCCACGTGTCTCTATGTTGCCACGGCGGCAATCCCTCTACAAAAATACAGACCATGTTGCTGCTCACCCGCTCCAATCAGCATATGTGTGTTGCGGTCCTGGAGAACACAAAGCTTGTCAGATCTCTAGAATATACAACCAAGATCTTGCGTTAGTTGAGACACATATATAAGATGACACTGTAAGCCATCTACAAAGAAAACGCTGAGCAACTGAAGAGAAGAACTAAGATGAAATTTCCCTTGTTTCGTAGAAACAGTAAATCGCCCATCAGGTAATTTAATATGCATTGGTGCCATATCATAAACATCCATAAGAAATTCCAAGCTACCAGTCATATGATTTGAAGCACCAGTGTCGATGATCCAAGATTCAACGAAATACTTACCGGAGAGAAGATCATAACTACCCGGATTCCGATCATTAAGCAGAGTCACCAAGGTCCTCCATTGTTGATCACTAAGACTAGAAAAACCGACACGATCAACCTCCGTTATCGCTGAATTGGCCGAGAAAACTAGTCCAGAGGTGACAACCTTATTGGCTCGTGCAGGTTCAAGTTTCCGCGATGATGGAGGAGGATGTGGCGTGCGAGTATCACTAGTAGATGGACCCAAAAATTCCTGCAAATTAGGAAGTTTTTCCCGAGGTCGATCCTTCCACCACGGTGGGTACCAAATCTTACGAAAACAATTAGCTGCGAGATGACCCATACGACCACATAGAGTACAAAGAGCCGAAGGATCGCGGAGTTCTGGTTGTTGTCGTGGTCGGATTTGAGTTTGAACGGCGAAGCTAACGCAGTCATTGTGCTCTTCCAAAACTCGATTTGCACGTTTCGAATCTTCGTCCTGTGTCACGACCTGATATGCTTTATCAATAGATGGAAGGGGATCTCGCGATAAGAGTGATGACTTCACAGCCCCAAACACAGATTCATCGAGTCCCATCAGAAATTGATGGAGCTTATCCTCTTCACGGTCCTTGTCAATTTCTTCTGTTGTGATAGCACGCCGATGATTGTGCGAGTTTTTTAGGCTCGGCACGTCAATTACCCTCAACGTGCACAACACCGCAATCATGACGGCATGTCGTTTGTAGCACTTTAAGGTATCGATCCACGGGGAATAGAGACTACGGCACCGAAGATGCGAGAAACGAACTAGTCTAGAGCCAAACTCTTTTGAAGTTTGTATTTCCAAAAATTTGATTTATTTATCACAATGATATTACATGGTTTATATAAACATAAAACTAACTTAACTCTACTTAAAACTTAACTATGGTAGAGTAAACATACTCCCTAAATTAAGGTGGAAACATACTCCCTAAATTAAGGTGGAAATTAAGGAAAATAAACAACTTGCAAATCACAATTAAACCCACTAAAAATACAACTTGCGTATGCTACAGTGAATGGTGGCTGGAAGCACATTTTGCTTGATCCAATTGTTTTGCTCGGAATAGTATTCTGATCAGCTCGGACCGACTTCACGAAATCGGGCATAACTGTCGATCGCGCCGTTGGATTGGCCTCAAACCACTTCTCAATTAAAGCTAAGTCATTTCTCTAGCTTGTCTCCAAATTTCAGATTAATCCAACGGTGGGAAGTCTGTCATCGATCTCCGAACTTCAGACGTTTCTTCTTTTGCTTCGATCCAAGCAACTCCCAAATACATAAAATTACACAAAATATTATAAAATACCACAAAGACTCTCTAGGACTTCTAAAATACAAATGAATAATTATGAGACATAAAATGCACTAAAACACACTAAAAAGACTCAAAGACAAAATAAAACTAACAAAAATAAATACTTTAAAACGGTAAAATATGCGCTTATCAATTCCCCCGGACTTGCCTTTTGCTTGTCCTCAAGCAAACAAGAAACGACAGCCCGGAAGAGTGATTTATTGAAATAATAAAAACAGAACTAAAGGATAGGCTTGTTTTACGTCACTAGCTTGACGAGGGATAGGATTGGGGAGGTCCCCAATGGCGCGTTTAACGTCACTAGCTTGACGGTTGTGTCTTCTAAATCTTACTCTCCTTGATTGTTTCCTTCACTCCAAGTAACGACGCCCAAGAGATCAAGATCACAAGAAAAGAGAAAAAGAATAGTAACAAAAGAAAAATAAAAAGATGAAAGAAGAAAACTCTAGTCCTAGCCCAAATCCTAACTCTGATGGCAATCTTACTACTCCCCGGCAACGGCGCCAAACTGATTGTGCGAGTTTTTTAGGCTCGGCACGTCAATTACCCTCAACGTGCACAACACCGCAATCATGACGGCATGTCGTTTGTAGCACTTTAAGGTATCGATCCACGGGGAATAGAGACTACGGCACCGAAGATGCGAGAAACGAACTAGTCTAGAGCCAAACTCTTTTGAAGTTTGTATTTCCAAAAATTTGATTTATTTATCACAATGATATTACATGGTTTATATAAACATAAAACTAACTTAACTCTACTTAAAACTTAACTATGGTAGAGTAAACATACTCCCTAAATTAAGGTGGAAACATACTCCCTAAATTAAGGTGGAAATTAAGGAAAATAAACAACTTGCAAATCACAATTAAACCCACTAAAAATACAACTTGCGTATGCTACAGTGAATGGTGGCTGGAAGCACATTTTGCTTGATCCAATTGTTTTGCTCGGAATAGTATTCTGATCAGCTCGGACCGACTTCACGAAATCGGGCATAACTGTCGATCGCGCCGTTGGATTGGCCTCAAACCACTTCTCAATTAAAGCTAAGTCATTTCTCTAGCTTGTCTCCAAATTTCAGATTAATCCAACGGTGGGAAGTCTGTCATCGATCTCCGAACTTCAGACGTTTCTTCTTTTGCTTCGATCCAAGCAACTCCCAAATACATAAAATTACACAAAATATTATAAAATACCACAAAGACTCTCTAGGACTTCTAAAATACAAATGAATAATTATGAGACATAAAATGCACTAAAACACACTAAAAAGACTCAAAGACAAAATAAAACTAACAAAAATAAATACTTTAAAACGGTAAAATATGCGCTTATCAGCCGAAAATCAGATAAATTGGTCCAAAGTTTGGTGAGTTTACCGTAGTAAGCTTCCACGGCCAAACCTTTTTGTTGGCAATTAGCGAGCTCCGTCTTCAGGCGTTGAACTCGTTGGCCATTCTTGACAGAAAATTGTGTCTGAATTTGCTGCCATATATTAGAAGCGATTTCATGGTGAGAGAGAGAGCTGCTAAGTTTGGGATTAACGGTAAGTTTGATCCATGAAACGACCATAGCATTATTTGCCCACCAATCTTCGAGATCTCCTGAACTCTCGTCAGGCATAGAGATACTGCCATCAACAAAGCCTAATTTCTTCCTTGCTTGTAGAGTAAGGCAAAGATTCAACGCCCATTCATCGTAATTTGGACCTCGAAGCTGTGGGTGGGAGATGACAGAACCAGGGTTATCACCAGAAGAAAGATCATAGGGATCAATCCTTCGACGAGCTGATTCATGCTGAATCGGCGACGTCCTTTGAGAGATGTCTTTAACTTGGCTAGATTCATCAGATGTCACCATGATTTAGAAGAGTATTCTGATAGAGAGATCGAGAATACTAAAGTCAAAAAGAAGGATAAAATCGAAAGCAGAGTTCGACAAAGGGAGGTATAGAACCGAAAAAACCTAAAAATTTAGGTTTTTCTCTGATACCATGTCAAGAAACCTAGTTACGTATAAATGTTTTCTTATTGATTAAGGTGTCAAGGGTTTGCCTTATATACACAATGAATTACCTAATACAAATATGTAAATATAAACTTATACAAGACTAAATATATTTTAGGTCTATATCTGGCCCAATATCTTGCCATATTCTCTTGACTTCAACTAACCACTTTGTTGAACCTCAAATATGCTCCTTCTCTTCTAGTCTCTAACGCACTTCTTCATTATTGCCAAAGCAACTCTAAGCTTATCAACACTCCAATGTAATTGAGCCACTTTGTCCTCAAAGTGGAAAGGAGGATATTGCTCCTTAATCTGGTCCGTTGGCTCACAGGTGGCTTCAAAATCATGTAATCCATCCCATTCAACCAACACTTCAGCTCTCTTCTCGCCCTCAACACGTCTGATAGTTGTGATGGCCTTTGGTTCTGCAACCCACTCCATGTTTGACTTTAAAGCTGGTGGAAGTGGTTGCACCTGATAATCTGACGGGGTGGTGGCAATAGAGGAGTGAAATGAAGTATTGTACCAATACTCAGCCCACGGTATCCATTTTTCCAAAGACTTTGGCTTCCGTCCTGCAAAGCAACGAAGATAGGTCTCAAGAGTGCGATTCACTACCTGTAAGCTGAGCTGCGGCGTAACCGCAACTCAGAAGTGTCGATAAGGAGAACTCTATCTCGATCTGATACAATTGACTCCGGAAACCCATGAAGTCGAACTACCCCCGCAATGAACACTTGAGATACCTCTTTGGCCATGAATGGGTGGGACAATGGGGGGGGGGGGGGGGGGGGGGGAATGACTGAATTTACTCAGACGATCAACCACGACCAAGATAGCGTTAAATCTACAAGAACGCGACAAACCCTCTATGAAGTCCATACTAATATCCGACCAAACTTGTTGAGGAATAGGCAAAGGATTCAACAAACCAGATGGGCTTAATGTGGAATATTTGTTATGCTACCATGTCTGACACGCCTCCTCGATAAACTTGACCACATCATGCTTCATACCTTTCCAAAACACCTCACGAGACAACCTCTTATATGTCCTGAGCTGTCCTTCATCTCCACCCAAACTGCTGGAATGAAACTGATGTAACAACATTGAAATGAAACTGATGTAACAACATTGGAATGAAGGGAGATCCTCGTGGTATGATAACCTTATCATCCTTCAGCAACAGTCCATCCTTCATTGTATAAAAGGGGATCAGAATGAGTATCTTTAGTCACTTGTGAAAAAAAAAAATGGTATACTGTTTTATCTTGATAGTTCTGTTTGCTTTTTTTCTTCTTAGATATAGGTCCGGCAAGTTTTTCATTTTGACCAACTAAAACCAAAAAAATATAAAACAATGCATATTATTACCAAATCAGTATTTATCATGAATGGCAAACAAGAACATAATAAGCATGAAAAGAAACAATGTGTTATGAATTAATTATATGGATGCCCATTATAAGGCCCATATTCTAGGAGGTTTAGAATATTCTCGGTTTCCTTATTCTCCTTATTCAGCTTGCTCTCCAAGTCTATGTAAACCTATATATACCTCTCTTTATTCATGGAATAATACATAACAATTTATTCTTTCTCTCTTTTATTCACAACACGTTATCAGCACGATAGTCTCTCGATATGTTCTTACACCAAAAGGTGAGATTTAATTTTTGGTTATATTTATGTTTATGTGTATGTATTATTCCGGGATGATAAGCTATGCCTTCCTCGAACTGATCGTTATGGTAGGCTATGCCTCCTTAGATCATTATTATAGCGAGGATGGTTATAAATCTAATCCTACTTCAAATCATGTTTATTATCGACTCATGATTTGTAATATGGATTCACGACACTTATCTAGAATAATTATTGATGTGAGATTTAATTTCTCTATATGTTTATATTATTCCGGGATGATAAAGCGATGCCTTTTTTCCAAATCGATCGTCATGGTAGGCTATGCCTCCATGATCATGATCATATGGTAGACTCTGTCTCCTCAGATCAAAGGATGGTTATCAATGCTTATCTAGAATAATGATTGTCGATCGTTTGATCTTTGTATTTTATTGATCTCTGAATCTGCACGAATTTATATTATAACCTGCACTATTTCTAAAACGGAATTTGCACAGTGATTTTTTGTCATTAAACTGAATATTGATCATTAATATGAATACTGCTTTTGCACTAATTCTTTTATGTCCGATCTACGCACGGCTAGATTATAAGAGCATCGTTTATGCCCGATCTATGCACGGCTGGATTTTACCATACTTTTACTTAAGGATTTATAAAACGGATTTTGCACAGACAAATTAAAATCATGTTTGATCACGAAATTTGCACAATTTTGTCATATAATTTTGTCTGATGAATTGATTGATTGATTGAGAACTTAATTTAATGGAATGATAGGAACAAAATAAGATATGATGACTGTATTTTTATGAAACTTGATCATCCTTTTATTATTTCAATAAACTATGCCGAACATTACCAACCTTGAATTTGAGGCCCTTGACATCTCTGGAGAGAATTATTTGTCTTGGGTGCTCGATGTCGAGATGTACCTTGATTCTAAAAATCTTGGTGATGCAATTAAAGAGGAAATTACAGCAACCACTCAAACAAAAGCAAAGGCTATGATATTCCTTCGTCATCACCTCCATGTGGACCTCAAGAATGAATACTTGACTATAAAAGAACCAGAAGTTCTTTGGAGTAGCCTAAAGGATAGATTTAACCACCAGAAAAATGTGGTATTACCAAAAGCTCGCTAAGAATGGACACATCTGAGACTACAATGGAAGCTGATGCAGAAACAAACCTCGTGTACGATGATGAAGATGATTATGATATGATCTCTCTCCAATGGAAGCTGATGATTCCCGAACCCCTGAAGGGAATCTTTGATTTAGTTATGGTGTTTGGTTTTTGGTTTTTCTTGAATTCATGTTGTTTTGGCTTTATTTAGTTTTTATCTTCGCATTATGATATTATTTGATCAGTCATAGTTAAATTTGAGTTATCTTATTGATTTATAGAATTATTTTATGATTCACGAATTTTGCACAAATGATCTATTATTGATTCTGTTTGTGTTCCTAAAACGATTTATGCACGGATTATTTGTGGTTGATTTTGCATTATCTATATTTAATTTCGTATCAACCCGATTTTCGCACGAATTATTTGGGTTATATTATAAAGATAAATAAAATAGTAAACCAGAAGTTTACTAAAAATCTCACTGTTTTGGCATGACCGGTTAGGCCATTCCGGTTCAATAATAATGCAAAAAAAAACCAGAAGATTCTTATGTGTTATCCATAAAAGAAGTTGATAATACGGTTTTCACTATCCAATATACTTGGAATATATTAGTTTTCTGGTACATATACAAGGAGATATTTTGGACTGATCATCCACTATGTATCTTTGCGAAAGTATTTGGTTAATTGATTAGAGTGAAACCGCATTGATTCGCATTATGCCAACGAATAATTTTGAGTTCTCCCCAAGATTAGTTTTTGGTCAGGAACCATATATTTCCCAACTAAAAGATTTTGGATGTAATGTTGCTCCACCACATTGATATAAGTTGGGACCTCAAAGGAGGTTAGGAATTGTTGGATATGAATCTCCCTTGATGAGTAAATATATTGAGCCATCAATAAGGGATAAGATTCGATTTACAGACTGTAATTCCAGTGAGTCAGTATTTCCAACAATTAAGGGGGGAGAAGAAAATAAACAGCTGGAAAAGAAAATCAGTGAAAGAAATTATCTTGATCCTCATAAAGAATGTGCACTAGAAATTCAAAAGATAATTCATTTGCAGAGTTAGCAAATTTAATGCCGGGAGCATTTTCTGATCCTGATTGAGTGACGAAGTCACATATACCAGCTGCGCTCCAATTAATATTGATGTCCCATGGAGACAATATCAACTGCTATAGAGTCTAGAGATCGCATGAAGCGTGATAGACCTATTGGTTCTAAAGATTAGAATCCTCGAAAAGAAATGGAGCAGATTATGAAATGGCAAAATCGAGGAATCAAAGAATTATGGAGTATCTCCATAAGAGACATTAGACATGACTAAGAAGGAAATCCAGGTACCTGGTAATCATAAGAGATTTCAACTAGTTTTGTCATGTCTGGAACAAAATGGAACCAAGAGCGAATCGAAGTCGATAATATTTTTGCATGCAGTGAAGCAGTTGATGAGATTTGAGGATCATAAACCGCGGTAGTAGAAGGTTTATTGAAAAAATGTACATAAAGTGATGATTGGCCAATCATGAAAAAGGTCGTAGAGGCATAATTAAAATCTCTTGCAGAGAAGTATTTGGACCAGTAGTCCGTACATTTGAAAGTGTACAACTAGTAAGACATAAGTGGATCTTTATGCGAAAGATGAATGAAAATATATGGAGAGATATACTTTCTTGTGGTGGATGCAACTATTTTCAGATCCCTTATGAGTCTTATAATGAGAGAAAGACTTGATTAGTCTCAAAGAATTTAAACTGTTAGAAGCAGCAAATTCTAGTGAATATGTTTCATGGGGTATACTCTTAAAGCCAATATTATAAGATAACTGATATACCCATGTGTATTATCAAAAGAGTATGGATCAATGTGAACCTTGATTTGAACATAATCGAAACTCTTGAAGAGTTATCGGAAGTCGAAATTTGGAAGAAACGACTTTGGAAAGACAACATTGTCTTCAAGCTCTCCAAATTGTAAATCTAATTAAAGAGATGTTTTATCAAAGATCCTTGCAGGATTTAACAATGCTTACATTTAGTTGGTCCTGAAGTACCACATTTAAAGATTATTTGAGTTGTTTACTGATATATCTTTCATGATTGAAAGATGTACTTTCATATAACAAGAAGCATGAATAGCTCGTATGTACAATATGAACATCTCGAAGATTGTAAGTACAAGGAAATTTGGCATGAAGTCCAAATGGACGAAGAAAATAATTTCTATGTGAAAATGATGTTATGGATCAGAAGTCCAATAACCTGAGAAATTATGATAATCATACGAGTGTATTAACTAAGTTTATGCGTATATCAATTCTCTAAAGATGATATATATGATTGGAATGCATCTCTTGAAGAAGATGCTTCCAGGAGGAGAAATATGATGATGTGCGTGGTTGTACTCTTTTTTCTTATCATGGTTTTTATTCCACTGGATTTTTCCATGACAAGGTTTTAACGAGGCAACAAAGAACACACAAAATTATAGACACCTAAGGGGAATGTAAATATGAAAGTCTATCACAATTCCAAAGATTACTGAGATCATCAGAAGCCAAGAGAATGATCAAGATTGATCATCTGCGACACCCATTAATTGCAGAAGAATGTCGATGTACGTCTACTACAAATTCGTTCAAGTAAAGATTTGGCGGACTTATTTACCAAGACGTCTCCAACTGCTACTTTGAAGAAGCTAGTTCCTCATATTGGATAGCGTCGTCTCAAGCATTTTAGGTGATGTACTCATGAGGGAGAGTAATAGCGCGTTGCACTCTTTTTCCCTTAGCTATGGTTTTTTCCATTGGGTTTTCCTACTAAGGTTTTTAATGAGACAGCATCTTATGCGCATTAGGATCATTTTGTATAATGGTCATCTAAGGGGGAGTGTTATGAATTAATTATATGGATGCCCATTATAAGGCCCATATTCTAGGAGGTTTAGAATATTCTCGGTTTCCTTATTCTGCTTATTCAGCTTGCTCTCCAAATCTATATAAACTTATATATACCTCTCTTTATTCATGGAATAATACATAACAATTTCATCTTTCTCTCTTTTATTCACAACACAATGCATATTATTACCAAATCAGTATTCAACCCAAAGAATTTTCTTTTTAAGAAACACATTATATTTTACTGTTTTTACTATTTCCTCACCAATATTTTAGAAAATTTTAATCAAATAGAAAATATGTTACTCTGTTTTATCCCCTACTCGGAAAATATGTTAACAGTATAATGTATCAAAATTATAATGTGATTTATATAAACTCTGATAATCGAAATTAATCATAACAATATTGTGTATTTTGGTTGACCCGCTTTTGCTAATGATCCGAGTCGCCCATGCTCACAAACAAAGCGTTTCTGCAAAATTTTTTAATAAAGTGGTTTTGTGATCAGATGTATAGTATGGGCAAATGAGGTCGTACAAAACGATTAGTATCTAGCATGACAGAAAGCAGGGCCGGTCATGGGCCAAACCCAATGAAACATAGGCTTATGGCCCCCAAATGTCTTTCTCTTATTTATTCTTTGGTGATTGATTTTGCATCATCATGTTGTTATATGTGTATTACTTGCTGTTCTTTTCTCTTCATCTTCTCACATTACTTTTCTTCTTCTCCATTTTGAGTCTTCGTCCTCCATTATGTTTTTTTTTGGTGAGTTTCTTCTCCATGGCTTCTTAAGAAGCTTCCAATGCTGGAGAGGATTTCTTTTTCCCACACGAGAATTGGATCTCCTCCTTTAAGAATAAGAGTTCCAATGCTGCATTTTTCTTTTCCTCACAAAAAAATCAGATATCCTCCTCTAAGAGGAAGTGGAATCATCATCAAGTCATCCTTAGAGGAGGAAGGCAAGAAAGAGGATATCAAGAAAAAGGTGATTGAGGCATCAGAGCAGTTTTTTTGGAAGGTTATTAGACACATTCCTCCACCTAAATTCGTCGATCTACAAAACAAAAAGTATCATCTTCAAAATTTGCACAGCCAAATTTTGTTCTTGCTTCTAACCATTTTTATCTCATTGTCAGCTCTGCAGCAACATTTAGCAAAAACAAAAACAAAATTGCTCTCTCTAATCTTCATTATAAGGAAAACGCAAAGAAAATTTATAATCGAATTGAAGATCTAAGAACATAGTATTCACAAAATTAAACAAAACCCACGCTTAGTATGGAATGATAAATAAGTGAATTTGGAGGTCCTTAAATTTGGAGGAAAAAATGTTGTGACGTTCCACGATCTCAATCGTTGCTTCTTTAGTAGATTCATAGTGGGGGAGTGCAACTTGCTCCTTTTTGTCAATTCAGACACAAATACTCAGTGCAACTTCCTTCTATGAGCTCATGAGATGCTTAAAAGTTAAAATTGTTTACTTCACTCCATTTATTTAGACTTTAGTACTCAATGTTAGATGTTTAGAAGATATGGTGGTTCAATCAATTTTATGGTTCAACTTGTTGAGCTTATTGGATTTTTAGTCATCAAATCATGAGTGAATTTGTGTGATAACTATATATTATCCCAAAATAAACGTAATAACACATATATAGAGTGAATGGCCATATCTATGACTTTTGATAAATAATACAAACCAAAATAATTATTTTCATTTCTTCGGTCCCTTTTTCTTTCTTCTATACATAGTTGTTCTTGGAATGTCAAATTTATTCAACAAAAAAAAAGAATATTATTTTCAAATGTATTTGAAGGAAAAACTAAAATTTTAGGTACCAGTCATATACATAAAAATTCTGGTATTTTTGATTTCTTTTTGAAATTTATGGTATTTTTGAAAATTTTCCAAAATTGTGGTATTTCCAACTCTCTCAAAATGGTTACTATTCCAAACATATATGCCATGGTTTTTTACTTCGTTGAAATTTTCTCAAATGATGGTATTTTTGAAATTTTCCAAACTTGTGGTATTTGGAACAAAATTATGAATGCACACATTTTTTCCTCTACAAAATATTAATTACATTTATGTACATTTAGGAGTTGAAGAAGAAGCATGATTGAGTACATTGGAAAAAAAATCGAGATGGCTATTAAAATCGACGAACTGGAAAAAGATTTAAAACTTGTTGTGGGAAACGATAATAGTTTTTTTTTTTGGTTAAAGGGCATTCATTAAATTAAATAGTTTTACACAAATCATACCAGAATCCAAAACGAACCAACAACCATAAAATTAAAGGAAACCAGAAAGGGGAGGAGGAATACACTTGCCAAAAACAAATGATTACATCATGAGGAAAGAAAGGAAGGAAAGGTAGAGGATGAGACCAGTCATCTAGTAGACCAAATACGCAGAAGACGTGGCCCCAATTCCAAGCCCAAGTTCTTCAAAGCCTTATTCTTGATCACCACCTGAATTTTTTTCAGAATTACAATCGGAAGGAGAGAGTAACCTAGATGGAACCTGCGGTTTCGCTTCTTCCAGTTTTTTTTTTTTGGGTTAAAGGGCCTTCATTAAATAATAGTTTTGAAAGAATTTGTAAATATGGATCCGGATGTTTCCTCATTTACGTATGTTATATACTAAGATGATGGCAATACATCATTAATTTCTTCATTCGGAAATGGAAGCATTGTTATGGGCCACGAAAAAAATTCTTGTACATGGGATACATTTTGAGGTTTTCGAAACAGATTATACAAAAGTGTGTGTGTGTGTGTGTGTGTGTGTGTGTGTGCGCGCATATATACGTATGAATTTATGCACATACCAATAAAAAAGTTTTAATTCAACAATTTTGGGAAATAATCTACGCCAATGACATAAATTTTTGACTTACGACTTTTTGGGAGATAAATGGTAATTCATTAAAAAGTGTATAACTTCAAAAAAAAGGGAAAAAACCGTTTTTCGTAACAAAATAATTATGTTTGATGGTAACTAAAGACCTATGATAGTAATTGAGGAATTGACCATTGTGGACTTACTTTAAACAAGAACCATATAGTGCCAGAGACGAGATAGGTCTTCCAATACTTTTATAAATGTGATAGAGTAGAACATTAACAAGAACAATAACAATAACAAAGAGTTATAGACATAAGCCATTTCCTCTTGTTCTAATACAAATAACAATATTCAAGAAATGGAGCGTGGAAAGTGGGTGATGAAGCCTGTAGCCGATTTTGATCTGAACATGGAACCAGTGGAAAGTGAAGAAGAGTGTAAGAAGGCAAACAAGGCTAGGATTTTCGAACTTGAAGCTGAACTCGATCATATGATAGTACCATCGAAAAAAGAGGCAACAAAGCGGAACAAGGTAAACTAGTGTTTGTTTTTATATATTTTTGGTTTTTCTATATTATTATTCTTGGAAATCACCAATTGTTTTGTTTATATGTTTTTCTAGTGATCAGTTTATATGTTTTGTTTTAAAAATCACCAATTTTTTTATAAAAAATATCACAAAATTTATGTTTTAGAATGGGTTCTTAAATGTTTATAAAATTTCCAAATAGTTTAGGAATTACTGCTAAAATTTTAGGTCTTATTCAAAAGGCTTAAGATTTGTGATATTTTTGGAACCAACTTTTGTTTTTTTAGTATTTTAATATATGGTAATCTTTAATATTTTCTACTAAAATTAATTTAATTTATGTAAATTTAGGAGTTGAAGAAGATGTTGATAGAGTACATTGAAGAAAACAAGATGCCTATTAAAATCGAAGAACAGGAAAAAGATCAAAACTTGTTGTGGGAATCGATAATAGTTCTGAAAGAATTGATAAATATGGATCCGGAGGTTTTCTCATCTCAATATGTGATCTCAGATAATAAGAAGATTTAGTAATATACTAAGATGATCATCATCATTATCATTATAATAGAACATATATGATCAATATTTGTTGTTTTTCAGATTTCTCATGGAACAATTTCGGATTTAATAATGGAAGGAAATCATGTTGTTGTCTTATATCCATTGGATTTTCATAATTAATATAATTGTATTGTTTTTAATAATTTAAAACTTATACAATCATGTTACATATACACTAAAAGTCTAAAACGAACATTTCAGGATATATATATATATATATATAGCATACATTTCATTCCTTTTTTCTGAAAAGAAAATTAAAACCTGTTTGGTGTACATGAATCCTAAATTATACAATGTCACAAATCATATATTAAAACTTGTTTTGTTACTTTGGTGAAGAACTCGAGACAACGTACTTCATATGCAAGGGTTTTTTACCATATATAATGGAGGAGTGCAACTTTCTCCTTTTATTCAATCCAGACGCAAATACTCGGTGCAACTTCCCTCTATGAGCTCATGAGATGCTTGAAGTTGTTCACTTCACTTCATTTACTCAGACTTTAGTACTCAATGTTGGATGTTTAGAAAATATGGTGGTTCAATCAATTTTGTTGTTCACCTTGTTGAGTTTATTCGATTTTTTGTCATTAATTCATGAGTGATTTTTTGTGGTAACTGGTAACTATATATTGTCCCAAAATTAACATAATAACATATATAGAGGGGATGGCCATATAGGCCCGACCCAACAAATATAGTGGTCCGAGACAAGGAAAAAAAATGTGGCCCTTTGTAAAATGTATAAAATAAAAGTTTTAAGACATAATTCCAATTTAATTTGAGAATCATTGGAAAAAAAAGAAATAAAATAACTTGATATAAAAAAGGATAAATATAAAAAAATTTTGGTGGTCTTATAAAAAAATGGAAACATCAATTTTGTGACCCATCAGAAACTAAAAAAAAATAGTGGTCCAAGGCCATGGCCTAGCCTGTCTAGCATTTGGGACGGGCTTGTGGCCATATCTATGACTTTTGATAAATAATACAAACCAAAATAATTCTTTTCATTTCTTCAGTCCCTTTCTCTTTCCTCTATACATTTTTAGGTTATTGGTAAGTCATGGATTCCTATCATCGAGCAACTGAAACTTAGACATGGTAGTCCTTAGAACCTTTCAGATGTTTGCATGGCCATATCAGTTATAAAACCCGCATATTTCTAAAGGGAACAATCTGCCAAAACAGTAACTTACCGGGTGTTGAAGTAAATAACCAGGCACGGGGGTGAAACCTGGATTCCATATCAGCAATTTTCTGGTCACTGAGATCTCCGTATGAATAGGGGACAGCACGGAAACCATACTTGATGAAACATCATTGATACTCGGAAAAAATAAATTTTCTGAATACCAACGGGAGAGTATGGAAGAAAAGAAAAAAGGAACACAAGGATCGACTCTAATACACTACCCTTAGTATATAGCTTCTTCGATATACACCATAAACTTCTTACCTCTTTTCTACACACCCCAAACAATTTTTTACTTTATTAACAAACATCACGAATAATTTAATGTCTTTTAATTACAACATACTAAATTAATTTCGTGATTGTGCTTAGAAAATCGGCAAATCGCTTTTAAAAAACCGCGATTAAGCTAATTCAACCCGACCCATAACGAAACTCGACTCAAAATCCAAACTCACCCAACTTACTTAAAATCCAATGTCGATTTGGGGCTAAAATTAGAGTTTTTTAGTTACAGAAAAGTAAATAGACAGAGATTTGATCGCTTTCAGAGATTAACACAAACATGGAAGTGGTTTTAATCAAATCGATTGAGAACTATAATAGACAAAACCCATTTTTATAGTGTCAACTATAATAAAATTAGAAGAAGAAAGAGAAGAAGAAGACTACTAAAAATTCTTAAGAATCAAATAAACGCAAACCAATTATTTACAAGAGGAGATTACTTATTCCATTTTTATCATTCGAACTGAAGCAAACCTTGTCCACGATGCAATCCCTATACACGCGATGAAATCTCTATCTATTTTTTTTTAATAAGAACCATAGTTTTAGCCCCAAATCAATTTTGGAATTTAAGTAAGTTGGGTGGGTTCGGATTTTGAGTCGGATTTCGTTCTGGGTCAGGTCTGATAAGCTTAATCGTGGGTTTTTAAATGCGATTTACCGATTTTCTAAACACAATCACGAAATTAATTCAGTATGTTGTAATTAAAAGATATTATATTGTTCGTGATGTTTGTTAAAGTAAAAAATTATTTGGGGTGTGTAGAAAATAGGTAAAAAGTTCAGCATGTATATCGAGGAAGCTATATACTAGGGATATTGTACCAAAGTCGACCCGGAACACAAAGATAACTAAAAATACTCAAAATTATTCCCTAAACCAAAGTTACTTTGTTGACTAATGTTTGGGTTTTCTTTTGTTGATTAAGAATATGGGCTAAAGCCCAAAAACACTAAGGTCCTGGCTAGGCTTGTCTTGTTTTTTTCTCATGCAAAATCTTTGTTCAAATAAACATCAATGTGCAACCTAAAACTTAGTTACACACGCGTTGCCCACTTAGATAGGGAGACCTAAAACACTCAAGACTAGGAAATAAAAAAAATCAATATTGTTGATTCGGAAATCACACAAGGGGTAAAACAGGAAACTTTGATCGGAAACTCATTTTATTGATTGAATTCAGCGTTACAACAGAGTTTTTATGAAAAAGAACTAAGGAGACTAAAGAACTTGAGATCGGTGGTTGATGAAGCTCTTTCTCTGTTCTTCTGTCTCTCAGATGATTGTGTATCCTATCTTCGAGTTTGCCTCCTCCTTATTTATAGGATTTTGAGTCGGTTGTTTTAGAGAATATTTCCTTTTTCCAAGTTCGATATAAGAAAGGAAATATTCCGAATCCCTTCCGAGATAAGGAAATCTTCCGTATATCTCGGAAGTCGATTTCTATCATATCATACTGGACTGGGCCCTATTTGGGCCTATTGTTAAACGAGCGGTCTTTGTTTTGGGCTTTAGAGTTCGGCCCGACAAATAAAAATCCGTCTTCCTCTTGTCCGAACTGTCGTAAACCGATATCGATCTCGGTTCGAACCGAGTTAAACCGGGGGAGTGCTAATTTCCCCTCTAACAATTGGTCCCCCCCCCCCTCAGTTCGGCGAAATAGTTTTCGGAGTTCGGCAAAGTTTCTAGGAATATTCTTTAGCTCGATTAGAATTGAGATCGGTGCGGTTCATTCGATGTTTCCCGTCCTATGGGTCCAAATTCGGTAAATTTCTCGGGTGAATTTCTCGAGTTCGAAACCTTCGAGTTCGCATATTTTCTCTCGAGAATTTCTTGAGTTCGGAACTTTCGAGTTCGGTGGATTTTTCTCGGGAAAGGGGTGTCGATTCATCTTCTTCAGTTATGGACTTCGAGGAGTCGCGTGTCGATTCGTCTTTTTCAGTCGCGGAATTCGAGGAGTCGTCATCATTACTCTTTTCCTTATAAATAATGCTCGATCCTCCCTTTATTTTTCACTTCTTCCTTGCTTTCAAAAAGGTATTTTACTTTCTCTCTCTAGCGCTCTCCCTTCTCTCTAGATTTTGTTTATTTTTCCGTTCTCCGATCATCCCTTCCGCCGTGATTTCTCCGATTTGCTTGAAGATCTTCAAGTTCTTCATTATGTTCTCCGCTAATTTCCTCTTTTCAATCGAGATGAGTTCAAGAAATTCTTCTTCCTCTGTTAATGACCGAACTCCACCATCGAAACTCCCTGCTCTCGACTTGTTCATTGATAGCTCCGATTCGAGTTCGGATGGTCTGAGCAACGTTCGGTAGGAGCTGATCATGCGCAATTCTCAACGTGCTGTCGCCGGACCGAGCAGCTCGAGGGTTGTTATCGAAGTCCCTCATCTTATCGATGAGGATGAGCCCGAAGAAGGTGTCGCCGAATCGAATGATCAAGTTCGGGCGGATCGAGAATTTGCAGCTCGGCTTGCGGAGGGTGGTGATGTAGCTCCTCCGGACGATCGCGCTGCTTCATCAGTAGTCCATCAGAATGATGGAGATGATTTTCCTTTGACGACTGCCAGACGAGTGGTCGAAAGACCTGCGAACATCGGGCCGTCTCGTTCTAAGGTGGAGACGGTTCAGGATACCTTGGAACGATGCAACGCTCCGAACAATCTTCTTTTCAAGATTCCGAAGTTTGCCGATCGTCCGTGGGGCGCCCCTGAAGGTTACATATGCGTTTATGAGGAGTATTTCAGAAGCTGCGGTCTTCAATTTCCTCTCCCGGAACTCCTTTACAAGTACTGTAAGAGGTGACATGTCGCGATCTCCCAGCTCATGTCAGCCACGATAATAAACATCATGGGTCTCCTTGCTCTCGGGGAGGAGTGCGGTATTCCTATCACGGTCAAGATCTTTGAAAGGCTGTTTCGGGTGAAATTGTCGAAGGCAAGGCCTTGGTTTTTGTCGGCTAACGCAAAACCGGAGTATGATCTTGTTACCGGGAACAAGCCGAGCAAGGTCAACAATTGGAATTCATGGTACTTCTATGTGAAGATTGACGAATTTTCTGTTGAGCGTCCGGACGGGAGTTACCGAACCCAGTGGAGGACTCCTATCGGTAGACATTGGTTTCTCGATCTCTATCCTTTGCTTTGTTTTGCCTAAGTTATATTTTCCTTTTTTGTTTTCAGATCGTCACGTACCGGGCTTTCTTATCACCACACCCGGATTTACCTTTGTTCACGCGAAGCAGTTAAGTGCGGCTGGAAAAGCTCGGTGGCCTGAGGCATATCAGGAAAAACTCGACTTGAAAGCCAAACGAGCCCTTAAAGGTAAGTGTCGATAAATTCTCCTTCGTAGTCCGGTGATTGCTTTTCTGGTGACGGTATAGTTCCAATTTATATATATATATATGCTTTCCTTTCTTTTTATAGCAAATCATTCTCGCCGACAAAAGATGAAGCTCGATGACATCCCCGATCTGTCCGCTGAGATGGACGGTTAAGAAGAGAATGTTGAAGTCCCGTCTGCTGCTCAGGACGGCCAAACTGCTGCCGATGTGGAAGTCGTCGAAGAGCAGGTTCTGCGTGAGGAACCGGTTCCTACCGAAAAGCGTACTTCTTCGGCGGATGTGGCAAAGATGAGGAGAAGGAAGAAAAAAGGTAAGAGGCCAGCGAAGCAAGCTTCTGAGGCCGGTACGGGGAATGCCGAACCTCAAAGTGTAGAAAAGGAGACGGTGGTCATATCGGACCGCTCTGCTGCGTCGAAGAGGCAGCGAACTTCTGGGGCCACGACCCATTCTGTCAGTTTCGGCTATGACAAGAACGAGCCGGTGACGAATGATGCTGAGGCTTGTGCCGATCTTTATCGGCAATTAAATTTCAGCTCGGGGGTGCTTCCGCCGGTCAAGGATCTCTTCCAGTCTGATGCTTATAAAAAGCTGGCTCGGACTACTGCTGAGGTAGCAGAGTTTTTCTGAATTCGGATGATAACCCTCTTTTTTATATATATTTCTTGTCGTAACGGTTGTTTTGTTTTTTCTTTTTTAGATGGTGGCACAAACGAACGAACTCGTTGGCACTTATGACCGTGAGCATGATTCCGCCCGCCGAAGGGCGCTGAAGTCCGGAGTACAGGCCGTGGAGCTTCGCAAGGCGTTGCTTGTCGAGCAGGAAAGGACGAGGGCTGGTGACTTCGCAGTCGCTGAATTGACGAGGGAGATAGCTGCGCTGAAGGCCTCTAAAGCCGAGCTTGCTAAAGAGAGAGATGCCCTTGCCCATACCTTGTTCCGGGAAACCTCTCGTCTGCGGGCTGGTCGTACTCAGCAGATCATGAAGAGGAAAGAGGTCATCGAGAAGTCCCAGGTTCGGCTCTAGAAGGTCCAGGATCACTTGGCGGCCCTTGAACTGGTTAAAAAGTCGTTCCTCGCTGTTAATCAAGCCCAATGGGTTCTCAACTTCTGCAATAGCCTCGAGGCGAAGCACGGTATCGTCGTCCCGCCATCTTGCATTGAGCGGCTCAATAAAATCAAAGCCACGAAGTTGGCTGAATACGAGGCTGTTGATCTAGTTGTGTCGCCTTTCACCGACCCGATGCACCCAGAGATTTCTCTCCCAATGGGCACTGAGGTCCCGGCGGGCATTGACATGTTTGGTTCTAACCGGGCTGCGATGTCCGGTGATTGAGCCGACGCTATGCGGAATCAGAATGTTTGATTTACGTGCCTTGTAATAACTCTCTCTCTCTCTTTTTGTTTTTGGCCAAGGAGGCATATAACTTGACCCTTTGGACCGGAGGGTTTTTATAGTCCGGTATCCGTTTAATTTTTGTATGACTCTTTTATATAATTATGATTATGACTTTCCTCAATCGTTTTCTGGAATTTTGTCTTATCGAATCTCGGTTTGTTTGAAGTCGTAAATCTATACGAACTTCTCAAGTCCGTCGTACACAAAATGGTGCCGTAAACAGTACGGTTTTAGCCGGGGTGAAGAGGACGGACTTGATTCTACGATTTATTCGAAATCGGCGGCCTGTTTAATCCGATCGGCTTATGCTTTGCAATTGTTGAGAAATCGGTTTAGAATTTCGCGATTGTTGAGAAATCGGCTTAGGATTTTTGCGATTGTTGAGAAATCGACTTATATTTTGGCGAGGAATGGCGTTTGGCTTTACCTTTGGAGTTCGGCATAAGAGTACGTGAACAGCTCGTCCTAAGATACTCCAAGATTTTCTCAGATCGAATCTGAGTGTGCGAGACAGGCTCGGCTTATTTAGCTCAAATGGTATGTGAATAAGTTATATGCAAGACTGGTCTCGGTTTTATACATGGAAGGTGTGTTATCCATAGCATCATGAGGATTCATGCGAGCAATAGCTCGGCTTAATTTGATTTTATCAATCGTCTGGCCAGGACGTCGATGTGGAAACCGTGATGGTTGAAAGTGAACCTCTGGAGTTCGGTAAACTATTTGAAGTTCGTCTATCGAGGGTACGAACTTTTGAGAGTTTAGTGAACTGTTTAAAGTTCGGCTTCCGATGATACGAATTTTTAGAATTCGGCGAACTGTTGAAGTTCGGCTTTTGCCTTGGATAAAATTTTATTAAAGTAACAGTTGAACCCAAGGTGGGCTGCCTATGTACCCTCGAAAGAAGGATCAAGCCATTCGTAGTTCATATTACATCATTGTTGAAATCGAGCATACAGGGGCTCGGTGCCCCTTTTTTTTTTTTGGTGGTTCTAGTAGTATTAACGTTTGAGATTCATCGAGTTCCATGATCGTTGGATCGGTGTTCCGTCTAACTTCATGAGTTCGTACACTTCGGGTTTGACGACCCTCATGATCTGGTAGGGTCCCTCCCAATTAGTGCTGAATTTTCCTGCGTTCCTCTCTTCAGTGCCTTCGAAGACTTTTCGTAGAACGAGATCGCCATCTTCGAAGTGGCGTCCGCGAACTTTTTTGTTGTAGTAACGTGCTGCCAGGTTTTGATAATTTTGGATGCGAAGCAGAGCTTGATCGCGTTGTTCTTCGAGTGTGTCGAGATTATCGAGCATGATTTCATCGTTAAGACCAGGATTTTCCACGAGCATCATCCTGCGTATTGTTGGATTGTCTCGGAGTGGTGCGATAAGACCATAAGACTCCATCAAGTTCGTTAGCCCAACGACCCTTTCTGACATCCAAACGCTTTTTGAGTCCGTCAATGATGGTTTTGTTTGTTGATTCGGCCTGGCCATTACTTTTAGGGTATCTTGGTGTTGAGAAACTTAGTCGGATTTTCCACTTGGCACAGAAATCGCCAAACAATGATGAGATGAATTGCGGCCCGTTATCGGTGACGATTTCGTACGAGACTCTGTGTCGGCATATGATGTTTTCCCCGACGAACTTCTTGACATCGAGGGCATGGATTTCGGGGTATGACTCGGCTTCGACCCACTTGGTAAAGTAATCTGTCATGACGAGGATGAATTTTTTCTGTGTGGTGGAACGTCGCAGAGGACCGATTATGTCCATTCCCCAGCGCATGAATGGGTATGGGGCTGTTGATGTGGTTAGCAGTTCGGTTGGGAGATGTACCATCGAGCCGTGCCTTTGACATTTTTTGCACTTGGCTACGAATTTATCACAATTTGCTTACATGGTTGGCCAGTAAAAGCTCGCCTTTTTTATCTTTAGGGCCAAGGAGCGTCCTCCGGCATGGTTTCCGCCATCGCCTTCTTGTATCGTTTTTATGACCCCGTGAATATCATTGCCGGACACGCATTTGAGAAGGACGCTCGCAGCACTCCAGCGGAATATTCCATCACGGATAAGTATGGACGGCTGCCCATCTGTCGGCTGGGACTATCCCGTTGATGATATACATTTTGATTTCTTGTGTCCAGTCTGTGTGTTTAAGTTCTCTTAAGGGTTCGATGTTTATTGGCGTATGAAGCACCTCTGATGGTTTCTCGGTTTCATCGTCGGAGTGGTTTTGTGTTGGTTCGACGATGTGTTCGGTTTCCTTGTTGTGTTCGAGCTTGGCGTTGTGTTCATCATCTGTTAACTGCGTTTGCCTTTGTCTTCGTGGGACGGGCTCGGCTGCGGGGTTGTTTTCGTAATTATGTCTGCGAGTGGTGATATTGCATTCTTCTGTCTTTCCAATGCTCGGCTCGAGTATACTTTCGACTAGTATCGTCCTTTTGAGATGAGGATCCGAACTTGATGCTAACGCAGCAAGTGCGTCGGCCGGAGCGTTTTCCCTCCTTGGGATTTTGGTGAGATCAAAGTATTCAAACTCGGTGGCGAGTTTTTTCACGAGTTTGATGTACGCATCCATTCGATCGTTCTTAGCATCGTATTCTCCGCTGAATTGGCTGGCGACGAGCTGCGAGTCACAATAGGCCCGTATTCGAGTTGCGCCGATGGCCTTGGCTAACCGAAGTCCGGCGAGTAGTGCTTCGTACTCTGCTTCGTTATTTGATGCGTTGAATGCCAAACGGAATGATTGTTCCAAGATTTCTCCGGTTGGAGATTGAAGTCGTATGCCTACTCCCGACCCTCGATGGGATGATGATCCGTCCACGTGGAGGATCCATTGTTCTGTAGCTATTACGTCAGTATCGACGAACTCTTGCGGTAGCTCGATAAGGAAGTCGGCGAGAACTTGCGACTTGAGGCTCGTCCGATTCTTTTAATTGATATCATATTCGCTGAGCTCGATTGCCCATTTGGCGAGTCGACCGGATTGGTTTGAACTGTGTAAGATTGTTCGGAGTGGCTGATCGGTTAAGACGGTGATAGAGTGTGATTGAAAGTGATAACCCTGTATTTTACCATCTTGAGTCCCGTATTTTCCTATGTTTTCTTTGTGTTTCATGTTGTTTTCATAACATTTACGTCGCATTTAGGTCCAAATCGAGTCGCATTGCATTTAGGATGTCCTAGGTTGTTTTTGTGTTCTTTTTGGCTTGTTATAGCCTTTCTCAGGTGTTCGGGACTGATTTGGATGAGCGCGGACGGAAGGAAACCGCAAAGATTGAAGAAGGAACGTGAGAACCGGAAAAATACACAGGCGATCGGTTACAAACCGATCGCTGAAACCGATCAAGATTGCTTCAGGCGATCGGTCATAACCGATCGCCATAACCGATCGACATGCATCCGGATTTTCAGCATGATTTTGGGAACCAACCACTTATGTAATATAATTGTCAACATTTCTTCTTTTTTTGAGGAAGGCTAGGCACGAAAATATAGACTCTCTGCTTCTTTTGAGTGTTCTAAGCCACCTACTTCTCTTCTCTTCTCTCTTGTTTTTGTATGAAGGATTCAAGATCTACAACAAGCTAGTGAAGATTTTCTTAAACTCTTTCCATCAATCTTCTTATTTTTGCTATGTCTTGCTTTTGTTCGGTTTCGTTTTCTGTTTTGACCATGTGTGAGTAGTTCATTTATGGATTGTGGGATTGGTTGATTTAGAGGAATAGATGATGATCTTTTGATGTTTAGGATGAAACTACAAAGGTTCTCATGACTAGAAGTGGTCTTAAAGCTAGGATTGAACTAGCTACTCAATTTCTAGAACATGGACAGATTACACTTGAGAGAGGTTTAGTAACTGTCTAGAAGATTTCTATTTATGTTTTTGATGCTTAGCAAGGCGAGAGTCATGACTAAGAATCATTAATTGGCTTAAAAGGACTTGAGTTTTATGCTTGTCGATAAATCGGTTGCAATTGAGAGATTAGCTAATTTGAATTATCAATGAAGGGTTTAGCATCATGAGAGTGAGTTAAGCTATTTGAAAGTGTTCCTTGCCATAGAATAAGCTCAATGAGTGATTAGAAACATCATTAGAGAATCATCGAATACTCGAAATCGCATGCCATATCCTACGATCCATATCTTCGTCTTCTTGAGTTAAATCGTGTTTAGTATCTTGTCGTTCTTGAATTTGTGTCTCTAAATTTAGCTTTGATCATTACAAGTGTTCTGTATTTTTCTCATTATCTGTTTCTTCTCTTTACTTTTATTTTTACCGTAATTAGTTCGTTAGACAAAAGCCAACAAAAACGTTTAGCTTAGCTTGATTAGTTTCTTGTATTCTTATTGTGCTGTTCTTATTTCCCTGTGGATTCGATCCCTAAGTACAACAACGACATACCGTTATGATTGCGGTAGTGTTCACATTAGGGTAATTGATGTGATTGAAAACACGTGTATCAGAAAGTACGGTCTGAGTTTCCGAGCAGCGATGACGACGGCAAGAGCGAGTTTTTCGAGTGTTGGATATCGGCTTTCAGCGCCATCAAGTGATTTGCTTATGTAGAAGATCGGCTTCTGCTCGCATCTGTCTTCCCGAACGAGGACTCCACTGACCACCGAGGTTGAAATTGCGATGTAAAGATAGAGAGTTTCACCATCCTCGGATTTGGCTAAGATCGGTGGAGTGGATAGGTACTCCTTGAGTTGCTTGAACGCTTCTTCGCATTGGTCGTCCCATTCTAGATGCTTGTTTCCGCGTAGCAGCTGATAGAAGGGGAGACACTTGTCGGTAGATTGTGAGATGAACCTGTTAAGTGCGGCTATGCGGCCTATCAACCGTTGGACATCTCTTTTGGTTATCGGGGATGGGAGATCGAGGATTACGGAGATCTGCTTAGGATTAGCCTCGATTCCTCTTTGAGTGACGATATATCCGAGAAACTCTCCTGACGTCACTCCGAACGTACATTTAGTTGGATTGAGCTTCATGCCGTACTCGTTCAATATGTCGAAACATGTGTTGAGATGCCTGATATGATCCTTAGCGACGAGCGATTTGATGAGCATATCGTCGATATAAACTTCCATGGTTTTGCCAAGATGGCTAGCGAACATACGGTTGACAAGCCTTTTGTATGTTGCTCCGGCGTTCTTCAGGCCGAATGGCATAACTTTGTAGCAGTAGATGCCGCGATCGGTGATGAAAGAGGTTTTCTCGCGATCGCCTGGGTGCATGAGTATCTGGTTATAGCCCGAAAATTCATTCATGAAAGAGAGGAGTTCGTTCCCGGTTGTAGCTTCGACGAGTCTATCGATATGCGGGAGTGGGAAGCTGTCTTTTGGGCAGATTTTGTTGAGATCGGTAAAATAAACGCAGATTCTCCATTTTCCATTTTTCTTTTTAACGACGACTGGGTTCGCCAGCCAGTCCGGATATCGAACTTCGGTAATTGACCCTGCTTCGAGCAACCGTTCGACCTCGTCATTGACGGCCTGGGCTTTCTCGGGTCCGAGCTTGCGCCGTTTCTGCTTGATCGGATTGAAGGTGTAATCGATGTTGAGCTCGTGACTTGTGATCTTTGGATCGATCCCGGGCATATCGTTGATTGACCAGGCGAAGGTTGATACGTTCCTTTTGAGAAAACGGACTAGGTCATATTTGATTTCTTCATCGAGTTCGGCTCCGATTCCGACGCATCTGTCGGGATTGAATTCGTCGATGTTGACTTGAATAATTGTTTCTCGTCTCGGCAGATCGGGGATGTTGATGGTTTCTTTTGTGTTGATTACGTATGTGCGGGATGCTGTTCTCAATTTGCACTCGTTGATATAGCAAGTTCGGGATATCACTTGATCACCTCTCAAAATAAAGATTCCGGATAGCGTTGGGAATTTTAAGCATTGGTGATAAGTTGAGACGACGGCCTTCATCACGTATATCCACGGCGTTCCCAATATGACGTTGTAGATGGCGGGTTTATCCAGGACTAGGAACTTGACCATCTGCATGACCCCACCAACATAAACGGGGATTTTTACCGTTCCTGCTGTCATGGTTTGTTCGCTTGAGAATCTTGTTAGTGGTTCGATGTTCGGCTTGAGCTGAGCATCTGGGAAGTCCATGTTTCTGAGTGTTTCCCTGAATATTACGTTAACCGAGCTTCCGGTGTCTACGAGGACTCGTCCGACGGCGACATCTCCGATAAGTATTTTGACGACTAATGGATCATTGTGAGGCATATGCAGCCCTTCAGTGTCGGCTTCACAGAAGGTGATCGGCGTTCCGCTTGTTGTAGTTAGGTTTTCACGTTGTGCGGTTAATGCCTATCTACTATACTCTTTAATTGCCCGGACAGAATAGTTGCAAGATTCCAATGCTCCCATGATCATGTTGACGCGTTTCCGGACTTGGGGGGTGTGTTGGTTTTCCGTTTGTTCCTCTCGATCTCGTTTTTGTTGACTTTCGTCGCCAACATCTTTGGCTCGCTCGGGATCTTTGTTCGGTCTGCCGTTGTCACGACGTCGTCTTCCGTTGTCGTTGCGGCGGGGTCTGCTCATAGGTCGGAACGCCCCTTCTACCGGGACTTCCTCTTTCTTGTATTTCATCAGTAAGAAGTCCTGTAGATGCCGGCAATCTTCGGTGGTATGACCCTCACGGTTATGAAAGTGGCAGAATGGACCAGACTCGTTGTCGGATTCCTTTGAGTCGTCTGTTTGGACCTACGTGTTCCAGTTTTGTTGTGATTGGATGGCATTGACTGGTTGTTTTGGCGAAACGTACTGCTTTTCTTTGACAAGGAGTTGCTTTGGAGGGGCGTACTGCTTATCTTTCGCGGCTTCCTCATCTTGCTCGAGGATGTAGATGTGCCACTTATGCAGGATATCTTCCAAGGATTTCGGCCAATTTCGTTTGATTTCTTTGTGAAAGTCGGAACGATACCAGGTTGCTTTGTAAAGGGCTTCTATCGCGGGTTCATCGTCGATCGTGCAATGAGATACCACCTCTTTGAAACAGTTCATGAAACTGCGTAGAGGTTCGTCGCTTTTTTGCTCGAGTGTCCAGAGGTCGGCATTCCTTGATTTTTTGTTTCATGAACATGGTAAAGCGTTTGAGAAATTTCGTTGTAAGCTCGTTATAGTTGTTGATCGAGTTCGCATCGAGTTGTGAGAACCAGTCGAGCGCGGTTCCGCAAAGATTTTCCACGAACAGCTGACACATGGCTGCGTCTTTTTGCTTCCTTGTTAAAGAAGCGAAATCGGTTCATCATGATTACGAACGAGGTCAGGAAGTGGCGCGGGTCGGTATGTCCGTCGTATGGGGTAATCTTAACTCTTTCCAGGCGCCGGATTGGAGTGTTGATGACCTGATCTGTGAACGGTGTCTTTTGTGTTTCCTCGACGACTCGGTCGATCTCTGGTGCCGAGCTCGTAGCTTGATGGACCTTGGATCGGATATCTTGAAGCTGAGCTCGGACGTCTTCGAACTCCAGGCCTATGGATATTTGATCGGTGATGTGGGTTCCCGGATTGGCCGTGGACCTTCTCGTCGGTAAGTCTGCCGTGTTTGGATTTTGGGCGCCGTTAAGTTCGGGCAAAAGGTTCCGACGAAGATCGTTTTCAGGGGTGATCGGGTTTTGGTCAAATATTCCGATCCGGTTTTTGAGTTCAGCTTGTGAGGCTAGCAGAGACTCGAACCGCTCTTCGTTCCTCTTGGAGATTTCCGCGAGTTGTGCTGCCATGGCTTCTAGGAGCGTGGTTGGATCGGCTAATGTCGGAGCTGTTGGCGTAATCTCCGGAGGGTTCGGTGGACTGTCTTCGCCGGTAGGTAAGTTCGGAGGGTTTCCTCCGTTAGGTAACAGACCGGTATCCTTCGGGATGGTCCCATTGTTTATATGATTGACGTCGTCGATGATGATTGCGGGAGTGTCTAATGGGTTCGTCATTGCTGAACTCAATCAACCGAGCCCTGAAAGTTCTGTTTTTTATTCCCCTCCCCATTGTCGGCGCCAATTGTTGATTCGGAAATCACGCAAGGGGTAAAACAAGGAACTTTGATCGGAAACTCGTTTTATTGATTGAATTCGGCGTTACAACAGAGTTTTTATGAAAAGGAAGTAAGGAGACTAAAGAACTGTAGATCGGTGCTTGATGAAGCTCTTTCTCTGTTCTTCTATCTCTAAGATGATTGTGTATCCTCTCTTCGAGTTTGCCTCCTCCTTATTTATAGGATTTTGAGTCGGTTGTTTTAGAGAATATTTCTTTTTTCCAAGTTCGATTTAAGAAAGGAAATATTTTGAATCCCTTCCGAGATAAAGAAATCTTTCGTATATCTCGGAAGTCGGTTTCTATCATACTGTACCGGAGTGGGCCCTTGTTGGGCTTATTGTTAAACGAGCGGGCTTTGTTTTGGACTTTAGAGTTCGGTCCGACAAATAAAAATCCGTCTTCCTCTTGTCTGAACCGTCGTAAACCGATATCGATCTCGGTTCGAACCGAGTTAAACTGGGGGAATGCTAATTTCCCCTCTAACAAATACCAGCGATGAAGTACAGAGATATGCATGCAAAATGGTGTCCAAATACCTCTCTTACATAATGTACAAGATTCTGATGGGATATGAAACAGTAGCTTCATAACTCATATTATATCAGAAATACATAATCCAACTCAGGCATAAAAGGGTTTCAAAGCAATCAAGAAAACAAATGGTGATGCACTAACCGGATGAAAAGCAACACACATGTTTTCCCAACATGCCTGTTAGGATTTAAACTTGTATCCTCTTTGTCCCAATCTATCTTCGATACAAAAATTACCCAATACGAGAATTGTTCACCCAGTTCACGGCCTCTAACCGCTACGTCTGGGGTGGATTATGGATCCACAACATCCACTATGAAGAACAATCGGAAAACACCTCCGATGTGGTTCACAATATAGATATCTCTCTCACCCAACAAACAAGAAAGAACAAAGAACAGAACTAGATTCCCCAGAGAAAACCCCTATTTTCTCTCTAGCTCTACGAGCCGTCTCTAAGGCACTCGGAATCACTGGAGTCTAGATTAGGTATTCCTATTGTTAAACACTTGTATTTATAACAAAAAAACCCTATAAACTTATTTTGGCCCAACTTGACACTAAGACTTGTACTAAGCCCAACTGCTGGCCCAAGTTGTGAGTTGACTGAAGTCTGACTTCTCACAATCTCCATCTTCAGATTCAGACAGCTCTCGACTCCTCCACAAATCTTTGTTCTTTTGTCTTTCTTCCTGTTTGTTTCTTCTAGAATCTCCACCTTGATCCTAGCTTGAAATCTCCTTGTGAATTGCCCTTTGAACCTTTGACTCATGGCTCTAAACTTGGCACTTTGATCTTCATATAAACTTGTCCTTCTGCAACTTGATTCACTTTGGTGTTCTTTGATTCTTCTCATGTACACTGAGCTTAATCAAACACTCCTTGACCTGTAAGCAGCTAACCTTGAATCATACATGCTTCAAACCTGAAACAATCCCTAATTCAACCCCTTCTCTGACAATACATATCAGCCTTGAACTCCTTTTGTACCGTTGTTACTCCTAACAGAACACGCCATCCAACCATACTGCTGAAAAGACTTTCGACACAACCATGTTCATGCATCATGCTTTACAAAACCTTGCTGACAAACCAATTCATCTTGAATCAACTGCAGAAAACCTCTAAGTCATTTATGCTTCATTTTCCTGAAACCGTCTCTGACTTACCAAGACACCACTGAACCTGAACACCTTTTTGAACATCACTTTGCATTGCTGCTATTGCCTGCATAACCCTCCTCCTAACTCCACCTGGCTAAGAAGACTCTCGATACAAATACCTTTGTTCAACCTTCTGTTCAAATCCCTTCTGCATTAGCAGAACCATCCAACCAACAGACTCGAACTGTTTGGTAAACCTGTCTCACATCCACAACCTTGTGAAATGCCCGAGACACCATGTTACAGCCCTTAGCACTTCATCTCTAGAACCCTTGAAGTCGCTTCCTTGTTGTAAACATACCCTGCATCACATCACATATGTGCAAACTCCACCTATCCTTGGCACTAGCATCTTCTCCCTTAGAAATCAACATGAATCTTCACCTTGTACTCATGAGCTTTATTTTGGTGTGACTCCAACTCACTTGAACTCCTGCTAGTGAACCCTACAAAAGATTCATCCACAAGACTTCTTTAAGATGCAAATAGGTAAACCAGAACTTTGATTGTTCTCCTTTCCGATGCAACTTGTATCCTCTGCATTCTGATCCTTTCTTGGATCTCTCTTCAATTGCTAACACTTGCAACTGATATCCAGATGTCTTCACCACCATCAAGCAACAAAGCTCTACAGCTTTCCTTCTAACCATGGTTGCAACCTGATTATACTTGAACCTGTAAACATCTCCATCTGCTCATGGACCTCTATCCATCAACATGAGACTAACTATGCAAATTAAAACTCCTCAAACCATAACCATATCAATCTGTCTTTGACCCCAACAGATTCCTTGATCTTGTTCCATACTCATCTGCAACTCTCCTTGAACTGAATCCAGAAACCTTTTCTTAATCCCCAAATAGCCAATAACACACAGACAATTCAAACTTCTAAGGCACCCCTCAGTCCCATGAATTCTCTTCTAGTGGCAAATTTTGAACCCTGAAGACCATCTCTTGTGTTCTCCCAAAACTTCAATTCCCTAAATTTTGCAGACTCTGAGCAACCAGAAACCGCCAATCAAAATATCACAAATTGTACCTTGTGATTCCACGGTTTGACCCTTGAGATTGACGATGCAATTCTGATTCCCTGATCTTAATCTGAACCAATAACCCATCAGATACCGGAGATAACTCCACCTTAAACCAATCTCTAACTTGTTGCACATTTCTGTCTCCTCTGTGATATTATGTCCATTGAGCTCCTGTCTATTCTCCTTGCATATTCCCTTGTGCAATTTTGGACAGTTTTTCTTTGATTAAAACTGGGTTTGTTTTAATCCCTGGCCCAACTGAAATTTCCTCCAAAATCCTCAAAAAATTCGGACAGGCCCATCTGTTGAAATTAAAATTGCCCTGGCCCATCTACTGAACAAAACAGAAACTCGGATTTGGGCATGGTTTCTACTGTGACCAGATTTTCCACCAAAAAACCTAAAGAAAAACAGACATCCCAAAAGAAAATAAACTGATTGCGGCCCAATATTTTCTTTTTCTTTTCCTGGCCCAGTCCTTTTTTTTCTCCTCGGCCCAACTCGAGCCCAACAAGAAAGAAAAAACCCTAGCCTCTATTCTGCTTCCTCGACGAGACTTCGCCGCGGACCCTCCGATCTGCCTTGTCGCCGTCG